>CM055117.1:911967826-913167826 GCA_029206835.1 Rana muscosa
CCTAGTTGAGAGAGGCTGATCTAATAGATTATACTTTATTGCTGATTTTCTATTAACCAAGTGAGAGAGACGGGAAGCTTCAGCTCCGCAGTAGTATATAGTCCCTTACCCTAACAATGTAACATGGCAGGGGTATGTGAATTTCACCCTTAGCTGCATTCTTAAGCAGCTGCACAGGAAGAGAATAATAGTCAGTCATAATAAGGTAAAAAAAAAAAAAAACGCAGGGAGAATTAGAATGAGTACTGTAGTTAGTACATCCGGGGTTGACTATTGAAAATAACTTTGCTTTTGTTAATGATTTGTCTTGCAGTGGTTCTAATATCCATTTTGTCCAGCTGCAGTGAGTCTGCAAAGAACTGTATGTACAGGTGATTTCACTAATGCAACTTAACCAATTTTCAGCTTTCGGTGCTCTCACATTTGAATGACAATTACTCAGTCATGCAACACTGTACCCATATGAAATTTGTTTCCTTTTTTTCACTTTCCTTTGGTATTCATTGTTGGGTTTTTTATTTGCTGCGCTATAAAAGAAAAAAGACTGAAAATTCTGTAAAAAAAAAAAAAATGAATTTTTCTTAGTTTCTGTTATAAAATTTAGCAAATTAGTAATTTTTCGTAATAAATTTTGGCCAAAATTTATACTGCTACATATCTTTGGTAAAAATAAGTACAAATTGGTGCATATTATTTGGTCTTTTGTTATAGCGTTGTTATAGAGTCCACAAGCTATGGTGCCAATATCTGAAAATTGATCACACCTGAAGTACTGACGGCCTATCTCATTTTTTGAGACCCTAACATGCCAGAAAAGTACAAATACCCCCCAAATTACCCCTTTTTTGGAAAGAAGACATTCCAAGGTATTTAGAAAGAGGCATGGTGAGTTTTTTGAAGTTGTAATTTTTTTCCTACAATTCTTTGCAAAATCAAGATTTTTTTTTTCTCTTTTTTTTTTTTTCTTTTCTTTTTTCTTCACAAAATTGTCATATTAGCAGGTTATTCCTAACACACAACATATGCATACCACAAATTACACCCCCAAAACACATTCTGCTATTAATCCCGAGTATGGCGATACCACATGTGTGAGACTTTTACACAGCGTGGCCACATACAGAGGCCCAACTTGCAGGGAGCACCATCAGGCGTTCTGGAGCACCCAGGCCAGTTTCTCTTCTACATGTAAAAATCATCATTTGCTAGAAAATTACATAGAACCCCAAAACATTATATATATATATTTTTTTTTTTAGCAAAGACCCTTGAGAATACAATGGCGGTCGTTGCAACTTTTTATCTCGCACGGTATTTGCGCAGCAATTTTTCGAACGCGTTTTTTTTTTTTTTTTTGGGGAAAAAAAAACTGTTTTGAGCTTTAAAAAAAAAAAAAACAGTAAAGATAGCCCAATGTTTTTGCATAATGTGAAAGATGAAGTTGCGCCGAGTAATTTGATACCTAACCTGTCACCCTTCAAAATTGCACACGCTTGTGGAATGGCCCCAAACTTCGCTACTTAAAAATCCCCATAGGTGACGCTTTAAATATTTTTTACTGGTTACATGTTTTTTAGTTACAGAGGAGGTCTAGGGCCAAAATTATTGCTCTTGCTCTAACGTTCACAGCGATTACCTCACATGTGTGGTTTGAACACCGTTTTCATATGTGGGCGGGGACTTGCGTATGCGTTCGCTTCTGTATGCGGATACGGATCGTGTCTACGGCCATAAGCCCAGAGTCAGGGGAGTCTTGGCATTTCTGGGCAGGTATTTAGGTGTAGCCTCTCCCAAGAACGTGTGCAAGTGAGCAGATCAGAATGGTTTTGGTCAGTTGTCTTTAGAATAATCTACATAGGATATCTTCTATTTTTAGGATTGTCGGCAACAGATCTGTATGACTAAGAGGGGGGGAGAAGTTTATACACAGTCGCGAAGAATACTACACGTGCAATTGCCTGGTTTGTATCTAAAGGCTAAGTGCACTTTTGAAAAAAATAAATGTGCATATTTTTGCAGGAAAAAAATCAGAATGGATTGCAGGTGCAATATGAGGCTCCTACAAACTTCGTCCAGCTCCTTGCCCGCACCTCTGTATGGGCTTTCAGTTCGAGAGCTGGAGGAAGTGTCAATGGACTATGAATGCTCTGATTACCCCATTTGTGTTCCGTTGACAACTACAACTTCGTCTGCTGTTGTGCCACATGCAGGGCCAGTTCACACCAGACGCTGTTCAGTTCCGTGCGCTTTTTTTCTGCACTGAAAATGCATGCACACTGTTTTCCATGTATTCCAATGGCTCTAGTTCACACCATGCAGTCAGTTTCCGGTGCAGAAACTGACCGGAAACTGACTCCATGGTGTGAACTGGAGCCATTGGAATACATGGAAAACACTGTGCATGCATTTTGTGCAGAAAAAAAGCACACGAAAATGCGTCTGGTGTGAACTAGCACTTAATGTTGATTGGACCCTGAGCAAACATTTTCTTGGGGGCCCCCCATGCAATTTTGCTCTCCACCTGCTCTGAGACATACAATAATAATCAGCTAGACTTAAAATCAGTTTACTGTATCAGATCAGGCAGTGATTGCGATTGGTTGCCAGAGGTTACAGCATATCATTACCACTTACTGACTGGTTGCTAGAGGTTACAGCACATATTACAGCTCACTGATTAGTTGCTAAAGGTTACAGCATGTGATTTCTTCTTGTTGATTGGTTGCTAGAGAATACTGTACAGTACTGCTCACTGATTAGTTGCTAGAGGTTACAGCACATCATCTCTTCACTGCAGAGGGGCATGATATACATATGAATGCCGCCTTTTTTTACATATGCTGCCGACCTCCGCTATTTACATATGAATGCTCCGTTATTTACATATGCATGACGGTTATTTACATGTAAACACAGGATCTGCATCTGTACACAACAATAGGGCAGAGCTGGGCAGCATTGGTAGCAGCACTTCAAGGGAATTTAAACTGGGATAGTTGGCAAGTATGAGGCAGCTGCATTGGGCCCCACAACAATGACAGGGCCCAGGGCAGCTGCCCCTTTTGCCCTGCCTTAAAGATGGCCCTGGCCACATGCGATCACAGGGAGCTCTCTGGAAGGGGGGGGTTGCTTAGTAACATGTTACACCCTAAATATGGGTGTAACATGTTGCTAAAGCTGGAGTTCACCTTTAATGGGAAAACCAAAGTTTAATGGGAACACTTATTAAAGTGGAAGTAAACTCTCTCAATCAACATTAACCGTTTAATCCTCCTGCTTCTGACATAAGCAAATAGATAGGAAGGTACCGTATATTCTATTTACACGCTGTCAACTTTTTTTTTTTCTTCTTTTTTTTTTTTTTTTACATCAGTTGCTTCCTGGTTTACGGCCTAGGCCAGTGATGGCGAACCTTGGCACCCCAGATGTTTTGGAACTACATTTCCCATGATGCTCAACTACACTGCAGAGTGCATGAGCATCATGGGAAATGTGGTTCTAAAACATCTGGGGTGCCAAGGTTCGCCATCACTGGCCTAGGCCAAAATTACGTAATTTATCCCAGCAGTCTTCATGGGCATTTCTTTCATTTGGAGGAGTGGTGTTCTCGCCTAAGCACACCCTCCTGTCTGCATGCACGAGCTAAGGGCAGATAGATTCCAGGAAGTACCGTATTTATCGGCGTATAACACGCACCGGCGTATAACACGCACCCCAAGTTTAGGAGGGAATTTTAAGGAAAAAAACTTTTAGCAGGGAAATTCAAGGAAAAAAAAAAAAACTTACATTTAAATGCAGCATGCAGCCTTGCCCAGTGTCCATCTGCAGCCTTGCCCAGTGTCCATCTGTCCATCTGCAGCCGTGCCCAGTGTCCATCTGCAGCCTTGCCCAGTGTCCATCTGTCCATCTGCAGCCTTGCCCAGTGTCCATCTGTCCATCTGCAGCCTTGCCCAGTGTCCATCTGTCCATCTGCAGCCTTGCCCAGTGTCCATCTGTAGCCTTGCCCAGTGTCCATCTGTCCATCTGCAGCCGTGCCCAGTGTCCATCTGTCCATCTGCAGCCGTGCCCAGTGTTCATCTGTCCATCTGCAGCCGTGCCCAGTGCCTTTGCGATCGTGTCAGTCGCGGCGGTTTTTAAAATTTGGCGCCGATTTCTGTGGAGAGGAGCGAGCGGGGCCGAGTGTACTTCGGCTGGACTCGGCTCCTCTCGCAGTTCCGCCCATCTCCACTGACTGCGCCGCTGACGGAGAAAGCCGAGTGTACTTCGCCTAGACTCGTGTCTGCTCACAGTCACAGGCAGGACTGCGAGAGGAGCCGAGACTAGGCGAAGTACACTCGGCTTTCTCCGTCAGCGGCGCAGTCAGAGATGGGCGGGGACTGCGAGAGGAGCCGAGTAAAGCCGATTGTACTTCGGCTTCGGCTCCGCTCGCTCCTCTCGCTCATTTTCAGCAGGGGAATTCGGAGTATCGGCGTATAACACGCACCCACGATTTTCCCCTGATTTTAAGGGGAAAAAAGTGCGTGTTATACGCCGATAAATACGGTAAATATTGGATGAATCATCTGCCTTTACTCAAGAAGGCTACAGCTATAAATGCTAGGGGGTGTTTTTCAAAGTGATTTCTCAACAAAATAAAGCACAGGGATGGAAGGGTGAGTTGGCTTTAAATTAGGGATGTACCGAATGGGTTTTTTGGTGCCGAAACCGATACCGAAAATAAATCTTGATTTGATACCGAAATATGCTTTTTTAATATATTACCCCAAAAAATGATTGGATATACAAAATTGTGTTACATTCGTATTTGTTATATTATTTATATTCAACTTAATCATTAATTTTAGGAAAAAAAGAATAGTACAATCCAGTAATGTCAAAAAGTACGTTATTAAAGTAACCCACATAAATTGGACAGTAGACACAGAAGATAAAATAAAATAACATAAGACTGCAGTCAGTGCAAATTGCACCACCATACCAAATAAAACGGGCATAAAATTAAATAAAAATAATAATATATATTAATAAAATAATATTAAAATAATAATATAAAAATGCCAAAGACTGACTTTTTTATATTTTATTAATTTCCAACTTGCATCAGAACTAGTAATTCAGTTCTCTCTCCCTAAGGTGTCATCATGTGCGATAAGTGTATGTATATAGCTGCGGGTTACACACATAGTCATACAGTAGACCGCACTGTGTTCCGGTCTCGGGTATGGGTGGAGACATCCTGGAACACAGACTAGTCTACAGCAGAGGTGCTCAGCCAATCACAGCAAGCAATGTAGACTATTGTGTGTTTCTGGAAGTGTCCGTCCATACCCGGAACACAGTGCGGTATAGTGTAGTACTGTAGTATGTAAACCGCCACAGATACAGAACATACAGTTTTGCACATGCAGCGGGCTGACAGCTTAGGGAGAGACAATGACATTGTTTGTTCTAACACAGAACAAACTATGTATTTCTTTTTAAAGAACAACTCTCTCAACTAACCAACCATAACAGAAATATGGCAGAAGGCCGTTATTCTGTTTCACAGTTTCTTTAAATAATAAATATATAACATAGTAGACAGTAGTGCTATGCTAAAATACAATTTTTATTTATTTTCTCTTTCAACTTAAATGAGAACTAGTATTTTTTTTCCCCAATCAAGTTCTCTCCCTAAGGTGTCAGCGGCTGGATGTGTGATTTTTAGAAGTGTATGTATGTAGCTGCGGGTTACATTAGTCATACAGTAGACCGCACTGTGTTCCGGTCTCGGGTATGGGTGGAGACATCCTGGAACACAGACTAGTCTACAGCAGCGGGGCTCAGCCAATCACAGCAAGCAATGTAGACTAGTCTGTGTTTATGGAAGTCTCCATCCATACCCGGAGCACAGTGCGGTAAAGTGTAGTATGTAGACAGCCACAGATACAGAACATACAGTTTTGCACATGCAGCGGGCTGACAGCTTAGGGAGAGACAATGACATAGTTTGGCCCAACAACAGAACAAAGTAACAGAACAGAACTAACCATAACAGAAATATGGCAGAAGGCCGTTTGTTCGGTTTCAGTTTCTGTAAATATAACATAGTACAGTTATACTGTGCTATGCTATAATAACATTTTTATTTTATTATTTTCTTTCAACTTAAATGAGAACTAGTAGTTTTTTCCCCAAGTTCTCTCCCTAAGGTGTCAGCGGCTGGATGTGCAATATAAAAGTGTATGTAATGTATCTGCGGGTTACATACACATAGTCATACTATGTTGTATGTTCCAATTGTCCAATACCAATTCATTTACTATGTTACTATGTTCAACATGGTAAATGAATTGGTCTATGCTACAGATTTTTTAATCTATTTCAGTAAAAGTGTCAGCTTTCGCTTTAGGAACAAAAGTTGTTCAGCTTTCTCACAGGAGAGACGGTTTCTATTCTCATCAAGAATATGAGATGCTAGACTGAATAATCTATCACTCTCTGTATTGGTGCTTGGGGCAGATAAATATCTGCGTGCAATCTGTGCAAGCAAGGGAAAACATTCTTTGTTGATGCGCCAGTACTCAAGGGGATTGTCGCTTCTGGCAATAGGCTGTTAAGCTAAATAAATGTCCAGCTGTTGGGTAGCTGCACTTGTTGTGGCACCGCTATGGATTGGGGTGCATTTGTGTAAAATTTCTTCAAACATATCAGATATGGAGGGAGTGTGTTCCTCTTCAGTATGTGACCGTTTCTCACTTTCCTCTGTGCGACACCTCGAAACTCTTTCACTAGATGCTTCCACCACCTCCATTTGTGCCAGTATCATTTCCCGTGCACGCTGCTTTTTCTCCACATTAAAGTAATGCTCTTTAAATCGACTCCGTGTCTTGAAGTTGGACTCGGTGTCTTGAAACCGGTTGGTAACGGCCTCCAGTAGAGTGGTTTTAGCCGTTTTTACGCCATGGTCTGTTTCTACCTCTTTTTTTCCAAGCAGACGCTTCAGTGCAGCAATCAAGGGGATAACGTCAGCAATGCAAGCATTCGTTGAGCTTATTTCTTTTGTTAACTGTTCAAATGGAGATAGTTGAAAACAGTTTGTCTCTTATAACGTCCACTGATGTGCACTCAGTGTTGCTGGCAGCTTGTAATCTGCAATGTATGCAGCTAAAACACCCTTTTGTTCAAAAAGACTTTGTAGCATATAGTAGGTGCTGTTCCAATGAGTGGCTACATCTTGCTGCAGTCGTTTCGGTGCCATTCCAAACTGCATCTGCAAAGCTTGTAATCTGGAATAAGCAAGCGGAGAATGCTTAAAGTGACCCGCAATTGTTCTTCCTTTTTGATACGATATCAGATATGGTGCGCTGACTCGGCAATCCTTCATTCACAGCCAATTGTAGTGTGTGTGCCATGCACGGTATGCATTGAAGTGCACTGTCCTCCATTGCCTTTGCCATGTTCCGCGCATTATCTCGGACAATAAAATGCACTTTAGACTTCTCAGTGTGCCAAGTGTCAAGCATGGTTTTTAAAGCATCAGATATTGCTGCTGCAGTATGTGATCCAACAAACTCACGTGCGTTAAGTAGGATGTTTTGCAATTGAAATTTGTCATCTATCCACTGCGCTGTCAGGCTGAGCATGCTCGTTGGACTGACATCTGAACTCCAAATGTCGGTAGTAATACTGATTGCTATGATATCGGTAGTCATGAGCTCCTGAAAGTGTTTTCTAACACTGCTAAACAATTCATGTAGACTGGTATCTGCAAAGTAGCGTCTGCTTGGTAGTGAGTAACGCGGCTCAATATGTTGCATGAGCCTACGGAATCCAATGTCCTCCACAACAGAGAATGGCTGGCTGGTCGTCTAATGCAATAAATTCCATAATTTTAGCTGTAATGGCAAGAGCTTTGGGACTGTCGCTTGCATATTTTCTAACCTTTTCAAAGACTGTGGCCACAGATGGTGTTAAGCCTGAGGAACATTTTGAAAGTGGCGCTGTTTTCTTGTAATCTGAATGCTGAACTGGATGACGTGTTTTCAGGTGGTGTATCAAACCTGTTGTTGAAAAATTCTTTGGCACTGTACCCCCTCTTGAAATTTCTGCTGAGCAAAGAGTACAGATTGCAAATTTGGGGTATTTATCAGAAACTTTAAAAAATGTTCACACTGAAGACATGGTCCACCTTTGCTGGTAACGTAGAATAATATCATAGAATGATTTATAGTGGGAGTGAAATCTGGGGGGGGGGGGGGGGCAAATCAATTTCAAAAGCTAAACCCCAGGAGGCAGCTTTAAAAAATAAAATTAAATAAAAAATAAAACAATCCTTCTTTTTTTTTTTTTTTTTTTTTTTTTTTTTTAATGGTGCTGCTCTTGGCATGCAAGGTAGTTATGACTTGTAGCAAAAAAATATAATTGAATTGAATAAATTTGATTTGAAATGGAATGGATTGCTTGCAAATTGCAATTGCATGCTATTTTATTTTTTGGAGCTATTCTACTTCATGGCATTGTCATTGAATTGGTCACTATAGGGTTGATTTACTAAAACTGTGGAGAGTGAAAAATCTGGTACAGCTGTGCATGGTAGACAATCCGCTTCTTAGGCCTGGTTCACACTGGTCCGACAAACGCTCCGACATTGGGAGCTCATGTCGCATGACGTGTGAAAATCAATGTTTCCCTATGAGAGCCGTCTTAACTGGTCCGACACAAGTCGGTCCGACTTTGAAAATGCTCCCTGTACTACTTTGGTCCGACTTTGATCCTACTTCAGCCCATTGAATATCATTGAAGTCGGATCAAAGTAGGATCCTTGTCCTAACCATCCGACATGGTGATTACAGCAGCAGTAAAAGGAATTTATCTCACCCTGGGATTGTTTTGATTGGTCAAAGGACAAGTCAGACTATCACAAAGTCGGATCAAAGTAGTATCCTGTTCATGAATGTCGGATGGATGTCGGACCAATGTAGGATCAATGTAGGACTGATGTCGCAGAGCAAAGTAGGATGAAAGTCGGATGAATGTCGTGTCGTATCAGTGTGAACCCAGCCTTAGGCCTGGTTCAGGCTGGGTTCACACTAGTGCGACACGACATCCGTCCTACTTTGGATCCGACTTTGCCCTGCGACATGAAGCCGACATATGTCCGACTTTCAATGAACGGGGATCCGACTTGGATCCCCGCCAATATCAGGCACTGTGTTTGGTATGAATCTTGAGGGGGAACTCCAGGCCAAATTTTAAATTTAAAAAACCGGCATGGGTTCCCCTCCAGAGGCATACCAGGCCCTTGGGTCTGGTCTGGATTTGAACGGGCGCCCCTACGCCGAAAAGACGGCGTGGGGGTCCCCCCCAAGATCCAAACCGGACCCTTATCCGAGCACACAACCTGGCAGGCCGCAGGGGAAGAGGGGGGGATGAGAGAGCGGCCCCCCTCCCTCTTGAACCGTACCAGGCCGCATGCCCTCAACATGGGGGGTTTGGTGCTCTGGGGCAGGGGGGCGACCTGCGGCCCCCCCACCCCAGAGCACTCTGTCCCCATGTTGATGAGGACAGGGCCTCTTCCCGACAACCCTGGCCGTTGGTTGTCGGGGTCTGCGGGTGGGGGGCTTATCGGAATCCGGGAGCCCCCTTCAATAAGGGGGCCCCCCACCCTATGTGAATGAGTATGGGGTACATCGTACCCCTACCCATTCACCTGGTGGAAAAAAATTGCAATAAAAAAACACTACACAGGTTTTTAAAGTAATTTCTTTATCGTACACCACGGGACACAGAGCTAGTCATTACATAATGGGTTAAGGGTCACCAGCGGTGATTGGACACTGGCACAACCAATGGAAGACAGTTCCCCTCCATATAACCCCTCCCATCAGGGAAGTACCTCAGTTTTTTCGCCAGTGTCGAAAGGTGTTGGACGCGTTAGGAGGTGCTAAAGGAAAGCTCTACCAAAGAGACCCTCTGGGGGTAAAAGAGCTATGCTTTCGGATCCATCCAAGACGCCTACAAATGAGCTGAATCTGGATGGGATCCGGGCCTCATCCATGAGGCGTCGCCTGTAATGTCTCTCTTCGGAGGACTGGGCTCTAAGATCCAGCACTTTCGCTATAAAGTCCTGGTAAGAGTCTTGTACAAGGCCCAGGGGAGAGGTATCCTTTAAATAGGAACCCATATCCCTGAAGGTTGGCACACATAGCCCACCGTGAAGGGTGAAGTTTGGTATCTGTCTGAAAACTTTCAGCAGAAAAACCTGCGGCGTGGATAAGGTGAGATTAGAAGGTCCATAACTAGGTTGGGACCTTTTTCAAAAAGTGGATGTCTTCTTTTTTTCCACCACTGGGGGGAGTAAAGAGCTGAATATACTCACCTCACTCTGTTCAGTGTCGGCTTCGGCGAAGTACACTGCTCGTCACCTCCGCTGCTGAGCTTGCTTGAGCACCCCGCTCCTCCTTCCGGTGGCCGATACAGACACCTGCAGATGCAGGTAAGTGGGGACAGGGGCTGATGAGAGTCCTCTCTCACTATGGCCACCACCATAGCGCTAAAGGCCGCGCGCGCGCGCTTTATCGGAGGGGGGGGGCCGAGGCGGGCACGTGGCGCGCGCAGGCACAGAAACGGCGCCAAATTTAAAAGACTGTCAGTGTAAAAAGTACTGCAGCAGCAAGCAAGCTCGTTGGTTCTCTTGTTCCTGGCAGAGAAACACAGCAGCTATACAGGGACGTAAGACTCCATGTGGTTGGATTGGGTACTTCCTAGAAGACATCCATGTTATGCATAGTTATGTGTTAAAAGTTGCATACTTAATGTATTTGCTAAACTGAACACGGTAGTATATGCATTTAGGTACCTTGTATTTTGTCTAAACAGTAAGTCTTCCAGGGGAAGTAATGCGGACAAAAAGAGATAAAAGAGCACCGCCGCCTGAGACAGGGGGCTCTAGCTGTGCTGACTCGGTACCTTCCTCTCCTGTGTTGCCAAAAGCACCTGTACAGGATGAGCCATTACCTCTGTCAGGTATGGCGGCTTCCCCAGTGAAGCCTGGGCCTGCATATGTCACTGAGGACACTTTATCAGCTGCCCTAAATAATCTGGAGGAGAAAATTGCTACTTTAATCGCTAAATCCTCTAAAAAGGACAATAAGCGAAGCAGATCTCCTCCAGTATTGAACCTCCCTTCAGAAGTACCTGAGGAGGAGGAGGATGAGGAGGAGGCTACATCAGCAGAGGATGAGGAGTCAGACGGATCAGGGATATCGGATGAGCCTTTTTCGGTATCCCAGATTTTAAAGTCACAGGTGCAATGCTATGCAGGAGCCGTGCGAGCTGCATTTAGGTTACCCTCTTTGGAGGTAACAGAATCACCTGTCTCCTCCCTAGGATCATTAAGATCCCTGCAAGGTGCATGCTCCTTCCCGGTTCATCCGTTACTAGAGGATCTATTGTACGCAGACTGGCAACATCCAGATAAGCGTTTTTCACCTCCAAAAAAGTTTAACATTCTTTATCCTATGGAGGAAATTTTTTTAAAGAAATGGAGCCTGCCTACGGTAGATGCGGCTATTTCTTGTGTAAATAAAAACCTGACATGTCCAGTGGATAATGTACAAGTGTTTAAAGATCCTTCTGAGAAGAAGTTGGAATCCTTACTGAAATCCTCCTTCCTTTTGGCCGGCTCAATTATCCAACCTGCAGTAGCAGCAGTCGGTATGTGTCAGGTCGTCAGCCAACAGGTAAAGCAGGGGCTGAAGGAGCTGCCTTCAGAGCAGGCTAAAAATTGGGAGAATTTGCCTAAAGCCTTATGCTTCACAGTGGATGCCATGAGAGATTCTATCATACAGGCATCACGCCTTACACTCCAGCTGGTACAGATGCGCAGAGTACTTTGGCTTAAGCATTGGTCAGCGGAAGCCCCATGCAAAAAGTTGTTGGCAAGTTTCCCGTTCCATGGCGAACGCCTTTTTGGGGAAGATTTAGAAAGATATATCCAAAAGATATCAAGTGGTAAAACGACACTTTTACCTGAGAGAAAGAAAAACAAGAGACCTTGTTTTAAACACACTCTCTCCCCAGCTCCCGGGAAATCTGACTCCAGCCAGTGGCGACGGCCTTTTCAGCCGCCCAAAAAAGCCAAAGAACAGGCTCAGAAGAACAAGAAGCCGTGGGGTTCAAGAGCTAATAAGCAAGCCCCCAAAACCTCTCATTGAAGGGGCGCCCCCGCTCGGCCGAGTGGGGGGAAGGCTTCGTCAGTTCTCAGCGACTTGGCGGACAGAAACCCAGGACAAATGGGTGGTATCCACAATATCCTCAGGGTACAGACTGGAATTTCGAGAGATCCCATCTTCTCAATTCCGAAGTTCAAGACTCTCCAAGGATCCACAAAAAAGAGGATCCTTCTTCAAAGGTTTGAATCACTTAATAGCTCAAGGTGTGGTTACAGAGGTACCCCAAAAGGAGCAAGGTTCAGGTTTTTACTCAAACCTCTTTGTGATTCCAAAACCGAACGGAGAAGTCAGACCCATCCTGGATCTAAAAAATCTAAACCAGTTTCTGAACGTTCGCCATTTTCGAATGGAAACGATTCGATCCGTGGTCGCTACTTTAAAAGGCGGAGAATTCATTGCGTCCATAGATATCAAAGACGCATATCTACACATACCAATCCTCCCCGCTCACCAAAGATTCCTAAGGTTTGCGGTAGAAGATCGCCACTTTCAATTTGTGGCCCTGCCATTTGGTGTAGCCACCGCGCCCAGAGTATTCACAAAGGTGCTAGCTCCTCTGTTAGCAAACCTAAGAACACGGGGCATTGCGGTAACAGCCTATCTAGACGATCTACTATTAATAGATCAGTCAAAGGAGGGATTGGATCACGCTGTAGACACTACAGTAGGATACCTGGAGCATTTAGGATGGATTATAAACTTACAAAAATCCTCTCTCCAGGCCCAAAGAAGGATAGTGTACCTGGGCATGATCATAGATACAGCCCAAAACAGGGTATACCTGCCAGAGCCAAAGATACAGTCTCTGAAAGACCTGATCCACAAGGTCAAAGCAAACAAGAGGCTGTCTATTCGCCTTTGCATGAGACTATTGGGAAAGATGGTAGCCTCCTTCGAGGCGGTCCCTTACGCCCAGTTTCATTCGAGACTACTTCAAGGCAATATTTTAGCCTCCTGGAACAGGAAGAGCCAAGCTCTGGATATACCCATGCGCCTGTCCTCACAAGTACGCCACAGCTTCAATTGGTGGCTAGAAGCCAGGAATTTACGGAAGGGAAAGTCCTTCCTCCCAGTGGCCTGGAAGGTGGTATCTACGGATGCCAGCCTATCGGGCTGGGGTGCAGTATTCGAGGAGGCTTCTACCCAGGGAACCTGGGCCAAGACTCAGGGGATCCTGCCCATCAATGTGCTAGAGATCCGGGCGGTATATCTAGCCCTCAAAACCTGGACATACAGGTTACAGGGCTACCCAGTTCGGGTTCAATCCGACAATGCTACGGCAGTAGCTTACATCAATCACCAAGGAGGCACCCACAGTCGGGCAGCCCAAAGAGAGGTGAACCGGATCTTGGCATGGGCAGAAGAGCATGTACCTTGCATCTCTGCAATCTTCATTCCAGGGATAGAAAACTGGCAAGCAGACTACCTGAGTCGTCAGCAGCTGCTACCAGGAGAGTGGTCTCTTCACCCAGAGATCTTTCAGGCCATATGTCTGAGATGGGGAAACCCAGATGTAGACCTGCTAGCTTCCAGGTTCAACAAGAAATTGGACAACTTTGTGTCCAGAACGAGAGATCCTCTAGCCTACGGGACAGACGCTCTAATAACTCCATGGAATCAGTTCTCACTGATCTATGCATTCCCTCCGATCCCTCTTCTACAAAGACTGCTTCGCAGGATCAAGGAGGAGGGAATACCAGTAATCCTAGTGGCCCCAAACTGGCCCAGGAGGCCTTGGTATGCCGAGATCGTAAAAATGGCGATAGGAAGGCCCTGGAAGCTTCCACTTCGACACGACCTGTTGTCACAGGGTCCAGTATTCCACCCTTCCTTACAAAGGCTAAATTTGACGGCCTGGCTGCTGAGACCCACATTTTGGAAAAGAGAGGGGTCTCTGGCCTGGTTCTTTCTACGCTCATTAATGCTAGAAAGCCAGCCTCCAGACTCATCTATCATAGAGTCTGGAAAGCATACGTTTCCTGGTGTGAATCCAGAAGTTGGAATCCTCTGAAATATGAAATAAGTAGGATTCTTGCTTTTTGCCAGTTAGGAGTGGATATGAAATTAGCCCTTAGCACCATCAAAGGGCAAATATCGGCTCTATCAGTCTTCTTTCAGAGACCATTGGCATCTCACTCCCTAGTTCAGACATTCATTCAGGGGGTACTGAGGATAAATCCTCCAGTCAGGTCTCCCTTGTGTCCATGGGATTTGAATTTGGTATTGTCAGTGTTGCAAAAGCAACCTTTTGAACCTATTCGCCATATTCCTTTAATTATATTAAGTAGGAAATTGGCCTTTCTGATTGCTATAGCTTCTGCTAGGAGAGTATCAGAGCTAGCAGCTCTTTCTTGTAAAGAGCCTTATCTAATTTGTCACAAGGACAAGATCGTACTACGACCCCATCCGGCTTTTCTGCCTAAGGTGGTGTCGGCTTTTCACTTGAATCAAGACATTGTTCTGCCTTCCTTTTTTCCAAACCCGCGGACGGCGGGGGAAAAATTATTACACTCTCTAGATCTAGTGAGAGCGGTAAGGGTGTATCTGCAAGCAACCGCTCAGATACGTAAAACAGATGTTTTGTTTATTTTACCAGATGGTCCCAAGAAGGGCCAAGCGGTATCAAAATCCACCATTTCCAGGTGGATTAGACAAGTAATTGTTCAAGCTTATGGTTTAAAGAACAGGACTCCTCCTTTTCCTGTTAAGGCGCACTCTACCAGGGCGATAAGTGCTTCATGGGCAGTGCACCACCAGGCTTCGATGGCTCAGATCTGTAAGGCTGCAACTTGGTCCTCAGTCCATACATTTTCCAAATTCTATCAAATAGATGTGAAAGGACATGAGGATTCCGCCTTCGGGCGAAGTGTGCTGCAGGCAGCAGTATAGGGCTTCTGGTCCGCAAGCGGTCGGTTTGATCTGTGTCTCCCCCCCCTTCATATGAGCATTGCTCTGGGACGTCCCATTATGTAATGACTAGCTCTGTGTCCCGTGGTGTACGATAAAGAAAATAGGATTTTTATAACAGCTTACCTGTAAAATCCTTTTCTTGGAGTACACCACGGGACACAGAGGTCCCACCCTTCTTATGGGAACCTTACTGCTTTGCTACAAAACTGAGGTACTTCCCTGATGGGAGGGGTTATATGGAGGGGAACTGTCTTCCATTGGTTGTGCCAGTGTCCAATCACCGCTGGTGACCCTTAACCCATTATGTAATGACTAGCTCTGTGTCCCGTGGTGTACTCCAAGAAAAGGATTTTACAGGTAAGCTGTTATAAAAATCCTATTTTATTACACAGCTCCGGGGGTCTTCTTCCGACTCCGGCGCTCTTCTTCCGACTTCGGGGGTCTCCGGTGTCGTCTCCGCGCTCTCCGGTTCTTTCTTCCGCCGGGCCTCCGCTAACTTCTTTTTAGCTCTCTTGCTAACAGAGGCCCGGTCTTCCCGTTGTCTCGTCCGGCTCTCCGTTGTCCTTCTGCCGGCCTCTCCACTAACTTCTTTAGCTCTTTCGCTAGTGGAGGGGTCGGTCTTCCCGTCGTCGCCGTCGGCGTCTTCTTCCCTCTTCTCCTTCTCGATGTTGACGCGTCGCTTCCTCCCGCTGTAATACTGGCTCTCCGCTCCGCTCCGCATTAATATAGGCTTCTCATGACGTCACAGTCAAATGTTCCGGGGCACATGGCCCCGGAGCATGTGACTGTGACGTCATGGGAACATGTGACTGTGACGTCATGGGAAGCCTATATTAATGCAGAGCGGAGCGGAGAGCCAGTATTACAGCGGGAGGAAGCGACGCGTCAACATCGAGAAGGAGAAGAGGGAAGAAGACGGCGACGGGAAGACCGACCCCTCCACTAGCGAAAGAGCTAAAGAAGTTAGTGGAGGGGCCGGCAGAAGGACAACGGAGAGCCGGACGAGACAACGGGAAGACCGGGCCTCTGTTAGAAAAAGAGCTAAAAAGAAGTTAGCGGAGGCCCGGCGGAAGAAAGAACCGGAGACCCCCGAAGTCGGAAAAGACCCCCGGAAGTCGGAAGAAGAGCGCCGGAGTCGGAAGAAGACCCCCGGAGCTGTGTAATAAATTACTTTAAAAACCTGTGTAGTGTTTTTTTATTGCAATTTTTTTCCACCAGGTGAATGGGTAGGGGTATGATGTACCCCATACTCATTCACATAGGGTAGGGGGGCCGGGATCCGGGGGCCCCCTTATTGATGGGGGCTCCCGGATTCCGATAAGCCCCCCGCCCGCAGACCCCGACAACCAACGGCCAGGGTTGTCGGGAAGAGGCCCTGTCCTCATCAACATGGGGGCAGGGTGCTCTGGGGTGGGGGGGCCGCAGGTCGCCCCCCTGCCCTAGAGCACCAAACCCCCCATGTTGAGGGCATGCGGCCTGGTACGGTTCAGGAGGGAGGGGGGCCGCTCTCTCGTCCCCCCCCCCTCTTCCCCTGCGGCCTGCCAGGTTGTGTGCTCGGATAAGGGTCTGGTTTGGATTTTGGGGGGACCCCCACGCCGTTTTTTCGGCGTAGGGGTGCCCGTTCAAATCCAGACCAGACCCAAGGGCCTGGTATGCTCCTGGAGGGGGAACCCACGCAGGTTTTTTATTAAAAATTTGGCCTGGAGTTCCCCCTCAAGAGCAGTACAGCACAAGTCGCATGCCAAAGTCGGACCATGCAAGACTGCGGTCCGACTTTGATCCGACTTCAATGATAGTCAATGGGCTGAAGTCGGATCAAAGTCGGACCAAAGTAGTACAGGGAGCATTTTCAAAGTCGGACCGACATGTGTCGGACCAGTTAAGACGGCTCTCATAGGGAAACATTGATTTTCACACGTCATGCGACATGAGCTCCCAATGTCGGAGCGTTTGTCGCCCCAGTGTGAACCAGGCCTAACACTGGTCAGACAAACGCTCCGAAATTAGGAGCTCATGTCGCATGATGTGTGAAAATCAATGTTTCCCTAATGAGAGCAGTCTTAACTGGTCCGACACAAGTCGGTCCGACTTTGAAAATGCTCCCTGTACTACTTTGGTCCGACTTTGATCCTACTTCAGCCCATTGAATATCATTGAAGTTGGATCAAAGTAGGATCCTTGTCCTAACCATCCGACTTTTGACATCCGACATGGTGATTACAGCAGCAGTAAAAGGAATTTATCTCACCCTGGGATTGTTTTGATTGGTCAAAGGACAAGTCAGACTAGCACAAAGTCGGATCAAAGTAGTATCCAAAGTAGGATGAAAGTTGTATGACTGTCGTGTTGTACCAGTGTGAACCCAGCCTCAGGCTGGGTTCACACTGATACTACACGACATTCATCCGACATTCATCCTACTTTGCTCTGCGACATCAGTCCTACATTGGTCCGACATCCATCCGACTTTCATGAACAGGATACTACTTTGATCCGACATTGTGCTAGTCTGACTTGTCCTTTGACCAATCAAAACAATCCTAGGGGGAGATAAGTTCCTTTTTACTGCTGCTGTAATCACCATGTCGGATGTCAAATGTTGGATGGTTAGAACAAGGATCCTATATGATCCGACTTCAATGATATTCAATGGGCTGAAGTAGGATCAAAGTCGGACCAAAGTAGTACAGGGAGCATTTTCAAAGTCGGACCGACATGTGTCGGACCAGTTAAGACGGCTCTCATAGGGAAACATTGATTTTCACACGTCATGCGACATGAGCTCCCAATGTCGGAGCGTTTGTCGGACCAGTGTGAACCCAGCCTAAGCCCAGGTTCACACTGGGGCTGCGGGAGTGAAGCCTGCGAGTTCAGCTGAACTCGCACGATTTCACTCCCGCTGGCAGTCCCGATTTCGGCCGCGATTTGAAAGACATCTGAAACAGATGTCAATGTAAATCGCGGCTGAAATCGCAAAAAGTAGTACAAAAACTACTTTTTGTAATCGGTGCAGCGCCGCAGATGCGGCGTCGCACCGATTAGGACGGTGCAATTTGACATGTCAAATCGCATGTCAAATCGCACCAGTGTGAACCAGGGCTAACTTCAGTTTGTTTAATTAAGCTTTGCCAAAAAAACGGAAGCTGATTGGTTTCTATGCACAGCTGCACCAGATTTTGCACTCTCCAGTTTTAGTAAATCAACCCCTTTGTCTCAGCGTGGTATTTATTAGTTACTGTATACAGTTATACGACACTGACATGACAGCAAGCGCGTTCATTTTTTAAACATGACGGTACGCAATAAAAATAAAATAATTAATATATATGAATTATGAAATATAATATATTATATATTTATTGCATACTGTCATGTTTAAGGCCCCTTTCACACGGAGGTCCGTTCAGGTCCGCCTGTCAGTTTTTTAGGCGGACCCGAAACGGATCCTCCATGTACCCCTATGGAGGCACGGATGTCAGCGGAGACATGTCCACTGACATCCGACCCGCTCCGCTCCGCCAAAGTGTGACGGAGGAAAACCCTATTTTTCCTTCCGTCGGCGGAGCGGATCGGATGACAAAGGACTCTACGGTCCGTCGTCATCCGATTCCCCATAGGGGAGAGCGGCGCTCTGACAGGGCGGTCCCTGCACAGTGTGCGGGGACCGCCCAGTCATCCGTCGGCTCAGCGGGGATCAACGGAGCGATCCCCGCTGAGCAAGCGGAGCTTCACGGGGCGGATCTGCACGGATCCGCCCCGTGTGAAAGGACCCTTAATAATTCATGCGCTTGCTGTCATGTCAGTACTGTATAACTTGTACTACGCTGTCAAAGTGACACATTCAATAACAGCAAGCGCATGAACTTTATACTGTATACTACAGAAATGGCTAAAAAAAATAATAAATAATTGCTTGCAATTTGCAATCCATTCCATTTCAAATCATATTTAATCACTCAGTTCAATTATATATATTTTTTTGCTACAAGTCAGATCAGATGTACTGCAGTGCAGACACACAGTCATTTTTAAATAGTCAGACTCAGTGCTAGTACTATAATCAAGAAATAAAATTAATTACTAGTTTGTTTCTGTCAGTTTAAGAAGGCAAAAGCAGCAATGCTCACCGGCGAATAGTAATGGTAGCCATCCAGGAGTGACAGTGCCCAGTCTTGTACTTGAGTATGCTATGTGCAGCCCTCTATGAAGCAGTCTCTCGCTTCCCAGCAGCGCCTCTCGCTTCCCAGCAGCGCCTCTCGCTTCCCAGCAGCGCCTCTCGGGTCCCAGCAGCGCCTCTCGGGTCCCAGCAGCGTCTCGCAAGTACGAGGAGCGTCCCGCAAGAACGAGGAGCGTCCGTAGGGAAGGTGCCAGTGTCTCAGAATGTGCTTAGACGCACGCCGCCCACACAACGAGTGACGTCACCCGCTGGTTCTGCCGTCTCTGCTGTGCATGCGGGATTTCTTTCTCGTACATCACGGGACACAGAGCGACATAGTCATTACTAATGGGTTATATAGATACCGTCAGGTGCTGGCACTGGCAACTTCCAAAACCGGAAGTACCCTCCCCTATATAAGCCCCTCCCATCCGGGAGCACCTCAGTTTTTTGCCAGTGTCTAAGGTGTTGGCCAAGAAGAAACATGTGTTTTTCACTGAGCTTGCGTACAGGTTCTTTTGGGCCTCAGTAAGCTATTCCGGATCCGACCAAAAAAGCTTCATAGCTAAACGGTCGGTACCCGGGCCTTGCAGAGAAGGGCAAGGTTTTGCCTGTAATGCTTCTCTTAGGAGAGCTGGACCCTGGGATCCAGAGCTCTGGTCATACCCACGACCAAGATGTTTTCTGTGCAGGGTGCTATACAGGTCCAGGGGAGTGGAATCCTTGGGAACCCGGTCCCTGAAGGTTTGATTACAATGCCTGCCGTGATAGGTGAAGTTTGGGCTTTTGTGGACCAAACAAAGTCCTGCGGCGGGGAACAGGTAAGTGGGGGCCCCCAGGAACTTGGTTCTATTGGGGGAACCCCAAGCCTAATTTGTCTTTCTGTCTGTTACCTAATGGTATTCCCGCAAAATTCTGTGCATGCCTGTAACTACTAAAAAAATGTAATAATTTTTAATGGTGGTCAAGAAAAAAAAAAAAAAAAATTTTTATATATATATTTAATATATTAGACTGCGGTACCTGTGTTTGTCCACTAGAGGCCGCTGTGGAATGTTTTCTTGTCATGTGGACTAGTTTCTTCTCAGAGAGCAAAGTCCAGGCAGATGGTGAGTTCTCTTAAGGAAACTGCTTCCTCTGCCATGTTGCAGTGCTCGTCCATCCCCCGGCCTGCGGCAAAGAGGGGCCCTGGCTCCTGTCCCTTGTTTCCGTTTTTTGAAATTAGCGCCGAAGGCGCACGTGGCCGCGCGCGTGCGCGTGCACGCGCCTCTATATATAGAGGTGAGCCGGGAAAGGGGGCGGAGCCTGGGGGATGACGCTCTGTGCGCGCCGCAGCGCTTCTGCGCATGTGCGGGCGTCCCAGCAGGTTAAAAACCACAATATTGTAGTGAGCTGGCTATGAAGTACAGAGACAGAGCTGGCAACATTTAAAGGCATACAGCAAGCGGTTGATACAGGCATCCCCTAGAAAGGCACATTAGTAGACACCAACTGTGATATAGCAGCAATTGTGCTAGACTATTCTCAGTAAAAGTGGTGTATTACGGCTGGAATACCTCAGCTTTAGGCTTAGGAATATGCCGTCCAGAAGCTCCGGAACTGAATCTTCCAGGAAGCGAAGGGGGTCTCATCGGGCTCGGAGGATCTTGGGCATACTTCTGCTGCACCAGTCTCCCCTGAAGTTCAGAGGTAAGTGACCGTAGAGACCCCGCAGGGGTACTTGGTACTGTGGCTGTCCTCAGTTCACCTGCTCCTGTGTATGTAACAGAGGAGGTTTTTTCCTCAGCTCTGGGAGGATTAGAGAGAGATTGTCAACATTTATCGCTGCCTCCCTGTCAGGGAAAGCACGCCCGATCTCCGTCTCCTCCTTCAGAGTGCCTGTTAGCAGAGCAACAGTCCCATACAGGGATCGACCTGCCTGAAGGGGATCAGGATGAGGTTGATTCTGTTATAGAGGAATCAACAGTGGGGGAACCTTTTCTCAGCATGTCAAGCTGAAAGATTATGGGTTCAGTCTCTGACTAACATGGTCCGATCAGCATTTAAAAATGCACCTTGCGGAACCATCAACCACTACTGTATCCTCGTTGGGGTCGCTAGAAGCCCCCAGACTGTTTGTTCTTTTCCACTTCACCCTTTACTGAAAGGGCTCATTTACCAGGATTGGGAACGTCCTGAGAAAATATTTATTCCCCCAAGAGATTTCCGGTGGTCTATCCCATGGAGGATAAGTTCATCAAAAAAA
Organism: Rana muscosa; assembly: GCA_029206835.1. Classification (NCBI taxonomy): domain Eukaryota; kingdom Metazoa; phylum Chordata; class Amphibia; order Anura; family Ranidae; genus Rana; species Rana muscosa. The sequence continues at coordinate 911,989,353 of CM055117.1, forward strand.
AAAAAAATGGAAGGTCCCTACAGGAACGCAGCCATCTCTTGTATGTATAAATCACTGACATGTCCAGTGGATAATGTCCAAATGTTCAAGAACCCAATAGATAAAAGATTGGAGTCCTTATGAAAATCTGCTTGGTGATACAACCAGCAGTAGCAGCTATTGGGGTCTGCTAAGCAGTGAAGGATCAGTTGAAACAGGTCTTGAGGGACTTGACAGATCAGCAGGCTTTGCCCTAGCTGATCTACCTAGAGCCTTAGGCTTTGCGGTTGACGCCATAGAGGATTCAGTCCATCAGGCCTCCCGCCTTACGCTGTCTATAGTACATATGCGTAGGCTCCTATGGCTCAAAAACTGGTCTGCTGAAGCTCCCTGTAAAGAATGGCTGGTTAGCGTCCCATTTCATGGTGAACGCTTATTCAGGGAAAACCTGGACAAATATATCCAGAAAATTTCCAGCGGTAAAAATACGCTCTTGCCGGTTAAAAACAGAGTTAGAGGTCCCTCTTTAAGAGGCCTGCTTCTCCAGTCCCTGGGGCATCGGCTGTGTAACAGTTCCGACGGCCTCCTCGGTCAATTCCCGGGGGTAAAAAACAGGGACAGTAGCAGGGTAATGAGAAACCCTGGGTCAGGGGAGGTACAAAACCTCCCCCAAAGTTAAATTCATTGAAGCCCCCACTCAGTCGGGTGGGGGGAGGACTCCAGTTGTTCGCAAGAGACCTGGCGGGACACGATCCGAGACAGATGGGTGCTCTCCGCAGTAAATCTGGGATACAAATTGGAGTTAAACTCCCCTTCTTCCCGCTTTATAAGGTCAAACGTGCCAAGGGATCCCCAGAAGAGAGGATCCCTCCTGTTGGCACTAGAACAATTATTGCTACAAGCAGTAATTATAGAGGTTCCCCTGGAAGAGTGGGGGTTCGGGTTTTACTCAAACCTCTTTACAGTTCCGAAGCCAAACGGGGACGTGAGGCCCATACTAAATCTAAAAGGGCTAAACAAATTCCTGCATATCAGGACTTTCCGGATGGAGTCGATCCGATCGGTAGCCACTGCCCTACAAGGGGAGGAATGGTTAGCCTCGATCGACATCAAGGATGCTTATTTGCACATTCCCATCTTTCCAGCCCACCAAAAATTTCTACGCTTTGCGGTAGAAGGCCGCCATTTTCAGTTCAGAGCCTTACCCTTCGGTCTGGCCACATCACCAAGAGTGTTCACAAAAATTTTGGCCCCGTTATTGGCCAATCTAAGAACACGAGGTGTAACGATAATGGCATATCTAGACGACTTGTTGCTGATAGACCACTCAGTGGAAAAACTAGAAGTGGTTGTTCACGAGACAATCAAGTATCTGGAATATCACGGTTGGATTATCAACCGAGACAAGTCAGCCCTAAAACCAGTCAAAAGTCTGGAATACTTGGGGCTAAGGCTGGATTCAGACCAGAGAAAAATTTTCTTGCCTCAAGAAAAGGGGTCGTCTTTGAGAGATTTGATCCACTTAGTGGGCTCAAAAAGACAGCCATCCATACGCCTGTGCATGAGGCTGCTGGGAAAGATGGTGGCATCATTCGAAGCAGTACCCTACGGTCAATTCCATTCAAGGAAGTTGTAAAGGGCCATTCTGTCAGCCTGGAACAAAAAAGTTCAGGCTCTGGACTTACCAATGTCCTTGTCCCCTTCCGTTCGCAGGAGCCTCCGCTGGTGGTTGGTTCCCCAGAATCTGGAAAGAGGGAAATTCTTCAGTCCGATTTCCTGGAAGGTGGTCACTACAGATGCCAGCCTTGTAGGCTGGGGAGCAGTACTGGAGCAATGGTCTCTCCAGGGCAAGTGGTCAGAAGCAGAAAAGGCCCTGCCCATCAATCTCTTAGAGATACGAGCAGCCCGGTATGCCCTAGTAGCATGGACATCCAAACTCCAAGGGTCCCCTGTCAGAGTTCAATCAGACAATGCCACAGCAGTGGCATATATCAATCGTCAGGGGGGCACCAGGAGTCGTGCAGCCCAAAGGGAAGTAAATTACATCCTGAGATGGGCAGAAAAATATGTCCCAGCCATATCTGCGGTATTCATTCCAGGAGTGGAGAATTGGAAGGCGGACTTTCTAAGTCGCCAACAATTATGCCCAGGGGAATGGTCCCTTCATCCCGAGGTTTTCCGGACAATATGTCAGCGGTGGGGAACACCGGATGTAGATCTGCTAGCATCCAGATTCAACACAAAAGTGGACAGGTTTGTCTCTTGGACAAGGGATCCCCTAGCTTGCGGCTCGGATGCCCTAGTGTTCCCTTGGGATCAGTTCAAGCTGATATATGCATTCCCACCGCCACAATTGTTACCTCGATTACTCCGCAGAATCAGGGTAGAAAAGAAACCAGTGATTCTGGTGGCTCCAGCGTGGCCCCGAAGAGCATGGTACGCGGAGATTGTAAAAATGTCTGTGGGGAGTCCTTGGACCCTCCCACATCGTCCGGACCTGCTTTCGCAGGGACCGATATACCACCCTTCCTTACCAGCCCTAGGTTTGACGGCCTGGCTATTGAAGCCCACATTCTAAAAAAGAGAGGGCTCTCTAATGCTGTGGTGTCTACCATGATCAATGCCAGGAAACCGGTATCCAGGCAGATCTACTATAGAATCTGGAAGGCGTACATCGCCTGGTGTGAGGCCAGAAAATGGCATCCACGTAAATACGTAATAGGTAGGATTCTGGACTTCCTACAATGGGCTGTAGATAGGAAGCTTGCTTTGAGTACTATCAAGGGTCAGATTTCGGCCTTGTCAATATTTTTTCAAAGGCCCTTGGCTTCTCAATCACTAGTCAAAGCCTTTATACAAGGAGTGATGTGTATTAGTCCTCCGGTTAATATTCCCATATGTCCATGGGATCTAAACTTGGTTCTGTCAGTTCTACAGAAACAACCATTTGAACCATTACAGCATATTTCCTTGGTGCTTCTCACCAGGAAATTGATTTTTCTAGTAGCCATTTGTTCGGCTAAAAGAGTGTCGGAATTAGCAGCTATGTCCTGTAAGGAGCCATATCTGGTTATCCATAAGGACAGAGTAGTGTTACGTCCTCATCCAGCCTTTCTTCCTAAGGTGGTATCGAGGTTTCATTTGAACCAAGATGTGGTTCTTCCTTCTTTTTTCCCCAAACCTACTTCGGTAGAGGAAAAGTTATTGCATTCTTTGGATGTAGTAAGAGCAGTTAAAGCTTATCTAAAAGCCACTGCTCAGATTCGCAGAACGGATACTTTGTTTTTTCTGCCGGAAGGCCCCAGAAAGGGTCAGGCAGCGTCAAAATCTACTTTAGCCAAGTGGATTCGACAGGTCATTATGCAAGCTTATGGCTTGAGAAGGAGACCGCCTCCGTTCAAAGTTAGAGCGCACTCCACGAGAGCAGTTGGAACTTCATGGGCAGTGCATCACCAGGCCTCCCTGGCTCAAATCTGTAAGGCCGCAACATGGTCTTCAGTACACACGTTTACTAGGTTCTACCAGGTGGACGTTAGAAGTCAGGAGGATGTCGCCTTTGGGCGCAGTGTGTTGCAGGCCGCAAAAGATCCTCATGTCTGATAGCGCTCAGCTTATATATGGTGTATCCCCCCCCTCATTTGGCATTGCTTTAGGACATCCCATTAGTAATGACTATGTCGCTCTGTGTCCCGTGATGTACGAGAAAGAAAATAGGATTTTTCTAACAGCTTACCTGTAAAATCCTTTTCTTGGAGTACATCACGGGACACAGAGCTCCCGCCCCTCTTTGGGGACACTTATTGCTTTGCTACAAAAATGAGGTTCTCCCGGATGGGAGGGGCTTATATAGGGGAGGGTACTTCCGGTTTTGGAAGTTGCCAGTGCCAGCACCTGACGGTATCTATATAACCCATTAGTAATGACTATGTCGCTCTGTGTCCCGTGATGTACTCCAAGAAAAGGATTTTACAGGTAAGCTGTTATAAAAATCCTATTTTTCGGCACCAGTATCGGCAAGAATTTTATTTTGGCTTTTTGCCAAAAGGGCCATTATCGGCCGATATGTTTCGGTGGCCGAAATTTCGGTGCATCCCTACTTTGAATGTTAAAAATGAATTAATTTTCCGTTTGTAGTGCTCAGATACAGTTTAGTTTTGCTTTAAACGTAGTGATTGTAAACCTCAGATGGGAACAAAACTCATCCTTCTATACTGTGTACTTGTCTCTCAAAAGCACTGAGCGTGATTTCTGTCTCCTACCTTGTTCCTCTGTTATCTGCAGTCATTTCTGAGAGGTTTTCCCGACACAGAGATAAAAAGATGACCGGGTTGCAGCTCTAGCACACAGCCTGTGATTGACTGCCTCAGCTCTGTTTCTGTGTGCTGTGAGGAAGGGGCTGTGAGATCTGCAGAGTGTAACTTCAGCTCCCTACCCCCTGCTTTCTTAAAACTCAAACATACTGTATAAATTCTGCACTTTGAATGGCCGTAGTGGCCGTAGAGGACTGCACACAAATAGGTACAACTTATATGGGAATTTTTTTTTTTTCCCTCCATTTCTGTGCATGACCTCAGGCTAGTCACTTCACTGGGTATGCATTCACACTTCAGTGTTTTGAATCGCGGGCAGATTTGCTGCGACTCTGCCCGGGATTTGAAATTGCTGATGTGTGAATGGCAAATCGCCGGACTTGCATTTGAGATGCCATTCATTTGAATGACACTTCAAATTGCGGCGATTGTCGCACGGCAACACACGTTGTGGGAAACATGTTGCCCAAACAAAGGTTCAGGGGCTACTTTTGGGTGACATTCTTCCCGCGATGCAAATCTGCCCTTGATTCAAAACGCTGAAGTGGGAATGCAGCCCTACAGATGCCTTCACTTTAATTTGAGGTACTTGTATGAGCTTTTCAGGATCTTCAGAATTTGGGACATTTTAGAATGAGAATCAGTTGAACTAATCTGACATTTCCTTTTAGCATTAGTCCAACAGTATGGTTGGACTAATGAAAGTTGGCCTACAATCCGTTGCTGTGTTACTGCTCACTGCGCTGTGTTTTTTTACCCCTCCCAACATCTATGTTTTACATGCTCATGCCAATCTCCTATCTTAGTGTCTTTATACTCATGCCAATCTCTTAGCTCAGTGTCTTTATTATTTTATCTTTATTCACCAGTGGAAGCACACTTGGAAAGAAGGACTAGTCTGTTGCACACTGGCATCTGTACTTACTAGCAAGCACTAACGTCTAAAACATTAAATGAAGGAAATCCAAGCTCAGCCCCAGAAATCTGCGGTGTTTTTCTTTATTCCCCCCCCCCCCCCCCGCATTCCACAGTTGACTTTGCCTCTCCCAGACGGGCAGCACGCCAAGCCAGTGGGACTCTGTTGTTTTAACAGCAGTTTCAGAATAGGAAATGTGAAAAAGAATGATCTGTTCATGCCAGCACTTCTGCTTTGTAGGGATCTGCAAGCATCACCTTTGTGTCTTTTTAGCAGGGTCTGTGTAATCACCTCTAGGGTGGAATCTTGGCTGCCATACAAGCTGAAGCAGGTTTAAATGTTTATTTTATATAATGGTGTCCAAATGGCCGGGTTCTATTTCAGGAAGCACTGCAAGTTTCTGATTCACAGTGTGAACACTGCACTTTTCATGGATTTATGTTGCAGAGTAGAGGCCATATGTGTAAAAAGGGTATATTTTCTGTATCATCATGCTCAAAAGTGCTGCTACTTTACACGCGTTCTTCTGCTGTCTAAATATTAATGACGTTATTATGATAGGGCGCAGCTGTCCTGTGGTCCCATCAAAATCTTGCCATAGAGGCCTTCATGTATAAAAGTCTAAACTACTGTGGGATATGTGCCAAACTTGAGACCTCATGAAGCTTCACCCCTTCCATGCAAATTTTTGCCACATTTTACCTTCATTCCATGGCAAGAGCATAAGCCTGTCCTGCCACAACTTGGGGGATCTATAAACATGAAATGGCAAACGCCTGATTCAGCAGCTGATTTGGGTGACAGTCTTATCTTGCCGCTAACTGTGGTTGTGCAAGTTAAAGTACCTACCTAATCACTATGTTCATCTTGTGAGATGAGCTGAAACACTTTTCTCCTCATACTTTTCGGTACAGATGCAAATATGATTCATAGCTGAGCATAGTTTTTAAAAGTTTTTTTTTTATCTCCATTTGGTGTACCGGTGACCCGCATGCATACGTCAGTTTGGGGCTCCCAGTGGGCTCATTGTTCCTCACACGGCGCACACAGGGGGTGAGTTGGGCCGCCAGGTTTTTTTCCCCCCCCCCTTTTTTTCTTTCTGGGGGGATTGGCCTCTTTTACCCCCCTTTTTATGCAATTATTTGCATTTCTGCGTCGGCGCGCGTCATCTGCCAATTACCGCCACTTGGGACGGTCTTTGGGCGGATGCCGCGCGGGGGGCCCCCCTATTGGCGACTCTAACCTCTGGATTCGACACTGGGAACCTGCCTGCCCTATATGTGCCTTTTTACTATATTAACAAACATCCACTGTATCAGAGGGAGGCTTTCATCTATTTGATTATTATTGTTATGTAATTTCTAATAGATATAATGTTATAGTCGATATACAATTTCTCCATGGAATAAGAATGTAAAGATCATTTTCCATGTAAACAATGAATGATATTGCTCCAATTCTCTTTGAATTATGACTGACAATTATTATTTAACTCTCTTCTTTCCATTTTTTTACATCTTTACTTTTTTATTTTTAATAACTTTCAATATATAATTCGTATTTAGATTGAAGAGTTTATTTAAAGCAAAATTTCGGATAACATGGAGTTTCAATATAATATAGAGATATATAACTCCTAGTATATTTATAATAATATTAATCCTTCTTTCTCCTCCCTGCTGTCGGGTCTCATTATATACACGGGTACTCTCTTTGGCACGGAATGGCAGGGATTATACAGCTATACCTATGTGTTCCTTTCAGACATACTGCGGCACACTCTCTGTATAGAGAGACATCTCACATTCCTGTTCATTAACGTCTATTTCTCTATGTGCCCGTCCGGAGCGTCATAGGTACGCGACGGATAGCGCACTGACGTCACTACGTCTGCGTCGTTTACCGGCGCTTTCTGACGCATGCGCAGATGTCTTTGAGACACCATTTAAAGCTCTCAAGGACCAGTCGGAGTCCACACGAGGTACCTCACGCAGCGATCATTGGGACACCCGGGATCCTTACAGGTAAACTCTTATAGGACAGTTCTTTGAAACTCTGTATTTTGTTTATTTACCTTGGACAAATTTAATGCTATATCCACCTATTGTCCCCTGTTTTTCCATCCATATTACCCTTTAGATTCTCTGGATTTAAATCAGATTGAAACGATGCACATATTTGCTTCATCACTACAATAGTGCATATTGGATGCAATTTTTGTATTGAGGACTCCCTCTACTTTTGAAGCCGTTTCAAGTTTCCACCAGACACCTCCCTGATCTGGAATACTTTTCCATACTGGTAGGTTTCCTTGGACACACATTATACATGTAATGGATGAATTCACACTATCTATATATGGGACTTAAGTTAGGGTCTATAGGGCTTTTTTTGGGGGGACTTTACTACATATTAGGGACTCACTAATGTGGTTTCCCCCTTTTGCCGCCCACCCTTCATAAATTTGTCTTTTAGATAACTACCTTACCGGATCCCTTGGTCTCTCTCTGGCCTGTCTGCGTGTCGTCGCCTGGGGACCCCCGTTGTTGGGATATTGGACCCCATCGATCTTGGAGCCCCCTCATTGGTGGGGTGTTCTCTTTTTTCACCCCACATTTACTGCCGTGCATGTGGTTCCCCCGGTGCACCAAACATTAATTTCTCTTTGGATAGATTACTGTAAGCATACATTTATTTTATATATATATTTTTTTATATGACTGTTTGTAATGTATGTATATGCATACATCGTGATATTTATCTGTACTATATTATGTATTCAACAGAGTTTGTCTGTCTTATTGAACTGTATGTCTACAATTCCCCCGAAGAAGGGCGTAACCGAAACAGCTGTCGGGTTTGACTATCTATGTTTCAATTTTTCTCCTTACCCACGCAACCAATTTTCTGGACTTGTACACAATTCATGTGATTTATATTCATTTGTCCTTTTTGTACTTATTTATTAAATCTATACAATTTCAATATACTTTGTGTGTTTTGCAGTCACTTTTAAAGTCCCACCTCTGAGGGGTTTTTTTGTTTTTTACTTAATTTTTGGGATGTGGTGACTGTTAAACCAATACAATCTTGCAGATGTCAGTTCCCTTTTGCCTCCAGTTTTTAAAACCTAGGTTCACCTTTGGAACATGCTACACCCGTAATTGGGGTGTAAGACGTTCCATCTCACTCCCCTTTGCCATTCCCCTGTGACAGCGGGTGGGGGTTCCTCTCCCCTGCAGCCACTGTCACATTTTGTGAATGACTGCTGCTATGCGAGCATTCACAGAGATGTGTGAATGAAATGACTACAAGTCCTGTAGTTATCAATGGGACTGAAAGAGTGCTGATCAGCGTGCTTGTAGGCCATTCACACTTACCGCAGCTCTGAAACTGACAGCCCATACAGAAGTACAGGTACAGAACTGTAAGAAGCATGTGTAGGAGCCTGACCTTGCACCCGTGATCCAATGATAGTGCAAGGGTTTGCAGGCTCCTGGGTGGGGGAATATTAAATGTACACTTTTTTTCCTGCAAAAAATATGTGCATTTATTACTATAGAATTACTAGAATTTCAGTACATTAAATAGGAAGTAAACCTTGGTTGTTTTTACTTCCTCTTTTTTGGCATGCAAAGTGAATGAATGCATAATGGGCTAGTATGCATCCCATACTAGCTCAATATGTTGCACTTGCCTGCAAATAAAGCACGCAATATCCCCGCTGGTGGCCGCATCCATCTAAACCCCTCTCCCTTTCGGGGCTGTGGACTCTGGCTCTGTGACTGGCTGGAGTCCTGTGATGTCACTCATGCGCAGGAGCCGCTGGTCACGGCACAATTGTGTCCTTTCTTCAGTGCGCATGCACCAATGACGGCGCAAGCGTATATGGTAAATATCTGCTAAACTGTGTAGGTTAAGGAGATATTTCCAGTACCAACAGGAAAGCCTTATAGGCTTACCTGTAGGTAAAAGTGGTACAACTAGGTTTTCAACCACTTTAATGTTTCCTTATGTATTGCACTGCTGTTTTTAACTTGCATAGAATAAGTTAGGCCCCTTTCACACGCATGTGCAGAGCGGACACCGACATAGTCTGTTCTCTTATATGGCCAGCCAGATGTAAACGGACTGCCAGTCTGTTTACACCCAACGCTCTATAGAGGAGAATAGAGAGTCCAATTGGGTCCGCCTGAAAAATGGATAGGCGGACCAGATCGAACGTCTAGCATGAAAAGGGCCTAAATTGCCCTTTATTTGAGATACTTATGATGCATATTCTTGGAGTTTTTTATGCTGTACAAATGTATGCTACCTGCTCATTGTACTTTAGACATGCGCAATTCTCAGGGCCTGTTCACACATAAACGTGGAATAAAATTCATGAAAATGTGCATTGCCTTCCATTGACTTGCTTTTTTGTGTTGACATGCATTTTAACACCCGTTCACGTGTGTTGGCACTCATTTTAATGCTTGTTAAATTGTTATGGGTCCTTGTAAGGTTCAGAATAAGAAAAGTAATTTTTTATTAATGTATTGCGTTAAAATAAAATAAATACATGTAGCATTTTAATGCAACACACTGCACATGACATGATATCCTGTGGTGTGAACAGGTTACTTGGGAAACATGTGTCCTATGTGTGAACAGGGCCTTTAAATGACTAGCATATATGATTGGTAGCAAAGGAAATGTGGACTTTTGCATGGTTGGTTGTTCGAGGCTAGTTTCACCTTTTGAAAAAAATAAAATAATTGCATGTTTTTTTTTTTGCAATTAAAAAAAAATGTGCGTTTTTTTTTTATTACTAGAGTTACACCGATACCACTTTTTTATGACCGAGTACAAGTACCAATACTTTTTTTTCCAAGTACTCGCCGATACCGATTACCGATACTTTTATTTAATGCCATGTAACAGTGGCACTAATATGCAGCACTGATAGGTGGTAAATTGACTGAGGATAGAGATTCCCCAGCCCCTTTCTCTGCAGCCTCAGCTGCACTGGAGATGAATGGAGAGGAGACAGGGGATCGTAAACGCAGTTTGTGTAAATGTGTAATTGTAAATGATTTACCGGCTCCTTCCTCCTGTCAGGGTCACCTGTGGCCAGGTGACAGATGCACACCGTAGGGGGACAGGAGTGCACCGCGAGGTAGTGAACCCTATGGCTGGCTTCTGTGGATAGGAAACTGGGTGGTTGTGGAAAGCGGGACCAGAGGAGCACAACCGGGATCCCAACGGAAGCGAGAGCCAAGATTCCCCAGGGCGCGGAGTCTAAGACCCAGCTGGTCTTCTCCAGGGCCTCTAGTGGTGAGGATGTTACGCTGCAGGCTGGGACCAGGTCGCGGCCCCTGGAGTTTCCTAGCTCACGCCCCGTAGGATAAGGGGAAGCAGCAGCACACGATAGAGAGAACCGAATAACAAGCCGAAGGTCAGGGGCCACAAGCAGACAAGGATAACGAAGAACGAGCCGAAGGTCAAGGGTCACGAGCAGACAGGGATGGTCGGGGACAAGCCAATAACGTAACAGAGAGACAGACGTAGCACACGGCAGGCAGGAACCCAAACACACAATGCCTAACAAACACGTTGATCAGCAAAGCAGGCTTGCAGTGCACAGGTTAATATAGTGTTCAGTGATAGGGCCTGGGGTGGAGTCAGGCTGGGAGGAGATTATAAAGGAAGCCAGGTGAAGGAGGTCTGGTCTCTAGATGAACACATGAGGAGGAAGGTAAGATGGCAGACAGACATTAATGCATATCCATGACAGTACCCTCCCTCTTACGAGGCCTCCCCCTTCCCCGCCTGGGCCCAGGTTTAGAGGGAAACTTCAGATGAAACTCCTTTAACAGACGAGGTGCAAAGACCTCAGATGCAGTGATCCAAGACCTCTCCTCAGGACCAAACCCTTTCCAATGAACGAGGTACTGAAGAACGCCTTTACAGAGTCGGGAGTCCAGAATTTGACTGATCTCGTACTCCTGATTATCCTCAGAGACAGGCGCCACGGTAGGAAGAGGACGAGAGAATTTATTGAGGACTAAAGGCTTTAGAAGAGCAACATGAAAGGAGTTAGTGATTTTAAGGCTCTTAGGAATCTGGAGTTTGAAACAAACCGGATTCAGTTTAGCAGTTACCGTGTATGGACCGATGAATCGTGGAGCAAACTTCAGAGAAGGAACTCGGAGCTTGATGTTCCTGGTAGAGAGCCAGACTTTGTCCCCTGGCTGAAGAGAAGGCGGTTTACGCCTGCGGCGGTCGGCAAAGCCTTTGAATTTTTCAGCAGCTGCCCGGAGGGAATCATGAACGTGACCCCAAACGGAATTGAGAGACTCCTGAACCGAAGCCAAAGCTGGAATGTCTGGAGAACAGATCATAGGAAGAGGAAGTTGAGGGTGTTTTCCATAAACTGTGAAAAAGGGTGTCTTCTGCGAACTGGTATTCACATGATTGTTATGGGAGAATTCTGCCCACGGGAGTAGAGAGGACCAATCGTCATGGTGAGAAGACACAAAGGTGCGAAGAAAGACCTCTAACTCCTGATTAACCCTCTCAGTCTGTCCATTGGATTGGGGATGGTAAGAAGAAGAAAAATCCAAGACAATATTGAGGGATTTGCAAAAGGCTCTCCAAAAACGAGACGTGAATTGGACTCCCCTGTCGGAAACAATATGAGAAGGGACCCCATGTAGGCGGAGAATTTCTCGAATGAAAATGGGAACCAAGGCAGGGGCAGAAGGAAGACCAGGAAGAGGAACAAAATGAGCCATCTTGGAGAATCGATCGATTACCACCCAAATGACTGTATTATTCTCAGACAGTGGGAGATCGGTGATAAAATCCATGGCAATATGGGCCCAGGGTTCCTTAGGAATAGGCAAGGGCATGAGGAGACCAGCAGGAGCTTGTGTGGAGGATTTGGACTGAGCACAGACATGACAAGCTTTAACGTAGTCTTTGACGTCTGAGCGGAGATTAGGCCACCAGTAGTGACGACTGATGAGTAGGAAGGATCGGAGGAATCCAGAATGCCCTGCCACCTTGGAATCATGTCCCCAACGAAGGATCTTAGCTCTTAGCTCAGTGGGGACAAAGGTCTTACCAGGCGGAATTTTAGACTTCAGGGTGGTAGAGTGGGCAACAATGCATGAGGTGGGAATGATCGGCTCAGGTTCAGGGGCGGACTCCTCGTCCAAAGTGTCAAATGACCTAGAGAGCGCATCAGCCCGACCGTTGCAGGAACCAGGTTTGTAGGTAATCGTGAAATTAAAACGGGCAAGGAAGAGACTCCACCTGGCCTGTCTAGGATTCAGACGTTTAGCATTCTGTAGATACTGTAAATTCTTGTGATCGGTAAAGATCGTTATGGAGTGAGGGGAACCCTCCAAGAGATGACGCCACTCCTCTAACGCCAATTTAATTGCGAGAAGTTCCCGATCACCGATGGCATAATTCCTCTCTGCCTGAGAAATTTTTTTGGAGAAGAACGCACATGGTTGGCGTCTCTTCTCAAAGATTTGAAGAAGCACAGCTCCCACCCCCATTGAGGAAGCGTCCACTTCAATAAAAAATGCATTCCCAGGATTTGGTCTCCTCAAGAGGGGGCCAGAAACAAAGGCCTGTTTCAGGTTGTGAAATGCAGAGACAGCTTCGGGAGGCCAGTCTCTGGCATTCACACCCTTCTTGGTCAAAGCGATAATAGGCGCGGCAATGGAAGAGTAATTCCTTATGAACTGCCTATAATAATTAGTGAAGCCAAGAAAGCGCTGTGTGGCCTTGAGGCTAGCAGGAAGAGGCCAGTTGGTGATAGCCAAGACCTTCCCAGGGTCCATACGAAGCCCCGAACATGAGACAAAGCACCCCAAAAACAGGACCTCAGAACATTCAAAGGAACATTTCTCCAGCTTGGCATAGAGATTGTTCTCTCTAAGACGTTGAAGTACAGTGCGGACATGGTTTCTGTGGACGAGCAGATTTTCAGAAAAGATCAGAATGTCATCCAGATAGATGACAACAAACTGGTACAGCAGATCTCTGAAGATTTCATTGACAAAGTTTTGAAACACGGCTGGAGCATTACACAGACCAAAAGGCATCACCAGATATTCGTAATGCCCGTCTCTAGTGTTAAATGCAGTCTTCCATTCGTCACCCTCCCGTATTCGAATGAGATTGTACGCGCCTCTGAGATCCAACTTGGTGAAAATGGAGGCACCCTTCAACCTATCGAATAGCTCAGATATTAAGGGTAAGGGGTATCGATTTTTAATAGTAACCGCATTTAAACCCCGATAATCGATGCAGGGTCTTAAGGTACCATCCTTTTTGGCAACAAAAAAGAACCCTGCCCCTGCAGGCGATGAGGATTTCCGGATGAACCCTCTCTCCAGATTCTCTGCTACATACTCCGACATGGCCTGGGTCTCTGGGATGGACAGAGGGTAGGTACGACCCCTGGGTAGAGTTGCTCCGGGGACAAGATCAATAGCACAGTCAAAAGACCTGTGGGGAGGAAGCACCTCAGCTGATTTTTTACAGAACACATCCCGGTAATCGCTGTATGCGGCGGGAAGATCAGAAGAAACAGAAGTGGCAGCAACCGGAAGACTCTCCTTGGGGGTCACCTTGAGAAGACACGACGAGAAACATGAGGAACCCCAGGCCAGGATCTGCCCAGAGACCCAGTCCACATGTGGAGAGTGGAGCTGTAGCCAAGGGAGGCCCAATACAACTGGGGTAGAGGCCTTGGGTAGAATAAGAAAGGATATCCACTCCTGGTGGAGAATCCCTACCGACATCCTAATGGGTAGCGTCTGGAAGCGAATAGGGCCCCCTGGGAGAACAGTGCCATCAATTGCCGAGACTACCAATGGGGTAGTGAGAGGTGAAAGGGTAAGCTTCATAGAAGAAGCAGTTCTCCAATCCATGAAATTGCCGGCAGCCCCGGAATCCAGGTATGCAAGGGTTGACTGAGGAGAAGTGCCTACATGAAGGGACACCGGCAAGAGCAGGCGAGAAGGTGATGTTTCTGGGTCCAATACTCCACCTTCCAAATGTATTAGACCCGAGCGTTTCCCGGACGAAGCGAGCAGGAGTCACGAAAATGACCCTTGCCCCCACAATAGAGGCACAAGCCCAGAGTTCTGCGCCTAGCACGTTCTTCGGGGGTTAGTCTGGTCCGGCCCAGCTGCATAGGTTCTTCAGCAGGTAGAGGATGCTCCACGGAATGAAGGGAGGGGAGCTCAGACTGGCTAGGACCCAGAGAGTGCTGGCATCTTTTTTCTAAGGACCTCTCTTGAAAACGAATGTCGATCTGGTTGCATAATGAAATTACATCGTCCAGACCGACGGGAATGGCTCTTCCCGCTAATTCGTCTTTCACTCGGTCAGAGAGGCCATGTAAAAAGGTAGCGACCAGGGCCTCATTATTCCAGCTCAATTCAGCTGTGTGGATACGGAACTGAAGAGCATATTGCCCCACTGAACTAGATTCTTGGCGAAGACGTAAGACAGCACTAGCCGCTGAAGAAGCCCGAGCCGGCTCTTCGAAGATATTACGAAAGAGCTTCAAGAATTCGGACAGACTGGAAACCACCGGATCGTTCCTCTCCCACAGGGGGGCAGCCCAGGCCAAAGCTTCACCGGAGAGGAGGGAAATGATATAGGCTACCTTAGCCCGGTCAGATAGGAAGCTTTGAGGCTGAAGCTCAAAATGAATAGTGCATTGGCTGAGAAACCCCCTGCAGGCCTTGGAGTCCCCAGAGAAACGGAACGGAGCTGGCAATCTTAGTGAGTGTGAGGCTGCGACTGGTGCGATAGGTACAGCCGCTGGTTGTACTTGGGGTTGCGGATTCGGGGTTCCCAAGGAGACCTGAAGCTGCTCGAATCGAGAAGCCAGATCCTGGAGGAATCGCATCACCTGGGTCTGATTTGATTCCTGGGTCTCAAGTCTGCGAACTATGCCCTGCAATGGATCATCCGCGGGAAGCGGGATGTCAGCCGGGTTCATGGCTGATCAAACTGTCAGGGTCACCTGTGGCCAGGTGACAGATGCACACCGTAGGGGGACAGGAGTGCACCGCGAGGTAGTGAACCCTATGGCTGGCTGTTGTGGAAAGCGGGACCAGAGGAGCACAACCGGGATCCCAACGGAAGCGAGAGCCAAGATTCCCCAGGGCGCGGAGTCTAAGACCCAGCTGGTCTTCTCCAGGGCCTCTAGTGGTGAGGATGTTACGCTGCAGGCTGGGACCAGGTCGCGGCCCCTGGAGTTTCCTAGCTCACGCCCCGTAGGATAAGGGGAAGCAGCAGCACACGATAGAGAGAACCGAATAACAAGCCGAAGGTCAGGGGCCACAAGCAGACAAGGATAACGAAGAACGAGCCGAAGGTCAAGGGTCACGAGCAGACAGGGATGGTCGGGGACAAGCCAATAACGTAACAGAGAGACAGACGTAGCACACGGCAGGCAGGAACCCAAACACACAATGCCTAACAAACACGTTGATCAGCAAAGCAGGCTTGCAGTGCACAGGTTAATATAGTGTTCAGTGATAGGGCCTGGGGTGGAGTCAGGCTGGGAGGAGATTATAAAGGAAGCCAGGTGAAGGAGGTCTGGTCTCTAGATGAACACATGAGGAGGAAGGTAAGATGGCAGACAGACATTAATGCATATCCATGACACCTCCTCTCTCCATCCTGACAGATCTGAGACATGGGGGGACCAGAGGAGGACACGGAGAGCCGGGGGAGGATAGAGGGGGACCCAGAGGACGAAATGGATCGGGACCTGGAGGAGGACCCAGGGAGCACAGAGGTGGTGATTGGTGCGGCGGTGGGGGCAGTTACAAGTACCAATCTCCCTGACAGCCACGGGAGGGAGAGGAGGAGAAGCGTCTGTCAGAAAAGCTATAGGAGAGAGCTACAAAAAAAAAGCTACAGGGAGATCAGTGCTTTTAACACCGTTTCACCAATCATCTCTGAGGCTGCCCAAGTATCGGGGCAAGCATCAGAGCATTTGCACGAGTACTCATGCAAATGCTCGGTATTGGCACCAATACTTGTATCGGTATGGGTGCAACCCTATTTTATTACTTCTTTGTAATGAGCTAGCAGAGCAGTGCAATGTCTGGCTCCTGTGAACTCTCAAGATAGCTGTCTGCCAGTACCTCCGATACAGGCAGGCAGTTACTTGAGAGCAGGAAAATTCAGTGAGGACAAACAACCCATCAGCCACAGTGGTTGATAGTAATTGTAGTCTATTATATCACAGGAAACTGATGAATGACCTGGCTGTGTAGGTGGAGCCCTGCACGGCCACACTGTCTTCAAATTGTGACATTGGGTTCAGGGAAAAGATCTCCCACCCGCTGTCACATCTGTTAGATTTCTTTCGTTCATGGCCAGCTTTATGAAGAGAAAGTACATTGTGTGCTGGTGATAAGATGAAGACACAAATTTTTTATTTAGATAAATATTGCATATAGATATTTTGCATTCACATTTCCGGCCAGTATGTGGTGTTCCAGGCTCTTTCTCATGACTGCTATTTTTTTTTCCAAAAGTACAATTCTTTTTTTGGAAAAAATCACCCAGTCTCCCCTACCCAACCTCTTAGTCAATTGCACCTACATCAGTGCATACTTGACCCTGTGGCGGCAGTGGACACCCGTGGTGTTTTATATCCTTTGTTCAAATCGCCACACTATGACTATTACTCGTCCTCAAAAGGCTTGAATGGAGACCTAGTCCTAGCATCTTTCCTGCAGGTGTGTAGCTACGGTCGTTAATGGATCCGTTCACAGTTGTATTGTTTCTTATAAGCCTAATGCCCGGTACACACGATCCGATTATCGGAGGAATGATCGTCTTTTTTTTTTTTTTTTTGCTTGTTAATCTCACTTTGAATCTGAGTTTACTAAAGTCACGAAAATTCTCGTACGACAGAATAAAAAATCGGAAGTGATGTCATGTGTTGTAATGCATTTGTATTGCATTTTCGAACGACAGCTGTACTGATTAAACGAAAATCGTGCGATCTGGCATCGTACGAAAAAAAATTCCGTGCATGTCCGATAGAATAATATCGGATGAACCGTCCTGATCGGCTCTCGAAAGCTCTGTACTAACGATCCGATTATCGTACGATTGATTCTAAAGCGCCATTTTTCGTAGGATTTTCGGATCGTGTGTACGGGGCTTAAGCCCATGCACACAGCTGTGTAAAGATCAGTAAACCTGTGCTGCGTTCAGATCTGTAAAACCAAAATAGAAACATTTCTATTGGTTGCTAGGACGCTATGGAGTGACAACCATGGCTTCTTAACCACTTACTGACTGCCCCGTAACAGATTCACTTATACAGGGTGGCTCTCCCGTGCAGAATCACATATGTATATATATATAATATGCATATGCATGATTCTGCACTTCCACCTGCAGGGGGCGTGCGCTGCCAGCAGGCCGTTTATGCTGCGATTATTCACAGCAGAAGCCGATATGCCGGTGGCGGGCACTAGAGGTCCTTCGACACCCGCCAGTCATCGGTAAAGCACACAGAACAAAGATCTCCTTATGTAAACAAGGCAGATCTCCATTCTGACATGGGGGGGAGAGATGGATTTTGTGTCCCTGCAAAGCATGGAATAAAATCCATCTTTTCCCCTAGTAAAAGGAGCACACATAGTATAGTAAAACACTGGCTAGGCACACAGTTAACTCTTTGATCGCCCCTGATGTTTAACCCTTTCGCAGCCAGTATCATTAGTACACTGATCACTGTAATAGTGTCAAATGTGTCATTGTCCGATTGTCTGCCGCAATATCGCAGTCTGGCTATACGTCCTGATCACCGCCATTACTAGTATAAAAATTCCAGTGTATATATCCCATAGTGTGTAGATGCTATATCTTTTGCACTCCAATCAATATACGATTTTTGTGTTTTGTTCCTCGAATCTTCTTCCAGGGCAGCATCCGAGAGATAGGCTCCTCCTCCCTGAAACAGGAAACACATTAGTCCACCATTCTAAATTTCACAGTCTCACCTGCGTGCCTCAGTTGTTGTGTTTCCTCCGGACCCACAGGAGCTGCAAGAAACGTTTGTTATTTTACCTTGTCTCTGTGCTAGTAGCAGGAGGCCCCCTGCCAGCATCCCATCCAGCCCAGCGGGCCTTGGGAGGGCAAGCAGGAGCAGCAATTCTGAGCAAAAAACTTGCTCTGCCTGAGATTTCACCCCTACAGAGGTCTGCAATCATCCCCCCAGCCTGGAACAAAAGTACTAGCTTTTACCCCATACCGCAAGGCTGCAGGGACCTGCTGCTGCAGAAATCCAGTGTACCTGGATCTGTGCAATGCGTCGCGTGGGTAAGTGCAATCACTGGGCGCCCGCCCACTGCCATCCGAAGTCCGCCTCCCAAAGAAAACCCCGCGAATGAAACGGCGCCCATCCCGCCCGCAGCACTCCTTCACAGAAGAGCCAGTTCCTCTCCTCATGGAAACTGCGGGGAGTACCAAGATGGCGCTGGCAGGGAGGGGGGGTGGGGAAGCTCACTTCCGGTCACACGGCTCCGGTCGGCAGCCATTTTCCCTGACCCAAAAAAATAGAGGGCTTTCAGTGACTTACTTCCCGGACAACACAGCAGAGTCACCCCTGCCTAATGAAGGAACTAGCCTTGCGGTATGTGCAGGTGTTGTCCACCAACCTGCATGGGGCCAGCTGGGGGCGGGGCCGGCGCTCAAGCAGGAAGCAGTCAAAAGGACTCCTCCAGCAGAGGATCCTGGTGGCTGACCATGTCGGACGCTTCTCCACCCTGCCCTATAGATCCTGCAAACCAGGACAGCTCAAAAGTGAGCCAGAATACTCCTGTGTCACTTCTGTCTTAACCTCACTTGTGGATACTGCTCATAGAGCAGTCTCTGATCACCCTTCCTCATGGGGATTCTCTTTGCTTGATTCCAGGCAAGGACCCCAGGGGAAAGGAAAACAAAAAGCAAAACGTGCTTCATGCAACCACCGGTTTCCACCCGAATGGAAGAAACCTCTATGCCAGAAATGCATAGACAAAATGGTGACTAAAGAGTCGCAAGGTTATCTGCATGAACTGCTCAACACCTTTTAAAAAAAGAGATTAAGCGCACCATGGCACCGCTACGCTCAGCTATTGAGAAGCTTGAAATGCCAACTAATGCTAGTCAAGCCTGCACTCCATCTACCAGTAGGACATGCGTCCTCACAGGTAACAAAGAACAGGCAATATCACAAGAACAGGAGAAGGATTCGGATTAAATCTGAACAATCCGAATCAGAGGATGTGTTTCAGGGAGGAGGAGCCTATCTCTCGGATGATGCCCTGAAAGACTTCTTAGAAAAAGAGTTACCAGGTACCCAACTCTTTTATAAAGAAATTTGATTTAAAAAAATTTCTTTATTGGATGTGTTTTTTAGCGGAAAGTAAGGCCTTCTACACACGGACGTTTTAAAAAAGGGCTGTAAAGCTAGTACCGACGCCAGGAAAAAAACGGCGTTAACGCCATTTTATTCAAGTTTTGCATTGGCGTCAATGCACGTTTTAGCTGCACTAGCTTTCAGCCGCATTTCTCTGCCTCACATCCAATTTTTTTTTATTTAATTTTTTTTACATTTGGCAGGGTTTCCCTTCAAGATTCTCAGCCCACAAGTCGGATCATCTTGATCCGACTTCTGGTGCGACTTCTATTCAAATTAATGGGCTCCCATAGGGAACCATTGTTTTTTGAATAGAGGCAGAGAAACGCCGGATGAGGCTTACCGCTGTGTATACAGCGGTAAGCCTCGTTAAACCGCGTTTTAACACCTTTAACCGGCGTCTGGTGTTTTTACAGCTCTAACGCTGGAGCCTCAGAATGCGCTGGTCCTTGGTTTTTTTTGGAGCTTAAAAACGCCTATGCCTGTTGTAGCTCAAAAATGGTGTGCATGAGCACATTGAATAACATGGAGTGGCATTCTTAAGCAGCAAAAAAAGCTCAAAAGCCGCTGTTAAAACGTCCGTGTGTATGAGGCCTAAATCATATTGCTACTTCTTCCTTCCTTCCTTCCTTCCTTCCTTCCTTCCTTCATTCTTTTTTTTTTTTTTCTCAAAATTGTCGGTCTTTTTTTGTTTACAGCGCAAAAAATAAAAAACCGCAGTGGTGAGCAAATGCCACCAAAAAAAGGCCTATTTGTGGGAAAAAAATACATTTTATTTGGATACAGTGTTACATGACCGCGTAATTGTAAGTCAAATAACACAGTGCCGTATTGCAAAAAATGACCGGTCATAAAGGGGGGAAATCTTCCCGAGGTCAAGTAGATAAACTGATAAAGTAGAGAAATGTTCTTAGCCGTGAAAGGACAGGAACTGTTATTTGTGCAGTGAATAAATAAAAGGAATACAGTCTAAGGACTAGTAAGCTTTTAGATTTATATGCATTTTAAGGACGCAGTGGCATTGTGTTTTCCTTTTTAAATTCACCAAGCAACCTTTTTTTTTTCTTTTCTTCTGAAACAGGAGTAAAGAGGAGATTCCCCAATGTTCCAGTAACAACTGTCAAAGGTAAGATGTGTCTTCAGGACAAGAAAATCTTTCAGTTGGGAATGCAGAAAATTCTGCCAGGCTTTAACTGCTAAGGCTTAAAGCGGAACTTTACCCATAACTTGATTAAAAAAGAATGTTCTTTGGCAAGGAACATACATTTTACAATAATAATAATAATTAAAAATTAGTGTGTGCTGTAAAATGCTTCCAGCGTTGCTCCTGTTTCTTCTTTGCCATTTTGCTGAAGCCCAAGGCCCCTGAGCAGCAGTAAATCTTTGGGCTGTCGCAGATCAGCCTCTACCTTTTTTAGCACAGTGCTGAAAAATAGAGCGCAACTGAGCATGTGCAGAGCAGGATGAGATTGTGTATAACTGGATTATAAACAGTGGAGGGCACTTATTTTTAATGTTTTACATAGTTATACCTGCAAAACGGGCCAGCCTAAAGTGATCTAGCAGGACTTAATTTTCTGACTAAAGTTCCACTTTAATGGCTTTGATTTACTGAAGGCAAATGGGCTTTTTACTTTGTAAGGGAATTTTCCCTAGAGCTTTGTGAATAAGAAACTGTGATGACTTCCATCCGCCAATCATGTGACAGCAAAAATAGTTTGTTCTTTTCATTGCATTTTATTGTGTATTCTTTGCAAAGTGAATTTTTTAAAACCACATTCACTAATTTCAGAGAAAATTCTCTTGCAATTCTCAACACCAAGTAATCTCCAGAGTTGTGGAGAAAAGATTGCGACTGGATTTTAACATTGAAATGTTATTAAAGCGGTTGTAAAGTCACAACTGATTTTTTATTTTTTTTGTCGCCTGCAAGGGAAAGGCATAATGAGCTAGTATGCACCGCATACTAGCTCATTATGAAATACTTACCTTAGAACGAGGTATCGTTAACTCACCTGGTCCACGCCGAGGGAGATGACATGTTGCCTCGGCGTGTCTTCCGGGTATCGCGGCTCCAGTGCTGTGAGTGGCTGGAGCCGCAATGTCTCACTCCCGCGCATGCGCGCGGGAGACTTCGTTCCAGCGAGGTCTGCCGAGCCTTCAGCCCGAGAATCCCCTGTGCGCATGCGCCACTGTTGTCAGCGGCGCATTGCGAGGGGAATATCTCCTAAACCGTAAAGGTTTAGGAGATATTTTTTTTACCTACAGGTAAGCCTTATTATAGGCTTTCCTGTAGGTAAAAGTTAAAAAATTACTTTACAACCGCTTTTAAATCCAAAACCAAAAATGTAATATATTGCAGTTTACCAAACATTAGATTGGTGGCTGCATTTGTTTTTCTTTTGTTTTTTGCCAGGTGATCTGCCCAGTAACACACCTCCTGTATTGGAGTGCTCAACTCTGCATGAAAGAGCACAGGGGGCAACTTTGTACAGCAGAATTTTCAGTCTGGTGGGAGGAGAATGTTAAATGTGCTAGCAGATTTATATACACTAACAAATTGAAGCCAAACTCTGGCTCACACTTTATAATAGGTTACAGCAAACCATTTTTTTCTTCGTTTCTGTTATAAAATTTAGCAAATTTAGTAATTTTTCTTCATAAATTTTGTCCAAAATGTATACTGCTACATATCTTTGGTCCAAATTGGTGTATATTATTTGGTCTTTGTGAAAGTTATAGAGTCCACAAGCTATGGTGCCAATATCTGAAAATTGATCACACCTGAAGTACTGACGGCCCTCATTTCTTGAGACCCTAACATGCCAGAAAAGTACAAATACCCCCCAAATGACCCCTTTTTGGAAAGAAGAAATTCCAAGGTATTTAGAAAGAGGCATGGTGAGTTTTTTGAAGTTGTAAATTTTTCCCACAATTCTTTGCAAAATCAAGATATATTTTTTTTTCTTTCCACTAAATTTTCATATTAGCAGGTTATTTCTCACACACAGCATATGCATACCACAAATTACACCCCAAAACCCATTCTGCTATTACTCCTGAGTATGGCGATACCACACGTGTGAGACTTTTACACAGCGTGGCCACATACAGGGGCCCAATATGCAGGGAGCACCTTCAGGCGTTCTGGAGCACCCAGGCCAATTCTGACATTTCTCTCCTACAATCAATAAAATCATCATTTATTTGCTAGAAAATTACATAGAACCCCAAAACATTATATATGTTTTTTTAGCAGAGACCCTAGAGAATACAATGGCGGTCGTTGCAAATTTTTATCTTGCACGGTATTTTGCGCAGCAATTTTTCGAATGTGTTTTTTTGGGAAAAAAATTAAGTTTTGTGCTTTAAAAAAAACAAAATGGTAAAGTTAGCCCAATGTTTTTGCATAATGTCAAAGATGAAGTTACGCCAAGTAAATAGATACCTAACATGTCACCCTTCAAAATTGCACACGCTCGTGAAATGGCACCAAACTTCGGTACTTAAAAATCCCCATAGGCGACACTTTAATTTTTTTTTACTGGTTACATGTTTTCGCATTGTGGTTTGAACATCGTTTTCATATGTGAGCAGGACTTGCGTATGCGTTCGCTTCTGCATGCGAGTTACCGGGGACAGGGGCGCTTTAAAACATTTTTTTTTTTTTATTTTTTTTTTTTATTGTTCATTTTACTTTATTTTAGTTTGACACTTTTTTTCCCCATAAATACATTTTTTGATCACTTTTATTCCTATTAAACATCCCTTGTAATAGAAATATGGCATGACAGGTCCTCTTTACAATGAGATATGGGGTCAATAAGACCCCACATCTCACCTCTAGGCTGGGAAGCCTGAAAAAGCCTGAAAAAAAAAAACAAAAAAAAACGATCCTGACTTAGATCGTAGCGGTGAGTCGTTAGAAGCACCGAAGGGCGGCCGGAGGTGAGGACGTCGCCTCCTGTAAGAACGATCAAGCGGCGGAACAGCCACTATGATCATTCTTATGGTGTAGGGAATCGCCGGCTGAAAAAGCTGATATCTGAATGATGCCTGTAGCTGCACCCATCATTCAGATATTCCCCGCACAAAGTCAAGGACGTCATATGACGACCGGCGGGCGGGAAGTGGTTAAAACGCATTTTTTTTTTTTTTTTAACACAGTTGTCCATTTATACAATATTTCTAACACATAGCATGTACATACCAAAAACGACACCCCAAAATAGATTCTCCTTCTCCTCCTGAGTACAGCGATACCACATGTGTGAGACTTCCACAGCCTGGCCACATACAGCAGCCGAGTATGGCTGGGTATGGCAGAGTATGGCTGAGCAGGGAGGGATGGATCTGTGACTGCAATTGTCGCAGAGCAGCGCTGCTGCCATCTGATCCCTCCCCTCTCCTCTCACAATGTACCGATCGGTACAGAGAGGAGAGAGAAGAACCGGCGTCATCACATGACGGCGCGATCACGTGGTAAATGCCCGCGATCAGCGGCCTTTTACCATGATCCGTGATGCGACCCAGCGGTCATGGATATTTCCGGGAGCGCGCCCCAGGGGGCACACGGGAGCAAGATTCTGCGAGGACGTCCAGTGGACGTTCCACCCAGAATAAAACGACCGCGCTGCAGCCCTCTTTCGTCTATGGCCCGGTCGTCAAGTGGTTAATAGTCTGTGACTGTTTTTCATTCAAAGTAGATCTATAGGCAAAGAAGGGTTATAACCCCTGCAAGATTTTTTTTTTTTTCCGCCATCTGTGTCCCATTGCAGAGATTTCCCTTCACTTCCTGTCCCATAGCCAAACAGGAAGTGAGAGGAAATTCCTGCAATTTATGGGAATTCCTTGGGGACCCCCAGGCCACCAGAACTAGTGTCCCCAATGGAAGATTTCCCCTCTATTCCATTTCTATGGACAACCCAAAATTTGGAATTTCTCTTACCGTCCATGGACTGACACAGCATCTTCAATCTTGACAACGTGGGTTATGTTCCTGCTCATAGGAGAAGACTAGGCAGAATGTTAGATGTTTTAACATACATTCCATTACCAGAGCTGAACAGCCCCGCCCAGGGGGCGATCCCTCCGGACATAACCCTCCTACCTGCAGCCAGCAGCCTCAGTTTTTTTTCTGCCTAGCAGAGGAGAGGACGTGGCTCTCTTCGGAGACAGTCTCTTGAAGAAATATTTTTATTCTTTTTGAATTTTTATTTTATTTTTGAGATTCTTCTATCAACAGTCGGCTGGGCAACAGGTTGGGTAGTTGCTATCCTCGTAGTCTTCCCAGTCCGACCATCGAGCGTGCTGATCCTCGCTCAGCGTGAGATCAGTCCACGACATGCCCCACGACTCCAGGGGTGGCCGGTGAGCTTTTTGCTCTAGGGTCCACATATGACTGAACAGTTTTGCTGTATCTTTCACAGTGGACCGGGCCGACAGCTACTCAGTACGGCACTGTAATAGGCCTGTCAGGAACACACTAGTGGGTCCTCGCTGGACGGGTAAGTACTATTTCCCCTGCCTCAGCAGGTGAGTACATGCTGTGTGTTCCTATGGTAGGGGGGTTTCCCTGTCCCCCCCTTGTTTTTGTACTACTCTCTGTCACCTACTGGCGATGTGCTGACTGGGGGTCACTCTGTGCCGGTGGGGGTCCATGGGGGTCTGCATTAGGGTGTGGGGTGCTTTCTGTGTCAGTTTGGGCCTTGCGCGCCTTTCGGCGCCATGTTTTTACTATATATTTTAATTGCATTGTAAACCGCATCGGCGGCCATCTTGCCGTGGCGCACTTGTGATTGCGGCGGCCATTTTCTTGAAGCCACGCGCTCTTTTGTATAGTTTGGCCTCTATCGCTGACTGGAACGGTGCGATTCTCCTCAGTTTCCTCTCTGTTCACTCGTGCTGAGGAGCGGAACGCAGGCAGCGGTACCGAGCTGTCCTAGCCGGGTTGGTGAGCCCCCCACAGTCAGTGCAGCCGGAGGGTGGGCTTTTCTCTCATTTATTGCCAAAGTCCCAGAGGGTGGTGGTATCGTGGAGTCAGTGTCACCTGCTTCCCCATTCATGTCAGAAGCAACTGGCAGTGCTACTGCACCTGCGGTCCCTACGGACCAGTTGTCGGCAGTCCTGGAATCATTTGTTGCCAGGATGGAAGCGGCGTGCGAGCGCAAGGGAGCTGTGAAGCGCCCTCTCCCCACACCATCTCCAGGGGAGTGCTCTGATTCAGATATGGGCTTTGCTGAGGCACAGGACCCTAGCTCTGAATCTTTGGGTATTTTTGACCAGGACGTTCCTTGTGAGGAAGACTCCTTTTCTGGGTCAGTACATGACAGGACACTTGTTAGTGCACTCATTGATGCTGTGAGGGACACTCTCAAGCTGGATGCTGCGCCTGTGGAGCCTATGGTGGAGTCAGTCTCCTTTGGTTCTTTTCAGGCTCATCCTTTTAAAAAGGTTTTTCCCTAATACACCTTTCTTTGACAGATTCATAGACCAGGTTTGGGAAAAACCGCGGAAGACCTTTGCGGTCTCGCAGCGTCTGGCGGTTAAGTACCCCTTTGAGGAGAGCCTGATTAAAAAATGGGCCTCTCCTCCGGTGGTCGACCGCCCGGTTGAATAAAGCCACGACTCTCCCGGTTGAGGGGACCCCTGCTTTTAAGGACCCTACTGATAGGAGGTCGGAAGTGGTGAGCAGAGCCATGTTCACTATGCTGGGATCCGCGCTACATCCTCTTGTAGTGCCGACCCTGGTGTCTCAGACACTCACGGAATGGTGTATGTGTGCGATGCCACTATGGACGTTGCCCCCCTAATTTCTAGGGCCTCCGTGTCTGCGGTGGTTTTGCGTCGCCTGATCTGGTTGAAATGATGGTCTGCTGACCTGGCCTCTAAGAAGCTTCTGACGGATTTGCCTTTCAAGGGCAGAAGGCTATTTGGCGTTTCCCTGGATGACATTATTAAAAATGTCACAGGGGGTAAGAGCACCCTTCTTCCTCAGCCTACTAAGGCGAAGGAGCCGTGCCGTAAGCCGGGTCCTTCCTTTCCCACTCAAAAGAGGTTTTTTTTGTCAGTCCGATCCCGCGGGAAAATTCTCCCGGACTGACAAGGGTACGGATGGGGGACAGAAGCGTCCCTGGGTGCGTAAGCCAAGCAAGCCCGCCACCGCATGAAGTCTTGCCCCCGCCCGACTCTGGGGTGGGGACAACGACTTTGCAGGTTCACGGATCAGTGGACCTCCCGGATCTCCGACCGGTGGGTATGCAAGGTGGTCACCTTGGGGTACAGGATAGAGTTCCTTTCCTGGCCACCAGACAGATTCTTTCCCTCAAATCTCTCTCTCTCCTTCCGGTGCTTCGGGCTGCCCTATTAGGGACGGTGCAGGACTTGCTGAGGTGCGGAGTGATTGTGCCAGTACCGTCAAAGGAGAGGTTTCAGGGATTTTATTCAAATCTGTTTGTGGTCCCAAAGAAGGACGGAGTCCGTCCAATTCTGGAACTCAAGGCCCTAAATGCCTTTGTGAATGTTCGAAAATTCCGCATGGAATCCATTCGCTCGGTGATTGCTGCGCTCCACCCAGGGGAATTTCTGGCATCCTTGGACATCAAGGACGCCTACTTGCATGTCCCAATCTGCGCGGGTCACCATAAGTTTCTACGATTTGCGATAGGCGGAGACCACTATCAGTTTGTGGCTCTTCCCTTCGGTTTGGCGTCAGCACCGCGGGTTTTCACCAAGGTGCTTGCCCCGATTCTAGCTTTGCTGAGACAGCGAAGCATTGCGATCGTGCGCTATCTGGACGATCTTCTTCTGAGAGCAGGCTCTGGCTCAGAATTGGAGGAAAATGTGTTGATAGCCAGTCAGGCCCTTCGAGAATTCGGCTGGCTGCTGAACATTCAGAAGTCGGTCCTGGTTCCGACTCAGCGTCTGGAGTACCTAGGATTGATCCTGGACTCCTCGGAGGCGAGGGTATTTCTACCTTTAGACAAGTTACAGACTCTTCAATCTGTGGTACGGGTGCTGACGTACCGCAAATGGTCGTCACTCCATTTTTGCATGAGGGTCCTGGGACTCATGGTGGCTTCCTTCGAGGCGGTGCCGTATGCTTAATTCCACACTCGAGTTACAAAGGAGATCCTATCTTGCTGGAACAAGTCTCCATTGTCACTGGATCGTCAGATCTAGGTGAGTCACCTGGTCAGGGCATCCCTGACGTGGTGGCTGAGATCCCTGGCCCTTCGGTCGGGGAAGTCGTTCCTTCCTGTCCAGTGGACTGTGATCTCAACGGACGCCAGTCTTATGGGCTGGGGCGGAATCTGGGGAGTTCTGTCAGCTCAAGGGCTCTGGACTCCGGACGAGTCCCGTCTGCCGATCAATGTCCTGGAACTCCGGGCAATCAGACTATGCCTCTCCTCGTGGTCAAGGAGACTGCAGGGACGCTCGATCAGTATCCAATCGGACAGCGCCACGGCGGAG
The DNA here is from genome assembly GCA_029206835.1 of Rana muscosa. NCBI lineage: Eukaryota > Metazoa > Chordata > Amphibia > Anura > Ranidae > Rana > Rana muscosa. The sequence continues at coordinate 912,017,479 of CM055117.1, forward strand.
GCCTATGTCAACCATCAGGGGGGAACTCGGAGCTCAGCTGCGGCGTCCGAGGTCGCCCACATCTTAAAGGAGTAGTAAAGTTACATGTTTTTTCACCTTAATGCATCCTATGCATTAAGGTGAAAAAACATTCGACAATACCGCCCCCCCCCCCCGAGCCCCCGTTTTTCTTACCTGGCCCCTCGAAAGTCCCATGCTCGTCCCCGTCATCCTCTTCGTTTTTCAGCCTGGCCGCCGATTGGCTACACTGGATGGATTGAAAGCAGCGCAGCCATTGGCTGGCGCTGCTGTCAATCACATCCAATGACGCGGCACGCCGGGGGGCGGGGCCGAGTGATACAGTCGGCGGCTATGGCCGCCGCTGTATCACGGGAGCGCGCCCGCAATCACTCCACACCATGCGAGCTCACTCGCATTAAGGTGTGGAGTCCTTGCGGGGAGGAGCCAAGACAGCCGCCGAGGGACCCCAGAAGACCAGGATCGGGGCCACTGTGTGCAAAACGAGCTGCACAGTGGAGGTAAGTATAACATGTTTGTTATTTTTAAGCAAAAAAAAGGGAAGCTTTAGTGCTCCTTTAAGGTGGGCGGAAAGAAGCGTGCCGGCTCTGTCGGCCGTTTACATTCCAGGAGTAGACAACTGGCAGGCGGACTATCTGAGCCGCCAGATTTTGGACCAGTGGGAATGGTCCTTGCATCCGGAGGTGTTTCAACTCCTTTGCCGGAGGTGGGGCACGCCGGATGTGGACCTCCTGGCCTCTCGACTCAATCACAAGGTGTCGAGTTTCATGGCCAGGTCCAGGGATCCCTGGGCAAACACGTCAGACGCGTTGGTGGCCCTGTGGGGTCGGTATCGGCTGATTTATGCCAATCCTTCGCTGAAATTGCTTCTTCGCAGGGTGGAGGCCGAGGGGATTTCGGTAATTCTCATCGCTCCAGATTGGCCTCGGCGTCCTTGGTACGCTGATCTTGTGCGCCTAGTGGCGGACGTTCCATGGCGACTGCCTGTGCGGGAGGACCTTCTGTCTCAAGGTCCCATACTTTATCCTGCTTTACAGTCGCTGGCTTTAACGGCATGGTTATTGAAAGCCAGGTGCTGAGAGACCGGCGTCTCTCGGATTCGGTCATCTCGACCATGCTGAGGGCACGGAAATCTTCTTCCAGGAAGATGTACCACCGTACCTGGAGGGCCTACATCGCTATGTGCGAGGAGCTGGATTGGCGTCCACGGACGTATTCCGTTCCCAGGATCTTGCTGTTTTTTACAGCGTGCTGTGACCCAAAAGCTTGCTTTAACCACTTCAACACCGGGCTTTTTATACCACGTCAATACCGGGCCTATTCTGGCACTTCTCACCTACATGTACAAATCATCATTCTTTTGCTAGAAAATTACTCAGAACCCCCAAACATTATATATGTTTTTTTAGCAGACACCCTAGGGAATAAAATGACGGTCATTGCAACTTTTTTCCTTGCACGGTATTTGCGCAATAATTTTTCAAACGCCTTTTTCTCTTATCGTCCATGGACTGACGCAGCTCTCATACTGTTTACGTGTGGGTATATGTCCCTGCTTGCAGGAGAAGATCTAGGCAGAATGTTAGATTGATAGAAACATTCTAGAACAAAACCAGAGCTGAACAGCCCCGCCCAGGGGGGCGGTCCCTCCGGACATAACCCTCCTACCTGCAGCTAGCAGCCTCCGTTTTTTTTTCCTGCCTAGCAGAAGGAGAAGACGTGGCTCTCTCAGGAGCCAGTCTCCTGGAAGATTTTTACTTTTCAATTTTATTCCTTTGGGAATTTTATTTTTGAGACCTTCATTCAACTGTCGGCTGGGCAACAGGTTGGGTAAACTGGTATCCTCGTAGTCTTCCCTGTCCGACCATCGAGCGTGCTGATCCTCGCCTTGTGTGCGTGAGACTCGGTTCACGACATACCCCATGACTCCAGGGGTGGCCGGGTTGCTTTTATGCTCCCGCGGTCCTCACAAGATTGAACAGTACCTGTCTGTATCTTTCGCGGTGGACCGGGCCGACAGCTACTCAGTACTACTCTGTGATAGGTCTGTCTGAAACAAGCCAGTGGGTCCCTCTGGGAACGGGTAAGTAGTCTCTCCTGCTGCAGGTGAGTACATGCTGGCTGTGTTTCTTTATCTGGGGGGTTTCTCCCTGTCTCCCCCCTGTTATGCTGCTCTCTGCACTCTGTACTGGTGCTGTACTGTGTGGGGGTGCTTGGGGGTCACTGGCCTGGTGGGGGGCGCTCATGTCTGTTTTTAATGGTCTCTGGGAGAGGAGCAGTGTTCTGGTGTGTGAGTGTGGGGTCTTTATTGCGTGCACCATAACGCTGTGTTCTGAGTTTGAATAATGCGCTCGGCGGCCATCTTGCCGTGGTTCAATGGCGCTGTTATACATGCGGCCGGCGGCCATTTTCTTGAAGCCGCAGCGCTTTCACTTTCGGTTTTGGCCTCTAGCGGCGCTGCTGCGGCGCAAATCTCCTCAGTCTCCTCACAGGATTCCTGCACACTCTCCTCAGGCTTCACTCGCGCTGCTGCGCGGTTTATACAGCAGAACTGAGCGGTCCGTAAGGGTTGGTGAGTCCTCCGGGTATCCCCGCCTCAGCGTAGCCGGTGGGTGGACTGTATTATTCACTGTTATAGTGTCTAAAGGTCTCAGAGGGTGGCAGTATGGAGTCTGGTTCACCTGCTTCTCCACACTTGTCAGAGGCAACTGGCAGTGCTCCTGCACCTGCGGTCCCTATGGACCAGTTGTCGGCAGTCCTGGAATCATTCCTTGTCAGAATGGAAGCAGTGTGCGAGCGCAAGGGAGCTGTAAAGCGCCCCCTCCCCACACATTCTCCTGTAGGGGAGTGCTCTGTCTCAGATATGGGCCTCGCTACTGCTGCTCAGGACCCTAGCTCTGAGGATTTTGATGGTTTTGGACAGGACATTCCTTGTGAGGAAGACCCCAGTTCTGAACCAGTAACTGACAGGGTGCTTGCAAGTGAACTCATTGATGCTGTGAGGGACACTCTCAAGCTGAATGTTGAGGCTGAGGAACCTCAGGTGGAAGCTGTCTCCTTTTGGTTCCTTTAAAGCCGTCTCTTCAAAAAGGGTTTTTCCATATGTGCCTTTTTTTGATACATTCATTGACCAAGTCTGGGATAAGCCGCAGAAGACTTTGACGATTCCGCGGCGCATAGCCTTAGGGTACCCCTTTTGAGGAGGACCTGGTTAAGAAGTGGGCTCTCCCCCCAGTGGTTGACCCCCCCGGTCACCCGTTTTGAATAAGGCTACCACGCTCCCAATAGAAGGGACTCCTACATTTAAGGATCCCACTGACAGGAGGTCAGAAGTAGTGAGTAGAACTAGGTTTACCTTATTGGGGTCTGCCTTAGGCCCTATAGTGGCGATGACACTTGTGTCTCAGACACTCACAGGATGGGCAAAGATTTTGCACCAGACGGTACAGGAGCATAATCTCCCTCCTGAGACCATTGCCCTGGCTCACCAACTTGCGCAGGGTTTAGTCTGTGTGTGCGATGCCACTTTGGATGCGGCCCCTTTAATATCCGGGGCCTCTATCTCTGCTGTGGTGCTGCGTCGCCTTATCTGGCTGAAATGCTGGTCGGCCGACCTAGCTTCCAAAAAGCTCCTGGCTGACTTGCCCTTTAAGGGCGGTAGACTGTTTGGGACCGCCCTGGATGACATTATTAAGGATGTCACAGGGGGCAAGAGCACCTTCCTTCCTCAGTCTAGTAAGGGAAAGGAGCCCCACCGCAGGCCGGGCCCTTCCTTTCCTGCAAAAAATAAGTTTTTTCGTCAGTCAGATTCCACGGGTAAACCCGCCCAGACTGAAAAGAGTGTGGCTGGGGGACAAAGGCATCCCTGGGTGCGTGAGCCTACTAAGCAAGCTCCCAAGCCCACCACCGCATGAAGTCTTGCCCCTGCCCGACTCTGGGTTGGGGGGACGTCTTCGCAGGTTCACGGTGCGGTGGACCTCCCAGGTCTCGGACCGGTGGGTGTGCGATGTGGTCACCTCGGGATACAGGATAGAGTTCCGCTCGTGGCCCCCAAACAGGTTCTTTCCCTCGAACCTCCCTCTCCTTCCTGCCCGCCGGGCGGCCCTCTTGGGGGCCGTACAGGATTTGCTCAGGTGCGGGGTAATTGTGCCGGTTCCATCACAGGAGAGGTTTCAGGGGTTTTATTCAAACCTGTTTGTTGTCCCAAAGAAGGACGGGGTCCGGCCACTCCTGGACCTCATGGCCCTGAATGCCTATGTGAAGGTACTAAAATTCCGAATGGAATCCATTCGCACGGTGATTGCAACACTCCCACCAAGGGGACTTTTTGGCGTCCTTGGATATCAAGAACGCTTACTTGCACGTTCCAATCTGCGCAAGTCACCAGAGGTTTCTGCGCTTTGCCATAGGCGAAGTCCACTATCAATTCGTGGCTCTTCCCTTCGGCCTAGCATCGGCACCAGGGGTTTTCACCAAAGTGCTTGCTCCGGTTCTAGCTTTGCTGAGACAGTGAGGAATTGTTATCGTGGGCTATCTGGACGATCTCCTTCTAAGAGCAGAAAATGGCTCAGAATTGGAGGAGAATGTGACCATAGTCAGTCAGACCCTCCGGGTGGCTTCTGAACATGCAGAAGTCTGTTCTAGTCCCGACTCAACAATTGGAGTATCTGGGTCTAATCCTGGACACTTCGGCAGCGAAGGTGTTTCTACCCTCAGAGAAGTTACTGACACTTCAGTCGGCAGTGCGGGTTCTTACGTCCCGAAAATGGTCGTCAATTCGTTTCTGCATGAGAGTCCTGGGACTGATGGTGGCCTCCTTCGAGGCGGTTCCGTATGCCCAAGCACACACTCGGGCATTGCAGAAGGGAATTCTGTCTGTTTGGGACAAGTCCCCATTGTCATTGGATCTTCAGATCCAGGTGAGTCACTCTGTCAAGGCGTCCCTGACGTGGTGGCTGAGATCCCCGGCTCTTCGGGCCGGGAAGTTGTTCCTCCCCATACAGTGGATGGTGGTCACGACGGATGCCAGCCTGACGGGCTGGGGAGGAGTTTGGGGAGTCCGGTCAGCTCAAGGGCTCTGGACTCCGGACGAATCTCGTCTACCAATCAACGTCCTGGAATTGCAGGCGATCAGACTGTGTCTCTCCACGTGGTCGAAGAGGCTACAGGGCCGCTCGATCAGAATTCAGTCGGACAACGCCACGGCCGTGGCGTATGTCAACCATCAGGGGGGCACTCGGAGCTCGGCTGCCGCATCCGAGGTCGCCCACATCCTAAGGTGGGTGGAAAGAAGCATGCCGGCACTGTCGGCCATCTACATTCCGGGCGTAGAAAACTGTCAGGCGGACTATGAGTCGCCAGTCCCTGGACCAGGGGGAGTGGTCCTTGCATCCGGAGGTGTTTCAACTCCTTTGTCAGCGGTGGGGCACACCGGGTGTGGACCTGATGGCATCTCGACTCAATCGCAAGGTGTCGAGGTTTGTGGCCAGATCCAGGGACCCCTGGGCGGATGCCTCGGACGCGTTGGTGGCCCCGTGGGATCATTATCGCTTAATGTATGCTTACCCTCCACTGCAGTTGATTCCTCGTCTGCTGCGCCGGGTGGCGGCCGAGGGCATTCCGATGATCCTCATTGCCCTGGATTGGCCTCGGCGTCACTGGTACGCTGATATGGTACGTCTTATCGCGGACGTCCCTTGGCGACTGCCCTTGAGGGAGGACTTTCTGTCTCAAGGTCCTATCTTTCATCCTGCTTTACAGTCTCTGGCTTTAGCGCATGGCTATTGAGAGCCAGGTACTGAAGGACCGAGGCCTGTCGGATTCGGTAATTTCAACCATGCTTAGGGCACGGAAGTCTTCTAGAAAGACCTATCACCGTACCTGGAGAGCTTACATCGCTATGTGCGAAGAGCTAGACTGGCGTCCGCGGACGTACTCTGTCCCCAGAATCCTGCGGTTGCAGTCTTGCGGTTCTTGCAGCATGGTGTGGCCCAAAGGCTGTCTTTGAGCACAATTAAGGGTCAGATTTCGGCCTTGGCCGTTTTTCTTTCAATGACCCCTAGCAGGTCATTCCTTAGTTAGCACTTTTGTGCAGGGGGTTCGCCATGTGGTTCCTCCTGCCAAGCCTCCGCTCCCTCTTTGGGATCTGAACTTGGTGCTCTCGGTTCTTCAGGAACCTCCCTTTGAAAATATCAGCGATATTCCCCTTTTAACTTTGTCCCAGAAGGTGGCTTTTTTAGTGGCCATCACTTCTGTTAGACGGGTGTCTGAGTTGGCGGCTCTGTCATACAAGTCGCCTTACCTGGTCCTCCATAAGGATAAGGTGGTGTTGCGACCACGACCGTCTTTCCTTCCAAAGGTGGTTTCGGCTTTTCACCTTAATGAGGACATTGTCCTTCCGTCCTTGCGCCCTCACTTATCGCATCCTAGAGAGTTTGCGCTTCACAATTTGGATGTGGTGCGTGCCTTGCGGGGATACCTGGCGGCTACTGCTTCTATTCGGAAGTCTGACTCACTGTTTGTGTCTGTCTCTGGCCCGAAACAGGGCCAAGCGGTGTCGTCTGCCACCATGTCTAGGTGGATCAGACAGACTGTTATACAGGCCTATGCCATTAAGGGGCGGGCGCCTCCCTTCCCGGTTACGGTGCATACCTCTAGGGCAATTGGTGCTTCCTGGGCTTTCCGACATCAAGCGTCGGTTGCACAAGTGTGCAAGGCGGCGACCTGATCGTCAGTTCATACCTTTTCAAAATTCTATAAGGTTGATGTGGCTGCATCTTCGGATGCTTCCTTCGGCCGCAAAGTGTTGCAAGCCGCTGTTTAATGTTGCAACTCCTCCGTTGAGGAGCTCTGCTGGTTTGGAGTGAAGTTTTGGTTGTTCCTTTACTAATTGCTCCCACCCTTTTCTTATACTGCTTCGGGACGTCCCACATGTAAACAGTATGTGTCAGTCCATGGACGATAAGAGAAAATAGGATTTTTGTACTCACCATAAAATCCGTTTCTCTGAAGTCCATGGACTGACACAGCACCCACCCTTCTTTTAAGGTTTGTACTGCTTTGTTACGAACTGAGGCTGCTAGCTGCAGGTAGGAGGGTTATGTCCGGAGGGACCGCCCCCCTGGGCGGGGCTGTTCAGCTCTGGTTTTGTTCTAGAATGTTTCTAACATTCTGCCTAGATCTTCTCCTGCAAGCAGGGACATATACCCACACGTAAACAGTATGAGAGCTGTGTCAGTCCATGGACGTCAGAGAAACAGATTTTACGGTGAGTACAAAAATCCAATTTTTTGGGGAAAAAAATGGTTTAATGAATTAAAAAATAACAAAACAGTAAAGTTAGCCCAATTTTTTTGTAAAATATGAAAGATGATGTTACGCCGAGTAAATAGATACCTAACATGTCACATGTTAAAATTGTGCACACTCATGGAATGACGCCAAACTTCGGTACTTAAAAATCTCCATAGGCGACGTTTTGAAATTTTTTACAGGTTACCAGTTTAGAGTTACAGAGGAGGTCTAGTGCTAGAATTGTTGCACGCGCTCTAACGCACGCGGCGATACCTCACATATGTGGTTTGAACGTCGTTTACATATGTGGGCGGGACTTACGTTTGCGTTCGCTTCTGACAGGGGCGTTTTACATTTTTTTTATTTTTTTATTTATTTTACTTAAATTTTTTTAATTTTGACACTTTTTTTACATATTTTTTTTTTGTTTTGATCACTTTTATTCCTATTACAAGGAATGTAAACATCCCTTGTAATAGGAATGGTGTGTGACAGGTCCTCTTTATGGAGAGATGCGGGGTCAATAAGACCCCACATCTCTCCTCCAGGCTGGAAAGCATGAGATCATGAAAAAAATTTCACCGATCTCGTGCTTACTAGCCGCAATGGCGGCTTTGTTTACTGCTGAGAACCGGGGCGTGATGTCATCACATCGCGCCCGGGCCTCCGACGGTCATAGATTGTGCACAGAATCGCCGGAAGAATATCTGAATGATGCCTCTAGCTGCAGGCATCATTCAGATATCCCCCCACAAAGCCCAGGACGTCATATGACGTCCACCCAGGATGGGAGATCCCATCTGTGGACGTCGTTTGACTATGGGGCGGGTAGGGAAGTGGTTAAGCACCATTAAGGGTCAGATTTCGGCTTTGGCTATTTTCTTTCAGCGGCCGCTAGTGGGCCATTCTTTGATTAGTACCTTTTGTACAGGGGGTCCGACATGTGCTCCCCCCTATTAAACCACCTCTTCCTCCTTGGGATTTGGATTTGGTGCTCTTGGTTCTTCAGGAACCTCCTTTTGAAAACATCAGAGAGATTCCTCTCAACTTTATTTCAGAAGGTGGCTTTTCTAGTAGCCATTACTTCTGTCAGAAGGGTTTCTCAATTGGCGGCCTTGTCTTGCAAACCGCCATACTTGGCCCTCCATAAGGAGAAGCCTTCTTTTCTCCTGAAGGTGGTCTCGGCCTTCTATCTTAATGAGGACATTGTGCTTCCGTCTTTATGTCCTCGTCCATCGCATCCCAGAGAGTTTGCGCTTCTTCACACGTTAGACGTGGTACGTGCTTTGCGGGTGTACCTGTCTGCTACGGCTTTGTTTCGGAAGTCTGACTCGCTGTTTGTGTCTGTGTCTGGTCCAAAACCGAGCCAAGCGGTTTCGTCTGCCACCATTTCTTGGTGGATCAGGCAGACCGTCATACAGGCCTATGCCCTTAAGAGGCGGGCGCCTCCTTTTCCGGTTACGGCGCATTCTACCAGGGCAATTGGTGCTTCCTGGGCTTTCCGACATCAAGCGTCTGTTGCACAAGTGTGCAAGGCGGCGACCTGGTCGTCCGCACATACCTTTTCAAAGTTCTATAACCACTTGTCCACCGCCCACTGTCAATTGACGGCGGGCGGAGGATACTCTCGTTCTGGGAGGACGTCATATGACGTCCTCCCTTTAAAACGAGCTAGAAGGCGCACGCTCGCCGCCAGCGGCGCGCGCCGCGTTCACAAGGCCCCGGTGCGCGTGCCCGGCGGCCGCGATTGCCGCCGGGCACCCGCGATTGCCCGGGAAACGAGCAGGAAAGTGGGTCTCTGTGTGTAAACACAGAGATCCACGTCCTGTGAGGGAGAGGGGACCGATGGTGTGTCCCTTGTACATAGGGACAACCATCAGTCACCTCCCCCAGTCAGTCCCCTCCCCCCACAGTAAGAACACATTGAGGGAACATATTTAACCCCTTCCCGCCCCCTAGTGGTTAACCCCTTCCCTGCCAATCACATTTATACAGTAATCAATGCATTTTTATAGCAGGGATCGCTGTATAAACGTGAATGGTCCCAAAAATGTGTCAAAAGTGTCCGATGTGTCCGCTGCAATATCGCAGTCACAATAAAAAATCGCAGATCGCCGCCATTACTAATAAAAAAAATAAAAAAATAAAAATGCTATAAATCTATCCCCTATTTTGTACACACTATAACTTTTGCGCAAACCAATCAATACGCGCTTATTGCGATTTTTTTTTTTTTTTACCAAAAATATGTAGAAGAATACGTATCGGCCTAAACTGAGGAAAATGTTATTTAAAAAAAAAAATGGGTATTTATTATAGCAAAAAGTAAAAAATAGTGTTTTTTTTCCAAACTGGATGCTCTTCTTTTGTTTATAACGCAAAAAATAAAAACCGCAGAGGTGATCAAATACCACCAAAAGAAAGCTCTATTTGTGGGAAAAAAAGGACACAAATTTTGTTTGGGAGCCACGTCGCACGACCGCGCAGTTGTCATTCAAAGTGTGACAGCGCTGAAAGCTGAAAAATGGCTTGGGCAGGAAGGGGGTTTTTGTGCACAGTAGGGAGGTGGATAAGGTTGATGTGGCTGCATCTTCTGATGCTTCCTTCGGGCGCAAGGTTTTGCAGGCGGCTGTTTAATGTTGCACCTCCTCTGTTGAGGAGCTCTGCTTGTTTGGGGTGAACTTTGTTTTTTTCCTTGATACTATTCCCACCCCTTGTTCTTTGACACTGCTTTGGGACGTCCCACTTTGTCAAGATTGAAGATGCTGTGTCAGTCCATGGACGGTAATAGAAAATAGGATTTTTTTGTACTCGCCGTAAAATCCTTTTCTCTGACGTCCATGGACTGACACAGCACCCACCCTTGCTTTTGTTGAGTTTGTACTGCTTTAATACGAACTGAGGCTGCTGGCTGCAGGTTGGAGGGTTATGTCCGGAGGGACCGCCCTCTGGGCGGGGCTGTTCAGCTCTGGTAATGGAATGCATGTTAAAATCTAACATTCTGCCTAGTCTTATCCTATGAGCAGGAACATAACCCACTTTGTCAAGATTGAAGATGCTGTCAGTCCATGGACGTCAGAAAAAATGATTTTACAGTGAGTACAAAAAAATCCTATTTTTCTTTTACTTTCACTTTCAATGATAATGGTAAACAGGACAAATAGAGAGGGGGACTCTCCATAATGGGGGCACAGACAGCAATAAAAACTGACGGGTGTTAATCCCTCTCCACACGTTTTGCCTTTAGTTATAGTTTTAGACAAAATGCACTTCACATTTCTTAATGCTGTACATAATTTTAATGGGCGCTGCAGTCCTTTTTTTTTTCTTTACTTTTCAATGTTCTTGTCATGCACCAGACAATATTACAATGCAGTGTTTCACTCTTTCCTGCCCGCAGCACATATTTAACTCCTTAATTTCCCCTAGATGTTATCCCCCTTTCAGCCAGTGTCAGTGTACAGTAGTATCACTGATCACTGTATTGGTGTCTCTAGCAATGTCAGTGACACTCCTAGATGGTGTCTGTTAAGGTGGTGGTCAATCTGACACTATCACAGTCGCACTACAAGTCGCTGATCACTGCCATTATAGTAAAGCGTCTATAGCTGCATAAATTCCACTATATATCCCGTAGTTTGTAAATACTATGACTTTCACACAAACATACTGTACACTAAGGCTCCATGTACACAGAAGCTGATAAACTGCAGTTAATGGGCGTTTTGGCGTTTTTTTTAAAAGCCCATTAACTGCACTCTATGTTAGCCTATGTGTTCATGTACACATAACGTTTTTTAGCTTTAATGAGCAGTGGAGTTAATGGGCTTTTTTCTGAACGCAGGAAATTTGCGTTCAAAGTGCCGTTTTTCGGCAGAAAAAAACGCAAAACGCCGAAAAAACGCTCAAAAACGCTGGCCGCGAGCGTTTTTTAGTCCATTGAAAAAATTATTATTTTTTTTTTTTTTTAAAAGCTAAAAAAAGCTACACTGAAAAACGCTAATAAAAGCTAGTAAAAAAAACGCTGATAAAAGCTAGCTTTTTCTGCTGCTTTAAAAACGGCCGTTTTTGAGCTTCTGTGTACATGGAGCCTTATTGGGATTATTTTTTACCATAGACATGTAGCAGAGTAACTTTTGGCCTAAATTTATGATGAAATTTTTTATTTTTTATTCCATATGTTTTATAACAGAATGTAGAAAATATTGTTGTGTTTTTTTTGTTTTATATATAAAAAAAAAAACCCAGTGGTAATTAAATACCACCAAAAGAAAGCTCTATTTGTGTGAAAAAAAACGGCGTACAGTGTTGCATGACTGCACAATTGCCAGTAAACCTGAACAGTGCTAAATAGTAAAAAATGAACTGGTTATGAAGGGGATAAAACCTTCCAGAGGCCAAGTGGTTAATAGGGTATGAAATATTTGACTCTTGCATGTGGTAAACAATGTTTACGAATGGTGTCAGCAATTACTTTCACAAACCTCTGATAGGGCTATGTGGAGGAAGTCTACCTTGTATGTGTTGGAAATTTGTCTTTCTTCACATTGAAACTTCTGAGCTCTGGTAGGCATTTTACTAATTCTCCCTTTGTTTTTGTCTAATGTAAACAGTAGAAGATGATTGTGTAAGCAGAGTGTTGATGGACTTTTCCTGGTTTCCATGGAGGTGTTGGTGTGATTGTTGGCATATTTCAATTAGATATCCTTGTATGCTGGGAACATTAAGTTATTTATAAAATTCTGCATAGTGTCTCTCTTGAATGGTAAGCCCTCCCTGAACTATTATTTTATTTTTTGGATGGATACAGTAGGAAGTTCTCTTGGGTCTTTTGCACAAAAGGGGCAAAAAAGCATGGTCTAAATAGGTTTTTGAATCTTAAAGTCATTATAAAGTCTAAACATTTTTTACCTTAAAGTGTTACTAAACCTATATCTGGTCTCCCACAGTACACAGAACATGGAAATGCAATTATTTTAGTAAATATAAACTGCTAAATACCTTTTCTCATTAGCAGTATTTAGCAGTCTTCTGACGTCTATGAGTGTCTGGTTAAAGCTTGTAGGAGGAGTTTTCATTCTACTCTGTTTGTCCTATGAGGCTGCAGGACCCCTGGCCCTCTGTCTGGACAGTACTGATTGGCCCTGTGTGAATCACATGCACCCTCCCAAGGAAAAAAAAACTCTCTAGCAATACACACCATACTGAGCATGTGCAGAATGCCTCCAAAGCTCTGTACTATCAGCAGGATTGACCCTTTAGGTTCCACAGTGAGTATAACTAGCATGCTTTACTGCATATACAGACTGATTTTACTGTTGTGGGTTTAGTAACACTTTGCATTCCTTGCATTAAGTAGTATATTTCCCCCCCCCCCCCCCCCCCGCGCCTTACACTTACCTGAGCCCTCATTCAACCCAGCGCTGTGCCCGTCTGCAGAAGCGCTCTCTCCTCACCTCCTGGCCTCACAGGCTTTGCTGAGTCAGCAGGAGCCAATGGCTCCCGCTGCTGGCGATGAAAGCCAGGAAACCAATGAGGAGAGAGCGGGTACGGGGCCGAGACACACTCATTTTGTCTAGGGTTCTTCTTTAAGCAAAGGTTAGAAATTTATGAATGGCCCCAAATAAGAGCTAGATGCATTTTTTTCAATTATTGTTTGTATGAGTGGTATTTAAAAAAAAAAAAACGCACCAACATGTAATATGGCGGCAGAGCAGTTCTCCTTGACATTTTAATGACTATGCGCAAGATGACACAATTTAATTTCATACTTTAAGCCACTAGCTACTTTTTGGGCACTGAGGAAGGCACATGGCCCATCCAACAGCCTAGAAAGAGAGAGGCTCTTCTCAGAGCTGTGCTGTAAATGAGCTTTAATGTGGAACGGCAGCTATTGTTTACCACACCACCCCTCCAAAGCCCTCTTCCTCCTCCCCAGTTTTTTTTTTTTTTTATATTGTTTCACTGATCAATGGCAAAATGTAATTGCACTTTAATCTTAACCAGCCTTATTTCCAAAGATCAGCTGTTTTTTGTCCCAGATAGGAAGACAGGGAAAGGGAAGTCCTGGGCAGCCGAGTCTCTTGTGCAACATCGCTGGATAGAGATGGGGCTGAGGGGGGCTGCTGCACACTGAAGGCTTTTTATCTTAATTCATAGAATGCATTTAAAAAATAAATAAAATGTCTGCCTTTACAACCACTTTAATGTTTAATGTCCTTGTCTATTGGTGTCCGGCAGTCTCTCCAGCAATCCTTCATCTTCACTTGGATCCCTTCTAGTTTACCCTATTTGGGAACCAATATCTCATCCTAGGAGATTACCAGGCAAATTATCCCACATTGTTAACATACTTACCTTCCCTATTGACATCTTGAGAAAAACATAACATCTTATGTCTTGGATATGTTACGATTACAAAAATGGCGTTGCTACCAAATTTTATGCTCTTTGCTAGAGTCATGCCTTTTGCCATCCCTTCTTTTCTCTGAGCGTCTGATTTTATAATTCATTTGGAAAGGAGACTCACACCAGGTAGAAAATCTCTCCTTGCATAGAACTAAACCAAAGGGGTTCTAGGTCTTCTGATCTGTCATAAATGCTATCAAGCTTATAATTGTAGTGCCGCTCTAAGCAAAAAAGAAGACCTATATTTTCCCATTGGTACTTGGGAATGGTGTGCCGGCTTGAAATATTACCATGCAATAGTGTGTAGTAGGTTAGGAATAATTGCTGCTCTCCCAATCCAGTCTCTGAGGGCATGGCTTGTGGAGTGGTGTAAGGATGAGGCCTTCTCACAGAGAGAGAGCAGCGTTTTTTCGAGGCATAAAAATGCTAGCAAGAAATTCCATGGAATTTCTTTTACTATTTCTAATGCATTTTTTTATATAATGTTATTTATACCCCCCTTTTTTTTTATGTTGAAAAATTTTATAAAAACATTGAAACTAAAAATGCTAGCAAGTGGTTTAAATATCTCAAATGGCAAAATGGTACACCACTGATGATACCCCTTTGCAAGTTTAGCTTGAGGAATCGCTAGTACGCGCCTGTATCGATAGTTAATCTACTTTGCCTGCCTCCTAAACTTTGCAGACTGGTTACTTGCCCCATCCCCAGACCATACTTTGAGGATATAAAACCTCCTCAAATTCCCCCACAAGCTAATTTAGCAGCATACCGTGTTGATGTCCATTTTAGGGATCGGTATGTTTTTCCTGGGCAATACCAAGCTCTGTGCCCTTAAAACTTCGCTTCACCACAATCTTTATTTACCTAAATGCCAAGTACAGGTATAGCACCCTTTCCTAACCTGCAGAATAAACAAACTTAATACTGGATATATTTTTCAATATCTTCAAATCAAGCATTTTCTTCAAACATTGGTAGGTGCCTCACAAGATTTGTCATGTTTGCAGCCTTTCTGTATTCGACAAGCCCAAGGCCCTGGCTTTTTCTTCTCTGTGTACCCCCAGTTGCTTGAACTACTTATGCACCAAAATGGGAAAGGGTTATTCGCGAACCCATCACGCCAGAAAATTGGAACCTGATTTGGGCTACCACAGTCAAATGCTTGGCACATGTAATGGCCATGGTGGTCAATTACAAACTCCTCTCATGGTATTGGGTTCCTTACGGGATACCCTGTATAATCTCTTATCTGCTACTTTTGCTTTCAAGGTTGCCAGATCGAGAATTCTTTTCATTACATTTGGTGGGATTGCCCAAAGGTCAAAATTTTTAAATGGTTTACCAAACTATGTTTATGGGTGTAACGTTTCATAAGGGCACATTTGAATCCCTTAGAATAAATAAAAACTGAAGCATGTACTGTATGCTAGTTTAAATTGGTTACCTATATGTTTACGGAGACCATGGCAGTAAAAACTACAGATTGGAAGACCCCAATTATTCCTTTCTTAGAGGCAAAGTATCTCAAGTTATTTTCTGTGTGACACTCACAGTAATATAGATATAGATACTATGGAAAAAATTTGAAACATTTGGGATCTGTGGATTGAATCTTCATACCTTCCATAGAAGCTCCCTGACTATCCATTATTTATTGTTTGAGTAGGCCTGGACTCCTGCTTTCAAATTTGTTTGTTACTCCAACCTATAAATCCCATGCTGGAAAAAGAGTAGCAATATGAAGGGGGAAAAAAAAGGAAAGAAATTGTGAAAAGTTTAGCTACAAACTGCTGCCGACCATTAAAGTGTTTGTTAAGAGCCCTTTCACACTTGGGCGTTGTGAGCGTCGGCGGAAAAGCGCTGCTATTTTTAGCGATGCTTTACCGTTGTTTTAGCGGCGCATTCGGCAGCTAGCGGAGGGGTGCTTTTAACCCCCGCTAGTGGCCGAAAAAGGGTTAAAAGCGTCTTTGCAGCGGCGATTTTCTGGCACTTCAGTGGAGCTGCCCATTGATTTCAATGGGCAAGGGCGCTTTAGGAGCGGTGTGTACACCGCTCCTACAGCGCCTCAAAAATGCGGCTTGCAGGACTTTTTTTGATGTCCTGCCAGCGCCACCGCTCCAGTGTGAATGCCCTCAGGCTTTCACATTGGAGAGACAGGAGAGGCGCTTTACATGCGCTTTGCAGGCGCTATTTTTAGCGCTATAGCGCCTGTAAAGCACCTCCAGTGTGAAAGGGGTCTAACTCTAACATATTATTTTACTGCCAGCTCCTCTATTATAGGCTAGCATACCACACTATCCAAGTCCTTTGTAAAATCGAGCGCTCTGAATACCTCTTTAGAGCTGTCTTAAGGCCGGTCACGTCACTCGCGGCCGCTTTACAGCTCCGAGACATTGCTTCTGACGTCAGTCGGAGATATCACGTGTCTTCCCGCAGAAGCAATGTCTCGGAGCTGTAAAGCGGCCGCAAGTCACGTGACCGGCCTGAAGATCGCTCTGAAGAAGTATTTAGAGCGCTCGTTTTTACAAGGGACTTGGATAGTGTGGTATGCCAGCCTCTAATACAGGGCTTGACAAATTTGCTTGGAATCTAGGAGCCAGCTAAAAAAAGTTAGGAGCCAGGAACGCGCCCCGTCCTGCCGAGCTCGCGCGCAGAAGCGAACGCATACGTGAGTAGTGCCCGCATATGAAAGCGGTGTTCAAACCACACGTGAGGTATCGCCACGATCGGTAGATCGAGAGCAATAATTCTAGCCCCAGACCTCCTCTGTAACTCAAAACATGCAACCTGTTGAATTTTTTAAACGTCGCTTATGGAGATTTTAAAGGGTAAAAGTTAGTCGCCATTCCACGAGCGGACGCAATTTTGAAGCGTGACATGTTGGGTATCAATTTACTCAGCGTAACATTATCTTTCACAATATTAAAAAAAATTGGGCTAACTTTACTGTTGTCTTATTTTTTTATTAAAAAAAAGTGTATTTTTTCCCAAAAAAGTGCGCTTGTAAGACCGCTGCGCAAATACGGTGTGACAGAAAATATTGCAACGACTGCCATTTTATTCTCTAGGGTGTTAGAATAAAAAATATATATATAATGTTTGGGAGTTCTAATTCGAGGGAAGGAGATGGCAGTGAAAACAGACAGGGAAACTCCATTAGCATTGCTGTTTGTCTTGTCATACCAACGGCCACCACAAGATGGCGCTAGATCACAGAAGGAAGCATAGGCCTGCAGAAGGCCGCAAAGCCGCGGCCTCAATTACCGGCGCGGCCCGACGCGATCCCGCGGCGCGGAGGGGGGGGCACGGAGAGACCGGATTCCCCAGCTGTGCTGCCCCAGACGCCAGGTCGCTAATTCTAGTCGCAATGGCGACCTGGCGCCCGGGGTTTGTCGAGCCCTGCTCTAATAGAGGGGCTGGCAGTGCCAATTTTAGTGTTTTTTAAAAAAAAAATTTATAGTAGCGGCAGAGACAGAAGACGCTGACATGCAGGATGGATGGGGTGAGGGGGAGCGAGAGAGAGGAGAGCAGAGGGGACAGATACATGTGACAGAGACACATTTTAACCATGGTGATCAGGGCGGAGCTGCCGTGGTTATCGTGGTCTGTTTAGAGAGGGGATACAGGAAGTGCCAGGTTCAGGTTTGTTTTTTTTTACAGTTTTTAGAGTGGGACAGATTACACAGTACAAGCACTGTGCTGTGTAATCTGCTTTAACCACTTGCTTACTGGGCACATAAACCCCCTTCCTGCCCAGGCGAAATTTCAGCTTTCGGCACTGCGTCGCTTTGAATGACAATTGCGCGGTCGTGCGACGTGGCTCCCAAACAAAATTAACGTCCTTTTTTTCCCACAAATAGAGCTTTCTTTTGGTGGTATTTGATCACCTCTGCGGTTTTTATTTTTTGCGCTATAAACAAAAAAAGAGCGACGATTTCGAAAAAAAAACACTATTTATTACTTTTTGCTATAATAAATATCCCAATTTTTTTTAAAAAAAGTTTTTTTTCTCAGTTTAGTCCGATACGTATTCTACATATTTTTGGTCAAAAAAAATCGCAATAAGCGTTTATTGATTGGTTTGCGCAAAAGTTATAGCGTCTACAAAATAGGGGATAGTTTTATAGCATTTTTATTAATATTTTTTTTTTACTAGTAATGGCGGCGATCAGCGATTTTTATCGTGACTGCGACATTATGGCGAACACATCGGACACTTTTGACACCATTTTGGGACCATTCACATTTATACAGCGAACAGTGCTATAAAAATGCACTGATTACTGTATAAATGTGACTGGCAGGGAAGGGGTTAACACTAGGGGGCGAGGAAGGGGTTAACTATGTTCCCTATTTGTGATTCTTACTGTGGGGGGAGGGGACTGACTGGGGGAGGAGACCGATCTGTGTCCCTATGTACAAGGGACACACCATCGGTCTCCTCTCTCCCTGACAGGACATGGATCTCTGTGTTTACACACAGAGATCCACATCCTGCTTCTGTAACTGCCGATCGAATGTACATGGCGGACATCGCGGCCGCCAGGCACGCTCCTCGGCATCACGTGATGCGCGCCGCACAGCTGTTTCCCGCCGCGCGCCCTCGGCGGCGCACGGCGGGATGTAAACAGAGAAGGACGTCCTGAGGACATCCTCTCGGCACTTGAGAGCCGCGCTGCAGCCGTCTTTCGGCTATAGCGCGGGTCTCAAGTGGTTAAGGGACCAGAATTTGAATACATTTTTGGTTAACAAACACTTTGTTACTTCAGCGGGAATGTTCTTATCCCTCGTTGTCCATTTATACTCGATAACATGTCAGAGCAATTGTTTTGACTGTACCATGCATCCCAAATGTTTGAAATACCTTTTTTATATTTGGTTTCTTTGAAAACAAAAACCGTTTATTGAATGAAAAGGGTATACCTCTGACAGGTTCATCTTGGAGTGATAAACAAAGATGTTCCCTGGCAGAAGATGGGGAGAGCCAATGCTTGGGGCCCCAGTGCTGGCACGAAAAGTTTTCATAGTTTGCTATCATCACAGCTTTCTAACAGAACTGCTGCTGACTTGGAAGATGGCCCAGGCCTCGAGCTGCTAAAAGGAGAAATGGCTTTTCCTTCATGCTTCATTTATAAATAATAATAATAAAGATACACATGCAAGGTCTATGAGTTTGAATTACGCGCAGTCTAAAGGCCTTTTCCCAGGAAATGCTTGAGGGACTGATGCTTTTTAAACAAGCAGCTTATTTGACCCTTTTATTAAATGGTGCAGGGCTTATGCTTACATGCAGAGTATGTCTGTGATTTGTGGAGTATTGCCAAATAAGCTGTGTAAACAGATTTGTTGCATGGCTTCATAAGGAGCAGCTTGCATGCATGACATCTTATATTCTTTGAAGATGAAATAGCATGGCAGCTCTGGAGTCATAGGGGTCTCATTTAAAATGATATATCTTAATTGTACAGTACAGGACCCTGGGTCTGTTACCCTAACCTACTCTGTGATTCCTCCGTTTTTTGTGTCATTAGGTGATGGAAATCTGGAAAACTTGTCTGTACGTAACTAAATTATGTAATTGCAGCGTAGTAAACAGGATACAAAATGTGGAAATGAACACAGAAACGCCAAGCAATGGGTTACATTAGAACAAGCCTGCTTACATTATCCAGTAAATAGGCTTCTGTGGTGCTCCCCAAACATCCCGGCCCTCTTGAAAAACCACCAGACACTTGGTTCCATTGTTGGATTTGTTTAACCACTTCAGCTCTGAAAGGTTTTGCCCCCTTCCTGACCAGGCCATTTTTTGCAGTACGGCACTGCGTTGCTTTAACTGACAATTGCGCAGTCGTACGATACTGTACCCAAATAAATTGTTATGTCCCTTTTTCCTACAAATAGAGCTTTCTTTTGGTGGTATTTGCGCACCTCTGGGGTTTATATTTTTTGCGCTATAAATAAAAAAAGACAGATGATTTTGAAGGAAAACATATTTTTTTTTACTTTTCCAAACATTCCCAATGCAAAAATGTAAAATATATATATATATATATATATATATATATATATATATATATATATATATATATTTTTATCAATTTAGACCAATATGTATTCTGCTACATATTTTTGGTAAAATCCCAATAAGCGTCTATTGATTGGTTTGCGCAAAAGTTATAGCGTCTACAAAATGAGATTTATGGACTTTTAAAAAAAATAATTTATTGTCTTTACTAGTAATGGCGGTGATCAGTGATTTTTAGCGGCATTGCGGCGGACAAATCTGACACCAAGTGATGCTTTTTTGGGGACCAGTGGCACCAATACAGTGATCAGTGCTAAAAAAAAATGCACTGACACACTAAATGACACTGGTAGGAAAGGGGTTAACACCAGGGGCGTGTGTTCCCTATAAGTGATATCTAACTGTGTGGGGAGGGATGCACTTGAGGAAAAGCTTCATCCCCCATAGCTGAAACACAAGGGGTAGATTTACTAAAGGGAAATCCACTCTGCACTGCAAGTGCACTTGTAAGTGCAGTCGCTGTAGATCTGAGGGGAAGCTCTGCTGATTTTATCATTCAATCATGTGCAAGCAAAATGCTGTTTTTTATTTTCCTTGCATGTCCCCCTCAGATCTACAGCGACTGCACTTGAAAGTGCACTTGTAGTGAAAAGCGGATTTGCCTTTTTCGTAAATAAACCCCAAGATCTCTCTTTTACACTCTGATAGAATAGCGGCCTGCCTCATTTACATAGGCAGACCGCTGTTATTCCTTTCTCCTGAACGATCGGCGGGCACCGCCGATTGGCTCCCGCTGTGTCTAATCACAGCGGGAGTGGCGCTCTGGAGGCACGCAAGCGCAACCCCCCTGGATTTAACTGTAGCCGTTTTTCTCTTCAAGGCCTTCAGAAAATATGATTGGGGATTATAAGCAATTTTCTAGCAAAAATGCATGTTTTATCACGTGTGAAAAACAAAAAAATGAAAATTGCCACGGACTTCAAGTAGTTAAAGGGGATTTTTTACAAAACAAAATACCTGTCCCAGTATGCTGAAATGGAAGGCCCAATTTTCTGACTGGTTGCAAAGCTAAACCTATTCAACTGTGTCCATGCTGTTCGAATAAGTATGCACCCATTTTTTTACACCTACCAATTCTGCAGCAAATGTTTTACTGTGCCTTGGGTTTGCTTGAGGCCGGGTTCACACTGGTCTGACAAACGCTCTGACATTGGGAGCTCATGTCGCATGACGTGTGAAAATCAATGTTTCCCTATGAGAGCCGTCTTAACTGGTCTGACACAAGTCGGTCCCACTTTGAAAATGCTCCCTGCACTACTTTGGTCCGACTTTGATCCTACTTCATTCAGTCCATTGAACATCACTGAAGTCGGATCACCATCTTGCCTAATCCGACTTTGGCATGCGACTTGCGCTCTGATCTTGAGGGTGAACTCCACGCCAAATAATAATAAAAAAAAACAGCATGGGTTCCCCCTTCTAAGAGCATACCAGGCCCTTCGGTCTGGTATGGATTTTAAGGGGAACCCCCTACGCCCCCCCACCCCCTTTTTTGACCGGCCGAGCTGCATGCTTGCATAAGGGTCTGGTATGGACTTTGGGGGGATACACACGCCATTTTTTCGTCGTAGGGGGTTCCCCTTAAAATCCATAACAGACCGAAGGGCCTGGTATGCTTTTAGAAGGGGGAACACATGCCGTTCTTCTTTTTTTTTTATTTTATTTTTTTTATTCGACGTGGAGTTCTTCCTAAACATTCATACAAGACTCAGTGCTTTTGGATTTGTCTGGGATCGAAATTGGATCCCTGTTCATTGAAGTCAAACTTCAAGTCGCAGGGCAAAGTCAGATCCAAAGTAGTACGACTGTCGTGTCGTACCAGTGTGAACCCGGCCTTAAGGTGTCAGGAGGGGTGTTTTTTTTTTAAAGACACATTGGCAGACTTACTTCAGATGTTTGTTCAAAGCGCTTTCACTTTTCAGGGCTGTTTACGGTGGTCACTCTGTGCTTCAAACTTCCAGAATGTAAACTACTTGCTTGTTCACTTCTATCCTGTAGCAATGAAATGTGATTAACTCGTTCATTGTGATTTTAACATTTCCTTACCTTTTTTAGTTTTGTTTTTTTGGAAGTCTATACAAAACAGTTTTTTGGCGCTTTTAAACATTTTTTGGAATGTACAGTATATCCATGTCATTCGTTATAATGAATGATTCAAACAGAGCTCTACAGTATGATTTCTAATGACCTTTAGGCATGTCTGCATAGTAAACCGCTGCATCACATAATCTGTGTATTCTCAGGTCATGTGTGAACCATCACTCCAAGACTTCCCTCTACAGTCATTCTGTACAAAGAATGTCAGCAGGGAAGTGACAGTCAAAGCAGTGTCCTAACTTATCACCATGACAGATAAAACAGATAATGTTGTGTCCAACTAGTACCCATGAAATGAAATCTGCTACTATTGACAGGAAAATAAATTCACTTGTGCCATTTGGATGCAGTTGTAAAAAGGCCTCATGAATTCGGAAACTAGTGTCCAGCTTCAACCCTTGCGCTGACCTAACCCAGTTCAGGTTGACTGGACAGGTATTGAAAGCTGGTGAAATGGAAGGACCTCAAACTCTGCCCGGAAAAAGCTTAAACCCGTTTGAGCCTTGTGCAATCAAATCCAGGTCGCTTTTGTGTGCTGAGGCATGCACAACGTTTTGGTTAGGACTTGTGTGTCGTGTTATTTTTGTTTTTCACCTGTAAGAAAAATGTTGTGTGTGTTTTTGGTATTTTTTTTATCACGGTGTTAAAAAATGTATGTAGTTTTAAGCTGGCCATACACTGGTTATTTTTTATTTATTTTTTAAGCCACAAATGAGTTGGGTGGAGCACCCGCAGCTGCTAGAATTGACTGATTAGCGGCTGCATCCACAGATCAAATTTTCCAACATGTCCTTTCAGTAGAAGTTGATCAACTTCTGTCAAGCAGGGATGATCACATGCCGATTCCATGTCGAACTGACTGATTTTTGATCAGTGTTTGGCCAGCTTAAAGGGGTTGTAAAGGTTCATTTATTATTTTCTAAATAGGTTCCTTTAAGCTAGTGCATTGTTGGTTCACTTACCTTTTCTTTAGATTTCCCTTCTAAATATTTTTTTTCTTTGTTTTCTTTGTCTGAATTTCTCACTTCCTGTTCCTCCTCAGTAAGCTGTTCAGTAAGCTGTTCTGGGTGACTCCACACCACTCGGATGATGGTGTGAAGTTTACTGAGGAGAAACAGGAAGTGAGAAATTCAGACAAAGAAAAAAATCATTTAGAAGGTAAATCAAAGGAAAAGGTAAGTGAACAAACAATGCACTAGCTTAAAGGAACCTATTTATGAAAAAAAAAAAACGAACCTTTACAACCCCTTTAAGTTTATGCATATTTGGTGGAGACTTTATATGAACTTATTATTTTTTTATTTTCTCAACAGAGAGAGTGATGGGGGACGACCGCCCTTTTGTGTGCAGCGCTCTTGGCTGCGGACAGGTAAGGCATTGTTTAAAGGGGGACAGAAAAGAGATGATGTGTGTTAATGTGATAGTATTGTCAATGTGTGTTATGCTTTAAAAAAATTAGTTTGGCGTTGGTAAAACTCAAGGTTTTGGTTCTAGAGCAACGTGGTTTTGTACCAAGACTGTCCATGTAACAAGTTAAAATAGGACTGCGGTATGATTTAACCCCTTATTTTTTAAGGTGTATAAAGGCACTTTAGATTGTCCCAGGGTGTTTTGTCTAGTATGCTTTAGGTTCCCCTTCTTTTCTATTGGCAGAGGTAAGAGGCTCAGGACTGTGTCCACTTATCCTATTTGCTTTATAGATTGAACCCTGTGGCTTTTTCTCATAAGGCCAACCCCAATATCCAGGGCATAGAAGTCGAAAACATTTGAGTAACTTCCAAGTGTTACTCGCCTATAATGGAACTGATGCATTACATATGTAATGCTCCAATAGTTGCTATTGTACAGTCCAATAGCTAAGTGTTTTCATGATGTACATTGCTATGTACTTTTTGATAACTTGTACCTATTCGTATTGATTGTAAAATTTGTAATAAAAGCTGTTAAAACAGAAAAAGGCAGTATGGGTTTAACATCTGTGGTGGGTATATGATTCATGTGCTGTATATCCATATGAAGAAAACATGCTAAAGAAAAAAGTTGCCAGACTAGCTTGCTGATCCTTTGCCTTTGATTTACTAACCCAGAACAAGTATGCAGATCAGGAGTTCTGACTTCACTTGCTACATATTTTCCCTTTATAGTGGTATGGGGCGTAAACCTGTGCTTGTCTCCTAATTTTTTGAGGCATCTACACTGGGCTTACTTTTACCTAAAGCCTAATTTTAGCCTTCATTGAGATGTGTCCCCTGTGCTGCTGTGTCCTCCATTTGCAAAAATCCTCTTCCTCCAATGTCCAACACCCACCGCTGTAATTTTCCGGTGTGGCATGAGTGAATAGGGATTGTGACAGGCACTCATCAGCCCGCCCTGTTGCTATATTAATGGAAACTGTTACTATAGCCCATATTACTGAAACAAGATCTATGAATGAAGGCAAGGCGGGTGATTGATAGGTCAGTCTCCTCCGTTCATAGATCGAGTTTCAGTCATAAAAGCTGTAGTAGGACTTCTGTCGATGGAGCACCTGGACCGAAGGTGGGGGCATTGTCAGGCACCAGAGGAGGAAGATTTCAGCAAAAGGAGCAGCACAAGGGGATGCATCTCAATGAAGGTAAGTTACATAGTAGGTGAGGTTGAAAATTACTCAAGTCCAACCTATGTGTGTGATTATATGTCAGTATTACATTGTATATCCCTCTATGTTGCGGTCGTTCAGGTGCTTATCTAATAGTTTTTAAAACTATCGATGCTCCCCGCTGAGACCACCGCCTGTTAAAGGGAATTCCACATCTTTTCTGCTCTTGCAGAAAGTATCGTCCCTTGTGCTGTTTTTTTTTTTTTTCTTTTGTTTAAGGTAAACGTCTTATGCTTTAACTATTTTACATTATTTTCAATATGGAGCTAAGATCAAAAATATGAGGGCATGACCTCAAACTAGCAGGGGAAAAAAAAACTTCCAGCTGAGGTCATGGGGAATCAGTCAATACTCAACAGTAAGTGAATTAAAGCATGTTTGGGGTTACCCTAGATCTAAAAAGGGTATTTTAAACAATCCAAAAAAGGGGCAGACTTGAGAATACTTTTTTCTGCCATCACATTTCTAAAATAATCAGAGAAAAGGAAAGCTTGGTCATTGTCTGTAGTGACCAATCGGATGTTGGCTTTTGTCTTCTAAACCGTAAAACACTGGAATCTGTTTATTTGCTTATGGCAGCACATAATTTCTTTTTTTTTTTTTTTTAAATGGAGCTATGAGTGATTTACATGCTCACTTAACACAGCTCTGTACAGCATGTCTATGAACAGTATGCACATCAGACAGAGCTAATGTTTGGATAAAAGATGCTCATACCAAGATTAGAAATGCTTTAGATGCTTTTTTGCTGATGATCACCCTGAATATTGGCTGCCCCCTCTATA
This sequence comes from Rana muscosa, assembly GCA_029206835.1. Classification (NCBI taxonomy): domain Eukaryota; kingdom Metazoa; phylum Chordata; class Amphibia; order Anura; family Ranidae; genus Rana; species Rana muscosa. The sequence goes on from CM055117.1 coordinate 912,042,806, forward strand.
CAATGTCAAAAGATATACAACTGGACTTTGAGTATTAGGGACTGAAAATACAGGAGGCCAAACCCTTTATATGGGCATCATAGCAAATGCCCAAATTAGTTTAACTTTGAGAAGTGGACAATCCGATCAGCCTGCCCATAGCTTTGTTTATCATTATTCTCTTAATTAGCAGAAATGTGCCTGCTTCCAGTTAACTCTAATGCCGCGTACACACAATCGGAAATTCCGACAAGAAACCCGTGGATTTTTTCCCGACGGAATGTTGGCTCAAACTTGTGTTGCATACACACGGTCACACAAATCTGTTTTTTTTTGTGCGTCGGAATTGCATACAGACGATCGGAATTTCTGACAAGAACTTTTCTTGTTGGAAAAATCGAGAACCAGCTCTCAAAATTTTGTTGTCGGAAATTCCGACAGAAAATGTCCGATGGAGCACACGTCGAACTTTTCTTGTCGGAATTTTCGATTGTGTGTATCATGCATAAGGCTGCATTCACACTACAGCGTTTTTGAATCACAGGCAGATCTGCCTGCAATTTGACAGCGCCAAGGTGTGAATAAAACTCGGAACTCGCATTTGAGATGCAATTCATTTGAAAGAGGCCTCAAATCGCGGTGTGGGTGTGCCGTGATTATTGCGCAATAAAACGTGCTGCAATCTCGCCAACACGCATCGCAGGACGCATGTCGCCCAAAAATAGTTAAGGAGCTATTTTGAGGCGACAATCACGGCAGACCCGCACCGCGATTTGAGGTGTCATTCAAATGAATGGCATCTCAAATGTGAGTTCAGATCTACACGCTGTAGTATGAATGCAGCCTAAAACATGTTTATGTCTGTTCACCGTACAGATGCATGACATTTCTCCTTGTTGCATCATTAATCTCTATGTAGACTGTCTCGCAGAAGCAACTGGAATTTGTCAAATAGACTATGTGGCCTAATATAAAGTATATTCTTGCTTTACGCAAAGGAAATGTAACACAACAATAAAAGCGTGTGTGTATATGTATATGTATATATATATATATATATATATATATATATAAAAAATGATTGTGATTCTATAAAGGGAAATTTTTTAAATGTATATTTTGTTAATTGTATACTGCTGTAAATACACAAAATTGCTTACACGGTTGTTGTTTTAGGATTGTGAAGGCTAGTGAGTATATTTAAATTACCGTATTTCACATTTTACTTTGCTATTTTGGAAATTTTTAAAGCTCTACATAATGAATTCACAGATCTGGTGTAGCAAATCAGTCCATTTTTCTACACCAGGACCCAAAGTACTGTCTGTCAAACCATCGTACAAATCCTTGCATGTATATTCCACTTAACTGTAATTCTATATATTTGTGGAAATCAAATAAGTTCTTTGTTTGTGAGTTAAAAGAAAGTTATGTCAGTGCAATACCTAGAATAGTTCTTGTAAGGTCAGTTGCCGTATTACTTGTCTGTTTGCCTCACTCTGGTGTTAAAAAAGAGAGTGTCTATTTTACGTTGTGTATCAGAAACCAACACTGATTTACATGATCAGTGGTGTTACTTGTGATCCAGAAGTAGTCACTTTATGGCATTTACATATTCTGAAAATAATTAAAGTAGTTAAAACGGTAGCTATAGGCATTGTGAATAAATGAATCTTCAAATTTCACAACAGAGGCACTGAAATATCACCTCCTTTTTATCTTTAGGGCCTTATTCACAACTATGCATTTTTCTTTAATGTGTTTTCCATTGAAATGAAAGGAAACACTTAAAAACAATACAATACACAAAAAACATCACATTGTGATACGCTTTATCGATCAATGCATTGTGACGCACATTAAATATGTTATGAGAGGTTTCCATTAACACATATTAGGTGAGGAAAAAACGTGAAAATGTGAATAGGCCCTTAAATGGAGAGCAAAATCTAGGCAGCTTGCCAATATGACTAAGTTGAGAGAAACCAACTGAAAAAGACTTTAGCCCTGGTTCACACTGGTGCGATTTCAGGTGCGACATGCGATTTCAAAATCGTGCCTGAAGTCGCACCCCATGGATTTCAATGGAAATGTGCTAATTGGTGCAACACAAGACACTAGCGATTTCCAAAAGGTTTTTGTATTACTTTTTTGCGATTTCAGGTCGATTTAACATCCATAGAGTGCTATGTAAATCGACCTGAAATCGCAGTACTGTTTATATCAGTGCGATTTGGAGCAGTCTTTTTTTTTTTTTTTTGTGATGTCATTGCAGCTTCAGCTGATCTGTCCCCTCCCCTAGAAGGTGTTACAGTGAGGAGTTTGGAGCAAGACGTTTTTTTTTTGTTTTTTTTTCACAGCCAGCACTGCTATCTTTATTAAGTCACAAATCAGCTTGCTTTTCATTGGAATAAGTACAAATCATACTATCTGCAAATCGCAAGTAGGCTCTGGAAATCGCAAACAAATACAAAAGAAATCGGAACAAAATCAGAAGTGACTGGGAAAGAAATCGGAGTGCCAAATCGCACTCAAAACATGAGATTTGTAAATCGCACCAGTGTGAACCAGGGCTTAGTGCTAGTTAGGCTTGGCTACTGAATCACTGAATCGAATCAGTGAATCAACTCATTACAGAGTTTGAATGAATCGAATAATGAAAGTGAATCTGATTCAATTCATTGTCAAAGATCCTCCCCTTTCAGGATGTGTAGGGAGCTGAAAAAACTGCAGCCCCTCAGCTCATGATTTATAAAATTTGCTATAACATGATTATGTGAGCCATCAAGACTTCAAGTTTCTGAATAAATCACAGAGTAAAAGGTTCTCTTTTGTATGATGTCTGTGTGAAGCAGGCAGCAGCTTGTTAAAGCGGAGCTCCACCCTAAAGTGGAACGTCCGCTGATCGGAACCCTCCCCCCCCCTCCGGTGTCACAATTGACACCTTTCAGGGGGGAGGGGGGGTGCAGGTACCTGTCTAAGACAGGTATTTGCACCCACTTCCGGGAGTCCTCTCTGTGGGAAATCTGCGGGAAGCACGTCACTTCCCGCAGATTCCCCGTAGTGTTCTGGGAGACACTCGGCTCCCAGAACACGGGACCATTCAGAACGGCGCAGGAAAAATGCATAATGAGCTTGCATGCACAGCATACTAGCTCATTATGAAATACTTACCTTAGAACGAGGCGTCGGGAACTTACCTGGTCCACGCCGAGGGAGATGTCATCTTGCCTCGGCGTGTCATGCGCGCGGGAGACTTCGTTCCGGCGAGGCTCGGCGTCTGCCGAGCCTTCAGCCCGAGAACCCCCTGTGTGCATGCGCCACTGCTGTCAGCGGCGCATACCGAGGGGAATATCTCCTAAACCGTAAAGGTTTAGGAGATATTTCTTTTACCTACAGGTAAGCCTTAGGCCCCTTTCCCACTGGGGCGTTTTTCATGCGGTTTAGCGCTAATATTAGCGCTATTATACCGCATGAAAAAATCATGCCCTTTAGCCTTCAATGTGAAAGCCCAAAGGCTTTCACACTGAAGTGGTGTGCGAAGTGGTGTGCTAGCAGGACCGCTCCAAAAGTCCTGCTAGCCGCTTCTTCACAGCGGTGAAGGAGCGGTGTGTTCACCGCTCCTTTACCGCGGTCTCCCATTGAAATCAATAGGACAGCGCGGTAATACCGCGGCAATAGCCGCGGTTTGCGGCCGGTATTAACCCTTTTCGGCCGCTAGCGGGGGTTAAATTCACCCCCCTAGCAACCGCATACCGCGGTGAGAACGACGGTATAGCAGCGCTGAAAATCGCGCTGCTATACCGCCACCGCTCCTGCCCGCCCCAGTGTGAAAGGGGCCTAAGTATAGGCTTACCTGTAGGTAAAAGTTTAAAAAATGACTTTACAACCACTTATGCCTTGTTTACACTGAACGGAACGGTTCGGGTCGGTACAGAATGGAACGGTTTGAATGGTCCGGTCTATTCTGGTGAGCGTTTCCACTGCAAGTCGGACCGTCAGGGACCATTCAGGGTTTAGAAAAAATGCCTCGCGTGTCCGCCAATCAGTGGAATGTATTGTAGCTCCGCCCTAACCGAACCGTTCCATTTTCTATGGCCCCACATCTGAAGCAGGACCCAGAATGGTGCGGTACGGTTCGGTTTTATGGCACGCTTTTATAATGGAAACACCCAAAATAGCGTACCGTACCGAACCGATCCGCTCAGTGGAAACGAGGCATTAAAGTCCTGTCTGTGATGTCTCACTCAGGAAGAGAGCACATAAATATCAATATTATGTTTTGTAACATGAGCTGCCTGTGTGAGCCAGCAGTATAACTACTGAGTGAGTGATTCATCTGAGCACATTGAGTTAGTGAGTTGGTAGAGCAATATAAATCCTGAATGTATGAGTGATTCATCTGAGCACATTGAGTTAGTGAGTTGGTAGAGCAATATAAATCCTGAATGTATGAGTGATTCATCTGAGCACATTAGGTTCATGAGTTGTGTGTGAGCCAGTGACTCACCAGGTCACATTACATTCATGAGCTGCTGTGAGAAATCTTTGAATGAGGCTCGGTTCACATTGGTGCGATCATGCGGGAAACCCTGCAGTTTGCGCATCGTACCTGACACGCAGGCAGTTCACACTGCCCTATGCTATTGCGAGCTGCTGGAAGTGCCAATGCAAGGTTAATGACACCCCCAGATCGGTTTGCATATCGCAGTGCAAAGTGCAAACTGTCAATTCGGACAGGAATCGCATGCATGCGATTCAATTCTGGTGTGGACCAAAAAAAGGGTCCTGCATGACTGATCCAAATATGAGGCAAATTCAGCCATACAAATCTGTATGGCTGAATTTGCATCGCACAGACATTGCATGCAATTTTTGCACAGATGTCGCACAGCACACTGAACGCAGCACTGTGAACCCAGCCTAAATCACAGAGAGCACACAATTATTTTGTATTTAAAAATGCGCTGTGCATAGCAGGGACAAACAATAACTGTCAAGCCTCGTACACACGGCCGAGAATCTCGTCGTAAAAAACACGTTGTTTTTTTCGACGAGATCCTTGGACAAGAAACTTGTCCCAGCCGAGTGTACACACGCTCATTTCAAAGAACCCGCGGTTCTTTGAAGGGAGCGAACGCGGTGACGTAATTGAATACGACGAGCATGCGCTCGTCACATTCGATGCCGTCGCCGCCATCTTTGTACACCCTACCTATGCCTAGGAAGCTACCGCGCATGCGTCAAAGTCATTTTGAGCATGCGCGGGCTTCCCGGAGGACAGGTAAGTGTACACACACACAATTTTCTCGTCGAAACAGGCTGACGAGAATCTCGACGAGAAAATAGAGAGCAGGTTCTCTATTTTCTCGTCGAGATTCTAGTCGGTTTTCTTGACGAGAAACCATACACACGAACGAATTTCTCGGCAAGAAATCTCTGCCAGCAAGTTTCTTGCTGGTTCTTGCCGAGAAACTCGGCCGTGTGTACGAGGCATAAGACATACTCAACCTTCCAGTAACAATGTTTCAAAAATCTGTTTTTAAATTTTAACTTAAAATAGGAGCAGATAATGTTACAGAACAAGCTATAATTTGTATTTTTGGTTATGTTAATTTTTTTGCATAAAGGTATCTGTTGTGTTTTTTTTTCTTTCTTTTTGCTGGATTGCAGAGTTTATAGAATAGTTATTGCATCTAATATGCTTACTGTACTGACTGAGTGTATCACAGGACTGCAGTTATGATCCTTAGGCCCCTTTCACACTGAGGCGTTGAAAAAACGCTCAAAAATTATAGGATTTTGTACCTCTATTTTGCCGCGATTTTACCGCGATTTTAACGCGTATGCGTTTTTACCGCGATTTTACCGCGTTCGCGCAAAAATTAGCGCGAACGCGGTAAAAACGCGGTAAAACGCATAGGCGTTAGCGCTATTTTTTAACATAACGCTTATGCCTATGCGTTTTTTACCGCGTTTTTACCGCGAATCCCATTCATTTCAATGGGGATAGGCGTTTTTACAGCGCTATTTTATGCGCCCTAAAGTTGCTCTAAAAAAGCTGTTTGCAGGATTTTTTTCAACGCCCAGCCAGCAAAACGCCTCAATGTGAAAGCCCTCAGAGATTTTACATTGAGAATGCTGGGGCAGGATTATTTCAGGTGTTATTACAGCGCTATTTTTACCGCAAAAACGCGGTAAAAACGCCTCAGTGTGAAAGGGGCCTAAATCTTAGCTTTGAAGAAATGATTCGTGAGTCGATTCAGTGAGTCCAATCATTTCACTGAACTGATCCAAATGATTCGACTCACTAAAATGAATCGCTCTGCCCAAGTCTAGTGCTAGTTCACATCAGACGCAGTTCCGTGCGCTTTTTTTCTGCACAACATGCATGCACAGTGTTTTCCATGTATTTCAATGGCTCTAGTTCACACCATGCAGTCAGTTTCCGGTGCAGGGACTGGTCTTGTGCAGGGAGGACTCGGGTAAGTAAACCTCCCTTCATCTCTTCCCTAGACAAAAACAAGCAACTAACCCTTGCAGTGGGGCTGTTTTTCTATGCCCGGAGTTCAGCTTTATGCATGCTTACCTCATCTGTGCATTTTGGTAATCCTGATGCAAGAACAGGATTCAGAATAACCTTTCTTTCCATGGTAACCCTGATGCAAGAATAACCTGACTCGCAAATCCTTTTTTTTTCCTATGGCTCTTATCCACATCATGTGAGGTACAGTTGTGAGGCACATTCGTACGGCTTCTTCATGTACACTACACTACTTTTTTTGCCAAAGCTCCTAAACTTAACTCCATAAAAGCATGCGTGTCAATGTCCACATAGGCTTTTAGGACCATTTAGGAGCTGCTGTGGTTAGGGGGAGGTTCAACTGCCCTCTCCTGAACACGGAAGAATCGCATTCAGAATAAGAACAATTTGACCAGCGACAGCGAATCGTGGTAAAATTTTGCCACATTTTACGTTTCCTACGGTCATAGTAGGCTTTGTGTACATGAAGCCTAATGCTGTTAATGTGGTTATGATTACACATGTTTAAAGCATATTGGACTAAATATCAAACTGCACAAAATATCTGGGGTCATATGTATTTGTGTGAAAACTGTTCTCTGCAAAGAACCATTACCAAAGGTGCAGTTACACTTCAGTGCTGCGACCTCCAGTCACCTAGATGAAGATCTCCTGGTAATCCCATTTTAGCAAATAGTGTTTACAACATCCTCACAAAAATTGAGCACTGAATGAACATTACAGTGAAGGGCTGGAAATAATAGGCAAAATATTGGGTGGTAAGGGCATCAGACCATTCTCGCATAACAAATTTTCCCTGTCAATAAATGTGCAGAAAGGCTCACAGTGGCTGAGTGTAGTAATAAAATGCTCCCGAGTGCTCCCCACAAGCATTGGATGGCTGAGAGAAGAGCAGTCTAGCTCTGTGTAATGATGAAACCTAGGCCTTTGGTACTTTTGTATCTTTAATCAGATAGCTTAAAGCAATTGTGGCCAACTTACCGTATATACTCGAGTATAAGCCGAGTTTTTCCGCACATTTGTTTGTGCTGAAAATGCCCCCCTCGGCTTATACTCGAGTCACCTTTTTGGGCCTGATATCCCGGACTTTGGGGACCCGGTACCGGACAGCTGTAGTTCCCCTGGACCCCAAACTTGGCACACATGTAGCCCCACTCCTCCTCTACAAGTGTGCAAAGTTTGTTGGCCGGGGAGCACCGATTTTTCAAAGCCGGGCACCCCTTCCATATACTCCCATGTTAAACTGTAATTTCTCCGGTGACTTTGGGGAACCCGGTACTGGCCGGTCATAGGTCCCCTGGACCTGGAACTTGCCACACATGTAGCCCCATTTCTCCTCTACAAATGTGCAAAGTTTGTTGTCTGGGGGACCTACAGCCGGGGAGCACCGATTTTTCAAATCCTGTCACCCATTCTATAGACTATCATGTTAAAAGTCAGTCTAGTCATGGACACAGTGAGGCATGCAGATGGACACCCTAGGCTTATACTCAAGTCAATAAGTTTTCCCAGATTTTTGTGGTAAAATTAGGTGCCTCGGCTTATATTCGGGTCGGCTTATACTCGAGTATATACGGTACTTGTCATAAGGGACCTGAAGTTCAACCCCTAACCTCATCAAAGGCCTATACATAATATTCAGTCAGGTACTGCTACAGAAAGCAATCAGACTACAGACCTGTAACATGAGATGGTCACAGACTGCAAACGTGTTGCAAGAGATGGGCAAAAGACTAAGAACATAGTACCGGAATTGTTGGAGACCGGGAACATTCTTCAGGAGATGGTCATAGACTGTAGAGACACGTTACAAAATCACTGCTATTGCGTTACCAATCTGTTCTTTCACATTTACGCTCCCAAATGCCCACTTAAAAATGACTTCTGCCATACTTTGACATTTCTCTTAGTAAGCCATTATAGAAGATGTGAGAAGAGAAAAGCTTTGGAGAGCACCGAAAAAAGATAAACCAAAATCGAACTTCTTCAAGACAGTGTAAAGAATATTTTTTCTTCACATACGTAGCCACTTCCAGCCCAGGCCAATTCTGGCATTTCTCTCCTACATGTAAAAAATCATAGTTTTCTTTTGCTAAAAAACTACACAGAACCTATATATATATATATATATATATATATATATATATATATATATATATATATACACATATACACAGTTGTGCTCATAAGTTTACATACCCCGGCAGAATTTATGATTTCTTGGCCATTTTTCAGAGAATATAAATAACACAAAAACTTTTCTTTCACTCATGGTTAGTATTTGGCTGAAGCCATTTATTATCAATCAACTTGTGTTTACGCTTTTTAAATCACAATGCAACAGAAACTACCCAATTGACCCCGATCAAAAGTTTACATACCCCAGTTCTTAATACTGTGTATTGCCCTTTTTAACATCAGTGACGGCTTGAAGTCTTTTGTGGTATTTGTGAATGAGGCTCTTTATCTGCTCAGATGGTAAAGCTGCCCATTCCTCTTGGCAAAAAGCCTCCAGTTCCTGTAAATTTTTGGGCTGCCTTGCATGAACCACATGTTTGAGATCTCCCCAGAGTGGCTCAATGATATTGAGGTCAGGAGACTGAGATGACCACTCCAGAACCATCACTTTATTCTGATGTAGCCAATGACAGGTCAACTTGGCCTTGTGTTTTGGATCATTGTCGTGTTGGAATTTCCAAGTGCGTCCCATGCGTAGCTTCCTGGCTGATGAATGCAAATGTTCCTCCAGTATTTTTTGATAACCGACTGCATTTATCTTGTCAACCAAATTTCCTGTGCCTTTTGTAGCTCACACAACCCCAAAACATCAGCGATCCACCTCCGTACCTTTCATCATAGGCCTTGTTGACTCCTCTCCAAATGTAGCTTTTATGGTTGTGGCCAAAAAGCAAGATTTTGGTCTCATCACTCCAAATAACTTTGTGCCAGAAGGTTTGAGGCTTGGCTCTGTGCTGTTTGGCATATTGTAAGCGGGATGCTTTGTGGCATTTGCGTAGTAATGGCTTTCCTCTGGCGACTAGACCATGCAGCCCATCTTTCTTCAAATGCCTCCTTATTGTGCATCTTGAAACAGCCACACCACATGTTTTCAGAGAGTCCTGTTTTTCACCTGAAGTTTTTTGTGTGTTTTTCTTTGCATCCCGAACAATTTTCCTGGCAGTTGTGGCTGAAATTTTAGTTGGTCTACCTGACTGTGGTTTGGTTTCAACAGAACCCCTCATTTTCCACTTCCTGATTAGAGTTTGAACACTGCTGATTGGCATTCTCAATTACTTGGATATCTTTTTATATCCCATTCCTGTTTTCTGCAGTTCAACTACCTTATCCTTTGACAATTCTTTTGCTTTCCCCATGACTCAGAATCCAGAAATGTCAGTGCAGCAATGGATGAAAGATGCAAGGGTCTGTCAGGAGTCCAGAAACTCATTGACCTTTATACACACACACACACACACACACACACACTACAAGCAAACAGATCACAGGTAAGGATAGAAAAGGAGAGCTGTGGGACTTTGAGTGAGGCAACCGCCATGTCAGATATAGACAGAAACAAAATTTACAGTACATGATTTATTGTTACATTGTAGAAAAATATTGCATCAAATAGGTAGTCACATGACTTACACTAAATATTCTGCTACATAGCATGCAATACAAATGGGAATTCAACATAACTGTACATAATAAGATAAATGGGTTAAAAAACATTGTAGGGACAGGTAACTTAGGGCATCTAGTGGCACTCAACGCGTTTCCTGGCATTACAGCCATTCATCAGGAGTGTAGTAGCGTAATATACTGGAAAAGGAAAGGGACAAGGATTAATGATGATGCCCTTAGAATAAGGGAGGACAGAGAGACTGTGTCCCAACAAAGCAGGGACAATCTGGGACAGGGCAGGGACAAAAAGTGTAAGGTGTGTTGCCATGATTTCAAACACCTTACACTTTTACACATTTCATTAATCCTCCCCTTTTTGATACACATTTTTTTTCCAGGAACACTATGCACTTTTTGTGCACACATAGCCCATTGGATCAAGCTGTGACCACCGTGTAGTGCTCTCGGCGCTGTTCTTCGTCCTTGGAGGGTTCCCCCGTCTCAACCCCGGGGGAGACATCATGCCTGTCATCCCCATCTTCCCTGGCGGACACCGGGCCTGGCCTTGGGGCTGTGTTGTGAGTATCCCAGATTGTCCCTGCCTTGTTGGGACACAGTCTCTCTGTCCTCCCTTATTCTAAGGGCATCATCATTAATCCTTGTCCCTTTCCTTTTTCCAGTAAATTACGCTACAACACTCCTGATGAATGGCTGTAATGCCAGAAAACGCATTGAGTGCCACTAGATGCCCTAAGTTACATGTCCCTACAATGTTTTTTAACCCATTTATCTTATTATGTACAGTTACAGAGAAATCTGGGGTCTATAAGTCCCCCCCCCCAAAAAAAAGGCAGTGTTTACATCTGCCGGAGCCGGAAGTGACGTCATGACATCACTACCAGCTTCCGAGGGTCATAGAGATGTCCACGGCCAGCTCTATGGTAAACTAGCACCACCGTCGGATTCATTCTCCGGCTTCCCGATCGCACAGGAGAGCCCAGAAAAGCACGGAGGGCGGCTTTCCTTCCTGCCGTCTGTAAAAGCAATCAAGCAGCTAAACGGCCACTAAGATGGCTTTTAAACTGTAGGACAGAAAAAAATATACCAGATGACACCTGTAGCTGCAGGCATCATTCAGATAGCTCCACTCAAAGTCCAGGACTTCATATGATGTCCTACGATGGGAAGTGGTTAAGCAAGCACCTACCTATGGAAAACAGACTATGGCCCCTTTCACACATGCGGACCCTATGTCCGCTTTTTCATCCATCCGTTTACGGATGAAAAAGGGACATACATTGGTCCCTATGAGATCGCGGATGTCTGCGGATGAACATCCGCTGACACCCGATCTCATCTGGGTCCGCAATCCTCCGATTCTGCAGACAGAGGAAAATCCTATTTTTCTATCCGTCTGCAGAGCGGATCGGATGAACACAGACAGACAGACGGTCGGTGTTCATCCGACCCCCCCATAGGGGAGAGCGGAGATCCGACAGGGTGCAGGGACCGCCCTGTCATCCGCCGGCTCAGCGGGGATCAACGGAGCGATCCCGGCTGAGCAAGCGGAGGTTCACGGGCGGATCTTCACAGATCCATCTTGTGTGAAAGGGGCCTATTTCATACGGGGACCCCAAGGGTTCCACAAAAAGTGCCAAAGGGCCCCAGGCTGAGAGCCAAGGTCTTGAAGTAACGGCTGCCTGTTTATCCATTGGTGGTTAACTTTTACTGCCTTCCTATCTGCTGTGCTTGTACACGGCCAGATTTGGTCCTGCTAGATATGCAGGTACCTTATCAGAAATTTTTTTATATCTAGGGGCACCTTTTAGATGGATTTCTATAGGGCTACATGCTCACCTCTGCATTAGAAGTGCAGTGCTTTCTCTTTCTCGTACATCACGGGACACAGAGCGACATAGTCATTACTATGTGGGTTATATAGATACCTTCAGGTGCTGGCACTGGCAACTTCCAAAACCGGAAGTACCCTCCCCTATATAAGCCCCTCCCATCCGGGAGTACCTCAGTTTTTTGCCAGTGTCTAAGGTGTTGGCCAAGAAGTAACATGTGTTTTTCACTGAGCTTGCGTACAGGTTCTTTTGGGCCTCAGTAAGCTATTCCGGATCCGACCAAAAAAGCTTCATAGCTAAACGGTCGGTACCCGGGCCTTGCAAGAGAAGAGCAAGGTTTTGCCTGTAATGCCTCTCTTAGGAGGGCTGGACCCTGGGATCCAGAGCTCTGGTCATATCCACGACCAAGATGTTTTCTGTGCAGGGTGCTATACAGGTCCAGGGGAGTGGAATCCTTGGGAACCCGGTCCCTGAAGGTTTAATTACAATGCCTGCCGTGATAGGTGAAGTTTGGGCTTCTGTGGACCAAACAGAGTCCTGCGGCGAGGAAAAGGTAAGTGGGGGCCCTCAGGAACTTGGTTCTATTGGGGGACCCCCAAGCCTAATTTGTCTTTCTGCCTGTTACCTAAGGTATTCCCGCTAATATTCTGTGCATGCCTGTTACTACTAAGAAAATGTAAAAAAATTTAATAGTAGGCAAGAAAAAAAAAAATGGTAAGACCGCGGTACCTGTGTTAAACACTAGAGGCCGCTATGGTTCTTTTTTCTTGTAATGTGGATTTTTTTCTTCCAAAGTCAAATCCAGGCAGTTGGTAAGTTCTCTGCTGGGAAGCTGTCTCCTCTGCCCTGTTGCTGCGCTCATCCATCCCCGGGCCCTGCGGCAGGGACCCTGGCTCCCATCTAGCTCCTTATTTTTTTTAAAAAGAGCGCCGAAGGCGCACGTGCCCGCGCGTGTGCGCGGGCACGCGCCTCTATATATAGAGGCGATCTGGAAAAAGGGGCGGAGCTGGTGGATGACGCTCGGTGTGCGCCGCGGCGCTACTGCGCATGTGCGGGCGTCCAGCGTGTTTAAAGGCACAATCACAGCTGGCTATTGAAGTACACAGACAGAGCTAGCAACAGTAAATAAGGCACACAGAGGCGGTTGATGCAGGCATCCCCTAGAAAGGCACTTTAGTAGACACCAACTGTTATATAGCAGCAATTGTGCTAGACTATTATCAGTAAAAGTGGTGTATTACGGCTGGAATACCTCAGCTTTGGGCTTAGGAATATGCCGTCCAGAAGCTCCCGAACTAAATCTTCCAGGAAGCGAAGGGGGTCTCCATTGGGCTCTGAGGATCTTGGGCATGCTTCTGCTGCACCAGTCTCCCCTGAAAATTCAGAGGTTAGTGACCGTAGAGACCCCGCAGGAGTACCTGGTACTGTGGCTGTCCTCAGTTCACCTGCTCCTGTGTATGTAACAGAGGAGGTTTTTTCCTCAGCTCTGGGAGGATTAGAAGAGAGATTGTCAACATTGATCGCTGCCTCCCTGTCACAGGGAAAGCACGCCCGATCTCCGTCTGCTCCTTCAGAGTACCTGTTAGCGGAGCAACAGTCCCATAGAGGGATCGACCTGCCTGAAGGGGATCAGGATGAGGTTGATTCTGTTATAGAGGAATCAACAGTGGAGGAACCTTTCTCAGCATCTCAAGCTGAAAGATTATGGGTTCAGTCTCTGACTAACATGGTCCGATCAGCATTTAAAATGCACCTTGCGGAACCATCAACCACTACTGTCTCCTCGCTGGGGTCGCTAAAAGCTCCCCAGACTGTCTGTTCCTTTCCACTTCACCCTTTACTGGAAGGGCTCATTTACCAGGATTGGGAACATCCTGATAAAATATTTACTCCCCCCAAGAGATTTCCGGTGGTCTATCCCATGGAGGATAAGTTCATCAAAAAATGGAGGGTCCCTACAGTGGACGCAGCCATCTCTTGTGTGAATAAATCACTGACATGTCCACTGGATAATGTCCAAATGTTCAAGGACCCAATAGATAAAAAATTGGAGTCCTTATTAAAATCTGCTTTTTCTACAGCAAGCTTGGTGACACAACCAGCAGTGGCAGCTATTGGGGTCTGCCAAGCAGTGAAGGATCAGTTGAAACAGGTCTTAAGGGACTTGCCAGATCAGCAGGCCCTTGCCCTAGCTGATCTACCTAGAGCCTTATGCTTTGCGGTTGACGCCATAAAGGATTCAATCCATCAGGCCTCCCGCCTCACGCTGTCTGTAGTACATATGCGCAGGCTTCTATGGCTCAAAAACTGGTCTGCTGAAGCTCCCTGTAAAAAATTGCTGGTTAGCTTCCCATTTCATGGTGAACGCTTATTCGGGGAAGACCTGGACAAATATATCCAGAAAATTTCCAGCGGTAAAAGTACACTCTTGCCGGTTAAAAACAGAGTTAGAGGTCCCTCTTTTAAGAGGCCTGCTTCTCCAGTCCCTGGGGCATCGGCTGTGAAACAGTTCCGACGGCCTCCTCGGTCAAATCCCGGGGGTAAAAATCAGGGACAATCGCAGGGTAATAAGAAACCCTGGGTCAGGAGAGGTACAAAACCTCCCCCCAAGTCAAATTTATGAAAGGTTGCCCCCACTCAATCGGGTGGGGGGAAGACTCCAGTTGTTCGCAGAGACCTGGCGGGACACGATCAGAGACAGATGGGTGCTCTCCGCAGTAAGTCTGGGATACAAGCTGGAGTTAAAAGACACTCCTCCTTCCCATTTTATGTGGTCAAACGTGCCAAGAGATCCCCGGAAGAGAGGATCCCTCCTGTCGGCACTAGAACAACTATTGCTCCAAGGAGTAATTATGGAGGTTCCCCTGGAAGAATGCGGGTTCGGGTTTTACTCAAACCTCTTTACAGTCCCGAAGCCAAACGGGGACGTGAGGCCCATATTAAATCTAAAAGGGCTAAACAAATTCCTGCATATCAGGACTTTCCGGATGGAGTCGATCCGATCGGTGGCCACTGCCCTACAAGGGGAGGAATGGTTAGCCTCGATCGACATCAAAGATGCTTATTTGCACATTCCCATCTTTCCAGTCCACCAAAAATTTCTACGCTTTGCAGTAGAAGGGCGCCATTTTCAGTTCAGAGCCTTACCCTTCGGTCTGGCCACAGCACCACAAGTGTTCACAAAAATTCTGGCCCCATTATTGGCCAATCTAAGAACACAAGGTGTAACGATAATGGCATATCTAGACGACTTGTTGCTGATAGACCACTCAGTGAAAAAACTAGAAGTGGTCGTTAACAAGACAATCAAGTATCTGGAATCTCACGGTTGGATTATCAACCGAGACAAGTCAGCCCTAAAACCAGTCAAAAGTCTGGAATACTTGGGGCTAAGGCTGGATTCAGGCCAGAGAAAAATATTCTTGCCTCGAGAAAAGGTGTTGTCTTTGAGAGATTTGATCCACCTAGTGGGTACAAAAAGACAGCCGTCCATACGCCTGTGCATGAGGCTGCTGGGAAAAATGGTGGCATCATTCGAAGCAGTACCCTACGGTCAATTCCATTCAAGGAATTTGCAAAGGGCCATACTGTCAGCCTGGAACAAGAAAGTTCAGGCCCTAGACTTACCAATGTCCTTGTCCCCTTCCGTTCGCAAGAGCCTCCGTTGGTGGTTGGTTCTCCAGAATCTGGAAAAAGGGAAATCCTTCAGTCCGATTTCTTGGAAGGTGGTCACTACAGATGCCAGCCTTATAGGCTGGGGAGCAGTACTGGAGCAATGGTCTCTCCAGGGCAGATGGTCGGATGCAGAAAAGGCCCTGCCCATCAATCTCTTAGAGATACGAGCAGCCCGGTATGCCCTAGTAGCATGGACATCCAAACTCCAAGGGTCCCCTGTCAGAATTCAATCAGACAATGCCACAGCAGTGGCATATATCAATCATCAGGGTGGCACCAGGAGTCGTGCAGCCCAGAGGGAAGTAAATTACATCCTGAAATGGGCAGAAAGATATGTCCCAGCCATATCCGCGGTATTCATTCCAGGAGTGGAGAATTGGAAGGCGGACTTTCTAAGTCGCCAGCAATTATACCCAGGGGAATGGTCCCTTCACCCCGAGGTTTTCCGGACAATATGTCAGCGGTGGGGAACACCGGATGTAGATCTTCTAGCATCCAGATTCGACGCAAAGGTGGACAGGTTTGTCTCTCGGACAAGGGATCCCCTAGCTTGCGGCTCGGATGCCCTAGTGTTCCCTTGGGATCAGTTCAAGCTGATATATGCATTTCCACCGCCACAATTGTTACCTCAATTACTCCGCAGAATCAGGGTAGAAAAGAAACCAGTGATTCTGGTGGCTCCAGCGTGGCCCCGAAGAGCATGGTACGCGGAGATTGTAAAAATGTCAGTGGGGAGTCCTTGGACTCTCCCACATCGTCCGGACCTGCTTTCACAAGGACCAATATACCACCCTTCCTTACCAGCCCTAGGTTTGACGGCCTGGCTATTGAAGCCCACATTCTAAAAAAGAGAGGTCTCTCTAATCCTGTGGTAGCTACCATGATCAATGCCAGGAAGCCGGTATCCAGGCAGATCTACTATAGAATCTGGAAGGCGTACATCGCCTGGTGTGAGGCCAAGAAATGGCATCCACGTAAGTACGTAATAGGTAGGATTCTGGACTTCCTACAGTGGGCTGTAGATGGGAAGCTTGCCTTGAGTACTATCAAGGGTCAGATTTCGGCCTTGTCAATATTTTTTCAAAGGCCCTTGGCTTTGCATTCACTAGTCAAAGCTTTTATACAAGGAGTGATGCGTATTAGCCCTCCGGTTAATATTCCCATATGTCCGTGGGACTTAAACCTGGTTCTGTCTGTTCTACAGAAGCAACCATTTGAACCATTACAGCACATTTCCTTGGTTCTTCTCACCAGGAAATTGATTTTTCTAGTAGCCATTTGTTCGGCTAAAAGAGTGTCGGAATTAGCCGCTATGTCCTGTAAAGAGCCATATCTGGTTATCCATAAGGACAGAGTAATGTTACGTCCTCATCCAGCCTTTCTTCCTAAGGTGGTATCGAGGTTTCATTTGAACCAAGATGTGGTTCTTCCTTCCTTTTTCCCCAAACCTAGTTCGGTAGAGGAAAAGTTATTGCATTCTTTGGATGTAGTAAGAGCAGTTAAAGCTTATCTAAAAGCCACTGCTCAGATTCGTAAAACGGATACTTTGTTTATTCTGCCGGAAGGCCCCAGAAGGGGTCAGGCAGCGTCAAAATCTACTTTAGCCAAGTGGATTCGACAGGTCATAATGCAAGCCTATGGCTTGAGAAGGAGACCGCCTCCGTTCAAAGTTAGGGCGCACTCCACGAGAGCAGTTGGAACTTCATGGGCAGTGCATCACCAGGTCTCCCTGGCTCAGATCTGTAAGGCCGCAACATGGTCTTCAGTACACACGTTTACTAGGTTCTACCAGGTGGACGTTAGAAGTCAGGAGGATGTCGCCTTTGGGCGCAGTGTGTTGCAGGCCGCAAAAGATCCTCATGTCTGATAGCGCTCAGCTTATGTATGGTGTATCCCCCCCCCCCCCTCATTGGGCATTGCTTTGGGACGTCCCACATAGTAATGAGTATGTCGCTCTGTGTCCCGTGATGTACGAGAAAGAAAATAGGATTTTTAAAACAGCTTACCTGTAAAATCCTTTTCTTGGAGTACATCACGGGACACAGAGCTCCCACCCCTCTTTGGGGACACTTATTGCTTTGCTACAAAAATGAGGTTCTCCCGGATGGGAGGGGCTTATATAGGGGAGGGTACTTCCGGTTTTGGAAGTTGCCAGTGCCAGCACCTGAAGGTATCTATATAACCCACATAGTAATGACTATGTCGCTCTGTGTCCCGTGATGTACTCCAAGAAAAGGATTTTACAGGTAAGCTGTTATAAAAATCCTATTTTTTTCTTTCCTGCAATGGGATGGTGAGTGTTTATACAAACTGCAAAAGCTGCAACAAGCAGAAATATGAATGAACCCGAAGTTATTGTGATGCCACCAGCCACATAATTATACACTGTTACCAAAAGTATTGGGACAACTGCCTTTACATGAACTTTAATGGCATCCCAGTCTTAGTTCGTAGGGTTCAATATTGAGTTGGCCCACCCTTTGCCGCTATAACAGCTTCAACTCTTCACGAAAGACTGTCCACAAAATTTAGAAGTGTGTCTATGGAAATGTTTGACCATTCTTCTAGAAGATTTGTGAGGTCAGGCACTAATGTGGACGAGAAGGCCTGGCTCGCAGTCTCCGCTCTAATTCATCCCAAAGGTGTTCTATCGGGTTGAGGTCAGGACTGTTTAGGCTAGTCAAATTCCTCCAACCCAAACTCGCTTATCCATATCTTAATGGACCTTGCTTTGTGCACTAGTCCAAATCACATAGTGGGGGGTTGTTTTTCAGGGGTTGGGTTCGGCCCCGTAGTTCCAGTGAAGGGAACTCTTAAGGCGTTGGCATACTAAGACATTTTGGACAATTTCAGGTTATCAATTTTGTGGGAACAGTTTGGGGATGACCCCTTTCTGTTCCAACCTGACTGCGCACCAGTGCACAAACCAGGTCCATAAAGACATGGATGAGCGAGTTTGGGGTGAAGGAATTTGACTGGCCTGCACAGAGTCCTGACCTCAACCCGAACATCTTTGGGATGAATTAGAGTGGAGACTGCAAGGCAGGCCTTTTTGTTCAACATCAGTGCCTAGCCTCACAAATGCGCTTCAGGAAGAATGGTCAACCATTCCCATAGACACACTCCTAAACCTTGTAGACAACCTTCCCAGAAGAGTTGAAGCTGTTAAAGCTGCATAGGGTGAGCCAACTCAATAGTGAACCCTACGGACTAAGACGGGGATGCCATTAAACTTCATGTGCGTGTAAAGGCAGGTGTCCCAATACTTTTGGTAATATATTTTATGTGGCAGCACTACTGTGGGCTTCAACGTTAATGTTATCAGAAAAATAGGATTTTTATAACAGCTTACCTGTAAAATCCTTTTCTTGGAGTACATCACGGGACACAGAGCGACATAGTCATTACTATGTGGGTTATATAGATACCTTCAGGTGCTGGCACTGGCAACTTCCAAAACTGGAAGTACCCTCCCCTATATAAGCCCCTCCCATCCGGGAGTACCTCAGTTTTGTAGCAAAGCAATAAGTGTCCCCAAAAGAGGGGTGGGAGCTCTGTGTCCCGTGATGTACTCCAAGAAAAGGATTTTACAGGTAAGCTGTTATAAAAATCCTATTTTCTTTCTCGTACATCACGGGACACAGAGCGACATAGTCATTACTATGTGGGACGTCCCAAAGCAATGCCAAATGAGGGGGGGGATACACCATACATAAGCTGGGCGCTATATCAGACATGAGGATCTTTTGCGGCCTGCAACACACTGCGCCCAAAGGCGACATCCTCCTGACTTCTAACGTCCACCTGGTAGAACCTAGTAAACGTGTGTACTGAAGACCATGTTGCGGCCTTACAGATTTGAGCCAGGGAGGCCTGGTGATGCACTGCCCATGAAGTTCCAACTGCTCTCGTGGAGTGCGCCCTAACTTTGAACGGAGGCGGTCTCCTTCTCAAGCCATAGGCTTGCATTATGACCTGTCGAATCCACTTGGCTAAAGTAGATTTTGACGCTGCCTGACCCTTTCTGGGGCCTTCCGGCAGAATAAACAAAGTATCCGTTCTACGAATCTGAGCAGTGGCTTTTAGATAAGCTTTAACTGCTCTTACTACATCCAAAGAATGTAATAACTTTTCCTCTACCGAGCTAGGTTTGGGGAAAAAGGAAGGAAGAACCACATCTTGGTTCAAATGAAACCTCAATACCACCTTGGGAAGAAAGGCTGGATGAGGACGTAACACTACTCTGTCCTTATGGATAACCAGATATGGCTCCTTACAGGACATAGCGGCCAATTCTGACACTCTTTTAGCCGAACATATGGCTACTAAAAAAATTAATTTCCTGGTGAGAAGAACCAAGGAAATGTGCTGTAATGGTTCAAATGGTTGTTTCTGTAGAACCGATAGAACCAGGTTTAGGTCCCATGGACATATGGGAATTTTAACCGGAGGGCTAATACGCATCACTCCTTGTGTAAAAGTTTTAACTAGTGAATGCGAAGCCAGGGGCCTTTGAAAAAATATTGACAAGGCCGAAATCTGACCCTTGATAGTACTCAAGGCAAACTTCCTATCTACAGCCCACTGTAGGAAGTCCAGAATCCTACCTATTACGTACTTACGTGGATGCCATTTCTTGGCCTCACAACACGCGATGTACGCCTTCCAGATTCTATAGTAGATCTGCCTGGATACCGGCTTCCTGGCATTGATCATGGTAGATACCACAGGATTAGAGAGACCTCTCTTTTTTAGAATGTGAGCTTCAATAGCCAGGCCGTCAAACCTAGGGCTAGTAAGGAAGGGTGGTATATCGGTCCTTGCGAAAGCAGGTCCGGACGATGTGGAAGGGTCCAAGGACTCCCCACAGAAATTTTTACAATCTCTGCGTACCATGCCCTTCGGGGCCACGCTGGAGCCACCAGAATCACTGGTTTCTTTTCTACCCCTATTCTGCGGAGTAATCGAGGCAACAATTGTGGCGGTGGAAATGCATATATCAGCTTGAACTGATCCCAAGGGAACACTAGAGCATCCGAGCCGCAAGCTAGGGGATCCCTTGCCCGAGAGACAAATCTGTCCACCTTTGCGTTGAATCTGGATGCTAGCAGATCTACATCCGGTGCTCCCCACCGCTGACATATTGCCCGGAAAACCTCGGGGTGAAGGGACCATTCCCCTGGGCATAATTGTTGGCGACTTAGAAAGTCCGCCTTCCAATTCTCCACCCCTGGAATGAAGACCGCGGATATGGCTGGGACATATCTTTCTGCCCATTTCAGGATGCGATTTACTTCCCTCTGGGCTGCACGACTCCTGGTGCCCCCCCGATGATTGATATATGCCACTGCCGTGGCATTGTCTGATTGAATTCTGACAGGGGACCCTTGGAGTTTGGATGTCCATGCTACTAGGGCATACCGGGCTGCTCGTATCTCTAAGAGATTGATGGGCAGGGCCTTTTCTGCATCCGACCATCTGCCCTGGAGAGACCATTGCTCCAGTACTGCCCCCCAGCCTATAAGGCTGGCATCTGTAGTGACCACCTTCCAAGAAATCGGACTGAAGGATTTCCCTTTTTTCAGATTCTGGGGAACCAACCACCAACGGAGGCTTTTGCGAACGGAAGGGGACAAGGACATTGGTAAGTCTAGGGCCTGAACTTTTTTGTTCCAGGCTGACAGTATGGCCCTTTGCAAATTCCTTGAATGGAATTGACCGTAGGGCACCGCTTCGAATGATGCCACCATTTTTCCCAGCAGCCTCATGCACAGGCTTATGGACGGCTGTCTTTTTGTACCCACCAGGTGGATCAAATCTCTCAGAGAAGACACTTTTTCTTGAGGCAAGAAAATCTTCCTCTGGTCTGAATCCAGCCTTAGCCCCAAGTATTCCAGACTTTTGACTGGTTTTAGGGCTGACTTGTCTCGGTTGATGATCCAACCGTGAGATTCCAGATACTTGATTGTCTCGTGAACAACCATTTCTAGTTTTTCCACTGAGTGGTCCCTCAGCAACAAGTCGTCTAGATATGCCATTATCGTCACACCTCGTGTTCTTAGATTGGCCAATAGTGGGGCCAGAATTTTTGTGAACACCCGTGGTGCTGTGGCCAGACCGAAGGGTAAGGCTCTGAACTGAAAATGGCGCCCTTCTACTGCAAAGCGTAGAAATTTTTGGTGGACTGGAAAGATGGGAATGTGCAAATAAGCATCTTTGATGTCGATCGCGGCTAACCATTCCTCCCCTTGTAGGGCAGTGGCCACCGATCGGATCGACTCCATCCGGAAAGTCCTGATATGTAGGAATTTGTTTAGCCCTTTTAGATTTAATATGGGCCTCATGTCCCCGTTTGGCTTCGGGACTGTAAAGAGGTTTGAGTAAAACCCGAACCCGCATTCTTCCAGGGGAACCTCCATAATTACTCCTTGGAGCAATAGTTGTTCTAGTGCCGACAGGAGGGATCCTCTCTTCCGGGGATCTCTTGGCACGTTTGACCACATAAAATGGGAAGGAGGAGTGTCTTTTAACTCCAGCTTGTATCCCAGACTTACTGCGGAGAGCACCCATCTGTCTCTGATCGTGTCCCGCCAGGTCTCTGCGAACAACTGAAGTCTTCCCCCCACCCGATTGAGTGGGGGCAACCTTTCATAAATTTGACTTGGGGGGAGGGGGGCGGGGGGGGGAGGTTTTGTACCTCTCCTCCTGACCCAGGGTTTTTTGTTACCCTGTGATTGTCCCTGATTCTTACCCCCGGGATTTGACCAAGGAGGCCGTCGGAACTGCTTCACAGCAGATGTCCCAGGGACTGGAGAGGCAGGCCTCTTAAAAGAGGGACCTCTAAATCTCTTTTTAACCGGCAAGAGTATACTTTTACCGCTGGAAATTTTCTGGATATATTTGTCCAGGTCTTCCCCGAATAAGCGTTCACCATGAAATGGGAAGCCAACCAGCAATCTTTTACAGGGAGCTTCAGCAGACCAGTTCTTGAGCCATAGAAGCCTACGCATATGTACTACAGACAGCGTAAGGCGGGAGGCCTGATGGATTGAATCCTTGATGGCGTCAACCGCAAAGCATAAGGCTCTAGGCAGATCAGCTAGGGCAAGGGCCTGCTGATCCGGCAAGTTCTTTAAGACCTGTTTTAACTGATCCTTCACCGCTTGGCAGACCCCAATAGCTGCTACTGCTGGTTGTGTCACCAAGCTTGCTGTAGTAAAAGCAGATTTTAATAAGGACTCCAATTTTTTATCTATTGGGTCCTTGAACATTTGAACATTATCTACTGGACATGTCAGTGATTTGTTCACACAAGAGATGGCTGCGTCCACTATAGGCACCTTCCATTTTCGGATGAACTTATCCTCCATGGGATAGACCACCGGAAATCTCTTAGGGGGAGTAAATATTTTATCAGGATGTTCCCAATCCTGGTAAATGAGTCCTTCCAGTAAAGGATGGATTGGAAAGGAACAAACAGTCTGGGGAGCTTTTAGCGACCCCAACGAGGAGACAGAAGTGGTTGATGGTTCCGCAAGGGGCATTTTAAATGCTGATCGGACCATGTTAGTCAGGGACTGAACCCATAATCTTTCAGCATGTGATGCTGAAAATGGCTTTTCCACTGTTGATTCCTCTAGAACAGAATCAACCTCATCCTGATCCCCTTCAGGTAGGTCGATCCCTGCATGGGATTGTTGCTCCGCTAACAGGTACTCTGAGGGAGGAGACGGAGATCGGGCGCGCTTTCCCTCTGACAGGGAAGCAGCGATCAATGTTGTCAATCTCTCTTCCAGTCCTCCCAGAGCTGAGGAAAAAACCTCCTCTGTTACATACACAGGAGCAGGTGAACTGAGGCAGCCACAGTACCAGGTAACCTCTGATTTTTCAGGGGAGACTGGTGCAGCCAAAGCATGCCCAAGATCCTCAGAGCCCGACGGAGACCCCCTTTGCTTCCTGGGAGTCTTAGTCCCAGAGACTTTGGACGGCATATTCCTAAGCCCAAAGCTGAGGTATTCCAGCCGTAATACACCACTTAATGAAAATAGTCTAGCATAATTGCTGCTATATAAACAGTTGGTGTCTACTAATGTGCCTTTCTATGGGGATGCCTGCATCAACCGCCTGCTGGTATGCCTTTGTTAAATGTTACCAGCTCCGTCTCTGCACTCCATAGCCAGCGCACAACAAAAAATTGTGCCTTTTGACATGCTGGGACGCCCGCACATGCGCAGAAGCGCTGCGGCGCGCACAGAGCGTCATCCGCCCCCTTTTCAAGCTCACCTCTATATATAGAGGCACGCGCACGTGCGCCTTCGGCGCTTCTTTTTGAAAAAAGACTAGGGAGAGGAGCCAGGGTCCCTGTTTGCAGCAGGGCCCGGGGATGGACGAGCATTTGCAACATGACAGAGGGAGCAGTTTCCCTAAAGAGAACTCACCATCTGCCTGGACTTGACCTCAAAGGAAACAGTCCATAGAAAAAAACGACGTTCCACAGCGGCCTCTAGTGGTTTAACACAGGTACCGCAGTTTGTCATTTTTTTTTCTTTATTTTTTTTCTTTACCACTATTAAAAAAATTACATTTTCTAGCAGTTTCAGGCATGCACAGATATTTAGCGGGAATACCGTAAGGTAACAGGCAGAAAGACATATTAGGCTTGGGGGTCCCCTCAATAGAACCAAGTTCCTGAGGGGCCCCCACTTACCTTTTCCCCGCCGCAGGACTCTGTTTGGTCCACAGGAGCCCAAACTTCACCTCTCACGGCAGGCAATGTACTTAAACCTTCAGGGACCGGGTTCCCAAGGATTCCACTCCCCTGGAACTGTATAGCACCCTGCACAGACAACATCTTGGTCGTGGGTATGACCAGAGCTCTGGATCCCAGGGTCCAGCCCTCCTAAGAGAGGCATTACAGGCAAAACCTTGCTCTTCTCTGCAAGGCCCGGGTACCGACCGTTTAGCTATGAAGCTTTTTTGGTCGGATCCGGATTAGCTTGCTGAGGCCCAAAAGAACCTGTACACAAGCCCAGATGAAAAAAACATGTTAATCTTTGGCCAACACCTTAGACACTGGCAAAAAACTGAGGTACTCCCGGATGGGAGGGGCTTATATAGGGGAGGGTACTTCCGGTTTTGGAAGTTGCCAGTGCCAGCACCTGAAGGTATCTATATAACCCACATAGTAATGACTATGTCGCTCTGTGTCCCGTGATGTACGAGAAAGAAAATCTGATTAGCGTAGGATGATGCTATTGTCTATGGTGACTACATAGTGCTTTTTATTTATTTATTTTTTTCTCTCTTTATAAAGGTGAACTAATCCTTTAGGCTTGGTTTCACATCTGTGGAGTGCAGTTTTTCCATTTTTTTTTTTTGTTTGTATGTTTTACGTGCCTTTTTAGGTTCTCTGTTATCTGCAATATGCATTTTATGAGAGCACAGAGATGCAGCATGCAGGACTTTGATGAAGTTTCATAAAAATTCGCATTCTAATTGAGTTTAATGGCAACGCGATGCAGAAAACTGCACCGCACTGATGTGAACGGATCTTGGGTTGATCGCTCAATGCCAAGATAAGTGATGTTTTTTTTGGTATGACTTTTTAGTCATCCTACCTAAGCAAACTTTTTTCCTAATTTGTTCTCTTCCCGGAATTTTTTTTATTTTAGGTATTCACAACTTGTAACTAATCTGGTCTTAATGAAGAGCTGGCCTTCACAAAACGTAGATTTAATTAGTTGAGCAAGTGTTTGCAGAGAGTTGTTGGAGGAGGTGATGCCATATTTATCATAGAATGTTGAGGTTTGACCTAGCTTGACAGGTGTCTGAGATTTGTCTTTCAGCTATTCTTCATATAGACGTTATGTAGCTAGATATTTTTTCCCCGCAAAGAAACAGAAGTCATCATGTCAATGTTTTGGGTTTATTCGTTGCACGGGAGACTTGGTTTCGGAAAACAAGCTGTGAAACAGATTGTGAATATTTTTTGACCCACTCGAAGGTTTTTGGATAGAAGTTAAAATTTAGGAATTTGACAGTGTGGCATCAACAACCTGGTTTATGCCAGAACATTCAGATCACTTGTCCCTAGAGGAGGGAGAGTAGTGTTGAACAGAGATACAAACATCTTATGGTTGCTAAGTGTCTTCTTGCTTTTATTTTTGGACTTGGCTGTCTGCTCACCAGCGTACTTGCAGCTGAGGTCTAAAAACCTCTCCTACCTCAGTAAACCCCACTGATATTTGAGTGGCCAGAACAATTCTCAGACAACTGTCACTCCTCTTACAGCAATCGGTTAATTTGGATCGGTCATCCAAGGGTAGAGAAGTGGGGTATTCGTGTTTTCCTTATAAACAATGCTACATAGGTTTAAAAAAAAAAAAGATACAAGTCCATCTTTCACACGTGTCAAACTGGCGGCTCTCCAGCAGTCTCATGAGGCTTTGCAAAGCTGACAGTTACAAGCATGACACTCACAGGCAGAGGCATGATGGAACTTGTAGTTCTGCAACAGCTGGACAGCTGCCAGTTTGACACCCCTGAAATAGAAAAAAAAAATGAATTGGGAAAACCTCCATGTAAACATTTCTAGTTGATCCAGAGGAAGGCAAAAAAAACTCCAATAAAGCATGATCCAATTCGCTCCTTTGAGGTGTTATGTTATGTTCCCATTTGTGTTCTTTTACTTGAGACCGAGCAACTAATGGAACAAATGGTTAGTGTTTTCCAGTATTTTTGAAATTCATAGACAGTATGATTGAAAATTGATTACTACTCGACTAAGATCAAGCTTTGATTGTAAGGGAATTTTCAAATGTACCGTATTTTCTGGCATATAAGACCACCTTTTACACTTAAAAAAAATTGGCCACAAAGCAGTGGTTGTCTTATACGCCGGATCAGCTGCTCGGATGCCTGCTGGATGTGCGGTAATACTGTATGTAGCTTCGGCTACATACAGTATATACCGCTTAGCCAATCCCGGTGAGCGATGTATTCAAATGAATACAGAGCCTGCTCGGATTGATGTAAAGCGCTGCGCAAACTGTTGGCGCTATATAAATCCTGTATAATAATAATAATTGGAGTAACAACCTCTGCCAATCCGAGCAGGCTACATAGAGTAGCCTGCTTGGATTGGCTTTGAGAGTTAGAGGTGTGGGCTGATGATGTTACAGCCTCTGCCAATCCAAGCAGGCTTTGTATTCATTAGGGGAATACATTGCTTGCCGTGATTGGCTCCAGCAAGAATGAAGAAGGATATGCCTCCAGAAGGAAGAAATATGAAGCCTCGGAAGGGGGAGGGGGCGTCTTATACGGTGAGTACAGGTTAAAAAAAAAATCTTAAACTGTAAAATTAGGGGGTCATCTTATGCGCCCGGACGCCTTATACACCAGGAAATTTCCACTAGGCACATTACCTGTGCTGATGATCTGTCTGTGCTTGTGAGGGTTTCTTTAAACCAAATTATACTAATATGGTAACTGGCACCTCACCAGATTGGCGGTTGAGTGTAAGCAAATATTGTAGGAACATTCAATTGTGAGCCCCTGTGTAGGCCTATATGCTTTGTTAGGCTCTGTGTTCATAATTTGGATGTTGTATAAATATGGTAAATAAATATTACAAAGTATATTTGCCAACTTTGGGTTGATTTGCACAAAGTTCAGTTCCCTATGTGTTATCTGCGTATATGCATGACCAATTTTAGTTGCTAGCAGTAGAAGTTTTACCTACATCTCACTTGTGTTGTAATTTTTACACTAATATGCTGTCACTAATTTACATGTAAACACCAAGAGCCAGTCAGATGGTTTTATGCCAAACACTAAAGCTGGGCCTAATCAGAAAATCTCATGCTTGTAATGCACGTCTACCTAAAGACTGCTACTTAAAGCGGAGTTCCACCCTTTTTAAAGTCTGCAGCTACAAAAAGTGTAGCTGCTGACTTTTAATAATCGGAAACTCACCTGTCCCAAGGTCCAGCGATGCAGGCGAATTAAGCCCCGCTCCTTTCCCCCTGCTCTCTGCAGCGCCGGCATTGTAACTGTGGGCCCCCGGGCACGCGTTTTGCATGTGTGAGCGGCTCTGTGAATGGCCGGGCAATCTTCTGGGACCTGTGACGTGTCCCAGAAGATTGCAGGGAGGGAGGGGGGAGAGGTGAACTTCCTTCCGGCACCGCGGAGCCCTGGGAGGAAGTGGGAGCTGAATGCCTCCTAAAAAGAGGGTATCCGCGCCCCCCCCCCCCAAAAAAAAAATGACATGCCAAATGTGGTATGTCAGGGGGTTACCATCACTTAAAGCGGAAGTTCCACTTTTGGGTGGAATTTCGCTTTAAGGACCAGGCCTCTTCTGGCACTTTTTGTTTAAAGGTATGTAAACCTATGACCACAACTGTGTATATGTATGTATGTATGTATGTATGTATGTGTGTGTGTGTGTGTGTGTGTGTGTGTGTATATATATATATATATATATATATATATATATATGTATGTGTGTGTGTGTGTGTGTATATATATATATATATATATATATATATATATATATATAAATTTATTAGATTTTTTTTTTATATATATATATAGCAGATGACCTAGAGAATAAAACGGAAATCGTTGCAACTTTTTATGTCTTGATGTCTTTGTGCAGTGCCTTTTTCAAATGCAATGTTTGGGGGGGGGGGGGGGGGGGTGAAATACACTTTTTAATGAATTTTAATGCAAAAAACAATACCTAATTCTGATTTTTGGTAAAATATAAAAGACAATGTTCCACAGAGTAAAAAGATAGCTAACATGTTATGCTTTAAAATTGTGCACACTGGTGGGATGATGACAAACTGCGGTGCTTCAAGAAATCACCATAGGCAACGCTTTTAATTATTTTGCACTTTACCCGTTTAGAGTTTCTAGCGTTAAAATTTTTACTCTTGCCATAATCTTTTGCGGCGATACCTCACTTACATATGCATTCGCTTCTGTGCACAAGCATGTAGGGATGGGGGCACTCCAGATGCTTCTAAAAGCAAATCTGCTGCTCAGATCGCTTTTATGAGAAAGAATCCCTGGCTGAAAAAAAATAAAAAATCCGGGACTATGGTTGATGGCTTCAGCTGCAACCGCGGTAAACCACTTCAAAGTCGCAACGTATATATACGTATTGTGCATTGTGGGGAAAAAATAGGCATAATAATCAAGTAACCTTTCTTTTTTCATCTGTGTGAGCAGATATGACCTGTAATAAGATAACATGTATATAATGCAAATTCATTTGATTTTATGCTTCATAAAATTGCCTACATTGACACTTACACCGTTAATGGTGGTAGTCACTATTGCATCATATATTTCTTTATCAGTGTTGCCAATCCATTAAAAGATGACTTGGGAATCCTGGGACTTTTTCATTGACCATGGTCACTTGTGACAAATAAGAACATTTGTAAACATCACTTCTTCAGTCTGTGGTCTGTAAATGACTATATGTGCCATGATAAAGAGTACTGAGCTGTTTCTTTTAATGCTCATCTAGATAAGAGTGTTAAAAAGGACCTGTACTGGCAAAATTGTGCCAAAAAAATGCTAGCAGAGAGCAAAATACTACTCCTTAGTATTTCCTGTAGGTTTTTTTATTTATTTATTTACGGTGATCACTCTCTCTGTGTGGAGGCAACCATCTTGTTAGAGGAGAGGACCTTGCTTTCTCATGTCAGAGTTGCTTTGTGATGACTGGTAGAGTAATATTTAGGAAGCAACAGGAGAGGCAGAGAAAGTACATATCCACAAATGAATGAAGCAGATGCTTGGGTTGCATGTCCTCGGGTACTGCACAAACACAATATATTACTGAATTTTTTGTAAAATATAAAAGATAATGTTACTTTGAGTAAACAAATATCAAGCATGTCAAGATCTAAAATTGTGCATGCCATCGCGAATAAAAAGTACAGAAAATAAAGTTGTCTATAGGCAATGCATTAAAAGCCTTTACAATCCCATCTCTTGTTCGCCCTGGCGATTGAACCATTGGCATCGGCAATCTGCCAAGATGCTTCCATAGTTGTACTTCCCATATGTGCCCAACAGATAAGGATTGTATCAGCATTCAAATACCTGGGTGTTTGGGATTACTTGTAATTTAACCTGCAACCATTATTGGGAAAAGTTCAAACTTAAGAGTAAACTTTCATTATCTGTGGTAGGCCGTACAAACCTGGTTAAAATTATTTGGGCCCCCCAATTGCTTTACGTTGTACACAACTAACCAGTATAGATACCACAGAAATGGTTTAAAAAGATTGATTCTCTCTTCAGGATCTTAATATGTAAAGGGAAACAACCCAGGATTAGGTTACCCAGTCTCCAGCTACCCAAGGATGAGGGGGTTTGGCTGTTTCCTCTGCTAGAACGTACTTTTTAGCATCCCAATTGCAAAAAAATTCCAGATGGGAGGTTATCGATACTAATATATCCTATCCAAGATGCTCTGTTAGCGAGATCCAATAAGTATAATTTATTGGCTCAAGTGGAGGCAGGGGGTTTCTGGGAATTTTCTCAGTTCTTTACCTTAATCCTTATGGCTAAGGTCTTGGCTGAAATTAAGTGAATAAAGGGATATGATGTCCTTTTAGGGCTGGGAAAAAAAATCGATTTTGAGCTCAAATCGATTCAGTTTTGAAGAAAATCGTTTTTTTTAGATTTTTATTTTTTTTATTTTTTTTTAATTATTTTTTTGTTTTCTCTTCCCTTCAAAGTTTCCGTAGCAGGACTGCAGGGGGCGTATCCGGAATGGCACTGGGCAGCGTTACCCCAATTACATCTACTCGCTGCAGCCGCCGTCTGCCTACCTGATCAGCGTGTCATGCAGACAGACGGCGGCCATTGCAGTGTTCAAAAGCCGCGCCTCCCGAGTCCGTCGTCGTCTGTGATAGGCGGAACACTCAATTTCACAGCAGGCAGTATTCAGCCTATCACGGACATCCTCGTCTGTGTTATGAGGATGACCATGATAGGCGGAACACTGAATGCTGGGAAATTGAGTGTTCCGCCTATCACAGACGAGAAGGAGGCGCAGCTTTTGAATACTGGAATGGCCACCGGTGTAGCAGTAAAATCTGTATACCATGAAAATCTGCATCAGGTACGGGCACAGTGATTGAAGCATGGGCACAGTGAGACACGGGCACAGTGAGACACGGGCACAGTGAGACACGGACACAGTTCAATTCAACTAAGAGTAACCTCATGATTTTTTGTATTAATAATTTGGATGTTTAACAATCTTTGTTGCACACTGCAAAAAACAACAAAAGGTCACAAGCGCTAAATTGGTGGATAAAGAAAAAAATATAATGGATGATAATAATAATAATAAGAAAAAAATCCCAAATATTTTGGGAAGTACAAAGTATCCAAAAGGGGGAAAAAACAGGATCCAGCGCAGCAAGAAAAAATCCGTACCCAGAAGTACAAAATACACAACATGCACACAATATAATCCAGCGCTCATGGAACATACATTATTAACTATTGAAAACTCTTGAAGAATTGATAAAAAAGCTTAGTCCATTCATCACAATAAAGAGAGGGATCCAATCCCAAATGTGCAGATGGCAAATGAATCTTAACTCTCCAGTTGCCAGTGGTGACAAACTTGTTAAACTTGCAGTGACATCCGTGGAGCAAGGAGGGGTTAAAAAAGTCAAAACAAAGCCTGTGGCATGATCTCCGTGTGAGCACAGTACCTTGAATGATGGACAACAGGCAGACCAGCGTGAGGAGGGCCCTCCAACCCAAAAGGATGCAGAGCCAGGATCGCAGCAAGGCTGGGACAGAAGGAATCACACACAGAGTTTCAAGAGTTTTCAATAGTTAATAATGTATGTTCCATGAGCGCTGGAATATATTGTGTGTTTGTTGCACACTGACTTTGCAGTTAGAGAAAGGGTTTGCCTTTGCAATTTTGTTTGTTGATGCACTTTAATTAATATAATATAAAAAAAAAAAAATCGAATCGTAAATCGAGTTTTTTATAAAAAAAATGCAGATTTTTTGGGGGGGGGGAAATCGCCCAGCCCTATGTCCTTTACACAGATCAATACCCCCTTATAGATCAATTGGCGAATACAACTGGTAAAAAGAGTCTTATATCTATATATGGGTCACCTACAAGGTAACACACAACTATCAGGCAGGAGAGGATGGTATACCGATATCCCGACCATAGATGAAGAAATATGGCAATCTGTGCTAGAACAGGTTCCCATGGTTTCCATGTCCCCTAGCCAAAGACTGTCGCAACTTTTTATAATTCATAGAGTCGTATTACACCTCTTATACTGCATAACTGGTCTCGTAAAGAAAGCTCAGAGTGCCCTAGATGCGGTGACCCTGCTGTCAACCACTTTCACATGTTTTGGAAATGTCCTAAGTTGGAATGGGATTGGAATAGGATAATTACTACTATTAATCAGACCTTCCAAATGGTGTTCTGCATAATGATCCGTTGACCTGTATATTTGGATGAAGAGTTATACACACCCCTGGTTAGAACCGCTTTATCTAGGCTATTATTTTTGTCTTGCATACTGGCACATACAAGTAAACTCTTCTTTGCTTAAAGAAAAACAATTATTTAAGTTGCGGGGAAGTCCATTCAAATTTGATCAATTATGGGAACCTTGGTTACAGGCTCCAGGCCTGGCCCCTTTGGCTTTGGTAACATTAAGGCTCCTACAATGTTAGATACAGGTTGGGAGATTTGGTGGACTGTTGGCTCAAAGCAATATGTGATTAGTGATGCACACCTGAGGTAGTATGAAGTAGGCTGACGAATGGTTTATGATTTGTTGTGTGTGTTTTTTTTTTTGTTTGTTTGTTTTTAGTTTTTTACACATATCTATGCGGATGCATTAATGTTTACTTTTGATGATAGTCTTTGCTGAGAATAATTAATATGCAGTTGACAGATAGGGGGTCATTTACTAAGATTCCCGGGAAGTACTGGGCACGCTACATTTAATAGCACCCAATTAAAGTAAATTAAGACTTCAACTGGGCATATTTGCAAATGGAAAGCACTCTATTGCCGGCAAACATGCCTGTCACATCAGCATATGCGAGAATTGAAGTCAATGGGGCTCGAACATGCAAAATCAAAAGTCCCCATTTGAAGGTTTGCAAATTATTGGCCATAAAAAGGATATGGGGACCTGGGTACTGCCCTAGGGGACATGTATCAATGCAAAAAATAAATAAAGTTTCTCTTGTCATCCAT
Organism: Rana muscosa; assembly: GCA_029206835.1. Lineage (NCBI taxonomy): Eukaryota > Metazoa > Chordata > Amphibia > Anura > Ranidae > Rana > Rana muscosa. The sequence continues at coordinate 912,075,759 of CM055117.1, forward strand.
GGACTGACACAGCGTGTCTTATACACCTTTACACGTGGGTTATGTCCCTGCTTGCAGGAGAAGACCTAGGCAGAATGTGAGATGTTATACATACATTCTAAACAGCCAGAGCTGAACAGCCCCGCCCAGGGGGGCGGTCCCTCCGGACATAACCCTCCCACTGCAGTCAGCAGACCTCAGTTTTTTTCTGCCTAGCAGAAGGAGAAGACGTGGCTCTCTCAGGAGCCAGTCTCCTGACCTATTTTTATTCTTTTGGGAATTTTTTTCCTATTTTATTTTATTATTTTTTTTGAGATCTTCTATCAACTGTCGGCTGGGCAACAGGTTGGGTACAAGATATCCTCGTAGTCTTCCCTGTCCGACCATCGAGCGTGCTGATCCTCGCCGTGTGTGCGTGAGACTCAGTTCACGACATGCCCCACGACTCCAGGGGTGGCCGGTGGGCTTCCAGCTCCGCGGTCCTCTCAAGATAGAACAGTCCGGCTGTATCTTTCGCGGTGGACCGGGCCGACAGCTACTCAGTACCGCACTGTGATAGTTCTGTCAGAAACACACCAGCGGGTCCCTCAGGGGACGGGTAAGTAGTCTCTCCTGGCTGCAGGTGAGTACATGCTGTGTGTTTCTTGTGTGGGGGGATTTCCCTGTCTCCCCCTGTGTTTTTAATGTCACTCTCTGTTCACTAGTGCTGGCGCTGTACTATGGGGGGTGCCTGGGGGCCATACTGTCCTGGGGGGGGCTCATGCTGCTCTGCATTCGCTGGGGCTGTTTTGTTTTTGGAGGTGAGGGGCCTGGGCGCCGTTCGGCGCCATGTTTTGTGTGTGTGCTGATTTTTACATTGGCGGCCATCTTGCCGGGGCCCGCCGGAGCACATTGTGGCGGCCATTTTCTTGTAGTCGCACGTCTTTTCTGGCACTAGTTTGGCCTCTAGCGCCGCTGGGAACGGCGCAAATCTCCTCACACTCTCTCCTCTCAGCTCACTCACGCTGAGCAGCGCAGCGCAGTGAGACAGAGCTGCGGAACCGAGCGGTCCTGGTCAGGTTGGTGGGTTCCCTGGGCATTCCCCTACTTCAGTCAGCACGGCCTGTGGGTGGTCTGAGAGGGACATTATGGAGTCAGAGTCACCAGCTTCCCCTAACATGCCAGAGGCAGCAGCCAGTGCTCCAGCACCTGCGGTCCCTATGGACCAGTTGTCGGCAGTCCTGGAATCATTTCTGACCAGGATGGAAGCTGTGTGTGAGCACAAGGGAGCAAAAAAGCGCCCTCTCCCCACTTTATCTCCACAAGGGGAGTGCTCTGCTTCAGATATGGGCCTAGTTATTGCTGCTCAGGACCCTAGCTCTGAATATTTGGATGGTTTTGAACAGGACATTCCTTGTGAGGAAGACTCCAGTTCTGAGTCAGTAAATGACAGGGCGCTTGTTAGTGAACTCATTGATGCTGTGAGGGACACTCTCAAGCTAGATGCTGCGACCGCAGAACCTCAGGCGGATACAGTCTCCTTTGGTTCTTTTAAGACCAAGCCTTCTAAAAAGGTTTTTCCATATGTACCTTTCTTTGACCAGCTCATTGACCAGGTCTGGGAAAAGCCGCAGAAGACTTTTATGGTCCCGCGGCGTTTGTCTATTAGATACCCCTTTGAAGACGCCCTGCTTAAAAAGTGGGCTTCTCCCCCGGTGGTCGACCCTCCAGTCGCCCGTTTAAACAAGGCCACCACTCTCCCGATGGAGGGGACTCCTGCGTTTAAGGACCCCACTGACAGGAGGTCAGAAGTGGTGAGTAGAGCCATGTTTGCCTTGTTGGGATCCGCCCTACGGCCCGTAGTAGCGGCGACCCTTGTGTCTCAGACACTCACGGAATGGGCAAAAATTTTGCACCAAACTGTGCAGGAGTATAACCTTCCTCCAGACACTATTGCTCTGGCCCACCAGATGGTGCAGGGTCTGATATATGTGTGCGACGCCACGTTGGACGCGGCCCCTTTAATATCCAGGGCCTCTGTCTCGGCGGTGGTATTGCGTCGTCTCATCTGGTTGAAATGCTGGTCTGCTGACCTAGCCTCTAAGAAGCTCCTGACGGATCTACCTTTTAAGGGTGTTAGACTTTTTGGTGCTGCTCTGGATGACATCATCAAGGATGTCACGGGAGGTAAAAGCACTCTCCTTCCTCAAACTATCAAGGGTAAGGAGGCCCGACGTAAACCGGGTCCTTCCTTTCCAGCAAAAAAGGTTTTTTTTCGTCCGTCAGAGTCCACGGTTAAGCCATCCCAGACTGACAACAGTGCGGCTGGCGGGCACAAGCGCCCCTGGGTGCGTAAGCCGAACAAGCCGGCTCCCAAGCCCGCCTCCGCGTGAAGTCTTGCCCCCGCCCGTCTCTGGGGTGGGGGGACGACTTCGCAGGTTCACGGATCGGTGGACCTCCCGGATCTCCGACCGGTGGGTGTGCGAGGTGGTCACCTCAGGATACAGAATAGAGTTCCGCTCCTGGCCCCCAGACAGATTCTTTCCCTCAAATCTCCCTCTCCTTCCTGCCCGTCGGGCAGCCCTCTTGGGGGCTGTACAGGATTTGATCGGGTCCGGAGTAATTGTGCCGGTTCCGTCCCAGGAGAGGTTTCAGGGGTTCTACTCGAATCTGTTTGTTGTTCCAAAAAAGGACGGGGTTCGGCCGATCCTGGACCTCAAGGCCCTGAATGCCTTCGTGAAGGTGCAAAAATTCCGCATGGAATCCATTTGCACGGTGGTCGCTACACTCCGTCAAGGGGATTTTCTGGCATCCTTGAACATCAAGGACGCCTACTTGCATGTTCCGATCTGCGCAAGCCACCAGAAGTTTCTGCGCTTTGCGGTCGGCGAAGTCCACTATCAATTTGTGGCTCTTCCCTTCGGCCTGGCCTCGGCACCGAGGGTGTTCACCAAGGTGCTTGCTCCGGTCCTAGCTTTGCTGAGACAGCGAGGCATTGCTATCGTGGGCTATCTGGACGATTTCCTTCTAAGAGCAGACAGTGGCTCAGAATTGGAAGAAAGTGTGACTATCGTCAGTCAGACCCTCAGGGAGTTTGGGTGGCTCCTGAACGTTCAGAAGTCGGTTCTAGTCCCGACTCAGCGTCTGGAGTATCTAGGTCTGATTCTGGACTCCTTGGAAGCAAGAGTCTTCCTACCTCCAGACAAACTACTGACACTTCAGTCTGCAGTACGGGTGCTGACGTCCCGAAAATGGTCGTCAATCCGCTTTTGCATGAGAGTCCTGGGACTCATGGTGGCCTCCTTCGAGGCCGTTCCTTATGCCCAAGCGCACACCAGGGCTTTACAGAAAGAGATCTTGTCCACTTGGGACAAATCCCAGTTGTCCTTGGATCTTCAGATCCAGGTGAGTCACCTGGTCAGGGCGTCCCTGACGTGGTGGTTGAGGTCCCCGGCTCTTCGGTCCGGGAAGTCGTTCCTCCCCATCCAATGGACGGTGATCACTCCGGACGCCAGCCTGACGGGCTGGGGGGGAGTCTGGGGAGTCCTGTCGGCCCAAGGGCTTTGGACTCCGGACGAAGCCCTCTTACCGATCAATGTGCTGGAGATACGGGCAATCAGACTGTGCCTCTCCTCATGGTCGGAGAAACTACAGGGTCACTCCATCAGGATACAATCGGACAACGCCACAGCAGTGGCGTATGTCAACCATCAAGGGGGGACTCGGAGCTCAGCTGCGGCTTCCGAGGTCGCCCGCATCCTGAGGTGGGCCGAAAGAAGCGTGCCGGCTCTGTCGGCCGTCTACATTCCGGGCGTAGACAATTGGCAGGCGGACTATCTAAGTCGCCAGACGCTGGACCAGGGGGAGTGGTCCTTGCACCCGGAGGTCTTTCAACTCCTTTGCAGACGGTGGGGCACGCCGGATGTGGACCTGATGGCTTCTCGACTCAATCGCAAGGTGTCGAGGTTTGTGGCCAGATCCAGGGATCCCTGGGCAGATGCCTCGGATGCGTTGGCCCCATGGGGTCAGTATCACCTGATATACGTTTATCCTCCGCTGCAGTTGCTCCCTCGCCTGCTCCGCAGGGTAGCGACCGAGGGAATTCCGGTGATCCTCATTGCTCCGGATTGGCCTCGGCGTCACTGGTACGCCGATCTGGTACGTCTCGTCGCAGACGTTCCCTTGCGGTTACCGATACGGGGGGACCTTCTGTCTCAAGGTCCTATATTTCATCCTGCTTTACAGTCTCTGGTTTTAACGGCATGGTTATTGAAAGCCAGGTGCTGAGAGACCGAGGTCTCTCGGATTCGGTCATTTCGACCATGTTAAGGGCACGGAAGTCTTCCTCCAGAAGGATCTATCACCGTACTTGGAGAGCTTACATCGCCATGTGCGAAGAGCTGGACTGGCGCCCACGAACGTATTCCGTTCCCAGAATCCTGCATTTTCTGCAGCGTGGCGTGACCCAAAAGCTCGCTTTGAGTACCATTAAGGGTCAGATTTCGGCCTTGGCCATCTTCTTTCAGCGACCGCTGGCGGGTCATCCCTTGGTTAGCACCTTTGTGCAGGGGGTTCGCCATGTGCTCCCCCCTGTCAAGCCTCCTCTCCCCCCGTGGGATCTGAATTTGGTGCTCTCGGTCCTCCAGGAACCTCCCTTTGAAAATATTAGAGATATTCCCCTCTTGACTTTGTCTCAGAAGGTGGCCTTCTTGGTGGCCATTACTTCCATTAGACGAGTGTCTGAATTGGCGGCCTTGTCCTGCAAGTCGCCCTTTTTGATCATCCATAAGGATAAGGCGGTGTTACGTCCGCGACCTTCCTTTCTGCCAAAGGTGGTCTCGGCCTTCCACTTAAACGAGGACATTGTCCTCCCGTCCTTGTGTCCTCACCCATCGCATCCCAGAGAGTTTGCGCTACACACTTTGGATGTGGTACGAGCCTTGCGGGTGTACCTGTCTGCTGCTGCTTCTATTCGGAAGTCTGACTCACTATTTGTGGCTGTCTCTGGTCCAAAACAGGGCCAAGCGGTTTCGTCTGCCACCATTTCTAGGTGGATCAGACAAACCGTCATTCAAGCTTATGCTCTCAAGGGGCGGGCGCCTCCCTTTCCGGTTACGGCACATTCCACCAGGGCAATTGGTGCTTCCTGGGCTTTCCGACATCAAGCGTCGGTTGCACAAGTGTGCAAGGCGGCGACCTGATCGTCTGTTCATACCTTTTCTAAGTTTTATAAGGTTGATGTGGCTGCATCTTCGGATGCTTCCTTCGGCCGCAAGGTGTTGCAGGCCGCTGTTTGATGTTGCAACTCCTCCGTTGAGGAGCTCTGCCTTGTTTGGAGTGAAGTTTTTGGTTTTCCATTTATACTGCTCCCATCCCTCTTGACACTGCTTTGGGACATCCCACGTGTAAAGGTGTATAAGACACGCTGTGTCAGTCCATGGATGACAAGAGAAAATAGGATTTTTGTACTCACCGTAAAATCCGTTTCTCTGGCATCCATGGACTGACACAGCACCCACCCTTCTTTTTAAGTTTGTACTGCTTTGTTACGAACTGAGGTCTGCTGACTGCAGTGGGAGGGTTATGTCCGGAGGGACCGCCCCCCTGGGCGGGGCTGTTCAGCTCTGGCTGTTTAGAATGTATGTATAACATCTCACATTCTGCCTAGGTCTTCTCCTGCAAGCAGGGACATAACCCACGTGTAAAGGTGTATAAGACACGCTGTGTCAGTCCATGGATGCCAGAGAAACGGATTTTACGGTGAGTACAAAATCCTATTTTTTAAAACTATTGTTTTTAAAGGAGCAGTGATTTTAATGATGCTTAAAGTGAAACAATAAAAATGAAATATTCCTTTAAATATCATGCCTGGGGGGGGGGGGTCCCCCTTTAGTCTGCCTGTAAAGTGTCGCATATGTGCAATGTGTAGAACATGCCACAGCAATAATGACATTTCTGCAGGAAAAAAAAATAATTTAACCTTGCTAGCGGCTGTAATGTATTGCTAGCTCCCAGAAATATAGATGTAACAAAAAAAAGGCATGTCCCCCCCCAAATCCATACCCGACCCTTATCCGAGCATTCAGCCCGGAGGTCAGGAAGGAGGGCAGACGAGCTGAAAGATAAACGGCTGTCATTTTGTGGGTTTTGGCTTGTAAGAGGCTGCAATTAGTGCTGGTGGGGAAATGTTAAAGTGGTTGTAAACCCCAAAATAAAAAAAATACCTGCAAGACAAAGGCATAATGAGCTAGTATGACTAGCATACTAGCTCATTATGAATTACTTACCTGAGATCGAAGCCCCCGCAGCGGTGCTCAGACACCTCCGCCGCCATCTTGCCTCGATGTCCCTTCCGTGGATAGCCGCTCCGGCGCTGTGATTGGCCCCGGAGCGGCGATGACGTCACACGCATGCGCGCTCGGGCCGGCTAAATTTATTCAGAAATCCGGCTACTATGCCGGCCCGCTAGTGCGCATGCGCGTGATGTCAGCGGCGCCGGTTTTAAAGGCAAATATCTCCTTAACCGTGTAGGTTAGGGAGATATTTCATGCACCTACAGGTAAGCCTTAATCTAGGCTTACCTGTAGGTGCATGTTGTGTAAGTGGGTTTACAACCACTTTAAGGCTGATTATAGTCCTTGCCCATGGAAAACATATGACATGATTTGCAATGGTGGTGGAACCCTCCTTCACAGAAATACTACATTTAGACATTGTTTATGTAAGGACCTGAGTCAGGAGTTATGTTTAACAACATGGGGAGAACAGACAACTTCTCTACATGAAGTGGCATGTTTGGGATTGGAACCAGCAACCCCCGTGCTGCTAAGCAGAAGTGCTAACCTGTTAGCCAATGTGCTGCCACATGTGAAACCCTGCACATAGATACTGCATTTCTTTGGACATATAGGTGGTGGAATTACATTAGTCAGGAGTTATTATTCTTTATTTATTCTGTGATATTTGGTGGTTCTTGGTGTGTGAGTGTAGAATAGTGATGTTACCCTCTGATTTTTGGGACTGATATTTTGATTTCTGTTGTGGAAGAAATCACATTTTTGGGCTCAAATTATGATTATTTGGAAATAATATAAAACGCACAAAATTGTGACTCATTTTAAATGTTTTTGTGAGATGGACAGCAACAAGTGAGAGATGCAGTAAAACCTTTGATTGCAAGCATAATTTGTTCCGGAAGCATGCTTGTAATCCAAAGCACTTGTATATCAAAGCAAATTTTCCCATAAGAAATGCAGATGCGCATTGCCCGCGGTATTTCCGCGGTTTCCCATTGCTTTCAATGGGCAGCAGCGGTAAAGGAGCGGTAAACACACCGCTCCTTCACCGCTGCAAAGATGCGGCTAGCAGGACTTTTGGAGCAGTCCTGCTAGCGCACCGCTTCAGTGTGAAAGCCTTCGGGCTTTCACATTGAAGACTGCAGGGCACGATTTTTTCAGGCGGTATAGCAGCGCTATTTTTAGCGCTAAACCGCCTGAAAAACGTGTCAGTGTGAATGGGGCCTAAGCCCCGTACACACGGTCGGACTTTTGGCCAACAAACTTCATTTTGAGCAAGTTGGACCAACAATCCGACCGTGCATACGCTCCGTCGGACAAACATTTTTTTTTTTTTTTTTTTTTTGGTTTTCATCGGACAAAAGTTGGGTCTGCAAATGGACAAAATTTGGCCAACAAAAGTCCGATGGAGCAAAGTCTGACCGTGTGTACAGAAAACCATCGGACTTTAGTCCGATGGACAAAACAACTAATGTTAAAATCAACCAACAATAGCAGAAGTTGACCAAAGGGTGGTGGTAAAGAGCAGAAAAAACACGTGATGTTGCAAAAAGTTTTGGGAAAGTTTGCAGAAAAGTCCTGTGGTGTGTATACTATGGGTGTGCCCGGCCAACTCCGTTCGGACAAAAATCCACGGAAAAGTCTGATGGAAGTCCGACCGTGTGTATGGGGCTTTAGAATCAATGGCTGAAACTTGCATTGGGCTACATAATGCTTATTTTCACTTTCAAAAAAACTCTTTAAACCAACGCTCATTTTTGTGTTTACTATAACTCTTGGTAAAAAAAAAAAAAAAGGGCATGGGAGTTAAAACGAGAGTAGTTTGCATGTCTGAGCATGCTCAGTTGTGCTGGCACATAGTTGTAAAGAGAAAGACTTTTAAAGATATTTCAGTGTATATAACACTTTTTAACACTGTTTAAAAGCAGATTATCTTTAAACAATATACCATATATTTAAGTACTATTTAGGCAATCTTATCATGCTCTAAACATTATTTCCATGTGCAATACTCCAGGTCCTAGCAAGTGTAAGGGTTTGGGCGCTATTTGTTGTCTGGGCTCTATAGTAAATTCTGTTTTGGGAGTATTTTTGCCCCAGCGCTGTTGTGAATTCCGTTTGTGTGCTAATTACAGCGATCACGGTAATTTGAGCGCTAATTGGCACGCATCGCTATAGTAAATGACCCCTAGACTGAGTTATTTGTGTGTGTGTGTGCAAGCACTGTTGACAGTATATTTTTATTTGGTCATTTTTTTTCCTTTTTGTTTATATTATTTGAAATAACTATAAAACTTTCAATAACAAGTTATTTATAAAAAATAAAAAAAAAGCCTTTACATGTTCGATTAGAGTTCAACGTGAGATATGTTGCTAGAATTATTGCTCTTACTCCAAAGTTTGTGGCTATACTTCATGTGTAGTGCAAATGCAATTTACATATGCATGCCGGACCTGCATGCGCGTTTGCATTTGCTCGTGAGCACAGGGAGACTGCGTGCTTTTTACATTTTCTCTTTCGTTCATGGACGGACACAGCATCTTATTCTTGACATTAGGGTATTAGCCTTCTATCAGGAGAGGACTAGGCAGAAAAGCATGTTAAGTGTTAAACATACATCAAAACTGTACAGTACCGCCCTGGGGGCGGGCCCACTAGGTCCAACCCCTCTCCCTGCATCATGCAGCTCAGTTTTTTTCTGCCTAGCATAGGAGAAGGACCTGGCTCCCTGTGGGCCCCTTGGTCCTGTGTTTTTTTTTTTTTTTTCTACTTTTTGATCCTGAGATCTACTACCAACTGCCGACTGGGTGACAGGCTGGATCCTCGATCCTTGTAGTCCCCCCCAGTTTCGGCCATCGAGCGTGTGCCGACCTTTAGCTACGCGCTGGGTCGACCACGACATGCCCCGTTGCTCCAGGGGTGGCCAGTGAGCTATATGCTCTGGGGCACACATACATGACCGGGCTATATGTCTGTGTCACAGTGTGCTGGGCCTGACAGCCATGCCGTAACCGCGCTGACGGGTCTGTCAGGAATGCCTTCAGCTAGTCCATGCAGGATGGGTAAGTAGCAGTCCCCCTGCTCCGGCAGGGTGGCATGGCTGGGCATTCCCGGGGAGGTCGATTAGGGGGTTCCCTCTCTCCCTGTCCTTTCCCCCCCTTCCCATGCTCTGTGGGGCTGGGCCTGCTGTACTGACCGGGGGTCCTTCGGGGGGGGCTCCGTTTCCTGGCTGGGGGCTGTGCGGGGTGCCCAGGGTCCGCTCTCCGTGGGGGGTGTTGTTTTGTGCCATGGCATGGCCTCCGCGCTGAGGCCTAGCGTGTTCTCTTTCACCTCAGAAGCGTTCGGCGGCCATTTTGGCGATCACGGTAATACAGGGGCGGCTGGTGGCCATTTTCTTGTAGTCTCGGCTCGGTTTTTGCCTCTAGCGGTAAAAACGTCCCTTCTGAATGGCGCGAACGGCGCAGTACACCTCAGGCACAAGAATACACTGCAGCCATGCCTATTAGGAGGCATATGGGGAGAGTGGACGGCGGCGCTGACAGCACCTGGACTAGAGCGGTAAATCCCCTGGGGTCCCTCACTCTGAGCAGCTAGAGGGGTCGATTTCTCCTTTGTGGAATGTTTCCTGATGTTTCCTGACCTCTCCCCCGATGGGGCCCCCTGGTATCCATGGCCCGGCTCTTGTTCAGGGTATGGGGGTCAGCATTGCAGCTACTGTTGGCCACGACCCTGGGGTCACCGATACATCCTTAATGGACAAGATTTGATGCACCGTGATTTGGATTGCAAATGGCTTCCCCGGTCTTCATGATAGCAGACCAGGTGGTGCATGGCATTACGTATGTCTGCAATGCGGCATTAGATACAGCTTCCTGGCTGTCAAGTACCGTCAGTATCTGCGGTGGGGCTACGCCGCATGATTTGACTGGGATGCTGGTCTGCAGACCAGACGTCCAGGAAGGCTCTGGCGGATTTGCTCTGCCGGGGTTAGAGGTTTTTGGAACCTCGCTGGATGACATTATTAAAATGTTGTTTGGGGGGAGAGCACTGCTCTCTCACATACTCAGAAAAGGTAAGGAGCCACGCCGTAGGCCAGGGCCCTCCTTTTGTTTTCCACTCACAATCGTTTTTTTCCTTCCGCCGGGCCCGCAGTTAAGTGGCACCAGGCCGACAGGGCGGCCCGCTAAGGGACTAAAAAAGGTATCCCTTTTTCTCGCAAGCAAAACATGCCTGCGAGCAAATCTGCGGCGACATGGAGGTTTTTGCCCCCGCCCGACTATGGGGTGGGGGGGTCGCCCTCGTGAGCTTGCAGCTCGGTGGTCTTCCCTACTTCCGACCAGTGGGTCTCTGAAGTGGTTTCATCTGGGTACAAGATGGAGTTTTTCTTCTCTTATCCACCAAAAAAACAGTTTTTTTTTTTCCTCCACCCTTCATCCCCTTCTGGCTTGCCGGGCTGCCTTGTTTGGGGCAGTGCAGGACCATTTTTTTTTTCAAGGAATCTACAATCTGTAGTCCCAGAGAAGAGAGGGGTCGGTCTGGTCCTGGATCTTAAGACCCTCAACAGCTTTGTGTTGGCACAAAGGTTCAGGATGGCAGCTTGTCACTTTGTGGTCGCTGCACTACATCCGGGGGATTTTTTTGCTGCCATCCTTGGACATCAAGGACGCATTTTATTGCAGCCCCCATATGCGTCAGGCATCAGAGGTGTCTGCGGTTTGCTCTCTGGGATGAGCACTGCTAAATGGTGGCTCTCCCTTTTTGGCCTGGTGTCGGCACCGGAGTTTCTTCAGGGTGCTCGCCCCAATCCTGGCCTTGCTGAGGCAACGAGGGATCGCAATCATAGGCTGTTTGGTCGATCTCCATCTGAGGGCAGATCCGCCTCAGAATTCGGGGTGGATGTGGCGATCGCCAGTCTGACTCTTCGGGAGTTTTGGTTGGGTACTGAACCCCCAGAAGTCTGTGTTGATGCCGACTTCACGCCTGGAATACCTGGGTTCGATCTGGACTCCAAGGGCAAGAGTCTTTTTCTCCCTTTGCAAGTTGCAGACTCTTCAGGCTGCGGTGCAGCGGTGGGCATCACGCTGGTGGTGGTAACTGCGCTTTTTCATGCATGTTCTGTTTTTTCATGATAGCCACATTCGAGGCGGTCCCGTGTGTTTTTAATTCCACACTCGAGTCTTGCAAAATGGAGATCCTGTCGACATGAGATACATCTCCATTGTCCCTGGATTGTCAAATCCAGGTGAGCCGGCTAGTCAGGGATTCCCTGATCTGGTAGTTGAGGTCTCCAGCCTTTCAGTCCGGGAAGTCGTTTCCTTTTTGTTGGACGACACAGGGTCGCTGAACGCAGGAACAACCCCCGCCTGCCGATCAGGGTGCTCCTTCGGGCGTTCAGACGCTGCCCCTCCACTTTCTCACGGAGGCTGCGGGAACGTCCAGTCAGGATCCAGTTGGACAACGCCACGGCGGTGGCATATGTCACCCATCGAGGGGGAACAAATCGCTCAGCTGCTGCATGCTGTCGTTCACGTCCTGCGGGAGCGGGGCACAGATGTGCTGGCTCTATCGCCCGCATACAGTCTGGGCGTAGAACTCTAGAAGGCGGACTCCCTGAGTCGGCAGTTGCTGGGCTGTGGACTATAGTCTCTACACCCAGAGGTGTTTCGACTCCTCTACCGGAGATGGGGATCTCCTGGCTTCTCGACCCAATCGGAAGGTTTTGAGGTTGTGGCCAGGATCGAAGATTCCTGGTAGGACGCGTCAGACGCGTTTGTGGTCCTGTGGGGACAGTCTTGGCTATGTATGCCTTCCTCCTGAAAATACTCTTCCTCATCTGCTCACAGAGTAGTGGCCGAGGGGATCTGAGTAGTCTACTTGCCCCAGATTGTTTCCGGTGTCCCTGGTACGCAGCTTTAGTGCGACTGGTGGCGGATGTTCCTTGGCGGCTGCCAGTGTGATAGGACCTTTTATCGCAAGGTCATACATTTCATCCTGCTTGCAGTTGCTGCCCTTCACGACATGGCTGTTGACAGTCGGATACTAAGTGACCGTAGCCCGTCGGTTCGGTGCTTCCACCATGCTGAGGGAACGGAAGTCATCTTTTCGGATGAATTACCATTGCACTTGAAGGGCCTACATCTCTAGGTGTGGAGATGGAGTGGCGTTCACGTACATATTCGGCTTCCAGGATCCTGCTCTTTTTTTGACAGCGTGGAATGGTTAAAAGACTTGCTTTTCGCTCCATTGAGGGGCGGATATCAGCCTTGGCTGGTTTCTTCAGTGACCCTTGGTGGCTCATTCACTGGTGGGTACGTTTGTCCAAGGGGTTCCACTGGGCCCCTCCGGTTCAATCACTGCTGCCTTGTGGGATTGAATCTGGTACCCTGGGTGTTTTCAGAAACCACCTTTTTTAAAGTACATAGAGAGATTCCCCTGTTGGCACTCTTGGTAAGAAGTTTTCGGTTGGATGTTACCTCTACCAGGAGTTTTTTGAGTTGGCGGCCTTGTCTTGCAAATCTCCCTACTTACTCATCCTAAGGGATAAGGCGGTGCTGCGTCCGCAGCCTTGTCTCTACCTGAGGTTTGTTTCGGCTTTTTTATCAATATGTGGACATGCTTCATCCTTGTGTCCACGGCCGTCGCATTCCAAGAGGTTGCCTGCTTTCCTTGGGCTTGGTACAAGCTCTGCGGGTGTACCTGTCTGCTACGACTCCGTTTTCGGAGGTCAGACTCACTGTTTGTGTCTGTGACTGGCCCATAGTAAGGCCTGGCGGTCTCGTCTGCCACCGTGTCTCGGTGGATCAGACAGATTTGTAATTCAGGCTATGCCCTTAAAGGGCGGGCGCCTCCCTTTCCTATCACAGTGCATTCGACCAGGGCAATAAGTGCCTCCTGTTTTTTTCCGACATCAAGCGTCAGTCTCACAGGTGTCAAGCGGGGACCTGGTCGTCTGTTCACACTTTCACTAAGTTTTACAAGGTTCATGTGAGTGCATCTTCGGGTGCTTGCTTCGGCCGCAAAGTTTTGCAGGCGGCTGTTTAAGGTTGCAACTCCTCCATTGAGGAGCTCTGTTTGTTTGGGGTGAAGTTGGTTTGATTGCTGTTCCCACCCCTCGTTTTTGACACTGCTTGGGGACGTCCCTAATGTAAAGAATAAGATTCTGTGTCCGTCCATGAACGAAAGAGAAAATGGGATTTTTGTACTCACCGTAAAATCCTTTTCTCTGAGTTCATGGACGGACACGGCACCCTCCCCTCCTTTTTATGTTTGTACTGCTTTTTGACGAACTGAGCTGCATGATGCAGGGAGAGGGGTTGTACCTAGTGGGACCGCCCCCAGGGCGGTACTGTACAGTTTTGATGTATGTTTAACACTTAACATACTTTTCTGTCTAGTTCTCTCCTGATAGAAGGCTAATACCCTAATGTCAAGAATAAGATGCTGTGTCCGTCCATGAACTCAGAGAAAAGGATTTTACGGTGAGTACAAAAATCCAATTTTTTTTTATTTTATTTAGATTTTGTTTTACACTTTTACATTTTTCTTTTTCATTCAACTTTATTGCTATAACAGTGGGTGAACAAGACCCCTTGCATTAGCTTTGGGCAGTGACAGATGGAGACATCAGGGGTGTATTAGGCCCCTGATGTCTCCCCTGCCTTTCAAAGCATCTGATCAAACACATCATGGTTTTATCAGTTGCTTCCCTGGTTGTAATGTCCAGGGAAAGACAGTACTGAAACTTCATTCATCACAGGGAAGATGAGGGTACAGAAGTTCCTCCATCTCCTATGTGGGCCGCCAACCCAACCACTTACAATGGTGCCTGGCTTCCCTAGTGGAACTAGCCAATGGAACTTGAGAGCCTGGGAATGGGGACAGGAGGCTCTGCAGCACTGTAAATGTGATTGGGCAGCTTTATAGCCACCCAGATCACTTTTACATAAAATCTGCTCGCTGGCTCTAAAACAAAAAAAGCGATACCGAGATCATGGCTACAGCTTCCTGCTGGTATAACCAGTTTCTGCCCAGGACATTTATATATGTATGCTGGACGGACGGCAAATGGTTAAAAAGGCAGCTGGTTTGGCTTCTGAGAAATTGGCATAAACTGTAAAAACCTGCAGGTTTCACTACCTTCTCTGCCCTGAATAACTACCCTGTAGTCAGCGACCTTGTCCTTGTGCCTCCCCACCTGGCAGAATCTAATCTATGAGATATAACTCATGGAAAGCAAAGAATCCTTAACCTTCTCACTGCCTTCAGGGCTTCTGCTTCTCATTGATTTGTGGAACCTTTTAGTAATGAATGTGTAATTGTCACTGGAAGTCAAAGTAGGTTAAGAATTATATTTTATGATTTGAAAATTCTCATTAGTTTTCTACTGAAGCCTTAAAGCGGACCTTCAGTAATTTTTTAATCTTTCCATCTATTACATCTTCTGCCCTTGTTGTTTTAACTTTGGATAGTAAAACATTTTTTTTTCTGCCAGTAAATACCTTATAGAGTCCACTTCCTCCTCCTTGTCTGGTCATTAGCCTAGGCTTAGGACATCATGCCTAGCTCTCACTCTCATGAGAGTTTGCCAGGAAGGGAGTGGGATGAGTCATAAGAGGGCTGATGAGAGCTGCAGAGCTGGAGGTGTGCCTCGGAGTGTCTATGTATATCCAGGAAGTGAACAGGCAGCAACTTTAGCTGCCCACAGTTAAAATGGTAGCAGCCAGACTTGGTGGAGAGAGATTTTGGCAGCATATTTGGCAAGTACAGAATCACAGTATATATAAAATAATATGCAAAGTGGTTGAAGGGAAGCTTCAGAATGGCAAAGATATTTTTATTACAAATTATGTGAGCAGACTGCAGTTCCTCCTTAAGGTGTAGCTGACTTACATGGGCTTGACAAAATAAGACAAATACCTACCAATATTATAAAGTTAACCTGGGCTAAATTGTTTCTAAGGTATAAACTTATTCTTGTGGCAGCTGCAAGTATGTTAGTCTTTAGATTGATCTCTGAGCACTTTGAATCCCAGGCCCAAAACTGTACGTGGGTTTTTATTTCTGTCAAGTTGAAGTAAAATTCTAGCCTAAGACTCCATTCACACAGGGGCAACACGACTTCTAGCCCGATTTTATGAGGCAACTTAGACATGACTTGAGTATGAATCACAGCAAGACTCCAGGCAACTTACAAGGCAACTTGAAGTTGCCTCCAGGACAGGAGACATTCCAGTGGCCAATAAAACAAGAATTCGCTCTGTGGGAGGGAGGGGTTTGCCTGAGAAATGTATGTCTTCTTCCTGAAAAGTTGCTTATGTTAAGACAGTCATCCGACTTCAGAGGCAACTCCCATTGAAATGATTGGTTACAGGTCGCCTAGAAGTCGGATTGAAGTAGTACAGGGACCTTTTTTGAAGTCGGAGTGACTGCAGTAGTGTGCATTAAGACGGCTCCATTAGCTTACATTGATTTCCTCAGCCAGCGCGACTTGAGGTGACTAGGGGCGACCTGGGGCGATTTGAAGTCTGATCCAAAGTTGCCCCTGTGTGAATTGGCTCTAAACCTAACTAGTCTTAAAAGTAGCCCCTCTTCCTTCCTAAAATCTATTCTGACTAACCTGTGTAAAAAAGATTTGTATACTTACCGGTACTTATTCTCAGCCCTCTCCAGTCACATGGTCGGAGAGTCTGTATACAACATTGGCTTACAATTCTGGTGGATTGAAAGGGACACGGGACCTATTTTGAAGATGGGCATGAGTAGTGCAGCCATCAAATGTTTTCTGCACTTGAGTATTGCTACTTTTAGATCAGGTCAGATTCAGTTTAATATACAGTAACTCAAAAATGTATAAAAAGACACCCAGGCAGACTGATAATTAGTTGATGCACAGGGTGGTTCAAGGTCAGAACCGTATCCCTATGCTGGGGCCCAGATGCTCACCACCATTCACATTCAATACAAAGTGCATATGAAGAGCAAGCCACACGATCTCACTTAATTATAAAGACACATGAATACAAAAATTGGACGGGAGATTTTTACCAATCTAATTCGACTATCTAAAAAGCTTTAATAAAGTTAAATGTCACTCTATAAAGGAAATAACAAGGCGAGCTCTGAAGAAGTTCGCTGATTGGTGAACGAAACCGGTCAGCGTAATGTCACCACACAACTCAAGTGATCCTGCCTGACCCCATCCTTTCACCCTGCCCAACCATTGGGAAGCAGGCTGGCTTTGCAGGACTTCAATCCTCCCGGGCTATTGGACTATGTAACTGGCAAGCATGGACTACACACAGCATGAGGATTTGCTACAACCCCCCCCCCCCCCCCCTTCTGTGAGACAAGAGGTGGTGAGCATAGGGATGAATAGTGGCTACATGCTGCCCAGTGATTGCTATATGGGATTTATGTGTTGCATCCTCAACAGTCTTTATTCTGCCAGCGACATGTGGCTGTGAATCTCCTGTCGGGGGGTTGACTTACACCAACTTTTGTGACTGGTTCTGCTGTTCATCCATAGACCTCATTCAAGGTATAGCCAGCTACTCCCATTGCCATCCAGCCTGCAATACCCTCATTGCGGTTCTTTTGAACACTCGGCTTCAGCTGCATTCCATGTGGATTGTTATAGCCTTCGATTGGAGAAATTCCAGGGTTGGTCTCTATGGATAGAGTGATTTACCATTGGAATAATCTCATCCTTTTTATCCCACGGTCTGTCATGTATCCCCATAGACTTATTGCAGTGTGGACTGTGTGTGGTGGTGTATGAGGTGTGCTGGCGGCAGATATCTGAGTTGTTTAACAACGTTGTCATTTTTTTAATGTTTGCACTAGTGGTAGTTTTTTGTATCAATTAATTTAATCATTTTTATTAAAGTTGTTTTTTTTAAGTCCAGAGTGTTCCTTAAAGTGGATGTAAACCCAATTAATGAAATTTGAGCTGGGCACATATATCTGCAGTGTTTTGTTATCTCATTTCAAAGAGAAGTCCCGTAGCTCTCTCTTGAACCGTTCCTCGGTTATCAGCATGAGAACTTCTGACAAATTCTAGGACACATCAGATAAAAGAAGCCTGACTCTTCTTTTGGGGGAGGTTGCCATAAATAGATTAGCAGGGAGCTGGCCCTGTTACAAAACACCTCTGAGAGTCTCTGCTTATGATGAGTGGGGGTGTGCCTTTCCTCCAATCAGCAATGTTAGCTATCTTGGCTGTATGCCCAGACATCACACAGGAAGATACATTTTCTTAACACAATCTGAACTTTCTAAACAGTATATAAATGTGAAGACAGCAGATATGGATGTAAAACCTATGTAGGGAGATTTGGTTCATCCCTGTGTATCATCTGAGGCTGTTCACTTCACTGGGTGTATGGAGGGTTTACATCCACTTTAATAAGGTTTCTTGGTGATCTTCAATCCCCATTTTTTTTTTCTTTTTAATATACAGTAAACCTTTCTCACAACTATGTAATTTTAAATGAACATCATGTTTAAAGCATAAGCAACTTCTCATGCAACACTTGAGTTTGGGACCTACCACTTGAACCAATTAGTCCTTCCTTTTTGTCACATAGACCATACTTGACATGACAATGACTAGTGATGACTTAAACTGCCCTGGGTCAGGTTCGAGCAAGGCTTGGTGAAAAGATTTTGAATACCAAACCCTATTAAAATCAATGGGAGCGGAATCTGTCAAATTAAAACAGCACGTTTTCTGGGCTAATAGGCAGGGGGGTGTCAAAAAATAGCATGGGAGCGGGCACTGCCCTGGGGTAGATGTACCAATACAAAAAAAATTGCATCTGAGAGCAGTGATTCCTTTTGTTTATGACAATCCGCAGCACACAACCGGTCCCGACAGTGGTCATCCACTATATAAGGGAGGGGGGGGGCAATAGTGGTGACATCATTGCCTGGATGTTTAAGCAATGATGTAACCTGCTTCATTCCCCGCCCATTTGCTTACATGGCCTGGGGATTCCCAACCATGTGAGTGATTAGGCCAGGTGACAAGAGTGGTTGGTAAGGACATGGCGGGTGCAAGCCCCTCCTGTAGCAGCTCCAAGTAGGGTTTAAAACGGAGGGGTTTGTTTTGCAGAGGTATTCATTTCATGTGTTAGATTTTGTTGCTACATATTCATATGTAATGAGCATGCTTCACATATTCTACATCCATCACCTAGAACTGTGCTTTGCTTGCACCATTATATTACTTTTGACTTATTACTGCTTTTAAATGCTCATGTTCTACAACTTTTACTGAAATCCTGAAGGCACACAGAAGTTCTCTGAATACAATGAGTGACATACTGCCTGAAGGTGCTTCTTCTGTATTACGAGTCTGTCATCAATCAGTCAGACCTTCCCAAATGACTTTGACTATAAGTTGTTTTAAGAAGGCGCAGAAGCTTATTTAAAAGGTTATTAGCAGAATGAATTACCAGCAGCTAGTCGGCAGTGATTTCTCACTGTTCTGATGGCACTAAATAAAAAAATTGAAATCTGACTGCAGCATGTTATATTTTTTGTATGTTATCCTTGCTTCTTGTGTGTCGGCTTAATGAGTAGTCCCAAATTGCATAGTAAAAGATCAGATTCTTTTTTTCTCTTTTTAAGGATTTTTTGACTATTTCTTACATCCTGGTAATACAGCCATAACTTATCCTAAGTAATATATAGTTTACTAAAAACTTGATCCGCATTGCCATGTATTTTGCTGCATTTTAATATTTCTGGCAGTGCAGGCAGTGCCAAGAGGGAGAGTCCCTTGCTGTGTTTCAAAAGAGCAGTAAATAGCTGGCGTGTAAAGCCGGCCATAGATGATTTGAATCTTGGCCGGTTTAGCAGGGACCGGCCAAGATTCAAACTATTTTGATATGCGATTTCTGCCAGCGGCCATAGCCACTAGTAATAATCACTGTTCTCCCAGTAGGGTCGGCTTCCCGTGCCCACCCCGCCAGGAGAATACACGATCTTTGCTGGAGGGATTCCCCCATGAACACTGACTGGCATTGTGGTTGCAGGAAAGAAAATCTCCATCTATGGCCGGCTTAATTTAACTTGCCAGAATAATTCTTGAAGTGTGTAATCAGTTTTGGATAGAGTTGACTTTTAAAATGTTTTTGCATTTATGGTGACTGAGTTTGTAATGCCATTCAAAGTCTGAGTCCACAAGCCAGTGGTAGTTTTTGAAAAAGAAGCGTATTATCACTTTAAGTTCTGATGGTGAAAATGTATGTTAAATTAGTATTTCTGTGTTGCACAAATGATTCACTGTCTTCTATGTAGGGTCGACCAATTATTGGCGTGGCCAATTATTGGGGGCTGATGAGGTTTTTCAAAGTATCGATATTGTTCCGAAACATGCCAATTTTGCTTCAAGGGGTTGTGCTGGGGTGATGCCTGCAGCTGCAGGCATCACCCCAGTACCGTTCATTAGAGCAGACGGTCTACTTTTTAGTGATAACAACCAATGCGGCTAAGCAGCCGCTCGGCTGTTATTACAAGCAGTGGGGGAGGGGAATCCCCCTTCTCCCATCGTCGCTCTGCCCAGGTCTTCCGCCCACCAGGAGGCCCGAGCAACCAGCCGGCACATACATCAAAGATGGAATCGGCTTTGATTGGGTCTCGGATCTAGTAACCTGAAAGTGATGTCATGACATCACTTCCTGTTTACTGGAGCCTTAAAGGCACAGGTTTTAAAAAAATAGAAAGTATTCAAAAACGCAGATCTTGGCGTTTTTCAATACTTTCAAGTGCAAAGGAGGCGTTTTGGGGTCTTATAGACCCCAGATCCCTCCATAAAGAGTGCCTATTACTGTCACAAGGGATGTTTACATTCCTTGTGACGGCAATAAATGTGATGCATATTTTTTTTAAAAGGACAGTGTAAAAATAAAAACTTTGTTTGTACAGAATACCAGCAACTGATACCGGCTATCGGCCTGAAAGGCAGCCGAAAAATCGGTATCAGCCCTGAAAAAACGATATTGGTCGACCCCTACTTCTATGTAGAGCAGTCTTTCTGAAGATGACCTGGTAGAATTTCGAACGAAAATTCTTGGGAGAAGAATGCTCTAAGAAAGTTTGTTTTTTCAGTGCTTAGTGGGTCAAATCAACAATCGTCTTCAACAATTTCGAGCAGGTTGGTAATTTTTTCTCAAATAAATGGATTTCTAACATGAATCCATTCATGAGTTTTTGTTTGTTAAAGTCCATTCATTCCATAATCAAATGATAAAAGCAAACAACATTTTTTAAATGACAAACAAATATTCAGTATTTTTGTATGAATTTTCCAAAAACTTTTCCTAAGAATTTTCATTTGAAATTCTATCCATCTATGGCCAGTATACTATACCATGAGCTGTAGATAAAACCACTTTAAGCAGAGGTTCCCTGAGGTCTGAAATGAATTTCAAGTTTTCTCTTAGGGTAGAAAATTGAGAAGGCTGGTGTTGAGGATCACTGTTGGCTCTAACACCAGCTGCTGCCTGGCATGCTTCTTTGACAAGCCTCTACACATCCCTGAGGCATCTATTAAACACCTCACGCCAGCTGCAAACCGCCTAGTACCCTGAATGCCCTTTCCTAACCCATAACATTATTAAGAAAAGTGCATTTAAAATCACTTTTATCTAAATTATTTTAACTGTTTTATAGCAATGGCCGGTTCCTTGTTAGAATAGCAATGCAGCTGTCAACATGCTGCCAAGTCTGATCAGTTAGCAGGTCAATTTGCATACATCAGCCATGCAGAATGCAGACAGTCTTTTAAAGCTGGCCATAGATGGTGCGATTTTCTTTCCTGAGGAAAAGCACTTGATTCCCCTATTAACACAGTCAGTGTTGATGGGGTAATCGCTCCCGCAGAACTATTGTATTCTCCCGTGCAGGGAAAGTCGTGCCGGCTAGGGAGAACACAGTATTGTTTATAGCAGCTGTAGACCCTGGCAGTAATTGCATGAAAAATCCAACAGGCTGGTTGTACCCAAGTTAATCAGCTTGCCCATACATGGTTCAAATCTCGGCCAATGCCTGCTGAACCGGTTGAGATTCATAATGATTGAGATGGCCGGCTTAAAGTGGTTGTAAACCACAGATGTTGGGGAAAAAGAAAATACACCTGCAAGGCAATGGCATAATGTGCTAGTATACATTGCATACTAGCACATTATGACATGCTCACCTTGAAATTAAGCCCTCCAGCGCTGTACTATCACAGCTGAGAGGGCTGATATCTGCCCCTGGTCTTTCTTCCAGGTTCACGCACTCCGGCTACGTAATGGGCATGCCCGCGGGAGCCCTCGGTTCCGGCACAAAGCTCTGAAGTTTCGGCAAGGTATTCTGGACCTTCAGAGCACATGTGACGTAACTGGCTGCATCCAGGGTGGATATCTTCTAAACAGTGCACGTAACTGGGCAGGATTGAATTCTAATTGTGTTCCATTCAATCCTGCCCAGCAGCAGCACAGGTAGCTTTCAGAACAGGCTGTGTATGAAGGGGTTTCCTTCTTGAGTAATGCTGTGATCTGCGTGGAAGGACTTGGGAGGTTTGGACTCTTCCTGTAGATGTTACTGTGCGGTACTGAATGCTAATAAGGATGTATTTATTCCCAACCACCATCAGAGCTGTGAAGGAAGTAGCATAATTTGCTGAGTCTGAAAGACTATGATGAGGAGTGTTGCAGACTCTGGGCACTGCAGGAAGTGGCTGTGGAAGGGACAGAGTCTATTAGTAGGATATACAGGGTGTCACATGATACAAAGCCACAACTAAACCCAGACATCAGGGGATCTGCAGACCACAAAGCAACATGGTACAGAGCAGTGTTTCTCAACCTTTTTTTAGTCAAGGCACCCTTTAAAATGATGATCAATCTCAAGGCACCCCGTTCTAAAATGTTATAAACCAAACAATTAGTTTTACGTAATGCGGCATCATTCACACACGTGGGCCATTCAACATTAGAGGTGATTTATTCTTCCACAGACAATACACCTTTACACACTGGTACTGACTAGTATTCCAATGTTTCTCTCCCTGTTTCTCTTCCTCACACAGCTAATGTGAACCAGTACTGATGAAGAGGGGCAATGGAGGGGCATACAAGGATGCTGTACAGACCCCCAATGTTCTCCTTATCAACCGATGAGGTCTTTAAGTGCTAGGATGCCGGCGACAGGAAGTTTGTAATGGTACTCAATGAAAACTTATGGCTTTGTGTAACTAAAAGGCAGGGATCCACCTGCTGGCAATTTTTAGGCATTTTGCCAAGGCAGCCCCGAAGGCTTTTACAAAGGCGTGATCTATGCTGGGATTAATAATTTCATTCAGTTCTAATGAAAAGAAAGTTGAAATTCAGCTTTTGGCTGGGTTCACACCTATGCGAATTGGATGCGGCTTACAATGCATCCAATTCGCAAGACATTTTAAAATGCATAGTGTGGTACACCACCAGTGTATGAATACAGGATTCTCAACCAGGCAGGTTGAGGGGCTCCAGGGTATTTGCTTGTTTGGGAGGAAACTGGCTTTTCAGTTTCCTCATGATTTACTAAAATCCACTTTGGGACCCGGAGCTTGGGGATTTCTTAGAGATCCGGGTGGGATGAAATCCCCAGTCCTGGATCCGGGTTTTGAGACTCAACTGCACACTGATTGTTCAGGTGTGTGTGTGGGCCTGATAGTAGAGTCAGGACCAGCATTCTGGGCCCCACCCTCCCGACGAGTGCAGGTGTGCACTGGGGAAGCCATAGAGTGCAAGTGTGCACTGGAGAAGTCAGAGAGTGCTTGTGTGCACAGTGGAAGCCAGAGACCCAGGTCTGAGGGTCAGAGCAGCAAAGGGGCTGCTATCCAAATGGATGGTGTTGCAGATGGAATAGTCTATAGGAGACAGACAAGAGCCTAAAGTGGAAGGCCTGAGCAGCACTGCTGTATGTATAAGCCAGGAGGCTGAATGTCATTTTGTTGTTGAAAAGGAGTACTGAAACCCCTGCGAGGGAAAACCTTTTGATTTTGTTTTGAACTTCTTTTAATAAAAATGGGCAAACAACCCTTAAAAAGAAGAACCAGTGAGTGGCGGTGTCCTTCAAGCTCTACACTTGATGCTAGTCCTTCACAAGTGGTGGAGAATTTTGGCACAATCTGAGATCCCTACAATCAAGTAAGTTCATCTGTTATATGAACTGTGTTTTTGGTGCATGAGACTGCATAATCTGTGTGTGTGCAGGTGAGGAGAACCTGCAAGCGAAAGGTAACTAGCCTTGAAGAGACAGTGCTCCAATTTGTTGCAGGTGGTGTACCTGTGAACAAAAAGTCAATTTTTTTTTCTCTGCAGTGAACTGCTGCTAGCTGTGTGTGGCAGCCAGGCAAACTGCATTGCGCAGAAGTTTATTTGATGGACTGTTGCATGCAGGTTGTGTACCTGTGAAAGGAGAAACACAGATTTTTTTTTTTCCTTTTCTCCGCCAAGAACTGTTACAAGTTGCTGTGTGCAAGACCGCAAGGATGGGGCGATCAAAACGCCTAAAAGAAGCAAGGATGGCTGAGATGATAGATAGAGCTCTGTGGCTGGAGGGGTTGTTACCGCCTGATCGAACCCCATACATGCCTAAACAGAGTTTTCCAAGAGAAAAGAGGGCTGCTGTTGTCCCTAGCAACCCTGGTGCAATGAATGCACAGATGACTGCTAGTGTGGAGAGTCCACCAGCGTTTGAATCTGCAGTGGATTGGTGCAAGCGACACCTGGCAGGATTGGACCAAGCTAAAGTGGAAGGCAAGCCAACCTTCCATACAAAAAGAGAGCTGCCGAATGTCCATGCCTGGGAGAGGGGTGTTGTTGTCCCTGGCAACTCTGCTGCAGTTAAACCAGCAGCTGTTGTGAAAAGTGTGAAAGTGACACAGCTTGAGACAGGGTCCAGCAGATGCAGGGTGGGAAACCCTGACAAGACATGGAACCAAGTGCGCTGTTTGTGGTGCAGTGAGTGGGGGCATGCAGTCTCCAAGTGCCTTTTTGTCCCTGGCTCCAGTGCAAAGCTACCTAGCAAAACAAAGGTCTGAGAAGCCTGTGTTATATGCCAGAAGAGAGGCTGATCAAAGGCCAGGACAGAGAGTGGTTGCCCATAGCAACACAGAGGAGGCCAGTTGGGCTGTCTGTGGACCAAGGGGTGTGCCTCCCATGGGTCGTGACAAGTGGCTTCCGGAGTAGCCAATACAGCATGTTGGAGAGAGCCAGCAAAGCTCTGCTGGGAGACTGCGATCTCCCATGGCAACGAGAGTGGAAGTTATGCCTGGAAGGAATCATCAGGAGAGAAACGCACTAGGGAAAAGTCATCCAGTACCATGCCTGGAATGTGGCCAGCTGGGGCACGAAATATTGTCTTGCCCTATATTCTGGGGTGCACCTAGAGGTAATGTTGCTAAACAGAACTCTTTACCTGTGGGCCAAGATCCCTTTGCAAATATGTTTGCAGTCACCCCTGGCAACAAGGAGGAGTTTTCTGTGGTGTCTGCAGGGGGTGCTAAACAGTGGGAGATGCCTGCTGTGATTTCATCCCATGGCCACCAGGGGGAGTTGGCCAGTAAATGTGTGGCTGAGGACTGGTTCTTAAGACAACGTACTCAAATGAAGATGGAGACCCCAACTACTGTGGTGGGTAAGACTATCTTTAATGAAATGATGCCTGGAACTGCTGATTTCAGGTATAAAAGAACTGGCTACGAGACTGTCCATGATGATGTGAGAGTGACCCCAGTTAGTGGGGCCACAGAATGTGCGCTTGAGACTGACTTTTTCATACCCAGTGGGAATGCAGGGGTTAAAGTCCAAACAGAACCTGTGTTGATGACACAAAGTGTTGTGTCTAATGT
The DNA here is from genome assembly GCA_029206835.1 of Rana muscosa. Lineage (NCBI taxonomy): Eukaryota > Metazoa > Chordata > Amphibia > Anura > Ranidae > Rana > Rana muscosa. The sequence goes on from CM055117.1 coordinate 912,100,900, forward strand.
CTGCCAGCCTCAAGTTGGCAGTGGGCTAGGACAGCCTGCAAAAACTAAAAATGCTATAAGTATTACTGTTAATGAAAAGTTTGCTGCTGTTGGGAAAACCCCAGGTTCTTCCAGAGCAAAAGCTGTTGTCACAAATGGGTCATTGCCTGTAGCAATTGGTGGTAAGACAGCACAGTTGTCCCCAGAAATCTCCAGGGAACTTCATGTATTGGAGTCGGAGGTTGCCATGGACAACTGCGATGTCACTCTGGTGGGACAGAGTGGAACTGTACCGTGTAATGGTAATGTGTTAGTGCAAGCTGCTAGTACTAAAAATGTGCCGCTAAATGGTGGGTTAACACAACCTGTGAAAAATGCAAAGGTGTGTGAGGCTTATGAAGCGCCGCCCGAGCAAGGTGGGGGTTGTGATGTATTGCAACCTGCGGTGCTAAAACATGTGTTACCGAAGTCTGCCATGATTCGTAATTTGGGTGATGAATCTGAAACTAAACCCATCTGTTCTAATGTGTCTCCTTGGGCGGATGGATCAGGGCTGAGGAACGCCAGTGAATGGAGCACAGCTACAATGGATTGGGATAGTTGGGGTAAAAATCTAATGTCCCTGATAGATGAGGCTTTCATGCACAAAAATAAGGTGGACAAAGTTTCTGCTGTGCCAGCAGGAGGGACGGCAGAACAGCTTATACCTGAGGGCGCGGTGGCTGCTGCAGGGGTTAACCCTCGTGAGAAATATGGACCATATAAGGGCGAGCACACAGCAGACACTTTGTCAGTAACCTACAAAAATTATGCTGACATGGCGTGTCAAAGTGACGTTGTCACTGGTAATGTGAAGCAGTTCATTGGTGCTGAACCTGAGAAGTTGGGTATGAGTCAAGCACCTGGCAGCGCTCTGGTAGAGCACCAGGCTGTGGTTGTCTCCAGCTGGGAGAAGGTTCCATTAAACCTTGCAACCTCTCACGTCTCAGCAAGTAAGTCTGTCTGCATCCCCAGTGTCAGGAAAGTCCCCAGGAAGGACTTGGGTCTGGAGCCAGGGGTATGGTTTCTAACAAAAGTATTAAAGGAGATGCTTAAACTTTGGGATGTACAGCCAGTCTATACTGGCGTGTCTCCACCACAGTCAGACAGTCTGGTACTGCGGAGTACCATTAGGTGGACCCCTGAGTGGCAGGTGGTACAGCACAAAGGAAGACAAGACAGAAATGGTTTATTTATGACTGTATTACTAGTGTTAAAAATCGCCTCTAGGTATGCTGATGGGTTACTTCCTGTACAAGAGTTATATGGGAGAGGCTTTGGTGAAAAAAAAGTGTCTGAGGTTTCACCACCTAACAGCCAGGTGGAAGGCATTTCTGCTGCTATGGTCCAAGGTAGTACTGGTCAGTTGTCGGTGAAGGGTGTGTATGCTGTACCAGTGGAAGTATCACATGAGATGGAAGGGCCAAGTGTGGACCAGAAAGCAGCAGAAATCCTGACCACGGCTCAACCGAAGGTGGTTAAAAAGACTGGGGTCCCCAGTCCGATGTTTGGTTTAGGTGACAAACCTAATAAGGTCCCCGAGACAGGGAAACGGATAAGAAGTGCGGTAAAAATGGTATGTGGATCAGACAAGAGCTTGTCTGTTCAGGTGGATAAAAATACAGATGGCATCAGAACAGGTCAAGTGGTAGGACAGCTGCCTGCAGAGTGGGTGAACCCCGGGGAGGTGATGTCCTGTGAGGTTCCCGTGGGTGATGGCGGCCCTCCAGTATGTGTGCCCTCTGCAGACTCTGCCCTAGCAAATGCTGAAAAAAAAGGCATTGGTGATATGTGCAACGTTGAGAGGTGTAATGTTGGTTTGAATATGTCTGTCAATGATAAACCAAATAATTTGTTAAAGGTACATGACAGTGTGGTGTCCAAAGGTATTGGGAAACCTGGGAACCTGAAGCGTGGAGGCAGAAGGGTTGGTAGAAAGACCAGGGGTGCCCTGTTAAAATTTCAGGAGAGGCAGTGCTTATGGAACCCCAAAAGAAGAGGGAGAAGGCTGAGTATAGGGAAATATAGGACCTTGTTAAGATCCAGGGTGGGACGTACCTGGAAGCGCACCCGGAAAAAAGGTTGGGCCTACGTGGCTGACAGCCAGCACAGAGGTGTCCCAACCATAATGATGGGTGCTGGTGTTCCTCCCTCCGGATCGAAACAAAGGGGGAGGAGGGTATGTGGTAGTGTGGTACCCCACCAGTGTATGAATACAGGATTCTCAACCAGGCAGGTTGAGGGGCTCCAGGGTATTTGCTTGTTTGGGAGGAAACTGGCTTTTCAGTTTCCTCATGATTTACTAAAATCCACTTTGGGACCCGGAGCTTGGGGATTTCTTAGAGATCCGGGTGGGATGAAATCCTCAGTCCTGGATCCGGGTTTTGAGATTCAACTGCACACTGATTGTTCAGGTGTGTGTGGGCCTGATAGTAGAGTCAGGACCAGCATTCTGGGCCCCACCCTCCCGACGAGTGCAGGTGTGCACTGGGGATGCCATAGAGTGCAAGTGTGCACTGGAGAAGTCAGAGAGTGCTTGTGTGCACAGTGGAAGCCAGAGACCCAGGTCTGAGGGTCAGAGCAGCAAAGGGGCTGCTATCCAAATGGATGGTGTTGCAGATGGAATAGTCTATAGGAGACAGACAAGAGCCTAAAGTGGAAGGCCTGAGCAGCACTGCTGTATGTATAAGCCAGGAGGCTGAATGTCATTTTGTTGTACTGAAACCCCTGCGAGGGAAAACCTTTTGATTTTGTTTTGAACTTCTTTTAATAAAAATGGGCAAACAACCCTTAAAAAGAAGAACCAGTGAGTGGCGGTGTCCTTCAAGCTCTACACTTGATGCTAGTCCTTCACAATAGATTTGTATGAGGCTGGTTCACATATCTGCAGGGGCTGCGCACTGTGCTGTGCAGAAAAAACGTGTGTGTGTTTTCTAGGCATTGCGTTCTGGCTCAGGTGCGAATTCAGGCCCATTATCTTCTATGGACACGCGTCTGATTCGCAGATGCATTGCGTTGTGAACAGGCATTCTCTCCCCCTGCTCATCTGAACAGCTGTTTCTTCTCTTCGCTCAAAGAGCGGAGCTGGAATTCGCACCGGACTGGTGTGAACCCAGCCTTAAAGCCAAAACCAAAAATTGAATACATTGCAGCTTACTAACCATTAAATGTGGTGGCTGCATCAGTTTTTAATTTTTTAGGCTTTTTTCCCCTGTTTTCACCTAGTGATTTGGCCAGTAACAAATCTCCTGTATCAGAGTAACAACAGACTTACTAGCTGGATCACCAGATGAAAAAAAAAAAAAAGAGAGAGCCTAAAAAAGAAAATGAATGCAGCTATTACATCTAAGCATTCGCAAGCTGCAGTAAAATGTTTGCTTTTGGGTTTCAGCCTAGGTTCACATTGAAGTGATTTGGCATGCGATTTGACATGTCAAATCGCATGCCAAGTCGGCGGTTATTGCCAGCAAAGACACCGTCCGAATTGCCGCACCAATTCCCAAAAGTAGTTTCTGTACTACTTTTGGCGACTTCGGGTGTGATTTTATTAGACATCTGTGCAAGAACCTCCACATATGTCTCTGAAATTGCCCCCTAAGTCGGACTGACATGCAGGTATGAAATTGAGCAAGTTCAGCTGAACTCACGCCTTCAATCCCGCTGTCAGTGTGAACCTGGGCTAATACTGCTTTTATTCTCTTCCAGCAGACTGTGTCCAATCTCCCCTTTGGCTGAAATCACAACCAAAGCGAGTTGCCAGTAGTTCCTTTTTTTATGGTGGAAAGGGAACACATATCGGTATGCAAATACCAGTAATGTACGTGAGCAAAGTCAGTTTTGGAACATAATGACAGGTTTTACAGCTTTAGAAACAACTGCAGGGACAGGCAAAGCCCTCACTGCCTATGTTCTACATGGGCACTGATCATTCCAGAAGCAAGGAAAGTCTTCTGCATGTCCAGGAGATCGCTGTCTTTTAACCAGAATATGGAAAAATGGTAGAAGGTCTAATTAGCATGCATTGAGCATAAAAAACCTACCTGTAAGCGGTATGGAAACTCTTATGTTAATATTTCCTGAATCTCGCAAAACCCCTTTAAATTGTATTATTAAACCACCGTACTTGCTGCATGAACTGTCATGTCTGCGATAATAAAGATACACTTGACCTCCGTTATCACAGCAGCTTGCATGAGAGCTGTCTATAGTGCCCCACAGCCAACCATTTCATACCTGCATTGGTAAATGGCACTTGTAGAAAGCCATTTGAAATCTGGTTTATTTAGGTGAATACAGAGTATTGGAAAAACATTTGGATAAATAAGGCTAAGTTGCTGCTCTTCATACTGTATATTGATTTCAGCAGTCAGCTTATTATAAAGTGAACCTGCGCCCAGAAAATGCACGCTAAAGTATTTACATATTGTGCACAAGCAATAAAACAAACATCTGTATCTTTAAAACCGTATTAAACCAAAAATGATTTAATTTACCACGGCCTCAATATCCTTTCAGGGCTCGTTCATACATGAAAACTGATGGGAAAACCACACAGATTTCACTTGCCGAAAAACGAGTTTAAATCAGTTTTCATGTGTGTCAGTGATGTCTTTGTTCACATCAGTGTTGATGGTACGTCAGTTTTTATTTTTTATTTTTATTTTTTCCGAACAAAAAACTGCATACGCAGATTTCTTTTCATTAAAAGTCCGCCAGTGATACCCGTGTTGTGGTGTGAACAGGGCACATAGAGAACAATAGTTTTTTTGTGTCCTTACAGATAATCCGACGGGAAAACACCCCCTTTTTTCCTCCTTCATTGAAAAAAGTTTTTCATTGATTACACAGCTTGTAAACAGTCTGTGAATAAGGGAGAGAGAATACTTTAACTGATCAGACTCTTCTCCCCTTCACAGATTGTATTAGGCTGGCCATACACAGAGTGAATCTCTTTCCTGCAACCATGGTGCTGATGTGGGAATCCTTCCTGTCAGGCTAATGTCTTCTCCCAGCCCGAGAAGACACTGATTTTTGCTAGCGGCTATAGCAGACACTAATGATAACCGCAGTTAAAACCCAGCAAGCTGGTTGTACCCAAGTTGATTAATTTCTGCTGAACAGGCCGAGATTCGAACCACCTATGGCCGGCCTTACAAGCAGTGTAATCAATGGATGGATATAGGGAGACTGTGTTAAAATAAATAAATATAAATATATATATATATATATATATATATATATATATAATTATGTGTGTGTAGTGTAATATATACTGTAACCTGGGGGGCAGGTAGCGGGTACAAAAGCTCCCTGGGATGAGCAGGCACAGATACCAAGTCCATTGGATCAGTGAAAACAGTGTTATTTATTGGTGCTATATACAAAGTCTAATGACAGGTGCTGTACAGTGTGCTGAAAACAAACAGAAGAAAAAAATAGCTAAACAAAAGCCTAGCCGTGTCTCGGCTCTAACTACACAGTATGTACAGGCCCTCACTACCAGGCTGGACAAGCCTAATGCTTGTCAGCTTCCACATTCACAGAGTCACAAGTTTTACAAACCTTCTGGCTCTCACAGACCAATGCTGTCTGTGTTTCCCAGGCTGACCAAAGGCTGTCTGCTCAGGTGAGCTTTTAATTAACCTGTGGGAGAGAACCAACACCTGAACTGGATCCTGGCTCAGAGATCCCTGAATGTATATGAGAGGAGCCTGGGAGATGTATAAACCCCGAATAGGACTTTCCCAAGCTCTCTCTGGGATGCTCTGTCACAATACATACTGTGAGGGGGTTCCCTCGGTAGCGGGTGTGTGTGACCCCCTGGTTGGGCTCCCCACACAAAAACAGGGCCAGCAGACGGAGGTTGTGGTTTTCAAAATCAAAAGGTGCGGTTTATTTCTCTATGTACAGTGACAAAAACACAGCAAAGCCAAAAAGAAACATAAACAAAATAAATCCTGGTCAGTTTGACCTCTGACTAAACATGCAGGTTTCCTAAACTAACAACTGGGATCAGCCTGGTGCTGTCCTAGTCCCTAAGTCCCTGGTTTAGTAAAAGTCCAAACAAATAGCCACACAGGCTTTGCCTCACCGCACAGGGGTTCACTCTCCCTAGACAGTCCACACAGGTCTGGGTCCAGGCATGAGCTAACACCTAATGAATCTGGGAGTTCTTATAGAGGCCTAAATGAGCTGACAAGCTTCAGCTGGCCTCATCAACTCCCTGTCTGTACGACGCCCCACACTCTCCCTAGAGGTATGAGTCATCCATGAGCCTACTAGCCTCAGCTGGGCTTATACAACTCTCCACCCTAGTTGTATAAGTCGGCGTAAAGCCTGAATCTGGGAGAAATATATCTACCCCCCTGGATGCAACCAGGTGACTTTACCTTCCTGCTGTCACAATACATACATATACACATACACACACACACACACACACACACACTATATACACACACACACACACACACTATATACACACACACATTACATATTACAGTGGGTATAAAAAAGAATCACTCCCCTTTAACCACTTAACCCCTGGGCCAATACGCAGCATAAAGACCAGGCCCCTTTTTGCGATTCGGCACTGCGTCGCTTTAACTGACAATTGCGTGGTCGTGCGACGTGGCTCCCAAACAAAATTGACATCCTTTTTTCCCACAAATAGAGCTTTCTTTTGGTGGTATTTGATCGCCTCTGCGGTTTTTATTTTTTGCGCTATAAACAAAAATAGAGCGACAATTTTGAAAAAAATGCAATATTTTTTACTTTTTGCTATAATATATATCCCCAAAAAATATATAAAAAATTTATTTTTCTCCTCAATTTAGGCCGATATGTATTCTACATATTTTTGTTAAAAAAAAAATTGCATTTGGCGTATATTGATTGGTTTGCGCAAAAGTTATAGCGTTTACAAAATAGTGGGTAGTTTTATGGCATTTTTTTCGTGACTGCGACATTATGGCGGACGCCTTTGACACATTTTTGGGACCATTGTCATTTTTACAGTGATCAGTGCAATAAAAATGCACTGGTTACTGTAAAAATGACGCTGGCAGTGAAGGGGTTAACCACTAGGGGTGCTGAAGGGGTTAAGTGCTCCTAAGGGAGTGATTCTCACTGATAGGGGGTGTGGCTAGAAGTGACACGTCACCGATCTCCGCTCTGATTACACAGAGCGGAGATCAGTGACAGTGTCAGTAGGCGAGCGGGGAGATGTTGTGTTTACACTAACATCTCCCCGCTCCATCCCTCCGTGAGACGATCGCTAACACACGGCAGGCAGTTAAAGGGCCACGTTCAGGTACGTGATTGTGCCTGTACGGTTGTTAAGGGGTTAAAATAATCATTCTGTTGCTTTGTAGCCTGGAATGAAGCTAGGCACAGTTTTTGTTTTATCCAGCTGTATTTACGAAGTGCAACTTATAACATCTAAGTGAAAAATATAACACCAACATGTCAGAAAAAAACATAACAAAAACAGAATCAAGAAGTTCGAAAAAGGATCACCCCCTTATGTCAGTATTTTGTTGAACCACCTTGTGCTTTAATTACAGCCTTTATTCTGTTGGGATATGTCTCTACTAACTTTGCACATCTAGACTTTGCAATATTTGCGCACTCTTCTTTGCAGAACTGCTCAAGTTCAGTTAAATTTGATGGTGACCGTTTGTGGACTGCAGTTTTCAAGTCATTCCATTGATTTTCAGTGGGGTTCAAGTCTGGGCGCTGACTAAGCCATGCAAGGACATTCACCTTTTCTCCTTCAACCACTGTGTGGTAATTTTTGCTGTATGCTTTGGATCATTGTCATGTTGGAAGGTAAACCTTCTTCCCATTCACAACTTTCTGGCAGAGGGCAGCAGATTTTCCTCAAGAATTTGACAGTATTTTGTCCTTTTATCCTGACAAGTGCTCCAGCCCCTGCTGCAGAGAAACACCCCCATAACAGGATATTGCCACCTCCATGCTTTACTCTAGGAATGGTGTTATTTGGATGGTGAGCTGTATTGGATTTCCGCCAGACATCGATTGGTGTTGAGGCCAAATAATTACATTTTAGTCTCATCTGACCATAACTTCTTTATCCATGTGGCCTCTCTTGAGGAGTGGCTTTTTTTATTGCAACCCTCCCATACAAGTCACAAATGTGGAGAATGTGTGATATTGTTGTCTCGTGCACACAATGGCCATAAATTCCTGCAACTGCTTCAGAGTTGCTATAGGCCTCTCGATAGCCTCTCTGACCAGTTTCCTGGCCCTTTCATGCAGTTTGGAGCAACGTCCACAGGGAGGGTCTGTGTTGTACCAAATACCTTCCACGTCTTAATTATAGACTTCCCTGTGCTTCTAGGCATTGATAAAGCCTTTGAATTGTTTTTGTATCTATCTTCTGACTTATGCCTGTCCACAACTTTACCCCATAATGACCATGTGAAAACAGTTTGTTTAAAATCATTGCAAATTTATAAAAAAATATGTACATAAGTATTCACAGCCTTTGCGTAATACTTTGTTGAAGCACCTTTGGCACCAATTACAGTTTCAAGTCTTTTTGAGTATGATGCTACAAGCCTGGCACACCTATTTATGAGCAGGTTCTCCCATTTTTGTTTGCAGGACCTCTAAAGCTCCATCAGGTTGGATGGGGAGCGTTAGTGCACATCCATTTTTCAGATCTCTCCAGAGATGTTCAAGTCTGGGCTCTGGCTGGGCCACCTTAATGACATTCAAAGAGTTGTCCCATAGCCACGCCTTTGTTCTCTTGGCTGTGTGCTTAGGGTCTTTCTCCTGTTGGAAGATGAACCTTCCCCCCAGTCTGAGGTCCAGAGCACTCTGGAGCAGGTTTTCATCAAGGATGTCTCTGTACATTGCTGCATTCATCTTTCCCTCGATCCTGACTTCCAGTTCCTCGAAAAACAGCCCCACAGCATGATGCTGCCAACACCATGCTTTACTGTTGGGATGATATTGGCCAGGTGATGAGCGGTGTCTGGTCTCCTCCAGACATGACGCTTGCCATTCTGGCCAAAGAGTTCAATCTTTGTTTCATCAGACCAGAGAATTTTGTTTCTCATGGTCTGAGAGTCCTTCAGGTGCTTTTTGGCAAACTCCAGGCGGGCTGTCACATGCCTTTTACTGAGGAGTGGCTTCCGTACTATACAGGCCTGATTGGTGTAGTGCCACAGAGATGGTTGATCTTTTGGAAGGTTCTCCTCTCTCCGGAGAGAAATGCTGGGGCCCTTTATAGTGACCATCTTGTTCTTGGTCATCTCCCTGAGTAAGGCCCTTCTCCCCCGATTGCTTAGTTTGGCTGAGCGGCCTGCTCTTGGAAGAGTCCTGGTGGTTCCAAACTTCTATTTACGGATGATGGAGGCCACTGAGCTGCAGACATTTTTCTGTACCCTTGCCCAGATTGTGCCTCGATACAGTCCTGTCTCGGAGGTCTACAGACAATTCCTTGGCCTTCATGGCTTGGTTTGTGCTCTGACATGCACTGTACACTGTGGGACCTTTTATATAGACAGGTGTGTGCCTTTCCAAATCACCTGTGGTAAATACAGTTGATTGGACATGAATTCCAATCGGGTAGTAGAAACATCTAACTGATGATCAGTGAAAACAGGATTTACCTGAGCTCAATTTTGAGTGTCATGGCACATGTTTTATTTTTTTTTATAAATTTTTTTATAAATTTAAAAAGATTTCTATTTGTTTTTTAATAAGGCTGTAACATAACAAAATGTGGAAACCGTGAAGCGCTGTGAATACTTTCCGGATGCACTGTATAGATATATTCTTTACTAGTATAACAGACGGATCAGGCAAGTGTACTTAGAGCTGGTGGAACAAAGGATACACAGAGATTGTTGCTATAGGACCCTTTCCTGGCAGAAAGACTCTTTAGTGTAATTTAATTCTCATGCTTTGCACTGTTGTCTAGTCTGCAAGAGATATTTATATTCTTCACTGACAGTTCTTTGCATAGTGTGACCTTGGATATGTATAATCTGTGTAGGAGAAGGTGATTGCGGCTTCATACTGCCAGCTTGTTTTTCTTGCATGCAATGCCTGCACAATCCTGCTATTGCTGGGAGACTTCATTGTGCTGCAGTGATTTGTGCAGAGGTGCAACACAGTCTATGCTCATTCATGCATAGAAGAAAGCAGACAACGCCATATATATGTCGGGATCCATTTTTTTTTTTTTTTTTTTTTTTTTTTTATGCGTTAGTTCCAGTTTGTAGTCTCAAATCTCTTAAAGTGGTACTAAACCTCCCTGGTCAGCTCAGTGGAATTTAAATCCCCACAATATGAATTACTATTAGGTGCCTTTTTAATGTTTTTTAGGTGTGCTGTTTAGAAGAGGTTGTGCTCTCCTTTTTTCATTGACATCACCCAAGCATGTGCATTGGAATCTCGATTGATGGCACACGGAGTGTGCTGTCAATCAGATGTGTGCCGTGTTTGTCAGCATTACTACTCACCATTACATTGTAATACGCTGAGGCCTGATTAACACCTATGCAGGTTGCAGTTTGCATATTGCTAGTACATTTTGCATTTTCCAATACATGCTTTTCATCCATTGAAGTCTATGGAACCACAAACCAGTAAAAGTCCCTGTCCCTTTCCATAAAATGCACAGATGTAAACTACATCCATAGGAAACTGTTTAAATGGACTATAGTGTGTTTCTGCAAAACTGAAAACGTGCTAAAAAATGCAAAGGTGTGAACCAGGCCTGAGAGTGCTGGCCGTCATCAGTTCAGGTTTGGTTTTAGCTTATCGCGCATGCCCGAGATTAATGCAGTGACATATGACAAGGGAGGAAGTTTGGGTTGGGGAAGGCAGCGGAGGCCTAGGGTGGGACGGACACAATAACAAAAAAAACTGCAGAAATTGTAGGAAGATGCTCTAGCTCAGGGATATGCAATTAGCGGACCTCCAGCTGTTGCAAAACTACAAGTCCCATCAGGCCTCTGCCTCTGGGAGTCATGCTTGTGGCTGTCAGAGTCTCGCTATGCTTAATGGGACTTGTAGTTCTGCAACAGCTGGAGGTCCGCTAATTGCATATCCCTGCCTAGCTTATCCCTAAAGTGCCTTGTATATTGGTATTAAGCCTTTACTGAATTCGTTTTAGAGTTTAAAGGGGTTGTAAAGCTTCCGTTTTTTTCACCTTAATGCATCCTATGCATTAAAGTGAAAAAACATCCGATGCTTACAAGCCCCCCGGTTTACTTACCTGAGCCCTCGAAAGTCCCGCGTTGTGAACACGCTGGCTTCTCACCATAGGTGTGCGCAGCCTATGGCATTAGGGTGTGCACCCTTAAGCTCAAAAATACCTGGTGATCCTGCCACTTTATGTACTGCAGACCCCTTTTCCTGCAGAGTTTTGTGAACACTTTCCATAGGTCTGATCTCAAACTAGTGCTGGTAGACATGCACAAGACGCCATGCAAAAACAAGCCTGCAGTTCCCTGAGCAGCTTGTGACTTCCAGCTTGATTGGGCCGGGGGATGTCCATCATCCCCGTGTCCCCACATACAGCACAAGAATATATCTGGGGCCTCCATGAAGTGGAAGAGCTGCTTGAACCTGTGACATGAACAGAGGCCACTGAGAGCATTCTTCTTTTTTTTTCTTCATTTTTGTTTTGTGCGGCTCCATGTATGCGCTGGTGTTTGGTCTACTAATTTTAGTTTTTTTTTAAAGCCTTTGATTTGTATACTACCAGTGACTGAATCTGGCACTGCCATTTCAACTGAAGAACTGAAAGCCAGTGTTAGAAATACCGGTTGCTACTACTAAGAATTTTTTTGTAATTTTTCTGATACCGGTTATGTGGTAAAAATATAAATATCAGTTGTTTTGAACTATAAAAATTTCTTTACCTCCATTTAGTTTCCCCAATTATTTTTGTTGGCACTGAATGTGTTAGCAGTGTCAGCAAGTTGAGTCACTGCTATGCCGTGGATTGGTCTGGGAATTGGATGATTCATAATTACTGATCACATTAGTACCTGATTTGTGCCTCTAGCTGTAAGTGAATCTGTGTAGCTACTTCTCTCTCCGCTCAGGAAATATGAGTCAGAGACAAGCTATGACCTAGAGGCACCAGTACTTTTTCTTAGAGCCTCAGGTAAAGAGCAGGCCTGGAGTTTAGGATCTCTGTGTTAAGAAGGGATCAAATGTACATAGCCGAAAAGCCAGCCGGAAGGTCTTTGAATACATATGCTTGCATATTACATGATGTCGAAAACTGTAACCAACTGGAATAGCACACAAAATTCTCATTCCTTTAACGAACATAATGCTGAACATGGAAGATTATTATTATTATTATTATTATATAGCATTTATATAGCGCCAACAGTTTACGCAGCGCTTTACAATATAAAAGGGAGACAATACAGTTATAATACAATAAAATACAAGGATTAAGAAGACCCTGCTCAGAAGAGCTTACAATCTAATAGGGTGGAGCAGGTGGTACAAAAGGTAGAAGATCGGCATATATTAAAGTTTATTTAAAGTCCAATTTTTTTTTTATTTTTTTTTTAAAGCGTAGATTTCCTCATCAGAATAGTTCTAATGCTTTTTAGTTAACTGGAGAACTCAAAATTTTTACTTTTCCCTGACCTTCAGTCACAAGGACGGTGGTCACTAGGGCAGGAGGGTGAGGTTCTAACTCCTCATTACTCCATGCAAAACTAAAGAAAAAAACATTTGCCTTTCAAATTTCAAGAGAAAATTGCATATTGCGTTGTGACATGAAAAACTGTTACATGTGAAATTCTTTTACACACAGGAGTTTTCCAACGTGCAGAAAAATCTGTATAGAGCCGAGTACAACCCATTTTTATAGAAAAGGGAAGAAATGTTTTTGTAGAAATATATATTTTCAATAGTTCCCTTTCCTGGCAGAGACCGCTTACCGGCACTTCACCGAATGCTGATATGACAGACTTTGAGGAGCAGCAGTGCCAATCTGTTTTACATGTCTTGTCCATTAAAGTTGACATGTGTGTGTGCCGAGGCAGACCACAGGGAATCCACACAAAGTCCTCCTACCGCAGGTTGCCATTCGAAAACTACGGGGGGGTTGAGCATAGGTCCAACCACCCTGCCTTAAACAGAGAGCAACAGTTAACAGTGAAAATTAGGGGAAACTCCTTGAATGAAGGCATATAGTGCAGGAGCTGTTTTGTGATGGATTACTGCACAGATCCTAAAGAAATATACAAAGCAGACCAAAAGTAAAGGAAGAACATGCATGCCTCTTGTATTTGGACAATATTTGTTTGCTGTGACCCCATCCACCCCAGTTGCTAACATCACTACTGAGTACAGACCAAATAAATCACATGCATACAGTACTTTAATTCTTAAACATACAGTACAGGTCACAGGCTCCTTTTAAGGCCTAACGATGGGTTATATGCTGCCACCTTTAGATAGGACACTGGTAAACTAAGCTGTTAGGATGGCCCAATAAACTAATCACGCACCCAACAATCCTCAGTTTTTTGCTAGTGTCCTTAGGTGATTGACAGCCTCTCTACTAAAAGCATGTTTCTGGCTTGTAATCCTGATTTTACTGAGGATTGAAAACTACGCTCAGTTCTTCATATGGAGAAATCCCTTCTTCTCCTGACTGGTATTGGTGACACTGGAAAGACAATTGGAGCTTCTGGATAGGTTGCTCCTCTGCAACACCTCGGGAAACTGTACCAAACCCCATGTTTCATGTCCTTGAGGCATAGGAATCCTCCTTTTCCTTTTTAAGGCTTACTTGACTTGCTCATTTGGTACCTTTTGGCCTTTTCAGCACCATCTATCTGTTTCTCTGATTTGCAAAGCTTCCACCTGGTTTTCTGTTCATGTTTGTGATGTGTTTGTGGTGTTTTCTCTGCTTGCTAAAAACGAAGGATTAAGCTGGCCGTAGACTGAACAAAATTTGCCTGGTTCAGCAGGGACCAGCCGAATTTTGATCAGTGAGTGGCCGTTCACGCTCCACAGAAGTTAATCATTTGATTGCCTTCTATCGAAGAGACCTGTTGGAAAACTTTTGTCAGTCGGTGTCAACAGCCACTGATCGGTGTATCCTGACAGCAGTGAGTCCTGCATTCAGAATACAATGTCCCTGGGGGATTCCTCCATCCATCTCATCTGTGGTAGAACAAAAAAAAGAATCTATAGTCAGCTTTAGTGCACTTCCAGATATTGCCTTCTCAAAGTATATTATATGCATATAATGCTAAAAAACTAAAAAGTGGTTTGTTGCACCAAGGTCTGCCCAGCACCCTCCACCCTCCCCTCTCCTGCAGCTAGCCTGCATCCCCCCCTTGTCCTTCCCCCTTCTCCCCTACCCTCTCTTTCTCTTTCTTTCTACTCTACCCTACGTCTGTTTCTCTCTATTTTATACCCAGATATATTTTCACCTGGTTCTAATGTTTAGTTTTGTGATACATTCCGACTTCAGGGTATGACTTGAGTGATGACTATCTGCTTTCTTATCGGAGAGGTCTACTGCCACATGTTTACTATATGATCTATGTTGTATACTTTCTGTACTCATCTCCTGTTTCTCACTCGTGTCATGTTATTTTGCTTTTATCAAAATATTAATAAAAACATATTCGACACTAAAAAGTGTGCCAAAAGTCTTAAGAGTGTCCCAATTCTATGTGGATACAGAAAGTGCCCATTCCAATTTTCTTAATACAATTCAATAGCTATGAGGACAATTACTATGCAAGTGCATCACCCCACACAGTGCTCAGTGGGAGCTTACCAGATGAGCTTGACCCTCAAAATAAAGAGTGGTCATAAAACAGCTCTGTAAGGAAGATCCTTCTGGCTATTGTAATCATCCAGGCATGCCGTGGTAAATGACTCCCTTGTTTTTCTGATGTCCTCTGCAAACGCTCAATGGCTTTAAACATTCAGGTCAGACATGCAAAGAGAAAACAGACTCGACATAGTGTAAAACCAATGATTAAATGTTTAGTTTATTAATATTACACTTACAAACTACAATATGTAAAAATATTGTATACAGATATCCTGCCCAGATCCAAAATGGCCGCCATCTGGCACGCATGCGTGGTAAAGTGCGCCTTGGCTCTTCTTGAGGCGTTTGGTCAGATGTGACATCATCAGGGATTCAGGGCCTGTCCTATCAACTTTTCCAGTACATTTTTTCCTTCCAGGATTAGTCTTGAATATTGCCTGTGACCTTTTTGTAACTGATCTTCTCCATTACTGACATACTATACTTTGTTCTACATTGTGTGGAAGGGCCATCTTGGTAGAGGCATTAGATGTCACACTGCAGTAATACAACAATGGGGCTGTAGGTACAGGAGTGCCTATGCACCCCTTACATACCGGGACATGCACTGCTATTTTTCAGGAGTGATTACAAACAGGGAACTGTTCAAGCACAATTCATATTTCTCATATGTTCCCTTTAACAGGAAATCTTCACATTTTGCGTTTCGGTTCACTTTAAAAGTGTATTATATTTTTTTGCTATATGGAAAGGTGAGCATATACCTTGGTGTACTAATTTAATTAGAAATGGAACCAACAAATAGGAATGAGGGGACTTCGATGTACCCCAGAGAGCATGGATTATTATGAGCCACATTGATATGTTGAGGGTAGGTTAGTTCCACAATTCATCATTAAAAAAAATAAGTTTAATGACCGCAGTTCTTTAAAAGAGAATGCTAGGTAAAATCTAAAATTCATTTGACCTATTCCTACTTCTTGTTTTTGGATGTAAATTTGGAAGTTCAAGTAATTCTTTACAGAGTTTTAGACATGTGTGGCATCCTGCTTTAGTTTGTTGCTTACATCAACTATCCTTTAAACACAACCAAGTTCCATCTGACATTGGCATCTACCCAGTATATTAAATGGACATCTGTGCACCTTCTGGGAACTTTATCCTTCAGAACAGGCACTTGTGCAGTTATGCAACAACAGAGAAATAATTTCCAAGTGCACAGTGGAATGTTTATGGTCTCACGTGCAACTAATTATTCATTCCCGTATAAGCATAATGTGTGCTGTATATGAAAGATCCATGGAATCAGTAATCGCATTGTTTTTTAAATTGCAAGTTCATTCCATTTCAAGTTTTGGGCTTTGACTATCATGAGAAACCTCTGCATACAGGTTGGTGACATTATACAAAATGTCATTCAATTACACTGCATTTTTGTACTGCTTTACATTCAACACACTTCTGAGTCCAGCCTGTTCTGAATGTACAGTATGTGTATCATACTCTGTGCATGTATGTACCTCCAAAAATTCTAAGAACTGGATCCTAACAAAGTTACGTGGTGGAAGGCATAGGGCGTGACCAGTGAGATACGGCCCCTCCGGGTTTTGGCTTCTATTGAGTTGTGAGTCAGGATGGGAGCCTGCATGCTGTTCTGGTGCCATCTTGTGTTCTAGCAGTGCTAGTAAGGCTCAAAAACAAGTGAGTTATACAGGCTTGTTTCAAATGTGCTTTTTATGCATGGATCAAATGTAAGTGTGTTTTTAGTATCTTATGTTTCGGCATTTAATGTGCTTACAATATCAAATTTATATTTGCGTGTGTGCACATTTGTGACCCATGGTGCATTGAGTTTCTCCTTTTCCCGGAGATAAGAGGTGAATATGTGATCAGACTTAATGGATAACTTAAAGAGCTGATTGTACGTTTCACCTCCTGTAATAGAAAGGTCAATGCTATCTGATGAATTTTTCTTGCCACGTGGTGTTTGGAATCTTTGGATGATGTGACACATGGGGAAGTGCACTTTGAAAATTCGTAAGAGGATTTGTGTTTGAAGATTTTTCACATATATGGGCATTTTCTCACCTTGTTTTTTTATTGCCGTATATACTCGAGTATAAGCCGACTTGAATATAAGCTGCGGCACCTAATTTTACCACAAAAAAAATGGGAAAACTTTATTGACTCGAGTATAAGCCTAGGGTGTCCATCTGCATGCCTCACTGTGTCCATCTGCATGCCTCACTGTGCCCATCTGCATGCCTCGCTGTGCCCATGACTAGACTGACGTTTAACATGGGAGTCTATAGAAGGGGTGCCCGGCTTTGAAAAATCGGTGCTCCCTGGCCATTGGTCCCCCCAGACAAAAAACTTTGCACACTTATAGAGGAGAAATGGGGCTACATGTGTGCCAAGTTTCGGGTCCAGGGGACCTATGACTGGCCGGTACTGGGTCCCCAAAGTCACTGGAGAAATGACCATTTAACATGGAAGTCTATGGAAGGGGTGCCCGGCTTTGAAAAATTGGTGCTCCCCGGCTGTAGGTCCCCCAGACAACAAACTTTGCACACTTGTAGAGGCTACATGTGTGCCAAGTTTGGGGTCCAGGGGACTTACGGCCGCCTGGTACCGGGTCTCCAAATTCCGGGAGATCAGGCGTAAAAAAGGTGACTCTAGTATAAGCCGAGGGGGGGGGGGGGGCATTTTCAGCAAAAAAAAATTGCTGAAAAACTCGGCTTATACTCGAGTGTATATATAGTATTTTTAATTTTTTAATTTTATTTCTTTATTTTAGTTGTCATACATCAGGGCTCGACAATCCCCGGGCGCCAGGTCGCAAATGCGACTAGAATTAGCGACCTGGCACCTGGGGCAGCACAGCTGAGGTTACCTGCATCTCCGTGCGCCCCCCTTCGCGATCGCGTTATCTTGTCGGGCCGTTATCTTGCCGGGCCGCGCCGGGCGTTAATTTAGGCCGCGGCTTTGCGGCCTTCTGCAGGCCTAGGCTTCATTCTGTAATCTGGCGCCATCTTGTGGTGGCCGTTGGTAAGACAACCAGCAATGCTTGCCTGTTTCACTGCCCGCCCATCTCCTTCCCTTTACTTAGAAGTTAACCCCCAAACATTATATATATTTTTTATTCTAACACCCTAGAGAATAAAATGGCGGTCGTTGCAATACTTTCTGTCACACCGTATTTGCGCAGCGGTCTTACAAGCGCACTTTTTTGAGGAAAAAAATACACTTTTTTTAAATTAAAAAATAAGACAACAGTAAAGTTAGCCGAATTTTTTTTTTATATTGTGGAAGATAATGTTACGCTGAGTAAATTTGATACCCAACATGTCACGCTTCAAAATTGCGTCCGCTCGTGGAATGGCGACAAACTTTTACCCTTTAAAATCTCCATATGCGACATTTAAAAAATTCTACAGGTTGCATGTTTTGCGTTACAGAGGATGTATAGGGCTAGAATTATTGCTCTCGCTCTACCAATCGCGGCGATACCTCACATGTGTGGTTTAAACACCGCTTTCATATGCGGGCGCTACTCGCGTATGCGTTCGCTTCTGCACGCATTGGTCGTTAAAAAAAAAACCTGGCTCCTAACTTTTTTAGCTGGCTCCTAGATTCCAAGCAAATTTGTCAAGCCCTGTCATACATACAGAGAAATAAACAATTTCATTAATCCATCAATCATGGAAAGCAGTCTCCCGCGCGCATGCGCGGGAGTGACGAATCGCGGCTCCAGCCACTCACAGTGCTGGAGCCGCGATACCCGGAAGACACGCCGAGGCATAATGTCAGCTGCCTCGGTGTGGACCGGGAGGGACACCGACGCCTCGTTCTAAGGTAAGTATTTCATAATGAGCTAGTATGCTGTGCATACAAGCTCTTTATGCCTTTTCCTTTACAGGTGTAAAAAAAAAATGCGGGTATACAACCGCTTTAAAAAAAAAAGAGAGAAAAATGATAAAAAGAGATGAAAAAAAAAACACTGACTCCCCTATCAGTGTTTTTTTTATTATTTTTATCTTTTCATGTTTGGTATGCTGTAAAATTGTTGGTGGTATCTGTAATTTTTATGGTTGTATATTTATTTCTTATGGAGTGCATTGCACTGTTTGTTTATTTTAGTTGTTTGGATTTTTGAGTATTCGATAATTTTAAAATGATATCTTTCTATTACAAACGTTCACACATAAATATATTTTTTTTTTTTCAATTTTTTTTCAATTTTTTAAAAGATATTTTAATTATTTATAGTTGCCACTTTTTTATGTGTGTGTATATATATGTATATATAATATTATGCACAATAAATAATGAAAATCAATAAGTAGTACAGAAACTATTTTTTGAAATCGGTGCAGAGCCGCACCGATTAGGACTGTGCTATTGCCGGCAATTTGCGGCAAATATCGCCGTTTTGACATGTGATTTGACATGCCAAATCGCATGTCTAAACACACCAGTGTGGACCAGGGCTTAAAGTCCTTCAATATTCCAAAAAAGCAGTGCTTCACCCAAAGTTTTTTATATAATATATATATATAATTTATTATAATTTTAAACCTTCCCGATTGGGGTTGCCTTTTGTTGTAAGATTATTTCTTCATGGATGGTTGTAGGTTTCCTCATTTGAGTATCCCATGTGTAGATAACATTAGTATTTTCAGCATCTGCAACTGATCATGGCAGATCTTTAGTTGAGCAATAGTGAAGCTGAAAGCACAGACCTTGTAGCTTTTGTTGCTAAGCTGAATACCATTTTTATTTTATTTAGAGAAACTACACACCCACTTTCACTATGCATTATTTCTTCGTGTGCTTTTTTCTTTTGTGTTTTGATTGCAGTCCAAGAAGGTTTTAGAAATGCTAATATCAATATTTGTTTGTTGCGGTATCTTTATCAGTTCAGCAAAGTGACCCATGTCAGGCCTAATAAAACAGTTTAGAGAGACTTACCACCTCTTTATAGGAAGCTGTGCTAGAGAAGGCCACACCTGGATTAGTGAACATTTTACACCAGCTCAGCATTTCCCATTCATTAAATTCCTCCTGCAGCCACATAAATGTCGGTGCCTGTTCTTGGACTGGACCCACTTCTAGTTTGTGTGTGGCTACATGTGTACCTAATCCTTGTAGTTTTCATTTCCTCTTTTACAATTCCTGCCGCATGAACAAGAATGGATCTCTCCCTGTGTCTCGTCCACCCACCCCTCCTTTGCAGTCCCAACACACACTCCTTCAGCCCAGAGGAAGTGGAGGAGCATGGCTGTGTGATTGTATGTGTGTAGTAATCCCATCGCTCTCATGTTTCCGCAGGTTGTGCGTGCCAGGCCCGGACACAGCTTCCAGGGGCCTGATTTTCCTAGGGTTGTATTTGGCACAAAAAGCATGGGACATGAGGGGGATGGGGGGTTGCCCTTTATACACTTTTCCTGGCTGTTGGAATGCAGCTCTCAGCTGTTTGCAGAACTCCCCTTATTCTGTTCCTTACTCTCTACTTATTATTATTATTATACAAGATTTATATAGCGCCAACAGTTTGCGCAGCACTTTACAACATGAGGGCAGACAGTACAGTTACAATACAATTCAATACAGGAGAAATCAGTAGGCCCTGTTCCTTATGCCCCGTACACACGATCTGAAAATCGTACGACTTCTTTTAGCTTAATAGTCGCAAGTAGAAATTGAGTAGGTTACTAAAGTCACAAAAATTCTCTTACGACAGAAAAAAAAAATCGGAATTGATGTCATGTGTTTTTTATGTATTTGTACAATGCATACATGCAATACATCTTGATCTGTGAGGATCCGCCCTGTGAACCTCTGCTTGCTCTGCGGGGATCGCTCCGCTGATCCCCGCTGAGCCGGCGGATGACAGGGCGGACCCCACACACTGTGCATGGACCGCCCTGTCAGATCTCCGCTCTCCCCTATGGGGGGGGGGGGGGGATCGGATGAACACGGTCCGTCTGTCTGTGTTCATTTGATCCGCTCTGCAGACGGATAGAAAAATAGGATTTTCCTCCGTCTGCAGAAACGGGGGATTGCGGGCATGGAGGAGATAGGGTGTCAGCGGATGTTCATCCACTGACACCCGCGATCTCATAGGGACCAATGCATGTCCCTTTTTCATCTGTAAACGGATGGATGAAAAAGCAGACATACGGTCCGCTATTGTGTGAAAGGGGCCTAACGTTGCAAAATCTGCTGCAGCTGTGCATGGCAGCCAATCGGCTTCTATCTTCAGCCTGTTCAATTACGTTTTGACAAAAAGAACTGAAAGCTGATTGGTTTCTATGCAGATACAAAATTGGGTGTATTCCTGCGCTACTATGGAGAGGGCTAGCTAGTGATATAAAACTGCTGCAAGCACCAGGGGGGGTCAGATCATACCCACGGAAATTAAGTGTATAAAGAGGGGGGTGGTGCTGCGCTGTTTAGTGAAATAAATTAAAGTTGAGCACCACCCTAAATAGCAACTTTTGCTATTTGGAACCCTCCCCCCCCCTCCGGTGTCACAATTGACACCTTTCAGGGGGGAGGGGGGTGAAGATACCTGTCTAAGACAGGTATTTTCACCCACATCCGGGAGTCCTGTCTCCGGGAATCTGCGGGAGTTACGTCACTTCCCGCAGACTTCCCTTGGTGTTCTGGGAGACACTCGGCTCCCAGAACACAGGAGCACCAATCAGAACGGCGCAGCGCGACTCGCGCATGCGCCGTAGGGAACCGGGCATGAAGCCGCAGGGCTTCACTTCCTGGTTCCCTCAGCGAGGATGGCGGAGGGAGCAGCAGAGCGACGAGCGGTCGCTCGTCCTCTGCTGCGGACGTCGCTGGACTCCAGGACAGGTAAGTGTCCAAATATTAAAAGCCAGCAGCTGCTGTAGCTGTAGCTGCTGGCTTTAAAAAAAAAAATTCCGGTGGAGCAACCCCTTTAAGTGAAATTCTTCTAAAACTTTGTGTAAGATAATAAAACAAATGCAAATAAACAATTATTGCAAAACGCACATAAAATAGCAAGATCTTCCAAGATGTGAAAAATGCACAATAAATAATCTTCAAGTGGTGACCATAAAATACTATCTTCTAAAATAGTAAACAATGTGCAACAGGTCTAAACACTGTGTCAAGAAATCAAGATTGTGCGAATCGCAAAATAAATAATGAACTGTGACAGTAAATCCTAGACAATGAAATCAAAAATGTCAAATGTAAAGCATACTTGCAACCAGTGCAAAAGATGCATAAATCAATCCGAAGGGATGTTGCACTTTAAAAAGTGCACGGTGCGACAGGTCTCTGAATATCCTCACGAGCTAGGATAACCAGGTTAATTGTAACATGCTTCTTTAAATTATAAATGTTGCAGGGCGATCGCACAGAAAATTGCAAAGCGATCGCACAAAAATTGCAGTATATGCGACTATATCAAGTGCAGGTAGAGTTCATTTGGTCAATCGTGAATGGTGAAAAAAGAAAGCAGTACATTTATCCTGTGCAGGAAGTGCAGTGATGCATGGAACGCAGGAGGGCCGAGGGGGGGGGCGGGGGGTGGTTGTGTGATGGGAATATCGTATTCCTCTTCCTGTGCTGGTGCACTCCGGAGGTGGTGACTTTTTGGTAAAGGTGGCCTCTTACCTGTAGGTAGAGAGGTAACAGCATGTAGCAAACAAGATGCTCTGTGTTCCTCTTGCCTGGTTCCTCTTGCCTGGTTCCTCTTGCCTGGTTCCTATTGTCTCCTAATAGCTGGATGCCGGGGTAATTGGGGTTTCCCTCTGGAGTATGCACTCATATGCCAGCCGTTGTAGAAGTAGAAATGAAGAGGGAAGATACTATATGGTGTAGTACGTTTTTAAAACATATATTGTTCAACACGTTAAAAGCAGTGGTACTCACATTTGGCAGTAACATTGTGTTACTGCCAAATGTGAGTACCACTGCTTTTAACGTGTTGAACAATTTTAAAAACGTACTACACCATATAGTATCTTCCCTCTTCAAAAGACTCCACAAGCTGCAAGCTCGTCTGCTGAGCGTCGCTTCTAGTTCCTATGCAGAGCTGCACCAGATTTTGTATCTCCCAGTTTTAGTAAATCAACCCGTAGTTTTTTTTTATTGCTCTGTCCCCATCAGTTGCTGCTCCTCTGACTCTATTATTAAACCAGAAAGCTTTGACTGCCACTGACATCACCAATGACACTAATACAGTGATCAGTGCTAATAATATACACTATCACTGTACTAATGACACTGGCTGGGAAGGGGTTAATATCTAGGACAATCAAGGGGTTGAATGTGTGCCTAACAATGTTTAGTGTGTGTACTTTGTAATGCTTTAACTAAGCAATGTGCCAGAAAAAAACAGCACATTGCTGCTGTCTGTAGAGAACCCTGTTGTTTAACAACACAGGGCTCTCTTCTGTCTTTTGCTCAGCAGTTGTCAGACATAAATCATTGGCTAATCAGCTTGTGCTGCAGCGAAAGAGTCTTCCGGGGACCCGGAGGAAAGCTGTAACGTACAGGTACATGATTGTGCCTGTATGTGCCGACCTGCTGCAGTAAATGTACTGTGGTGGGTCGGCAAGCAGTTAATGAACACAGAGCTGCATTCATTTGTCTTTTTGTTTTACCTACCCAAAACTCAAGGCTTTGTTCACCTTTGCCAATTCACACAGGGACGACTTTGGATAAGACTTCAAGTCGCCCCTAGTCGCCTCAAGTGGTGCTGCATGAGAAAATCAAGTGAATGGAGCCGTCTTAATGCACACTACTGCAGTCGCTCCGACTTCAGAAAAGCTCCCTGTACTACTTCAATCCGACTTGTACCCATTGATTTCAATGGAAGTCGCCTCAGAAGTCGGATCACTGTCTTAACAGAAGCAACAATACGGGAAGAGAACATACATTTCTCAGGCAGACCCCTCCCTCCCTCCCACAGAGCTGATTCTTGTTCGATTGGCTACTGGAAGGCCTCCTGTCCTGGAGGCAACTTGAAGTTGCCTTGTAAGTTGCCTCATGTTGCGCTGTGATTCATACTCAATTCGTGTCCAAGTTGCCTCCCAAAGTCGCGCTGACTGTGTTGCCCCTGTGTGAATGGAGTCTTAGAACATGTTATGTGTTATATAATTTAGAGTGTAAACATGTTCCAGCTCTTGCCCCCCTTTCCCTTTGACAGTGGATAGAGGATCCTCTCCCCGGCAGCTGATGTCACGTTTTAAAAATCTCTGTGGATCTCCCAGCCGAATCATTCATTCAAAGGGATCTGAGAATGAAAAAACTACAAGTCCTGTCTGCCTATCATATAATCCATATATATTGTTTAGCAGCCAATAGAGCTGCACGATTCTGGCTAAAATGAGAATCGCAAGTTTTTTTTTCTTAGAATATAGATCACGATTCTCGCGGCGTAACATCATCTTTCACATTAGAAAAACAAATCGGGCTAACTTAAGTTTTTTTTTTTGTTTTGTTTTTTTTATTCATTAAAGTGTATTTTTCCCCCAAAAAAATTGTGTTTGAAAGACCGCTGCGCAAATGCAGTGCGACATAAAATATTGCAACAATCATCATTTTATTCTCTAGGGTCTCTGCTAATATATATATATATATATATATATATATATATATATATATATATATATATAATGTTTGGGGGGTTCTAAGTAATTTTTCTAGCAAAAAATTTATGATTTTAACTTTGTAAGAAACAAGTGTCAGAAAAAGGTTTATGGTTAAACTTCCCTCATGTCAGGCAGAAGTTCATTCCTTTGATCTAAGAAGGAAAAGTTACAATGTTTATAGTTATCTACCAACACTGACAATGTGAAAACCTTGGAAGGCTGGCAGGTTTTTTTATTTTGACAGCTGAGTGAGCAGAGAACTCTCTGCACTTGTTACATGAACGAATCGGGAAATTCTGCATAGAGATCGCGAGGGGGGTTGAATCGAGATCACAACTTTTTTAATGATTAATCGTGCAGCTCTAGCAGCCAACAAACATGACATGCCAACGTCTGTACTGTGTCCAGGCGGTAATTTTGTAGGTTTCCAAAGATTTGTTTTTTTATTTTTGCACTTGAAAGAAAGTGATGAATTGTGAAATCCTTTTTATCAGTGTATAAGGGGAAATATTGCTTGTGTTTTATGATAAGCCTATCTTTGCATGTGGTTTCTAATCTGTAATTACTAGCAGTATCAGTAAGATTCCTGCCACCAACCCTGGACTGTGGTTGCATCCTGCCTTCACAAACTTGTCTCCTTTTCCTAAAATAAAATTCTTTTTTTAGTTTTCATTCTAAAAATGTTAATTTCCCCAGGTTTAATAGCATACTTTCTTTCCTGCAGCGTTTCACAAATGAAGACCATTTGTCTGTACACAAACACAAGCATGAAATGACTCTAAAGTTTGGGCCGGCTAGGACAGACTCTGTCATCATCCAAGGTAAATGCTGTGTTCCTTCCTGGATTAATGTTATATGTAACCAAGATTGCAATGTTTGTCGTCTTACTGGCAAATTAATTTTTTTATTCCCATGTAAACTAAAAGCAGTTAGGCCCCTTTCACACTTGTGCGACTTGTCCTGCAATGTCGCATGACAAGTCATACTCCATGGATAATGTTCATATCTGTGCGATTTTTAAAGTAGTTCCTGCACTACTTTGGTCCGACTTTAATGCGACTTGAGGTCCAAAGACCTCAAGATTACACAGGCATTGCTTCAAGTGGCATCAGTCGTGTGACTTTTCAAGTCGTACAAGTGTGGGAAAGGGGTCTTATAGTTATTGTAAAGCTTCCTTTTAAAAAAAAAAAAATAACAAACATGTCATACTTACCTCCACTGTGCAGCTCGTTATGCGCAGAGTGGCCCCGATCCTCAACTTCTGGGGTCCCTCGGCGGGTCTGCGGCTCCTCCCCGCATCAGATAACAACCCACCCCCCAGGAGAAGCGCTCTCCTGGGGGGTTACCTTGCGGGCGCGCTCCCGAGTCCAGCATTCGGCATCCATAGACA
Source organism: Rana muscosa (assembly GCA_029206835.1). Classification (NCBI taxonomy): domain Eukaryota; kingdom Metazoa; phylum Chordata; class Amphibia; order Anura; family Ranidae; genus Rana; species Rana muscosa. The sequence goes on from CM055117.1 coordinate 912,126,752, forward strand.
CGAATGCTGGACTTAGGGCCCCGCCCCCTGCGTCATTGACTTTGACAGCAGCGGGAGCCAATGGCTCTGCTTCTATCAATCTATCCAATCAAGAGCTGGGACCCCGTGCAGAGAGGGACAGCGTGTCTCTGCCGAGGGAAATACGGGGCTCAGGTTAGTAAAACGGGGGCTGTGTTTTTTCACCTTAATGCTTAGGATGCATCAAGGTGAAAAAACACAAGGGTTTACAACCACTTTAAAGAGAAGTTCAGGATTTAAAAAAAAAAGACATTTATACTCATCAAGGTGGATGCAGCATCGATCTGATGCTGTATCAGTTTCCCTTCGACTCTGCAGTGGGAACTGAGCAATCAAACACCGCTGATCGGTCAGTTTTCAGGGCTCAGACCTATGGTCCTTCTCTGATGGTTGCTCCCATCCTGACACTCGGTCTTCCTATGGTTATTCTGCCAGCCCAGTCCTTTCATAACATGTTACACCCTTAAGAGAAGGACCATAGGTCTGAGCCCTGAAAACCCCTTTAATATGAAAGGTTTACCTTGCATTAAGGTAAAGAATATTTAAGCATCCAGTATTCAACCCAAACCCCCTCCTTTACTTACATGAGCCCTCACTTGTGATCCAGCGCTGTGCTTGTCTGCAGCTCTTCTCTTCCTGCTCTCTTGGGCTTTGCTGAGGCAGCAGGAGCCATTGGCTCTCGTTGCTGTCTATCAAAGCCAGTGATGGAGAAGCGGGGGGGGGGCGAGTCCCGCTGTCTGCGGCGTCTATTGAGGATCAGAACCGAGCTCCACAGTGTGTGTTTATGGACACACACATCCCAGCTCAGGAGAGAACCCACATGTGCACCCACATAGGAAGTGGCTTCCTATGGTAGCTCATGGAGAAGAGGAGTAGCCAATAGCAAGGAACAAGGACACCAGAAGAGAAGGTTCAGGGCCTTTACAACCACTTTTGTGTGTGTGTGTGTGTGTGTGTTTGTGTTTTTTTTTTCATCTTCCCTGTTCCTCCCTTTATTTCACCTTTTTTTTAATCCAAGGTCATGTATCTCTTCTTTCTTTTTTGTAGATCAAACGCCAACTCCAACCCGTTTTCTCAAGAACTGTGAGGAAGTGGGTCTGTTTAATGAACTAGCTGGCTCTTTTGAACATGAATTCAAGAAGGGGACAGAAGAGGAAGATGACAAAAAGGTTTGGGAATTAAATTGTATCTTATGGTCTGTAAGTAAAGCTGGCCTCAGGTGGATTGTAGCAACTGAATTTTGATCTATGTGTTGCTGTCCCTGTTCAATAGAAATTGATCACTAGCCCATAATCTGGAATACTTTTGTTGCACAGTGGCTGCAGCTTGATCAGTGTAATCCCACCAAGGATAGGAGGGATTCCCCAATCCACCTCCTTTGTGAGGATGGAGGAATCGTTTTTTTTTTGTTTTTTGTTTTTCTTTTCTTTTTTCTTTTCCTTCCTTTTCTTTCTTTCTTCTCACTGGCTGAATGAAAAAATCTAACACTCTCCATGGGCAGTTTAACAGTATATTGTGCATATGACATGTACCTGGAAGCACTGGGTATTTACCTCAGAGGCAGAAGTGGTGGGGAAGTGCTGGTAAGTTGAGTATAAGGTGGCCAGGATGGAGGGACCGTTTCAGAGGGCGAGGGGGATGACATTTGGTAACCTGTTACACTCTAAATATGATAACATACTGCTAAAGATGGAGTTGGCCTTTAACTCCCAAATGATAGTTCTGTTTAAGCCGTCCTTACCCTCTGCAATTAAAAAAACAAACAAAAATAAAGACATTTTTGTCTTTTATTTTTTTATTTCTCTTCACTCCTTTTTCTATAGGATATTTTCCACAATTGTAGTGGTGAGATATATAGTACACATACTGTATATATTTTTAGGCAAATACAATATATAGTACATGGCACAGCACTAAATGACAATATGGTGTTGATTTACTAAAACTGGAGAGTGCAAAATCTGGTGCAACTCTGCATTGAAATCAACTTTCAGGTTTTTTTTTTTTTGGTCAAAGCTTCAGGCCTGGTTCACACTTGTGCAATGCCAGACATCGCATGTAATTCGCAGCGCACTGCTGTTCACATTACATGTGATGTCTGTGCGGTGCAATTTCAGCCATACAGATAGTATGGATGATATCGCAACGCATTCGGTCCAAACACGCACAGGACCCTTTTTTCTGTTCGTACCAGAATCGGATCGCATGTGTGTTCACACATATGCGATCCGATTCATGTCCGAACTGTCAATTCGCAGTGCGATACTCGAGGTGAAATGGGGGTGTCGTTAACATATAATGACACTCCCCAGCAGTTCGCATATGGCAGTGTGAACTGCCGTGCGAGTCGGGTGCGATGGGGGAACTCACAGTGGATTTGCAGGGTTCTCGCATCGCACCAGTGTGAACCGGGCCTAACTGAACAGGCTGAAGTTAGAAGCTGATTGGCTACCATGCACAGCTGCACCAGATTTTGCACTCTCCAGTTTTAGTAAATCAACCCCAATGTGTCTTGTTACCTTTAAACTGGTTGTCACTTCTACATGGCAGTGTTAATCAATGTTGGTTTGAATAGTACGTATATTCTATGCATATACATGCTTATTAAAGCGGAGCTCCCCTGAAAAAAAATTATTAAAAGCCAGCAGCTACAAATACTGCAGCTGCTGACTTTTAATATTAGGACACTTGCCTCTCCTGGAGTCCAGCGACGTCGGCAGCAGAAGACGAGCAATCGCTCGTCACTCTGCTGCCCCCACCGAAATCCTCAGTGAGGGAACCAGGAAGTGAAGCCTTGCGGCTTCACTGCCCGGTTCCCTACCGCGCATGCGCGAGTTGCGCTGCGTCGTTCTCACTGGTCCTCGTTGTGTTATGGGAGCCGAATGTTTCCCAGAACACAACTGCGGGAAGTGACGTACTACACGCAGAATACCCGCAGAGAGGACTCCCGGAAGTGGGTGCAAATACCTGTCTTAGACAGGTATCTGCACCCCCCTCTCCCCTGAAAGGTGCCAAATATGACACCGGAGGGGGGGAGGGTTCCGATGACCGGAAGTTCCACTTTAGGGTGGAGCTCCGATTTTACCACTTAATGACTGCCAACAGAAAATCTAAATATTGAAAAAAAATACAATAACAAATTCACAGTGGAGCAATAGAGGCACTTTTTGTTATGCACTACCCTTTGTAAGCTATCAGGCAAAGCTGGATCATTCACTGGCTACCTGGTAGATCGCGGCCAGATGACTGGTAGATCGCAGTCTGGGCTTGCTGATGCTCCATCCCAGAACATCAAACAGAGTGCAATGCAGAGGGACTACTTGTAAAGTTGGAGCTGTAGTAGGGAGCAAGAGCTGCATAAGCCAATGCCTCCTCTGTAGTGCTGACCCCTGGGCAGCATATTAGTATAGGGCTGCTATCCCACTGCTTCCACCCTAAAGTTAAGGTAAGTGTCCTATTATTAAAAGCCAGCAGCTGCAGTATGTGTAGCTGCTGGCTTTTGTTTATTTATTTTTGGCCAAAACACTGCTTTAAATCTTGATGCTTTGGTAAAAAGTGCATCCAGCAGCAATCACTGCAGGAAATCGCTGGTTGTGCAAACAGCCACGGATTTCTGCAGGCTCTGGTGACCTGTTATTAAAATGTATGGGCTTGGCAGCCGCAGCTAGCTGCTCACAGGTGGAAAAAACAGCAGAAGGAATCGGCAAATTCCTGCCACTCTCATTCTCACCATGGCTAATTGCCTCTGTGAATGAAGTCTGAAGTCTAAAACCTAGTACACATTAGTGTACTAGCGGGTTGAACGAAATAACAAAAAAAAAAACACTGATGCCACCCCTCCCTGCCAAATCACTCTGGTCAGTGCTCTCAGCCATTGGCTGAGAGCTTTAATTGGGAGCCGGTTGGCTGCTGGTTTTCCAGCATGTTCGTCCGATAGAAGCCAGCCTGGCTGCCATACACACGGGCCGAATATCATGCGGTTCAAAAAAAACTGTCCAACATTTGGCCCATGTGTATGACAGCGGGTCTGACAGAAGCCGGCTGTTTGACCCGTGTGTACTAGGCTTTTACTCATATGGGTCTGCTCCTTCTCTCACCAGCAATGCTAATTTGTCTCGCTACGGAAAAGCAGTTGGGAGAGGGCACAGGGTGTGAGAGAGGCTTCTTTCGCTCTACTACTTTGCCTGCACGAGGTAGCTTAGTTCTGCTCTTCAGAAGAAGGCTGTTCCTAATGAAAGCAAGTTATTCAACGTAAAGCGGTATTAAACCCAAAAACAAACATTTATTATATTACCAATTCTTAGATGTGATGGCTGCATGCGTTTTTTAGGATTTGTTTCTTTTATTTTCACTTGGTGATTCAGCCACTAAGTCTCTCATTTTTCAACAGAACAAAGTCTCCTACAGATATAGCAGTTAGAGCAGGGATATGCAATTAGCGGACCTCCAGCTGTTGCCAAACTACAAGTCCCATCATGCCTCTGCCTCTGGGTGTCATGCTGGATGCTGTCAGAGTCTCGCTATGCCTCATGGGACTTGTAGTTTGGCAACAGCTGGAGGTCCGCTAATTGCATATCCCTGAGTTAGAGGGTTGAGACATGCCATTAACCACTGACAGGGTGCTTAGAGTTGTCAGCTTTTATTTATGTAAAACCTTTATCCCAAAAGGAACAAAAGTGTTGCTGTAACTGTAAAAGTGTTAGCTGGACTTTTGCTTCAATTTGTCAGTGTAGCTATAATCTGCTAGTACATCTAACATTATCCTCCCCGAGACTGACAGTACTGCTGTCCAAAGGTGTCTGTTGTTCCTTCATCCAGAGTGGTACCCTAATACAGAAGGTGTGTTGCTAGCCAGATCACTAGGGTAAAGCAGTAGTTAAACCGCTGAAAAAAAAAACTGAAAACAATAGCACTTTATGAAATGCTTAACCTTGGAACGAAGCCCTGCAGCGGCGTCAAGTCACCACTGAGGGAGCTGACATGTTCCCCCTGCATTTCTTCCGGGATCACTGGCTCTGGTGCTGTGAGCCCTACGCGCGGGAGCCATTCGTTCCGGCGGAATACGCCGGACCAGCAGAGCGCATTCACCGCTAATGTCAGCGGCTGCATGCAGGGTCAATATCTCCTAAACCGTGCAGGTTTAGGAGATATTATTTTTACCTACAGGTAAGCCTTATTATAGGCTTACCTGTAGGTATAAATCACCAAGCGGGCAATACAACCGCTTTAATACAGAGGGAAAGGCCTATTTTTGGTTAAATACCACTTTAACGGGTGCAACTCATTCTCTGCTGTACAGCAGGCGGCACACCCTACAGAGAGAATGGAACAGCCAATAGACTTCGAGAGGAGCCGGCAGACGTTGTTCTAGGAAGTGAAATTGAGGCCACCAGCCTTAGCCTTTCCAAGGTAGCAGCAGGCCACGGCTTGGTAGTTAAGAATAATTGCCATAGGGACTTGAATAGCAATAAAAACATGACCCCTCCATACTCTATGCAACTGGAGCAAGGGCACTAGGGTGGTAAACACTTTGTCAGCATTTTGTGTGATACATTGATTGTACCCATTGCATTGTTCATGAGAAGGATTGCAGCAAGTCCAAGCAAGCCATTAGACAGGGGTCAAGGAGGTCTGTCAACTGCTGTTTCTCTGGCCGCTCGTTTCTTGATGAACATGGTTATATTCTGCATTTCTTTTTTCCATATAGCACTGAGATGCTTAAAAAGGGAATCTGGTTGGTGTGGTCAACAAAAACAGTTTTCCTTCAGACACTTTGATCCTTAAAGTTAAGCCTATAATCAGATTACCTATAGGTAATGTAAATATCTCCTAAACATGCACTGTTTAGGAGATATTTACTGTACATGCAGCCAGTGACATCACTGGCACATGCACTCTCAAAGAACGGCCACCCGTGCCGTTTCTTCAAACCACCGTGTCGTGAGCGGCGTCATCGTGGCTCCGGCCAGTCACAGAGCCGGAGTCCGCGAACCCAGAAGCAAGATGGCGGCAGATTCCAAATCTGACACCTCGGTGCGGGAGGGCTTTTTTTTAAAGATAAGTTTAACATAATGTGCTAGTATGCAATGCCAACTAGCACATTATGCCATTACCTTGCAGGGTAAACAAAAAATAAATAAATCATCCAGCGGTTTATAACCACTTTAAAGATGATTCTGGCTTTCTCGCTTATTTAAAGAACAGATTATTTACCCATAATATAAAATATTACATAAAGCCATAAACTTTGGGATAGGAGAGCATTGCCCATAGATACCAAAGTCCAATGCCGACTAAAAAGAGATACCCATTAGCAGTTAGTGTTTATACACCCAAAATAAAAAAAGCACTGCAAAATAAAGAAGACAATGCATGTTTAAGGTGTCACTGTATGCTGCCTTCTAAATTTTTCAGAGTATTTATTATCAGTCTATTTTTCTGTCTTTTTTTTATTTTTATTTTACACCTAAACAATTTGATGTTGTGATCCCTTTAGAAAAATACAGTGTGTGTGTGTACGTATGTTATAAAAAAAATGTGAGTGTGTGTATATAGTTTTTTTTTTTATTTCACATGAATGTGAACTTTATTGGAGATACCCATAATAAAGTTGTGTTATATCCTACTATGCTGTGTTGTGTGCATGCAGAGTGCCGGACCACTGGATATGTCTTTACCTTCAACCCCTGACATTAAAATCAAAGAAGAGGAACCAGTAGAAGTGGATTCATCCCCACCAGATAGTCCAGAGTCATCATCAGAGGAGCAGGTACGGCAAATATGCTGATACTTTATTCAGAAAGCTTCCTATTTTTAAACTTGCAGCAGAATTTCACTCTCTCAATCAACATTTACTATTTGTAATCTTTATGCTGCTAGAATTAGTAAATGGATAGGAAAGTATATCATATTTACTTGTCTTAAATTTTTTTTTAATTTCTTCAGTTACTTCCTGGTTTCCATGCCTAGGCAAATTATGTAATTTATCCCAGGAGTCTTCAACCTCCTTCTGCCTGCATGCCTGAGCTAAGGGCAGATGGATTCCAGGAAGTGTGTTTTTCAAAGTGATTTCTCAACCAAATAAAGCATTGAGACTTGGATGGATGGGTGAATTTGCTTTCAATATTAAAAAAAGATGAAATGGCATTTTGGTTTGTGGTGCAGTGCATTCGAAAAGTATTCACAGCGCTTCACTTTTTCCACATTTTGATATGTTACAGCCTTATTCCAAAATGGATTAAATTATTTTCCTCAAAATTTAACAAACAATACCCCATAATGACAAATTGAAAGACGTTTGTTTGAATTCTTTGCAAATTTATAAAAAAAAAAAAAAAAACACAAAATCACATGTACATAAGTATTCAGAACCTTTGCCATGACACTCAAAATTGAGCTCAGGTGCATCCTGTTTCCACTGAATATCCTTGAGGCCGGGTTCACACTGGGGCGACAAACGCTCCGACATTGGGAGCTCACGTCGCATGACGTGTGAAAATCAATGTTTCCCTATTGGAGCCGTCTTAACTGGTCCGACACAAGTCAGTCCGACTTTGAAAATGCTCCCTGTACTACTGTTGTCCGACTTTGATCCTACTTCAGCCCATTGACTATCATTGAAGTCGGATCAAAGTCGGACCGCAGTCTTGCATGATCCGACTTTGGCATGCGACTTGTGCTCTGCTGATCTTGACGGGGAACTCCACGCCAAATTTTAAAATAAAAAACCGGCATGGGTTCCCCTCCAGGAGCATACCAGGCCCTTCGGTCTGGTATGGATTTTAAGGGGAACCCCCTAAGCCGAAAAAACGGCGTGGGGGTTCCCCCAAATTCCAAACCAGACCCTTATCCGAGCACGCAACCTGGCAGGCCCCCCTCCCTCCTGAACCGTACCAGGCTGCATGCCCTCAACATGGGGGGTTTGGTGCTTTGGGGCAGGGGGGCGACCTGCGGCCCCCCCCACCCCAAAGCACCCTGCCCCCATGTTGATGAGGACAGGGCCTCTTCCCGACTACCCTGGCTGTTGGTTGTCGTGGTCTGCGGGCGGGGGCCCCCCTTTAATAAGGGGGCCCCCAGATCCCGGCCCCCCACCCTATGTGAATGAGTATAGGGTACATCGTACCCCTACCCATTCACCTGGTGGAAAAAAAATTCAATAAAAAAACACTACACAGGTTTTTAAAGTAATTTTATTACACAGCTCCAGGGGTCTTCTTCCGACTAAGGGGGTCTCCGGTGTCGTCTCCGCGCTCTCCGGTTCTTTCTTCCTTCTGCTGGGCCTCCGCTATCTTCTTCCAGCTCTTTTGCTAGCGGGGCCCAGTCTTCTCCGTCGCCTTCTTCCCTCTTCTTCTCTCGCTCTCCGGTTCTTTCTTCCTTCTGCCGGGCCTCCGCTATCTTCTTCCAGTTCTTTTGCTAGCGGGGCCTGGTCTTCTCCGTCGCCTTCTTCCCTGATGGTCACTCTGACAGAGAACCAGCGTTTCTCTGTGGAGAGAGGAGAACCTTCCAGAAGAACAACCATCTCTGAAGCACTCCACCAATCAGGCCTGTATGGTAGAGTGGTCGGACAGAAGCCACTCCTCAGTAAAAGGCACATGACTGCCCGCCTGGAGTATGCCAAAAGGCACGTGAAGGGCCCTTAGACCATGAGAAACAAAATTCTCTTGTCTGATGAAACAAAGATTGAACTCTTTGCCCTGAATGGCAAGCATAATGTCTGGAGGAGACCAGGCACCACTCATCACCTGGCCAATACCATCCCTACAGTGAAGCATGGTGGAGGCAGCAACGTGCTGTGGGGATGTTTTTCAGTGGCAGGAACTAGGAGACTAGTCAAGATCGAGGGAAAGATGATAGCAGCAATGTACAGAGACATCCTTGATGAAAACCTGAGTGGCCCAGCCAGAGCCCAGACTTGAACCCGATTGAACATCTCTGGAGAGATCTGAAAATGTTTGTACAGGGACGCTCCCCATCCAACCTGATGGAGATGAGAGGTCCTGAAAAGAAGAATGGAAGAAACTGCCCAAAAATAGGTGTGCCAAGCTTGTAGCATCATACTCCAAAGACTTGAGGGTGTAATTGGTATCAAAGTTGCTTCAACAAAGTATTGCGCAAAGGCTGTGAATACATATGTATATGTGATTTATTTTTTCCGTTTTTTTATTTTTAATAAAATTGCAAAAATTTCAAACAAACTTCTTTCACAATGTCATTATGGGGTATTGTGTGTAGAATTTTGAAGAAAATTATGAATTCAGTCCATTTTGGAATAAGGCTGTAACATAACAAAAAATGTGCAAAAAGTGAAACGCTGTGAATACTTTCCAGATGCACTGTAGTTCCGCTTTAAATTTTACTTATGCATATTCTATTCATGACCTTTTTTATAGCAAGTCCACAAAATAGAAATGTTTTTAGTGTAACTTGCAAATTAAAGCGGTTGTATACCCGCTGAAGTTTTTTCTTTTTGGCTACCTGTAAGGCAAAAGGCATAATGAGCTAGTTTGCACTGCATACTAGCTCATTATGAAATTCTTAACTTAGAACGAGGCTCCGGGGGAGATGACATGTTGCCTTGGCGTGTCTTCCGGGTATCGCGGCTCCAGCGCTGTGAGTGGCTGGAGCCGCGATGTCGTCACTCCCGCACATGCGTGCGGGAGACTTCTTTCCGGCAAGGTCTGGCGTCTGCCGGGCTTTCAGCCGAGAATCCCCGATGCGCATGCGCCGCTGCAGTCAGCGGCGCATTGCAAGGGGAATATCTCCTAAACCATACAGGTTTAGGAGATATTCTTTTTACCTAGAGGTAAGCCTTTTTATAGGCTTACCTGTAGGTAAAAGTAAAAAATTTGACTATACAACCGCTTTAAATTGTAAAAATATCGAAGCGCATATAGTGAAGTGCGGTAGTCTAAGGCAACCTTTTTTCTATTGATGGGACTTCAGTAAAATAGGATCTGCTTCCTGTGGGTTTTGGTTCTTTGAGGTCTTTGCACTTCTTATGTTGTAAAGCGCTGCATAAACTGTCTGCACTATATAAATCCTGTATAATAATAATAATAACTTCTTTATAAACCCAAGTGTTGGTGGCTTTGTGTAGAACTGTTTTGATTTCACTAAAAATTGATAGTGTATTTCCACTTTTGCAGTCAAAATTGAAAAACCCCCACTATATTGTTTATGTATTCCCATTCACACAGCTTGCCTAAAAAATATTTTTATCTATTTTTTTTCTTCATTTTTTTTTTTTTTTTTTTTAAAGCTCATTTATACGTTAGATTCTACGGGCACCTTCCATTGCTTTGAAAGGATGGCACTGTGAAAATAAGGCGCAGAAGTAGGGACTTTTATTTTTTTAAGTATATTATCTTTAACTCTTGGCTAGAACAGACAGTGCTCACATCTAGTTTAGTTTATAACGGGTAACGAGACCGGCCAGCACAACACAGACTGGGTTAATTATGTAAAAAAAAAAAAAAAAACTCCTAGATTGTAAGCTCTAACGAGCAGGGCCCTCTGATTCCTCCTGTGTTAAATTGTAACTGTACTGTCTGCCCTCATGTTGTAAAGCGCTGCACAAGCTATATAAATCCTAAATAATACAATAATATAAATTCCCAGCTCCCTCCTTAACCACTTCAGCCCCGGACCATTATGTAGCTAAAGGACCAGGCCACTTTTTGCGATTTGGCACTGCGTCGCTTTAACTGACAATTGCTCAGTCGTGTGACGTGGCTCTCAAACTAAATTGGCGTCCTTTTTTTTTCCCACAAATAGAACTATCTTTTGGTGGTATATGATCACCTCTGTAGTTTTTATTTTTTGAGCTATAAACAAAAATAGAGCGACAATTTTGAAAAAAAATCTATATTTTTGACTTTTTGCTATGATAAATATCCCCCAAAAATATATAAAAAAACTTTTTTTTCCCACAGTTTAGTCCGGTACGTATTCTTCTACATTTTTGGTAAAAAAAAACGCAATAGGCGTTTGGTTTGCGCAAAAGTTATAGCTTCTACTAAATAGGGGCCTTTTTATGGCATTTTTCATAATATATATATTTTTTTGTAGTTATGGCAGCAGATCAGCGATTTTTATCGTGACTGCGACATTATGGCGGACACTTTTGACAACATTTTGGGGCCATTGTCATTTTTACAGCGATCAGTGCTATAAAAATGCACTGATTACTGTGAAAATTACACTGGCAGTGAAGGGTTTAACCTCTAGGTGGCGCTGTAGGGGTTAAGTGTTCCCTAGGAAGTGATTCTTACTGTAGGGGGGCGTGGCTACACGTTACACGTCACTGATCGTCTGTTCCGATGACAGGGAACAGACGATCACTGACATGCCACAGAGAAGAACGGGGAATGGTTTGTTTACACTCGCCTCTCTTCGTTCTTCAGCTCTGTGACCCAATCGCGGGACACCGGCGGCGATCGGATCCCGCAGTCACGGAGCTCAGGATCGGGTCCCATGGCTGGGATCTTAAAGGGGACGTACCTGTACGTCCTTGTGCCCAGCCGTGCCATTCTGCCAACATATATTGGCGTGAGGCAGTCCTTAAGTGGTTAAAGTGTCATTAAACCCACATCATTAAATCGATCAATAAATGCTGTATTTCATGCTGTTCATACTCATTCACTATGGGATTTGTTTTCTGTATTCTGCAAAAAAAAACTGGTTAATCCTTCTGTTCTCTTGTCTCCCTCTTCTGTCCATGTCCTCACTGCAGTTGGGGATTTTGCAGAGCGACGTTGACAGTTAGTGCACATGCACAGTTTTCATTGTATTTCTACCCTGAGCATTTTCTCCCTATCACATCTGAGCAGCCCATGTGACTATAGAGTCAAAAATGTGGGCGTGTACACAGTGGTAAATGGCAGCCCTATAGATTTGATTTCAAATATGTATTTGTATGACAATGTAAAACCGTTTATTGATCTTATTTATTTTTACTCTGTATCCCAAAGGATGATTTTTATTTTGAACATGTGACCAGCAGCAGAGGACTAGAAGCTCCTCCTGCTTATGTTCCCCTACAAACAGGCTGGCAAAGAGCGGGGTCATTTGACAGCTGTATATCGAGTAGGAAAAAGGTACTTCGATGTTTATTTATTACAATAATTACAGTGCCATCAGCCACATACAGAAAGAGCTGGGATAATGTAAATGTAACAGTGTTTGTTTAGTATCACTTTAACATGACACAGCAGGGGATAGCTTGGTGATTTTAAAGCACTTAAAAATGTAAGCTGCATGTAGTAAAAAAAGGAGAAAGTAAGCTGCAGTTATTTTTTTTTTTTTTATTATTTAGGCAGTGTTAATGGGAGAATGTAACAACTATAAAAAGGATGATATCCAAATTTGGCTGCAAACATGGAAATTCACTTTAAAGTGTATTTATAGCCAACACTTTTCATTTTGGTTGTAGACAAAGTAAGGAAAATTTTAAACCACTGTCTGTATTGCTGGGGAAAATTCCCTTCACTTTCTTCCCTAAAATGCAATGAGTGATAGGAAATTTCCACAAAAGTAGGTGAATTTGCCTCGTTGACAATTGTCAAAGTAAAATTTTGGTTCATTGGGAGAGTTTATCTCGCCTTTTTGTTTTGGTGATAAATTTTAAATTTCCCATTATTTTCTGTCTCCCTGACACCAGGACTATTAGGGAGAGACAGGTTATAATCTAACTAAACTCCTACCAAAATCTGGAAGAAAGTTTTGGCTATACCTACTCTTTAAATTATGAATGTAGACACTGGGTTGCTGGCTGGAGCTTTTCCACCCCACCCATGGAATCTCATAGGCCCTGCTGATATGTGTGTGGATTTGTCTGTGCTGAGATTCCTCCACTGGACAGATGTATAAGCCTAGACTGCATATATCCAGATCTGAAATACCAGTTTTTAGTGTGTATGTATGTATATGCAGGTTTAATTGCAGACGAAAGCAAGTCAGTGTGCGATAATTTGTGCTGTTGGCCACACTATATTATTTCTATGCATGGTTTTTGGTAGCTTGGGTGATGATGTTTGTTATGTCACTCTGGTAAAGGTGTCGCCAAAGCCGCAGGTCAGCTCAACGCCCACTCCTACAATAGTTCGGCCTGGCTCTCTGCCTCTCCACCTGGGATACGATCCTTTGCACCCTACACTTCCTTCACCCACATCTGTCATCACACAAGCCCCTCCGTCCAACAGACAGCTAGGGTAAGGAAGCTGTAGTTGTGTGTATTTCACCCTATCTGCTTTTCACACACTATCCTAATTTCTTAACCACCAGTGTGTTCATCATTATCCTTTTCTACCCTATGTTATGTTTCTCCACTCCCTTGTATTGCTCATACTAAAACAGAGCTCTGTTTCATGTCTAAGTGTCAGTCTTCCTTAAATCACTGTGCTGTATACATCTCTACCCTGATTGTGTTATTGTAAAAGGTTTCTTTTGTGTTTCAGCTCCCCAGGCAGTTCGGTCCCTCTTATGATGAACCTGGGCAATGGCCAGGCTGTTCCCTTCCTTCCTGGTCCACATGTACAAATGCCATCTGTAATATCGGTAAGGAGACCTTTGTCTGATTTGTTGTGGTATTAAATGCAGAGAACCAGGATTCCACTGACCAGTCTTGTTTCTGTGTTAACTCGGCTCAGTTGGCAAGACCAATGACCATGGTGCCCAATATCCCAGGAATTCCCGGTCCTCCAGTTATTGGTTGTGCAGGCCATATTTCTCCATCAGGACTTTCAATTCATTCAGAAGCCAAAATGGTAAGTAACCAGATAGCACAATGATATAATAAAGAAAAGAGATCGGTTTGTCTCAATTTCCTCACCTGGTTTTCTTTGCAGAGACTTAAAGCCTCACTTACTCATCAAGTCCCATCATCTCTTAATGGGGGAATGGCTATGGTGGCATCAAGGAATGAGCAAAGCCAGATATTGGTCCAGCATCCAGATGCTCCTTCCCCGGCACAGCCTCAGGTCAGTAATTGTACATGCAGCTTAGGTTGCTTTGTAAATTGACCCATTTGCCTGTTTTTGCATGTGTTAAAATTAACATTTTAGACCTAAAGATTGGCTAAACCCCAAAAATGTGTTACTCGAACAGGGCACAGATTGGATATTCAGAGGGTTATGTTATAGGCTGCCAGTTTCAAGTGATTGGACACTGGCAAAGCTTTTAGAACCCCGCATTCCAGGTGCTGATCCAGGCTTTTGAGCGGATCTTGACCATATGGCCAGGATGTTTTCAGAGCATGGGCTGGCTCTGATGTCAGCCAACAGCAGGATTCAGCCCCCTGCCAGCTGAAAACAGATCACAGGAGTGCAGAATGAACTGCACTCCTGTTATCTATAGAAGTATGGGCAAAAAAACTTTGGCCATACTTCCCTTTTAACATCGGCACTACTTGCAGTACACTTATTAATGTCTCCTGAATGCTATATGTTCTTATGAGGAAATCGGGAATTGTGTTTGACTTCGCTCATTGAGTATTTAAACTTGACGATAACATTTTGACTATTCAGAGCTTAGGCCTCTCGTACACACGACCGAGAATCTCGTCAAGAAAAAACACGTTGTTTTTCTTGACGAGATTCTTGGACAAGAAACTTGTCCCGGCCGAGTGTACAGACGCTCCATTCAAAGAACCCGCGGTTCTTTGAATGGAGCAAACGCGGTGACATCATCGATTACGACGAGCGTGCGCTCGTCACATTCGATGCCGTTCCCACCATCTTGCTACACCCTACCTATGCCTAGGAAGCATGCGTCGAAGTCATTTCGAGCATGCGCGGGTTTCCACGGTGAAAGGTAAGTGTACACACACACACTTTTCTCGTCGAGAAACATGCTGACAAGAATCTCGACGAGAAAATAGAGAGCAGGTTCTCTATTTTTCTTGTCAAGATTCTTGTCGGTTTTCTTGACGAGAAACCTGATAGCCGCGTACACACGACCGAGTTACTCGGCAAGAAAGCTCTGCCAGCAAGTTTCTTGCTGGTTCTTGCCGAGAAACTCGGTCGTGTGTACGAGGCTTTAGACTCTAGTGCAGGGGTCTCCAAACTTTTTACTTCGAGGGCCACATTCTATATTTTACACATTCCTGGGCTGGAAAAATCATTTATAAATAAATCTACAGTAGAAGAAGAATAGAATAGAATTTTACTTACTGCTGACAGCAGGACTGGATGGTGCTCCTATATACTTTGCTGGCACCTAAACGCTGGAGCGTCATGCAGCGGGGCTAAACTTCCAGCGTGCATGAGGCTTTACATCTGTGTCCCCATCAGTCTCCCCATACATCTGTGTCCCCATCACTCATTAGGGTATTCCCACAAATTGGTGTCCCCATTAGAGCCCCCCCCCACATTTTTGTGTCCCCGTCATTCATCCGAGTCTCCTTGCACGTTTGTGTCCCCGTCATTCATCCGAGTCTCCCTGCATATTTGTGTCCCCATCACAGCCCACCCCTCCTGCATATTTGTGTCCCCATCAGAGCCATCACCTCCCCTTCCGCATATTTGTGTCCCCATCAGAGCCATCAGCCCCCCCTCCTCACATGTTTGTGTCCCCATCAGAGTCATCAGCCCCCCCACATTTGTGTCCCCTTTAGAGCCATTCAACCCACCCCCCACACAAGTGTAATCATCTCACATCAGCCCCCCTCCTTGCATGTGTCCAGCACGTCTCAGACGTTACACTGGCTGTGCAGACCTGCTGCACCTCCCGGCTCCCGCCCCGCTGGTATTACACACTCGTTACTGGTTAACAGCGAGGCGGGAGCAGGGAGGCGACAACAGGTCTGCACTAAACACCTCATTGGCTGCTAGGGTGCCCGTGGTCCCAGCAGCCAACACAGTGAGACGCCGGGAGGGATTGCGGGACCTGCGCTGCATATTGCTGGGGGTGAATATTCAGCGCAGGTTCCACAACTAACTGGTGGACTAAGGACTCTAGCTGCGGGCCGGAAGAAGTGGCCCGCGGGCCGTAGTTTGGAGATCCCTGCTCTAGTGAATGACTGTGTTCCATCACACCACAGGTCACACTATTGCTGCCGCTTTTGCTGAGAGCCCTTATAAGGTACTCTGGTACTTTCTCGCACCCTTATACCTCAAGGAGTTAGCTACAGGATGGTCCACATGGGCTGCAGAGCACTCAGACTAATGTTGCTTCAATGGTGCAGAATCTTAATTTAACACCAGTGAATGCATTTGATTCTACTGTGAGGCATGCAATAAGCAGCGTATCTGACCAATGCAGATTTCTCTAACTTTGTCAGAATTTCTGTGATATGGAAGTACAAAGCGAGAGCACTGTCTCGGGACCCCAGGCACAAACTCTGGCCTGACCTACAACACCCCCCACAATAAACGCCTCTCCTCTGAGTGGAGGATAAGTCGGAGGCATTGCAGGGTTTTTATTTATTTTTTATTTATTTTTTTAGTGACTTGGTCCAGGTGCTGTACCAGGTCACCATACATGCAGGGAGTTTGATCTCCCAGGGGAAAGTAAAAGAAGGGGTTTTTTTTTTTTTTTTATTCCTCTCTCTCGCCCATCCATGTCTCCTCTCTCTTGCTTTGTCTTCCCTTCACCTCCCCTATTGGACGGCCCCAATCAGGACAGAAATGACTAAAATAACTTTTACCTCATATAACGTTAAGGGACTTAATATCCCAGAGAAACAAGTTGGCCTGCTTTCAGAATTAGGTAGACTTAAATCACAGATTATTTTTTTTACAAGAGACACGTTTTAAAAGTGACAAAACCCAGAACCTTAAGAACCACAGATTCCCGACAATATACCATAGTACATCACAGAGTTCAAAATCCTGTGGAGTCTCTATTTTGATGTCCAAGCAGATAGCATGGAAGGAATCGGGGGTAGTGAGGGATGAGGGAGGACGTCTCTTAATAGTGAAGGGAACTCTGAGTCAACAAAAAGTCACACTAGTGAATATATACCTACCGAATGTAGACCAGATAAATTGTTTGGAAACATACCTGCAATTGGTCCAGCAACACAGGGAAGGAATTCTGGTAGTGGGTGGCGATCTTAACATGGCTTTAGACCCTATAAAGGACACCTCGAAAGGTATCTCCCATCTGTCGTACACTAAATTAAGAAAAGCGAAGAAACTCTTACAAGACTTGCAATTGATAGATAGTTGGAGGACTGTCCACACACAGGATAGGGACTACACGTTTTTCGCGGCGAGATATAAAACATATACTAGAATTGATTGTTTTAATCTCCCAGAGCCTAACTGCATCTCTCGTAGATGCTTCTATTGGATCTATCACCCTTTCAGACCATGCTCCAACAAGCTGCACAATAAATTTAGGGGAGGCTGATATGAAGGGATGGCACTGGAAGATAAATGAGACTCTGTTAAGACTGTGAATATGAGGGGAAACTGAGGGAGGAATTCGTTATTTTTTGCACGGAACGACACAGGAGAAACAACTCCCTTTTGTTTGTGGGAAACACATATATGTGTAATGAGAGGTAATTTTATCTCGATGGGGGCACATAGGAAACGGAAATTAAATGAACAGATAGACTCGATGTTTAAACGTATTGGAGAGCTAGAAACGGTACATAAAAAATCCCAGGCACAATCAATAGAACAAGAACTAGACGACATGCGGGAAAAGCTGAATCTATTACTAATCGATAAAGCGAAAGCCAAATTAACCAGAGGGAGGCGAACATTCTATGAGTTTGGGAAAAAAAACAGGTAGAATGTTGGCAAATGCCCTGAGAGAAGCCAATACACGTAACCATATTGCACAAATTAAGACACAAAATGATAAAATGATTAATGCCCCACAGAAAATCGCACAATGTTTTAAGAAGTATTACGAGAAATTATACCAGTTAGAAGAAAAGCTCATGCCAGAAAATGCTCAAAAAAAAACTGGAAGCAGCTAGGGGGTATATTAGAGAAACACAGATGCCAAAATTAACAGAGAAAATAACTAGAAAACTGGATGAACCAATTACAATAGAGGAGTTCATGGAAGCAATAAAAGTATTAAAATTGGATTTATTATAAGCGTCTATGGAAGATGTAAGAATACAAGTAGAGTCAACGCATTTCGGGGAAATTACCTCTCCCTTCTTTAGTTATTTTACCTAAAGCTTCCTATTCACATGTTGGAGCTGCGCCACTGTACACCCTTTTTCCAGGAACACCCAATCGGTGCAATCGGACAACCAGGAGTCAGGCAGTCTTAAAGGAAGTCTGATCATCTCCTGAATGGAAAAGCACTGTCCAGAAATCTTTTCTGTGTCCAGTCACTGTCCTGTCCAATCTTTCCCGTGAATGTAGCCTGCAATTAACATATGGTCTATGAAGTCCTGTGTCCTATACTATACTCTAAGATGAGGTATTTACAGGTAAATCAAAATGTCTATTTTTGCCATGTGACAAATCTGCATTTTAATTAATTGAGATTATGAGAACAAATACACCCTTTCAATTTTGTGTAATTTGTTTAGGTATATCACTTTTCTGTAGGCAATGTTTGAATGAAGATCTTATGTTTGTCTGTTTTAAATATGTTACAAAAGTCAACCATTTCCATGGGGTGAACTTACTTGACTGTAACGTAGGCGTATTAAGAGTTCTGGTTTTACTTGCTTTATGGTCATATTCAATATCAAAGCGAGGGGATTAACATAACCTACATACAACTAGCATTTTTAGGAAGCCAGTTGTGGCAGTTGAATTGTTTATTTCATGACTGGTTACCTTTCAGAATTTTCACCTGGCTCAGGTGAACTTTTACTAGTAAAGACTATATAAATGCCTAATTACGGATTTAAGAGTGGCTTTAAACTGATTTGTATGATTGGTGTGTTTTTTTATCTACTTTACAGGTATCTCCTGCACAGCCCACTCCAAGCACAGGAGGTAGACGAAGAAGAGCAGCAGATGAAGATCCAGATGAACGCCGACAACGCTTTCTAGAGAGAAACAGAGCAGCTGCATCCCGTTGTCGTCAGAAGCGAAAGGTTTGGGTGTGCTCATTGGAGAAAAAGGCAGAGGAGCTTACTTCTCACAATGTGCAGCTAAGTGTAAGTTCAGTAAAGAACAGAGTGTGCAAATACTGTATGTGCTGTTGACATAGGCTGCAGTGTAATAACTTTGTGTTTTCACCTGTAGAATGAGGTAACTCTTCTGCGGAATGAGGTAGCTCAACTAAAACAGTTGCTTTTGGCACACAAGGATTGTCCTGTAACTGCCCTGCAAAAGAAGAACCAGGTGTATCTTGGTGAGTGTGGCACTAAATGCTATCTACTCCCCCCCCCACCTTTCTGTTTTTCAATCATTTTTATTCAAGTTTTCAAATTTTTTCCACAATAGTAAAAAAAAGTACAAAAGTGTTCGTGGTGAATACATATAGTATCAAGTATACACTTCTTGTATTTTATAGTACAAATATTTGCAAACTGAGAATCAATTTTTGAGGTATGTTCTTTCAATTTGGGGTCTTTGCTAAGGATGTAATTAGCATTATCCATATTCCTATGGGGTAACTCCTTTTTTCATTTGTTCTTCTTACTGGAGCATTGTCAAGATATTTTTCTATCATCATGTGTGTCCAACAAATAAGCTATAAACTCACATGAGTTCAAATAAACAATCCTGGTATAACGCTCTATTCCATATAGATGTATTGAATAGCTATCACGTGTTTCTCTAACAGGAGTCTACCTACTCCAATGGAGAAATCCCAATCCTGGGCCCTCAAGTGAGGACCCTGGTAAGGGAGGAAACATGAAAAAGGATACTCGAAGAGTAACCATAGGCCGGACTTTAGAGGCATAGAAAACATAAGGAAATAGAAAAATATAACAATATTTATTGAAAAAATACATGGTGTATAGTCAGAAATGTTCAACAATAGGATAAAAATCATGTAAAATTATACAGTTTCAAGCAGTCTGTAACATGTCCCTCATTATTTTGTCAGAGTTCAGGTAAAATTGGCAATAGAAAGGGGTAAGTATGAATGAAGAAAGATAGAAAGAGAAGTAAAGGAGTAGAGAGTTGGAGAATGGTCTTGCTCCCCGGTTTCCACCCCTCCTCGGTTGCTCTACGTTGGCATAGTTCGGGGGTCCCCCGTTAGATACCGGATCCAGACCTTTTCGAACAGCTTCATTCTGTTGTTTAATGTTGCTGTCATACGTTCATTAAGCATGATCCAGGAAAGTTTGTGTTTGAGCTGCTCAAATGGCACTACCGCCGATCTCCATGATTTTGCTATTATTATTTTGGCTGCTGTAAATATAAACGCTATGAGACGTCTCTGGGGTTTTGATGCTGATTCCGCTTTGCTACCCAGCAGTGCCTGTCCTGGGGACTTGATAAGGTTTACCTGGGTGAGAGTGTATATAAAGTTATACACCCTAATCCAGTACCTCCTCACCTTAGGGCACTGTCACCACACATGGTACATCGTCCCCTCCTGCATGCAACCACGTAAACATTGGGGAGACGCCTCTGGATTAAAGGTTGCCAGTCTTGCCGGGACCATGTACCATCTCATTTATTACTTTATAATTTGCTTCTATCAGCGATGTGTTTATGATGGATTTTGAGGCCCCCTGGGCTATCGTATGCCATTCATCCAGCTCAATACTCTCCCGGAGGTCTGCTTCCCATCTTGTCATATATTCTAGCTTTTCAGAAGAGTTTATTAATACTGTGTATATTTCAGAGATATGCCCCTTTTATCAAATTTCATACACCCCCCCCCCCACACCTCTCTTACATATTTTACATTTATTAAAGTAACAGATTATATCAAGTGTGTAGGAATGCATTTAAAACGAAGTAAAGGTTTTTTGGGGGGGTTTTTTCAGATTCATACTAACCTAGGTGAATGCAGCATCAGTTTCGATGCTGCATCTGTCCTCCGGCGCCTCTGCACTGAGAACAGAGTGATGGAACACCGCCGATCATTTTTCAGAGCTCTGTGAGCAGAGAGCTGTAGACTCAGTCACTCTCTGCTCTGCTCCCTTCTCGCTCATTGGAGCGCTGGGCTGTGGAGGGGGCCGCCAGCTCAGGCTCTCAGCAGCTCGCTGAGAGGCTGAGCCGGGGACTTCAGCCCGCTCTCTGCTGAAAACGGGTCACAGGAGTGCAAAACAAACTGCACTCCTGTGATCCATAGCAGAAGTCCAGCCAAACAAGCTTTGACTGGACTTCTCCTCTAAAGAAACAGTGTCACTTTGGACAATTGGGGCTAAGTAAAAGTGTCTTTGTAAAGCAGACCCACTAATACTGACCCCTCCAGCAGTCCCCTGCTACTCCTGCGCCTGTTGCAGCTGGTGCAAAATACTAGATTTTTCCAGGAATGGGGGAAGAAGCTGAACTTTAACACTAGCCAACACTGGAGCTTAGACAGGTTGGTATGATGCAGTGGTGAAGTGTGGCTCTAAATATAAAAGCCGGAGGGGGTGCTATCTGCACATGCTGCTGTATTGCTTTGATTGGGCTAAGTGATCGTGTCCCTTTTTAAACATCAGTGCAGTAGTTACAACTAGGGATGAGCTGCGCTGCGCTGCGCTGCGCTAATGACAGGCAGAGAGACATTTCCCGATGCTCGGCTGCAGAGATCAGGAAATGTCTCCCTGGCTGTGATTAGCGCAGCGCGGTGCCGACTTCCTGGCGGGCTCTGCACGTGTTCAATGCGAACACGCTGGAGCTCATCCCTAGTTACAACTATCAAGTTTGACTTAAAAACCCCCAGGCACTTTGTTTTTTTCATTTTATTGTAAATGCTTCTGGTAAATCTGTAACTTGCTTTCTTTCAGAAAACCTAAAGGATGGCTGTGATGCAAGAGGCTCTCCAGGCCCAGTCAGCCAGCACAGTTCATTGTCCTCTGCCTCTCCTAATGGTTTGCGTTCTCCAGCTGAACACATGGCTACGTCAGTGCTCACACAGATGGCCAGCCAAAGGACAGACGGCCACAGTCAGATCCTACAGTCACATGTCATCATGTCACCACAGTCGCAGGCGGCTAGCAGATGATGTATCTCAGCCACTGGACCTAGAACTAACCAATGGGATGCCTCAGCCCCAGAGACTGAGCATAATAACTAAGCCCCATTACAAAAGGGGTGGATATGGATTATAAATATATATATACATATATATATTTGTTTTTAAAGTTCGGTAAAGGGTGTTTAGGGACGTTTTTTTTTTTTTTTTTTTAGTCCACAGATACCAAGTGATTAAAGCACTAACGTTGAAAACCCATCAGGTCAAATCACTAACACCATCGCACATACAAGAACAGTATGGGCTTCGTGCACTAATAGACATGGAAACACACACCCTGCCGCACACAATGCAGCCTATGCAGAATATATTACTAATGTTTACCATTACAGTGCCAGTGGGTGAGTTCTTCAGCAGTGTTCCTTGTCTGAGCACCCTGCCTCCTCTCTCCTGGTTAATATATTGTAGCCCTGTTATGACAAAAACTCCTTACATACTCCCTTTTTGATTCTTAAATTTTTTGGGGGAAAAGGCAGTGCCATCCAACCTTTATCTGTCCATGGCATTTCATTGTTGCTAGAAAATCACTAATGCATTAGAAAAATGGCCTTGTTGCTCTGTTGCCTTCCAGACTTTTCACTTTATGCTCTTGTGTTGGGTAAAGAACCAAGAGACCTTGTTCTGAGTCCTGAGATAGGCCTGGTGCTGAAGGGACCCAAGACAGTGTGGACAAGATATTCAGGGGGATCCTTTTCTTCCACCAACTGCAGGAGGAGACCCAGGAACTAGAACTGCCTGAGCAGCCAAGTGATCAAAGTTGTAACTGGTTGTATCTCCAAGAACACAGCGACTGCAGGATGAAAAATATCTCTGTCTTCCACGGCTCTCGAGATGCTGCTGATAAGCATTGTGCTTTAAACCTGAGGTCTAGGTCTTTTGCAGCCTGTTTCAACACTAAATATAACCAGCCATGTAACCTCTTCAAAGCCTTATTTCAGTCTTCCAGCAAGTTTTGTCTGACAGGTGACTTGTAACCTCCACTGTAAAATGCCTGTGCCATGGAGGCAATCTTTTGAGAATTGTCAAACATCTAGCTTCATCAAGACTGTGGTGGATAATTGAAGTCATTTATATAGAAGCGACTTCTTCCTCCATGTACTCTCCCTACTTTGTCCAAGAGATGCCTTGAATTGTGGTGTCCCTGTGGCATTGGCGCTTTTTTTTTTTTTTCATTGCCCAGTGAAACGACCAGAAGAAGCTTCTCGGTTTCGAATAGAGGGCTAAATATAACGTGCCTCTTAGATTGTTCCTCTACAGTCTTTTGGAAGATTCAGTTCTTGCATCAACTACAGTACTTTGCTTTTGCTTATAGCTCTTTCAGGTATTGTTCTATGCAGTGATATAGAACTGATAGACATGATTCTCTTCCTTCCCGACTACAGTTTGGGATGCTACATGGTGACTTTTCTTGTAGACTTCATTATGCTTTAATACATTTACAGAGCATTGCGGGATATGTCCTATACAAGAGTTCACAAAGCAATGTTAACAGTTGTCATCCAAACATTTTGCTCAGTCAAGAGGTTTACAATGTGTATAGGGAGAGCTAATCATTGATAACGGACAAGGGCTCATCCCTAATCCCCCCTGCAGTCCAATGTGATTGAGTTCTGTGAATGGAGGGACAGTTGTTTCTAATGGCTGACAGTCTCGCTTGCTTTTGTATGCATTGCAGTTCTTGAAACAGGCACATAATGTACTAATCAAGTTGGGACACACTACACTGTCACCCATAACATATTTACAAGCAAATTCAGATTTCTATTTTGCGGTTGAAAAGAATGGATGAGATGAAAAAATTGCTGTAGTTGAAATGGTTGTTCTCTCTTGTATTTTTTTAAGGGCTTCTCCACCCAGCTGCAATTCTCTTATATTTTTAGTTGACCCCTTTGCGCCGGCGCCTTCTGACCCTAAAGAGGTTTTAGGGTGGGGTTTATGATCATGTGACCCCCTGTGATTGGCTGTCACAGCTGTCTCCCGATCGCAAATAGCAGGGAGCGCACTCTTGGCACAGCTGCATTTACAATCTGGTATGCAAATATGTGGGCGCTCAGCGTTAAGGCCCACCCGCCAAGAGGCCACATATTTGTGTACTGTCGGCATGAAGGGGTTAAAGTGGTACTAAAGGCAAAATCAAAAATGACATTTGTGATGCAGTCTTTCACTAAAATTAACAAAGCAGTCTTTATTCTTCTGAGGCACTGTTCACATATCGCTTAGTGAGAATGCAGGTTCCCACTAGTGATTTGGAAAGCAGGATTCTTATGCGGTTCCGCGTGTCGCGTATAGGGCAGCCTATTCAAGTGAATGTGCGTCTGTCGCGCCAAAAGGGCACGTTTTTACATGCGCATTTGTTCCATGACAATCATGGCAAAATTGCATGGCATTTGGGGTGAATCCAAATGCCGCGATTTGAAATCACTAGCAAGATTTCCCCCTGTAACTACATTTTTCAACCCATTAATCCTGCTGAAATTTTTCAACTCCCGTTAACAGAACAAACTGTGCAGCAACAGTGGAAATTAGAGGTTTAAGACAAACCATTTAACACTGCCACGGGTGCTTGCAATACAAAATCTTTCTCTACCTTCTTTCAAAATGTTAAATGGAGTTAGGCTTTTTAATTTGTTAGTGGAATTTATGAAAAGTCTGACTAAATCTGATAGTCCATGTAGCACTACCCTCTTCAGACAATTCTGCTGTCCAAGGGTATCTATTGCTTCTCTATAGATAGTGGAGACACCCTAAGAGAGAAAGTATGGTACTGGCTGAATCACTTGGTAGAAATAAAGGAAAACATATAAGAAATAGAAAACGAATTCAGCCACCAAATTTAGGGATTGGCAAACTTCAATATATTACATTATTGTTTTTTTTTAGGGTTTACATACTTGTTAATTTGTCCCTTAAACCAGATGCAAGCTTTCTGTTGGCAACTGCTTTCAGTAAATAAACCTTCTCTGCTTAAAGGATAAGTTCGCCTTTGTAAAAAAAAAAAAAAATGCACATCTTTTTGTAGGTAAACAAATGTGCATTTATCATTTTTTTTTTTTTTTTCTACTAGGAGCTGGCAAAGCATTTCACCCATGATCATCAGATCACAGGTGCAATGCAGGACTCCTGTAGACTGTCTGTGTTAGCTGTCTGCTCGTGCTTCGTACGGGCAGGCAATTACACAATGACTGGAAGAATGAACTACCTAGAGTGCTCAACTGTGCCCTG
The DNA here is from genome assembly GCA_029206835.1 of Rana muscosa. Taxonomy (NCBI): domain Eukaryota; kingdom Metazoa; phylum Chordata; class Amphibia; order Anura; family Ranidae; genus Rana; species Rana muscosa. The sequence continues at coordinate 912,152,060 of CM055117.1, forward strand.
GTAGTTCATTAAAAACTACAAGCCGACAGCCGAAAAGGTTGTCGGTATTTGAAGTTCATTCATTTACAGAAATCTGAGTGAATGATGCAGCCAGCTGGGTGGAGTGATCCCTGGCTTCCTGTCGCTACAGGCGGCAGGTTTAGGGCACGGCTGCAGCAGTGGGAACATGTTACATGCTCCACCCTAAAAATCGATGTACTGTAACATGTGACATGTTCCCAAAGGTGAACTTATCCTTTAATACAGATTTTTGTGTTTGCCATATTGGCTGCCTGGTAGCTGAAAATTGACAGTCACAAAACAGTAATAATGAAAGGTACTCTGTAAGCTGCTACGTTGGCACTGTTGTCGGGATCGCTTGCACCACTTGCAAGTTTCTTTTTTTTTTTTTCTTCACCCAAGTGCAAAAATAGGTGCCAGGTGAATAGACACATGTAGGCCCTCCCTCAAAAGAGTAAGAGCCGGTTCACACAGGGGCAACACGACTTTGTGCGCGACTTTGCGAGGCGACTTGGACACGACTTGAGCACGAACCACAGCGCGACTTGAAGTCGCCTCCAGGACAGCGGACTTTGCCAGTGGTCAATCACATAATAATCTGCTCTGTGGGGGAGAGGGGTTTGCCTAGAAAACTATTTTTACTTCCTGGAAAGTTGCTTCAGTTAAGACGGGATCCGACTTAGAGGCGACTTCCATTGAAATCAATGGGTACAAGTCGCCTTGAAGTAGTACAGGAACCTTTTCTGAAGTCGGAGCGTCTTCAGTAGTGTACATTAAGACGGCTCTCATTGACTAACATGTAATTTCTCATGTCGCGTGACATGGGGTGACACAAGTGGGATCCCAAGTCGTGGTAGTGTGAACCGGCTCTTAAAGGAACATTCTCCCTAAAGTAAGGATCCATTTTTACCATATAGCTTTTAAAATAAATACAAGCAAGCTGGGTAAGATTTTACATTTCACTTGTTTAAAGGAATAAGTAAAGTATGATTGCTACTAGTTTGTTGTCAAGGGCTGCCACATATATTGCTGATTGCCTTATTAACACCGGTCTTTAATAAAGAAGATAATTGTGTTTCGAAATTATTTGCTCGTAGCAACCAGTCGATAAAGCCCCGTGTTGCTTTTAAATGTGTAGACGTGTATCGTATTTCCATCTCCTTGACATTTTATGTTACAAAGTATATTTTTTATTGTAAAAACCTAAAAATAAATCTAATAGTTTTTACATCATGTATGCCTTTACAAAACATCTGGCAAAATCCAAAACAAGATAGAACAATGAGTGCAACTAAGTAGGCATAAAAAATTAGTGGTGTGCTGATATCGGTATCTGTGCCGATACTAAGCATTTGCACGAGTACTTGGGTATCTCAGGCAAATGCTCTGATACTAAAACCAATACCTTCCTGGTTTACACCAATGCGATTTGAGAGTTCAAAATTGCGTTAAAGTCGCATCCCATTGCCGGAAATGGAATAGTACAAGATTGTTGTGACTTTGAAAAAGGTACCTGTACTACTTTTTGCAATTTCATTGCGACTTGCATTGACTTCTGTTAAATGAAGTTGCAAGCCTCAATGAAATCAGAGGTTCAAAATGCACTGATCTGCGGCTTTGAAATTGCACTGAAGTAGCGTGATTTCAAAGCCGCACTGGTGCGGAGAGGGCATCCAAGGGCAATGATTGATTTTATGTTTACTGGCTTACTAAAAATAGGTATTGGTATCAGGGAGTACTTGAGAAACGGTATCAATACTCATGTTCAGTCTTAAAACTGATATCCGTGCACCCCTAATAAAAATGTATAACGCGATAATAAATCGGTGCTTTAATGCCTCTAAAAAAAATATGCATACATTATATTAATGAAGGGCTATAGGCTTGATATGCCTAAATGTGGCCAAACATGGTCAGATCTTTTGTAAATTACACCTGGCAACTGTCTGATCTGTTATTGCAGGGGCCATGAGCTGTTTCTGTAACTTGAACAGTCCACCTTTATGACAAAATATTCAGATGATTTCAGCACACTGCTGATTTCCAGACTGTACATGCGATGCTCATATTTATCCTTTACCTTGCAGCAATCCCAGCACACCATTATAAATGTTGGAAGACAGAATTTGCTGCTGAATTGTTTTGCTCTTGCATGCCTTTATAAATCTTACAAGAGCTCATCTTTGCATCGACTTTGGATAACAGCAGGGAGTCCAGTAAACATTACCACCCTAGACAGTGAAGAATTTATCAGGCAATAGTGTTTTAAGGCAGGCCATACATTTTGCAAAGCAAATCACTTGATTCCTCCATCAACCAGTCGTGTTGAGGGGGGAAATCCCTCTTTCCCTTCCTTCAGAATACAGTGATCACTGCTGGCAGCGATCAAATTAAACAAACCTGAAATAGATTGACTTCAGTACAACCAGCTTGCCCATAGATGGATTGAAATATGTCCGGTTCCTGCTGAACTGGCCAAATTTCAATCCGGCTATTGCCTGCTTAAAGCGGTTGTATACCGCAAAACTTTTTTTTTTTTTTTCAACCTGCATGGCAAAGGCATAATGAGCTAGTATGACTAGCATACTAGCTCATTATCAATCACTTACCTTAGATCGAAGCCTCCGCAGCGGTCCTTGGACACGTCCTCCGTCGACGCCATGGTACCCGGCGTGACTTCCGGGTATCGCCGCTCCGGCGCTGTGATTGGCCGGAGCGGCGATGACGTCACTCCCGCGCATGCGTGAGGAACGGCACGATCCCCGCGCATGTGCGAAATCCGGCAGTGTCCGGCGGGCTACCATTCAGGAGCCGCCGCACTCAGTGCGCCTGCGCCGTTATCTACGGCGCACATGCGCCGTAGATATCGGTACAGACTTTTTTGCAAATATTAATGTAGGCTTACCTGTAGGTGCATATCATTATTTTGGGTATACAACCGCTTTAAGTTTACCTGTTGTGATTTGTACACTGTCTGCACCAACTGCATTTTTAGGCATTGGTCAAATAGAGTCTAATGTCAGTTTGTATCTAGAAATAGAATTCCAATTTTTACCATGTGAATGCCAGACAATGCAAGAGTACCCCAAACACTGTCGTAATAAATCTTGGGTTATGTAAAGCCATTGTAATGAGATGAATTGCAAGAAAAAGGACACAGGCGTTGTTATCTGCATGCTTGAATTGACCTCTCTTCTATTGGAATTCTCCTTCTGGCACCACCAGATGTTCTAATAGCAGTGGCTGCATCTGCTGAGGGAGAGCTACAGTGAGAAAACTCCACCTTGAGGGATAAATACAATGTGCAGCACATACACTGCGAAGGCTGGTGCAGGGAGTATAGTCATCCTTGACATGTAAGAAATATTGCATATTGCCCAGTCTCCTCATTGTTTGTCTTCTCCAATACATGCAGCGACGAGGAGGATTTCTAATTCATTCAGGGCCTAGAAGATTTGCAGACCAGGCATATTATTAATGCAAGAAAAAACACAGATATGATAACTGGGGGGGGGGTGGGGGGCAATTTTGATTAAGTATTTGAGCACTTTTCTGGCGTTATGCCATATTAGAAAGTCCTGCGCCAAAATAATGAAAGCCTTGTGATTGTTTGATTTTCAGCACATACTACAAATTCAGGGAATTTTTATGTGTGAAGCTTTTACATTCTGGCACTGTGATTGTGACGAATCCCACATGGCCATATAAGGTCAATGACAAATATGGCTATGTAGCTTCTTTTTTTTTTTTTTGGTAAAATATGTCACAATCATGTGACGGCTTTCCACTGGCTCTGTGGAATTGGGCTCGGACTAAGTTGAGATAGAACTAGAGATGTAAACTTTCAGAAATTTTGAAGCCATGAGAACAAAACATTTTACCGTTTTTTTTATTTATTTATTTTTTTCCTGAAAAAAATTACAATTTTCAGAAATCTAAAAAAAAAAAAATTCAGTATAGCGTAGTTTTACCAGTTTGAAAGTAATTTTGTTACACTAGGAATGTAAAATGCAGTGTATATAAGAGTATTATGCTTGAAAAAAAATGCAGTTTATTCAGTACATAAACTAAACTTGCTTTTAAAATTTGTGATGATCCAGAAGCAGCAGAAAGAGTGTTTCTGGAACGAGCACTCTGGAGGGGAAAGCTACTTGCTCTTTCATTATAGTCCTCATTTAATTGTATAAAGTATTTTAATGTCATTAGTGCACCTCTAGCATGCCAGGATGTGTTTTGTCCTTTTTGCAGCATTTGTAAAAGAATATTTCTTCTCACAAAATTTGAAAGTTGCGCTCAGCAGAAATTGCACCGTGGAAATGTTTCCAAACTCTAGATCATGGGTATGCAATTAGCGGACCTCCAGCTGTTGCAAAACTTCAAGTCCCATCATGCCTCTGCCTCTGGGTGTCATGCTTGCTGCTGTCAGAGTCTCGCTATGCCTCATGGGACTTGTAGTTTGGCAACAGCTGGAGGTCCGCTAATTGCATATCCCTGCTCTAGATGCTGGTCTCACCATTTTACTGAGAGGAGGAAAAGAAAAAAACAATTTACTCACCAGATTATAGGGAAACATTATGCTGTGATGGTGGAGAACATTAATAAGAATCATTTTAAAGTTATAAAGATAAATTAATTTGCCAAATTCACCCTCTTACCCATCAATTAAGGCCTAAGAGGACAGAAACTATCATCTACCGCATGGATATGCAATTAGCGGGCCTCCAGCTGTTGCAAAACTACAAGTCCCATCATGCCTCTGCCTCTGGGTGTCATGCTTGCTGCTGTCAGAGTCTCGCTATGCCTCATGGGACTTGTAGTTTGGCAACAGCTGGAGGTCCGCTAATTGCATATCCCTGATCTACCGTATCCCAACAATCGATTACCCAACAGTAGGAGGTGCAAGATGGAGCCAACAAGCAAACAAAACTGGAGCCTTTCCCATGTAGTGCCCCCTAGTGGCAGAATGCATATTTCTCTTGTTTGAGAACTACAGGATTTGCTTATCTTCATCTGAGAGAACTTGCAATAGTTTAAGACTTTACATACAGTCTCAGAAATCTTTCATTAGGTCTTCATGTTATATAGTTTGAATATCATGTAACGGATATAATTTTAATAATTTTAAAAGAATATATTCCACGCTTTTATTTTTTGTAAAGGGGGAAAAAAGAATTTCCCCAGTTTATTTTTTTTCCAAGGCCTTCCCATCCCTAGATAGAACCCAGGTCAACCCTAGTCACAAGTTGGGAATTGTTGCACAGACGGGACACATGTTTCTAATGAGTGCCTACAACACTGACGTTCAGGGAATGTGTTTGTGTCCCTTTATAAATTGTTCTGTTTTCTGAAGTCAGAGAAAGACCTCTATGCTTACATCTCCCCTTCCCCACCAGCTATGCAAGGGGAAGGGTTTCATTTAAAGCACGTAGCACCAGGGTAAAGCTGAAAGTTAGTCCAAAAATGTTATTTCCTCTAGAGCTGTAGTCAAACATTTTTACCCAAAACAGCACCTTGCACGACACTGGACATTCTCCATTACGGGTAATGAAAAATGTCCAATGTCATGCAAGGTGCTGCTTTGTGTAAAAAAATAAATAAAAATAATAATTCTGCAGGGCGTATGGTTCTCTTCCTGGAGCTGAGCTTCAGGCACAGTGGAGAATAAGAGCTTAGGGTCGTAGGCTGAACTGCATGTAAGATGTTCCTATGGGGACCTGCCTCCTTCCTTTTCATCTATTGAGGAAAGCCTATACAATGTTTACTCTGAATGTAACGCAATTTCTGAATGTGGGAGAGAATCCTGTCATATATCCATAGCTCCCCCTATTTAATAGGGGAAAAACTATTTTTGAATAAATTTCCTGTGGGGCTTTAACGAGAGTAATGCTTACACAAAAGTGCAACAAGGTTTATAAAAATATTATTTTTTTGTTAGAATTTGACAAAACATGTATATAAACGCTTATGTACATGTTTTGTCAAATTCTAATAAAAATGTTGTATTTTTTTATAAACCTTGTTACATTTTTGTATGAGCATTACTCTCCATAAAGCCCCACGGGCCACTTGGTTTTTTGTGTTACTACATTTTTGGGGCTGAGAGATGCTCAGGTTGAAATATATGGAAGCTTCTTTTTTTCTTCACATTTTTGAATGAATGTCCTGTATAATATGTACTTATCGAGAGGTTATTATTTTATAGGTTTGCAGAACAGAAAATCTGTTATTTTATGAAATGACACGTTATGCTGTAGGAGAAAGCCATAGACTGTGTGTGTGTGTGTGTGTGTGTGTGTGTGTGTTGCCGTAGCCTTCCCTCTGACATTATGGTCTTATTTACACAAATGCTACAAGAAACTGCACAGTGCATGTTCCTTTTGCCCACTGAGCCTGCCTTTGGAGAAGAAAGGGTATACTTGGCTGATTGGAATAGTACACCTAAATGCCTGGCACCTGATTTGCTTCACACTGTATCCTGTTCCTGAACATTGCTTGCAGCCTCTGACCTACATCCGTTTCTGTGGGCCAAGCATGTCAGACAGGCATTTGAGGGCCACATGTGACCCCTCAGCTTCTTATTTAAATAAAGCTGTTTTCCAGTTGATAAGGAATTATTTACATAATTTTGACTATTTACCTCCCCCTTTTTTTTTTTTTTTTGCCTCATTTTTGGGGATTGAAGTAAGCAAGTTGAATTTTTTTTCTAAAAAGTAAATCCTATCTCTAATTTGGCCCTCAGCAGACATAATGTGCCCTCTTGAAGAATTATTCCAATTAGTTTGGTTCGCCAGTTTTTTTAAGTTTGATATGCTTGCTTTAGTACCTTCTGTCTGTCCATGTGCCCCCTGGTGGCCTCTCCCAGAACAACATTGTAAAAATCCATGCAATGTCGCACATATATGGGTTGGGGTTTTCTGCATCCAGCACCTTTGTGACCAAGGGCTGACTATGCAATTGGCTAACATTGTAAAACGTTCATCTGCTTTAGTTACAGTCCATTTAGCTTTATGCGCAATTGCTGAATGAAAGTTCCAGAGTTGTTTGTGACAAACTTTAATACATGTTTGGTCAGTTTCATGCTTACACTATTCAAAATGTTTCTTATTAAAGAGTGCTAGTACATACTTATATGTTTTATTTTTTTTGGTAACATTGTCAGATTTTAGCTGTAAATCAAAATATATGTATAAATGTAAAGTGAATGTTAGATATTGGCATTGCCATTCAGTCCTGTTTAGGTTATTGATGAATGCATATACTGTCTGTTAAAGAAGACCTAAACTCAAAAGAAGGTGTGTTTTTTTTTAATACAATATTAGACTTTTTGTGTTAACAGCTAAATTTAGAACTTCTAGGTTGTCTGGGCTTATGACCTATGACTAGACCCCTGGACTAGAGATGCAACGAAATTTCAGCGGTCGAAACATATCGGCCGAAAATGATGTTTTGCCGATTTTGCTGAGCGTTTACCGCGATTTTACTGTGCTTATGGTGTGTGTTTCATAGATCATGTGACTCAAAGGCCGCGTCAAAAACGTAACAGGTGCGTTATTGATGCATTCTTTTTAATGCAGTTTTTTTTAACTGACCAAAAATGCAGCAAACAAGATTTTTAATGGAAACGCAATGGACCAGTGTAAAGACACAGAATTTAAAGGGATGCATATTAATTGAGCTTTTTCTTTTCTTGCGCTAAAGGCACGATAATGGGCAACAATAAATTCAAATTCATTTAAATTCCCGATATTAATTAAAAAGTTGTATATAGTACAATTATATATTTTTTTTTTTTTTAAAACTGTTGGTTTCTGTTTTCGGCAAAGTTCATCCTGCATTTTTGGTGTCTGTACCAATATTTCCATTCGGTTCCCCTCCATATATGACCTGTGCTGAGACCCTGATCATAGGGGGCAGATCACTATATAGGCTGGTTCATCAAGTGCTTTTAAGGGAAGCTTTGTTGACTGACAGAAATAAGTGCTGACAAATTTCTCAAAATTCTAGGTGCCTGGCTGTCTTTTACTTCAATTCTTGACTGGCTGCATACACGAGTCAGTCCCTTGAAAAGTATAAAGATTTCACATGTCTGCAAGGCACATGGTTTTTTAATACAGATTGTGTCCAGGATCTCTGGATTGGTTACATGATTGAATGCTGAAGAGTTATTGAATTTAGAGTTTCCTGCAAAAAGTTTTCTGTTCTACTGATTACATATTAAGAGGGTAGTTAAATGCACATTACTTTTTGCGTTTAGGTCTACCTTAAAGTATAAATTTACTATTCTAAATAAAATAATAATTGCACATATTTTTGCAGTAAAAAATGTGCATTTTTTTTTTTTTATTATAGGATCACGGAACCAATGTCAGACACATCCTTCAGTTTTCTACCAATACTTCTGTACAGGCTTTCTACTAGAAAGCTGGGGGAATCCGTGAACACACAGCACCCTCGCAGTCCATTAAAAACTACAAGTCCATGTGCTGCGACGGCAGATGGGCCTTTTAGTTTAATTTGCACATCTCTGAGCCGGAGAAGATTTTTAAATGTCACAGTGGCTGCAGGGGGAAGAACCTACAACAGCTGTCACGGGGAAGTGAGGGGTAGTGGGTGCTAAAACATGTTCCACCCTAAATGTGGGTGTAACATGTTCCAAAGGTGAACTAAATATGTTTTAACGGTAAAAGTAGTTATTTGTGCAGGTTTTGTTCCTTTTGGTAAGAATGTGCATTTGTATTTATGGACAGGTTGGATTTTATTATTGTGTCTTGATTTTGCTGGTCTTTTGGACAGGCATTTTATCACCCTCAGTGATCAGCAGGCATGTTATATGTTGGGAGATTTAGATTGCTATTTAGGATATGCAAATGTTCAGTTTTCTAGTGCCTGGAGACAAATGCCTAAAGTGTAGATTTGAACACTGTTCTAACGGGTTAACATTTTAGAAACCACTCTCCCTCCTGCACTGTACAATAATGATGTTTTGCTCAGTCTGTTTGGAGACAAACACTGTGAGACTGTCTAGAAATTCTTAGCATCAGCCATGATACCTTCTCTTCAGAAACATCTAAAAGGTAATATTTTATTTTTTATAGGTATGCTGTGTGAAAGGGAACACAACAAACATATAGTGGAGTTTTCTCAAATTTGACAGCAGAAGTAGAAACGCTTTAATTATGAATACAGTTTTACCCTTTCCTTCGATACCCTTTCCAAAGATAAGTTTGGGAATAGAAAAAAATAAACAATTATACTCACCTAGATGGCTGCAGCACTGATCCCCGCTGCAGCTGTCTTTCACCGGCTCTACACAGAGAACTGAACGATCAGACTGCTGATCTATTCGTTCTCTGATTTCAGAGAGCGGTGACTGTCAGTCAACCGGCTCTCTGCTTTGCCCCTTTAAGTACCCACTGGAGCGCTGGGCTGTGCAGGGGCAGGAGCGGCTGGCTCAGTCTCCCAGCGTCTCGCTAAGAGGCTGAGTTAGCTGACGGTCCAGGCATCTGGGTGGATCCCGACTGTAAAGTTGGGATCTTTGCAGAGCCTGGACCGGCTGAGTGACGTCAGCCAACAGCGGTGTTTAGCCTGCTTTCACGGTAAAACGGATCACAGGAGTGCAAAACTAAGTGCATTCCTATGATCCATAAGGGATGTAGGGCCAAAATGGCTTTGGCCATACTTCTCCTTTCTGTATTCGGTGCTTTACAATTTGCTTGACTGATGATGAAATTTGATATGGGAATATAAAACGGTGATATTAGTTTGATCATCCTTAGACCATCTACTAAGTTTAAACCCTTTTAAATTTTCACTTCACTTAGATGAGATTTCTAGTGAAATAAAAAAATGTCTGCATAAGCTTTCCTGCAGTTATTTGCATGTGGATTTCATTTTATTTTTTTTCCCTGTTTTTTAACCAAGTAAAAAAAGCAGCAGTGTAATGGGAGGTGAGGTCCTCTTCCATATTATATTAAAGTAGAACAAAAGGGAAAACTTTTTTTTTTTTCATTTTGGATAGAGTACAGGAGAGTTTTATAAACCCTGGTGGTTTATATCCAAAACAGGAAGTCTGTGGTGTTCACCAGAGCTAGTATCCCCATTAGAAGATTTCCTGATATAGTAAAAACTCAAAAATTCGGGATTTACTTTCACTCTTAATGATAACGATAAACAGCACAAATATCGGGGCACAGATGGCAGTTAAAACCTGACAGATGTTCTAATCCCTCTCCAACTCTATCCAAAACTAAAAAAAGTTTCCTTTAGTTATGCTTTTGTGGGCATTGTTTGGCAGCCAGCAAACTGTCTCGGCAACCATGTTGGTATTCCTGAAATCACAAGCAGACACTATATGTGTTGCATAAGGCCATTATGTCCTTGAGTCCACATTGATCCCGGGGGTGACATGATGATAGCAAGATTCTGTTTGTGTGCAGACAGCTTTCCTTTGTAACTGTATATCAAATTATACTTGAGACTTTTTAATTGTATTTTTTACTAGTTTATTGTATAAAATGCTTAATCCCTATTATGTAAGCCTACACCTGCATGTGTGATATCTGCGTAATATTGGCAAGGCAGGGATATTCTCACCTGCAGCATGATGTTTACAGGTCAAGCGTGGCTTTTTAGCCAAACTTCTTGTGTGGCCTACTGAAGTGCACTTGTCATATATCCACTAGAGGTCTCAATTGTTTTATCATCCACCCTCTTTTTGGTTACAAATCAAAAAAATTAGGGCAAAGGAGGAAGGAGATTTGGTCCCAGAGAACCCAACAGTATATTGAATCCTACCTTCCGCTACACTCAAAGATGAACTTTTTGCAAACGTGACCTTGATTAGATTGATAACATATTGATGGAGTCATTATCACTGCATTTTGTTGACCTGTAACACATTACTGAATATCTTATGATTCCCTATAGCTGCACCTTTGGCAACCAGAATAAACACGTGTAGATGAGTCAGGGTAGGCAATCCAGCCTTCACTTGGTATATCATTTTGACATCAAAACCTGATCATTTTAAATTTCCTTACTTACACTGACGTTTTTTAAATCTCACAGACCGTTCCTCTGGGATAGCAGTATAGCAAAAATTTCAGAGATGAGAATAATAGTCAAAAAGTGTACACTACAACACATCCAGTTTATGTATTCCAAATGCAAGGCCACCTACCTACACCTACTTGGAGCACATGTAAATCTAAAGCCTCATACACACGATCAGATTTTCTGCGGACAAAGCGTAGGACTTTTGTCCGAAGGGCGTTGACCAGGAACTTGTATTGCATACAAACGGCAAAGAATTATTGGCCAACAAACACAAAACGATGTGGTTTTTCAGCTCTTTAGCGCCACCCTTTGGGCAACTTCTGCTAATGTTGTGTTGCGGTTAGCATTGCTTCTGAGCATGCGTGTTTGTACTTTGGAGTTTTGTCTAACGGACTTGTGCACACACGATCGGATAATCCATCAACACACATTTGTTGGCAGACAATTTTAAAGCATGCAACAATTGTCCGATGGAGCATTCAAATGGTCGGATTTTCCGACAACAGCCTGTCATTACACAATTCCTGTCGGATAATCCGATCGTATGTGTGTGTATGAGGCTTAAGTCCTTTCCAATTAGTAAAAGGAAGTTTAAATTTTAGTTTTCACTGTTGGAATATTCTATCACCGGGGTGAAGGCTGAAGGAGAATTGCTCATTTCGGATCTGATCACTTCCAGATTATAGTGGTGAAGCTCAGACAGGTTCCAGTACACACATCTAGTATCTATGCCCTCAGTAGAGAACAACCTTCTCTCAAGTGTCCATTTTCCTGCCACATTTACCAGTGTCTGCATCAATCCACACCCTGTGCCACTGCTCTTTCTTTTGTGTCTGCATTAGCTTCTACTGAAGCTTTCCTCACTCTACCCCTACTGGTCACACTGCAGTCTTTTGCTGCTTTCTTGCTGTCTGCTCTACATACCATTATTTTTTGCACCACTTTCCACCCTGATCTCTCCATCATCTGGAGCTAATCCGTTTTAAATCCCTTCTGCCCTGTTATCTATCTTAACTTGGAGCCCTGTTGATGCTGCCTTGTTGTCATGTTTATCCTCTGGTGTTGCTGCCATAACTTTCCATGGTGGATAGTCCCAAGTACATATGAGATGTTGGAAAATGTACAGGAGTCCTGGTTGTGCCAAGCCCCACCCCTTTCATCTAAGGCAGTGTTTCTCAACTCCAGTCCTCAAGGCACCCCAACAGGTCATGTTTTCAGGATTTCCCTCAGATGAAACAGCTGTGGGAATTACTAAAGCAGTTAAACTGATCAAATCAACTGTGCAAAATAAAGGAAAGCCTGAAAACATGACCTGTTGGGGCGCCTTGAGGACTGGAGTTGAGAAACACTGTTCTAAGGTCAGCCCCTTACTGTGGACTTGTTTTGACTGGTGCAAACAGCCACACTGCCACTTAACACCTCTGGGGAAAATATATGAACTGCCAATTTTTAAAATGGAACATGTTCGTTCACACTTGATCTAAAAAGCTTGGGAACTCTAAAAGCTTTTTTTCTAAAAACATAACATATAGGAATAGAGTAATATCTTATGCTAATTATTTTAAAGCAGCTATGAAGTGAGACAGCCCTGGAAGTTTAAGCTTTTCCTTTTAGGTGATGTCTCTTAAAGTACTGTAAATAATGTTGCCTTGTTCCTCCCGTTTGGTAAATATACTTATACTTATATCATTTACTCATCTCTATTCTGTATGGCTTCTTCAATAATACAGTACAAAGTGCAGTAGTCCTTAACAATCTAAATAGTCAGCAATATATAAATGAAAAGGTGAACTAACTCACAACATCTGGCCCAACCCTCCGGTCTCCCTGTCATGTACCTTATGTTATCCCATCTTTTGCTGCTTTCTGCAGGTAGCAGGTTAAAACTTTACTACACAGTCCAGGAGGCTGTAACTGCTCAATACAAGCAATGGCAAGCACTCATTGGACAGTGCTGGCCCCAAGACCACACTGACCAAATAGAATCCTTTTGAAACTCCTTTCTTCTGAAACAAAAGAGATTCCCATTGGTCAGCACAGTCACGTGGATAGCGCAGACCAATGAGCGCTCCTAATTGCGAGCAATATGCTGGCATACAGCCTCCAGTTCTGTTCAGTCAAGTTTTCTGTGCTGCTAGCAATAGTAACATGTAAAATCCGGCAAGCTCGATGTGCCCAAGTTGATGCCTGCCCATACATAGTTCGAATCTCGACCAGTTCATGGCTAACTTAACTCAAGCCAAAACTGTTTTTTTTTTTTTTTTTCTTCTGTAAAACAGGGGAAGGGTTAGTGCCTTTCAGGTGTTTTTTTACGGTCTGTGTCTTCCTGTTTTTTTTTTTTTTTTTTTTTCCTGTTCTACAATCACAGGTACAGAAAGTGAGATGAAATTTCCCATAAATGGGGCCATGGACATCAATTAAAACTCAGTTTTTATGCTTCCCAATTCTATCAAACACTGAAGAAAAAACAAATATTCGGGATTGGGTTAACACGTTGCCAGTCAGAATTTTTTATTTATTTTTGTACTGTTTTGAACTCGGTTTATTAAATACTGCCCCAGATCCACAAGTAAGTGCATTTTAGGAGGTTTTGGAAGGCTTGTTCAGCTTGTCTTGTAGAAACCCATGGTTTATACCTTTTATCATGGCAACAGCATGCAATCTGTCTACTAAATCCATTCTTTGCTGCAAAATAAACATCTGATTTTCCATGGTTTAGACTGTGATGTAAACCATGTGTAGTGCTCTGTGCCGTTCTAAATATGGTGGTGATAAATCCCAGTTCTTTGTTATGGGTACTGGGTTTTATCAGAGTTGAGAGGAAATGTGTTTTGTGATCTTTCTTATGGCCTCATCATGTCTTTGAACAGACACTTGTTGAAGTCAATACTTTGTATGTAAAAGAAAGTGATGCAATGTTTGACCTGTATGTCATAAAAAGCAGGTGCATCTATTCAGCACAGACCATAGTCAAGTCAGATGTTGCTTTCCCACCGTTCACTGATGCTGAACCTTGATGTTGTACTGCCTGTATGCTAAGAACTGCAAACTTGCAAAAAGAACCAGTGACAGACTAACGATATTTTGAGAAAACCAAGAGACATTTTCTTGTTTTGTTACTCAGGTACATTTCTTGCATTATTCTCTGTACCCAAACGCATACATTGCTGTAAGTGCCCTTGGTGGCCAGGGGATGTAGGTGTACTTGCACCATTTTACCCTTTTACTGCCAGAGACCTGCAGAGCAATCAATCTCTGGAAGCGGGTGAAATGAAGGCCTTGTTCCTTTCACCTATGTTGACACCAAATTAATGTTAATGTGCCTTTTATTTTGTTAATCCTGTAACAATAAACTTTGTTACCAAGTACCTATATGTTTGATGTGTTTGTGATTTGGGGATAGGGGGTTCATGATTATCCAGCAAATGATACTGTTATGCATAATGTGAGGCCGTGGATGAGTCTACTCCAGCTGCTGTTACACTATAGATCTCAGTATGGAAATCGTTTACTGAAGAAGCAGTCTGTCAATCTGAAACTACTAGTTGCCTGGCTGTCTCTGGCTTCAATACTTTCAGAGTAACTGATCCAGCGAGTGAGTCATTATCTGCATGCTTGTTTTGGATAGGATTCTGGAAGTTAGTGAAGTGATTAATCAGCAGTGGTAGTGTACCAATTACCCTCTATAGCTACAGTATTATGTTGTTCTAACAAAAATCCAGTAGCTCTCACAGGGACCTACAATCGCCTTGATCGCCCTACCTAATTGGTTCATGCTGCACAGGGCTTTTTATCTCAGGGAATAGGTGCAGGAACTTACCATTTCAGAGTCAATTCTTGTCTCCACCCCCTACCCAGCATTGTTTCTTGATTCCACCCCCTTGCCCACCTCTCAGTACTGCCCTTTTTAGAGAATACAGAGCCAAGTATCATTTTTGTGGTGCTAAGTAATTTGAATGGAATTTGGTAATGAATGATCAAAAGAAAAGCAGTAAAATAGATTCCCCCCGGAAAAAATGGACTCCTGCAACAAAAATACCACCCCAGCAACAATAAACCTTGAGCAGCAACAACAGATCTCCCAGCAGCCAGCATTCATCCATTCCAGCAACAATTGACCCCCCAGCAACATGGGCACCCCCAACCCACCCAGCAACAATAAGACCACCATGAAAAATAGATTCCCCAGAAGCCAGCATCAATAGACCCTTCCAGCACCCCCTTCCCGTTACATACAGTACATTTAGTACTGGTGTTGCCGGAACTGCATTCTCCCGCGTTCCCACAGAAAAAAAGTCCTGATGCTGCAACTTCTGATATATGAAGGTAGGGTCCTCTTTCATTTTCTATTTTTAGTGGTCCTACAAACGGTCTTGTAAAATAGGCTGAAGGATGATGTCACAATTTCCGACTTGGCCAATCAGAGGAAGCTTTGTATTCATTCATAGAATACAAAGCTCCCAGTGAATGCCTGAGCAGCACTCAGCCTGACTGAATTTTGTTCCTGGAGTGTGACAGGAAGTTCCCATTCCACTGTCGAAACACAATGCTGTTTATTGTATGTAGCTGAATCTACATACAGTTTATACAGTGCTCCCATGCGCAGCATCTGTAAGTGAAGGTGGTAGTTCGTTTGGACTAGCTTGGTCCAAACAAACTATTTACACTTCACTAAAATCTGGAGATAAGCTTTAAGCATGTTCCCTCTTTTCTGTCCTTAAAGTAATTCTAAAGGAAAGATTTAAAAAAAAAAAAGTTATACCTACCTGCTCTGTGCAATGGTTTTGCACCGAGCAGCCCTGATTCCTCTCCTTTTTGGGTCCCCCACTGGTGTTCCTGGCTCTTCCCCCCCCCCCCCCGTTGAACCCCCTAATAGCAAGCCTCTTGCTATAGGAGCACCCAGGCAGGCTTTCTCCCAAGCCTCGCTCTGTTTTTTCATTAACGCACATAGCGTGGCTCTCCTGCTGTGTGAGCCAATGAGAAGAGAGCTGCTGCTCTCATGCACAATGCTGAATTGGATGGGGCTCAGGTAATCATGGGGGGGGGGGGCGATACTCTCAGAAGGCTTTTTACCTTAATGCATTAAGGTAAAAAAAAACTTGAACCTTTAGAACCACAATGGTGCACTCCCCCGGCCCTCTGCTTTTTTTTTGCCAAAGTTCACCACCTCCATAAAGTTGGCAGTACTGAAGGGTTCTTGCACACATCCAATGTACATCTTCAGGAATTGAGCACCACCTGCCTTTCTGCTCTCCTCAGTATGGCTCTTGTTCACCCCCTCGTCTGCTCTCCAATGTTTTCTTTCATACATGCCATGACCCCACTGGTTTACGCATCCTCTAGAGCTGTGGTTATCAAATTGGGGGGGGGGGGGTAGTACATGGGTGCCACTCCTTTTTGTAGAGAGGAAGAGTGCTGTGTACCCCCGGCTGTATGTGCAGCGAAGATACCTACTGCTTTTCACCCCAGCCTCTGGCAAGCTACTACAATCTTTCCTAGACATGTGCAGAACGAAAAAAATTGTTTACTTTCATTTCAATTGGTTATTTACATTTACATTAATTTATTTAGTTAAATTTGTTCAATTCATTTTTGGAATTAGTTCAATTCATTTTTGGAATTAGTTTTGTTTATCCGTTTTCGAATCAATGTCGAATAGTTTTTGAATTCAAATCGTTTTCCAATTTGCAAAAAGAATAGAATAGAAAATAAAGGAATAGAATATAAAAAAAAAGTATTTTTATTTTTCTATTCCATTTTTTTATTTTGTATACTATTTTATGCTCTTTGGAAATTGGAAAACTATTTGACTTCGAAAACTATTCGAATTTCGGCCGATTTTTTTTTTTTTTTTTTTCGTTATTTCAGATACGTTCAAATTCGGATACATCCGAATAACGAAAATTTGTCTGAATTTTTATTCGAAACTAGACGAACCGCACATGTCTAATCTTTCCTCTGCTCTCTTCTCCAACTTGTAGAAAAGAGTGGAGAAAACATTGTGGCTGCATAGAGGCTGAAGCAGAAAGCGGTTTTATCTTTCCATGGGGCAGATGGTGTTAAATTCCTAGCAAGCAAGTACACTTCAGCTTTGATTTAACCACTTGCCGACCGTCTCCTGTAGATATACGTCGGCAGAATGGCATGTACAGGCACATCCACGTACCTGTACGTCCCCTTTAACTGCCTGACGTGGGGGTCGCGCGCCGCCGGCTGCCTTCCCCGTGAGTCGGACCGCGGACTCCATCGCCGCGGGGATCCCCACGATCTTCTCATGGAGGCATAGAGCAGGGAGATGCTTGTGTAAACGAGCATCTCCCTGCTCTGCCTAGTGACAATGACACGGATCTCGGCTCCGTGTACTCGGAGCGGAGATCGGTGTCATGTGACACAGAGCCCAACCCCCCCCTCATTTAGAAACACAATGCAGGGAACACTTCACCCCTACAGCGCCACCTAGTGGTTAACCCCTTTGCTGCCAGTGTCATTTTCACAGTAACCAGTGCATTTTTATATAAAAAATTATTAAGAATGCCATAAAACTATCCCATATTTTGTAAACGCTATAACTTTTGCGCAAACCAATCAATAAACGCCGATTTGCGGTTTGTTTTTTTTTTTTTTGTTTTGTTTTTTTTTACCAAAAATATGTAGAAGAATACGTATCGGCCTAAACTGAGGAAAAATATGTTTTTTTTAATATATTTTTTGGGGATATTTATAATAGCAAAAAGTAAAAAATAATGCATTTTTTTCAAAATTGTTGCTCTATTTTTGTTTATAGCACAAAAAATTAAAACCGCAGAGGTGATCAAATACCACCAAAAGAAAGCTCTATTTGTGGGGAAAAAGGATGTCAATTTCGTTTGGGAGCCACGTCGCACGACCGCGTAATTGTCAGTTAAAACAACGCAGTGCCGAATTTGCAAAAAGGGGCCTGGTCTTTAACCAGCCAAAATGGTCCGGGGCTTAAGTAGTTAATGTGGTTGTCAAATAAAACCAAAGGATTTCCAAGCTCAACTTACCAACCAGCCTGCGACCAACCAAATTAACCTGTCTAACAGTGTGCGTTAAAAAATGTGCTGGGTGTTTAGTGTGTTCCTGCGCCTTTAAGGAGGGTTGGGTTCCCTCAAGTCACCTGCCCTTCATCTATTCATCACAATACATGTGCTCCCACTGTGGATACTCTTCAAAGTAAGGCCCCTTTCACACAGGACGGATCCGTGAGGATCCACCCCGTGAACCTCCGCTTGCTCAGCGGGGATCGCTCCGCTGAGCCGGCGGATGGCAGGGCAGTCCCTGCACACTGTGCAGGGACCGCCCTGTCAGATGTCCGCTCTCCCCTATGGGGGGATCGGATGAACACGGACCATCTGTCCGTGTTCATCCGATTCGCTCTGCAGACGGATCGAAAAATAGGATTTTCCTCCATCTGCAGAATCGGAGGATTGCGGAGCCGGATGAGATCGGGTGTCAGCAGATGTTCATCCACTGACACCCGCGATCTCGTAGGGACCAATGTATGTCCCTTTTTCATCTGTAAACGGATGGATGAAAAAACGGACATATGGTCTGCATGTGTGAAAGGGGCCTTAGAGTTAGGGTCTGCAGGACACAGGGTGCCTTGCCCGGGGCCTGAAGCTCACGCATGTATTTGCAAATGTGTGCAACTAAACCCTTGTATTTAACACACACACTGTTAGACAGGTTATTTTGGTTAGTCGCAGGCTGGTTGGTAAGCTGAGCTTGGAAATTCTTTGGTTTTATTTGACATGCATTTGTCCTTGCTGTGAAGACCAGTTATAGGTGGGGGCAGTGACCTTTTTTTGTATTGATTTAATGTGGACCTTGATGTAAAATGCAAGGTCCACTTACAGTCTCCAAGTCCCCTCCTGAATGAGAATAAAATAAAAAGCTTGAAAACCACTGTTCTAGAGTGACTGCATACACAAAACATGTACAGCATGCAGGGTTGGAGAACACATAGCTATTGAAAGCACAGAAGTTTCAAATGTGAAAAAAAACATTGGGTATGAAAGATTCCCCTGTTTTATTTGCACAATGGTGACTGGATAGTAGCAGAGTGTGGTGACTTGAGTGTCGGACAAGCACAAGTTAGTTTGCACAAAGTGTTAAGTGAATCTTCTGTCAGCACTTTAGTGTTTATACCGTTCATATATGGGACCATAAAGAAAGTCTATAACAACCTGTTGTCGTTTTCCTCTTGTAAATATGGAGACTTTTCGCATGGATCACGCAATACATCAACAACATGCAGAAGACTACAGGAAGATGCCATTTTGTCACATACAGGTATGCTTTTTATGATGAGATCTGTGTTACCATTGTCCTGGCCCTAACTAAATTCTTTGCTTTGCTACCACAGTGTCGGTGAGTTGTCAAATCTGGTTAAAGTGGTTGTAAACCTAGGTACACCACTTGTACCTACAGGTAAGGCTATAATAAGGCTTACCTGTAGGTACTGAAAATATCTCCTAATCCTGCATGGTTTAGGAGATATTTACCTTATACGCATGTGCCGACGTAATCGGTGCATGCGCACTGAAGAAATGTCTCGCTCGTGCCATTTCTTCAGCAGCTGTGCCGTAACCGCTGGCTCCCACGCGCATGAGCATTTGACATCATCGCGGCTCCAGCCAATCACAGCGTCGGAGCCCACGAACCCGTAAATATCTCCAGGATACATGTTGCTGGTCACAGCAGTGCACGGGGACCACTGCAACAATGTCGATCTATGGTAAGTATTTCATAATGAGCTAGTATGCGATGCATACTAGCTCATTATGCCTTTGTCTTACAGGGTTTGTTTTTTGTTTCTCTTTCTTCAGGTTTACAACCATTTTAAGAATGTGTCACCACTGGGAAGGACTGGAGATCCAAACATTTCAGCAGTACCTAAAAGGAGTCAGTGCTACATGTAGATGAGAAGAAGGGGCTTGATTCCATAGTTTAGCAAAGACAGCTGGGCAGGGCTGACACGATAAAATACACAAAATTGTTGTTTTGTCAGTCCACAATGGGGATAGTTGCTACCTTTTCTTCAAGCCAAACCCGAACACATTAGCAGTGCACGGCAATTTTTTTTTTTTCAGTTGTACATTAAAATTCATTACCTCTGTACAATGCAAGGCAATTTTTATGTATTTATGTAGTATACACTATACATATATTTTGTGATTAAATAACATTTCTAATCATATGGAGTCCCCATAATCACAAGAGTCCCCCTTTACATCAGTCAACAAAGTTGACACTCTTGGCTTACAATTGCAGTGAGCAACCCTGCTGAGTAGCCACAGTCTGGGCCAGGGGTGGACTGATAACTCATGGGGCCTCCGGGCAATTGAAGATCATGGGTCCCCCAGGTTTAAAGATGTTTTTTTTAGAGTGCGGAGGGGATGGTGGGGGTAGTATGTATAGGAGAGGAGTGTGGAGGGGATGATGGGGGTAGTATGTATAGGAGAGGAGTGAGGAGGGGATGATGCCAGTTGGATGTATGAAGTGGTTTGGGGGTGATGCACCTGGGGGGAGTTGGGGGCTGAGAAATGGTGATGTATATAAAAACAAAAGCTATTGTACTCATCCACTAATATTTACAACAGTACAACAATGAAAACTGCCAGCTCCTAGCACTCTGTATGTACATATGATGTGAAGGTAATGTATGACCATTCATATATCCCTGTGTTATCCAAGCTCTGTACAATCAGAAGTTTACACTCTCCACATACACAGGGTTAATTAATGGTCATAACTTACTGCACATTATCTGGACTGAGGATAGGGGGATGTTTGTACAGAGGTTTGAGGCTTGGAAGATATTGGTCACACACACTTCCGATCCACCTGTCACCTTAACCCTTCACAGCAACTCCTGCAAAACAAATCCTGTCAGCTTTCCACCCTAGGAGACTCGGACAAAAAAATCTCGGCTCACCTCTTCCCTGCATGTAGTGTGAGCAGCGCCAGCCCGACATTAGTTACTCCTCCCGACATGATCTCCTCCTAAGCTCCGCCTTCCGGTTCTCCAAACACACCGCACTAGTGATCGGAGGGGGGGGGAGTTAAGTCACTGATAAGAGAGAGCCTGGAGGGAGGGAGGGGAGACAGGAATGAGCTTTAGATTCTAACAAACACACCAGCACAGTGTATTTATGGAGAAGCAGTGACACTGCTTCTGTCTCCACAGTGACAAATATACTAATTGAGCTCCCCCTGCCAGAATGGTCTGTCTGAGTTTCAGAGAGTCTGAAAACCGGGCAGATGATTCAGAGCGCGGACTGTCTGGGTGAATCCCGTACAGGTGGCAACCCTAAATGGGGACATAAAGTGTTGCTAAACCTACAACAGTAAAATTTGTCTGAATATGCAGTAAAGCATGCTTGTTAACCTGTGGAACCTAAGGGGTTAATCCTGCGCATTGTGCAAAAAGGCTGGTTGATCCTGTCTTCTCTGATCCAGGGCCAATCGGCACTATCCAGACAGGGTCAGAGGTCATGCAGCCTCATAGGTCAGTCAGAGGAGAATAAAAACTCCTCCTACACGCTTTAACCAGAGCTTGGCCTGGACACTGATAGAAGTCACAAGACTGCTATATACTGCTGATGAAAAAAGGTATTTAGCAGTTTATATTTACTAAAACTATTGCATTTCCATGTTCTGTGTACTGTGCGAGACCAGATATAGTGAATGCAGGATCCTGGGTTTAGTAATACTTTGAGAGAGTTTTCTGGCAGATCAACACGTGTTTTCCTGGGCTTGCAGGTATAAAACATGGTACAATGTACTGTACTTGTAGTTTTTTCTTCTTTCTGCCCTGTTATGCACTTTAAAGCTGAGCTACATTTTGTTTTTAAATTGCAACATGTGTAAGTACCTGAATATATATTGATATTGGCTTCTTGTACTCCCTTGTACAGCAGAACTCAAACTGGGAGAAGGATATGCCGGATCTCAGGAATTCTGCACGCTAATGTGTTAAAAGGAACATGCTGATGGGAAGAGAGGGATAACCCTCATCAGTCTGCTGCTGCTCCTTCACTGTCAAATCAGTAGGTGGGGAGTGGATAGAGGACTCCACCTTATCCCTTAATTGTGAGTGGCGTCATCTACGTGGCTGTGTTGTATTCATCTCAGGGCTGGAGAGAGAAAAATACAAATCCGTTGGCAGGTAAAACCGCTCACTAATGTGTATTTATTATATGTAGTGATCTGTTTGCCTGAAGTTTAGCATCAACTGCAGTAGGGGAAATTCAGATTGTCAGCATAGTTGTGCAGGCAGGACAGGTGCCTTTTGGAATGGATAGACAGAAATACAAATTCTTTGGCAGGTAAATTATATGTATTTTAACCACTTGCCGCTCGCCATATAGCAATATGATGGCGGCTAAGTGGTTTAGTTATCCTGATTGGATGTCATATGGCGATTGGAGGTGCTGTGTGTCAGTCTGATGCACCACCACGTCTGATGCACCACGACTCCGATCGTGGTATGGAGCCTCTGACAGAGGCTTCTTACCACATGACCAACTGTGACCATCACAGCTGATCATCGCGTCAACCAGGAAGTGCTGGTAAATGGCTCTGCTCGGTTCACGCTGACAGGGACAGCCGATCGGCGGCTCTCCCTGTCAGAGGGGGGGGGGGGTCTGCGCTGATAATCAGCACATTAACAGTGCAGCCCCCATCAGATGTGCCCATCTGCTGCCAGCTTGTGCCCCAGAAAGAACGCCTGCCAATGCCCACAACAGCCAATCGGTGCCCACAACCGTGCCAATCAGTGTCCCATCAGTAATGCCTGTCAGTGCTCTTCAGATGCCACTCATTAATGCCTGTCAGTAGCTCCTCATCAGTGCTGCCTATCCAGTGCCACCTATAGAGGTGATCAAATACCACCAACAGAAAGATCAACTAGGTTTTTTGCAGAATCCGCAAAAGGAATCTCATAGTAACCAAGTATGAACAGCATGTAATACAGCATTTATTAATAGCATTTTATGATGTGGGTTTAGTGACACTTTAAAGCATTTTTATAAGATAGTCTATAATGGCAGTCTTCATGATTTTTTTTTTTTAACCCTTTCCCGACCAGCCGCTGCAGTTATACTGCGGCAAGTTGGCTCCCCTGCGCGAGCCATCGTAGCTATATGTTGGCTCTTTAAGATGCTTTAGCAGGCGCGCGTGCCCCCGGAGCCAATGCGTGTGCCTGCCGGGTGCGATTACCGCTGGGCATCAGTGATCGCTCGTGACAGAGCGAGAACCGGGATCTGTGTGTGTAAACACACAAATCCCGGTTCTCTCAGGGGAGAGGAGACAGATTGTAGGAGCCGCGATCGGTCCCCTCCCCTAGTCAGTCCCATCCCTCCCACAGTTACAACACACCTAAGAACACATTTAACCCCTTGATCGCCCCCTAGTGTTAACCCCTTCCCCGCCAATGACATTTATACAGTAATCAATAGCTATTTTTTAGCACTGATCGCTGTATAAATGTCAATGGCCCCAAAAAAGTGTCAAAAGTGTCCGATCTGTCCGCTGCAATAATGATCACTGCCATTACTAGTAAATAAATAAATAATAAAAATGCCATAAAACTATCCCCTATTTTGTAGACGCTATAACTTTTGCGCAAACCAATATACGCTTATTGCGTGTTCTTTTGTTTTTGTTTTTCTACCAAAAATATGTTGAAGAATACCTATCGGTTTAAACTGTTGAAGAAATTTTGTTTTTTTTTTTGTTTTGTTTTTTAGATATTTATTATAGCAAAAAGTACAAAATATTGTGTTTTTTTGTTTTTTGATTTTTTTGTTTATTTTTTTTACAGCGCAAAAAATAAAAACCGTAGAGGTGATCAAATACCACCAAAAGAAAGCTCTATTTGTGGGAAAAAAAGGACATCAACTTTGTTTGGGTACAGTGTCACACGATGGCGCAATTGTCAGTTAAAGCAACGCAGTGCCTGGTCATGAAGGGGTCAAATCCTTCCGGGGCTGAAGTGATTAAAGGAGATGTTTGGGGTTACAAAAAAAAATTACATGCTCGCCTTTATGCTGCAGCAATGATGTGATGCTGCAGCTGTCCCACGTCGGCTCAAAGACCGAGAACTAAGCAATCACATGACCGATAATTGGTCTTCTCAGAGTGATGAGCCATAATTGTCAGTCACTGCTCTGGAGCATTGGGCAGGGAAGAGGGTTGAGCACAGCTGGCTTTGGCTCTCAGCCACACACTGAGAGCCAGAGGCAGCTGTCAATTAGGCATCTGGGTAGATCCCAACAATAGTCGGGATCCTTCCAGAGCTTGGAGCAGCTCTGCCACATAAGCTTCCAGCAGGCTTTAGCCCAGTGTCAGCTGGTTCTGGGTCACAGGGGTGCCAATGTAAGTGCACTCCTGTGACCTAGGAGAGAAGTATCACCAAAAAAGCTTTGGCCATGCTTCTCTTTTAATGACAGGTTTCCTTTAAATACAGGCAACAAGGAAAAAACGAGATCCTTGCAAGCCAATGTTTATTGCCTTTACAAGGAAGAGAGATAGTGATGGGAAAAATGGCTTTAATAACAGCATGTTACTCTCTGAATTACAGGACTGATTAAACCTAACAGGCGGAAGTTTAAATATTAAAAGCCAAGTGCTCCGAGTATTTGTCAGAAATGTGACGCCTAACAGTCGCTAGAATTTATTTTGTATCCTGATTGTCTCTGATGTTCATCTGTGCAGAAACTTTGCAACTTTCTACACACTGTGCAATCTGTGTCTGCCCCCCCCCCCCCCCCTTCATTATACAGACAATATCCACGCATTATAATTTAGCACTATCTCCATGTAATGAACTGTAAGTTGTGGAAAAGCTGTGTCATCATTCTTTATATCACATTTTACTACACAGTAAATAAAGCCTGTACTTTCCTTATTTGTACTGTCATGGCTTATTTTAATAAGTTCACATAATTGCCAGCTTCTTGAGAAGTCATGTCTTAACCACTTCAGTGCTAGCCTGTAATATCCCTTTATTACCAAACCATTTTTACATTTTCAGTGCTGTGATAGTTTGATAATTACTTAGGTATACAATACTGTACCTAAATACATTTCATATTTTATTTTATTTTTTGTTTTGTTTTTAGTCAGAGCTTTCTTATGGTGGTATTTAATAACCACTGTTTGTTTTTGAATTTTTTACTATATAAAAGTGTGGGGATTTAGCTCAAATGAGGATCACCTTCCATTGGAAAAAGACAGTCCAGACGGCAGGTCTTTCTTAAAAGTCTGATTTGAAGCCAGTTTTATTTGACCACCTCAATACAGGGCACTTAAACCCCCTTCCTGCCCAAGCCATTTTTCAGCTTTCAGCGCTGTCACACTTTGAATGACAATTGCGCGGTCATGCTACACTGTAACCATGTGAAATTTTTATCATTTTCTTCACACAAATGGAGATTTATTTTAGTGGTATTTAAAGAGGAAGTAAAGCCAATTATTTTATTTTTTTAAACCCTGAAAAAGAAAGGCATAATGAGCTAGTATGCATAGCATACTAGCTCATTATGAATGACTTACCGGAGATCGAAGCACCCGCAGCGGTCCTCGGTCACCTCCGCCATCTTGCCTCGATGTCCCGTCACTGCCGTCAGTGCATCACCGCTCCGGCGCTGTGATTGGCTGGAGCGGCGATGACATCACACGCATGCGTGCTCGGGCCGGCAAGAACCAATTCATAAAACCGGCAATGAAGCCGGCCCGCTAGTGCGCATGCGTGTGACGTCATCGGCGCATCGGTTTATAGTAAATATCTCCTTAACCATGTAGGTTAAGGAGATATTTCTTGCACCCACGAGTAAGTCTTAATCTTGTCGTCGTCCCCCCCTCCCAAAAAAAAGACCAAAAATTTTGAAAAAATTTAACGTTTTTTTCTTCGTTTCTGTCAGTAAATTTTGCAAATAAGTAATTTTTCTCCTGCACTGATGGGCACTGATGAGGTGGCACATATGGGCACTGATTAGGTGGCACTCATGAGTAGGCACGAATATGCCACACTTAAGGGCACTGATATGTGGCACTGATGAGCACTGATAGACGGCACTGATGGGTGGCACTGGTGGGCACAGATGGGCAGCATTGATTTGCATTAATAAGCAGCAGTGATGGGCAGCACTAATAGCCAGCACTGACTGGCATCACTCGTGGGCACTGATTGCTAGCACTTTTCGGCACTGGTTGTTGCCAGTTTTGGGCACAGATTGGTGGCATTTATTGGCACTGATTGCTGGCAGTGGTGGGCAATCATTTCTGGCACTGGTGGGCACTTAATTCTATTCAGGGCGCTGATGATCAGTACCCTGATTACATACCTAGCTGTTCCCTGTGAGGAGATGCCGCTGATCGGCTCTCCTCACACTCTTGTCAGTGTGAGGCGAGGAGAGCCGATTACCGGCATCTTCGTGTTTACATGTGACCGGCTGTGATTGGTCTCAGCCGATCACATGGTTGAAGAGCCGCGGCCGCGGCTCTTTACACAGATCGGAGTTGCGCTGTGTCCTAGGAACACGGCGTGGCAGCTATCGCCGCACTGTGCGCCCGCTGGGGGAGCGCGAGAGCGGTCATTCTGGGCGGCCGCCATAAGTGGTTAAAAAGGTTGCATAGAAATCAAACGAGATAGAAAATAAATACTTGCCATCTAGGCACTAACTAAACAGAAGAGATTCCCATCTTGCAGGTGAAGGGCTTCTCCCAATCACCAACAAAACAAATGTGGTGCAAACTTTTTTCGTTCTCTCACAAAAATCTTTACATCGATAGCTATCTCAGGTTTGGCTTCCAGAGTCCCAAGCCAAAAGCAACCTCTTGCTCCAGTCCTTCTTTATTGGGCATGGGTGAAATTGGCTATTGGCAAGGGACCACTGTTGGACAAATGTTTTGGTATCGGAGTTACCCAAAAATATTCTTGGGATGGATGTACTTCAAGGTCAGTCAATTCAGACTGAAAGGGGTATATTCACACTCGGGTATTCTGATAAAGCGTATCTGGTTAGGGCAGTGAAGGCTGTGGTCAGGGGTCATGTGAACATTACCAGAGTCTAGCAGAGCAGTGCCTGTCTTTCCATCAACTTAACCCCTTAACGACCGGTCACTATATATATACGTCGGCACAATGGCACCGACAGGCACAATCACGTAGAGTGTACGTGATTGCCTTTGTACAGTTGGGGGGTCCAATCGGACCCCCCTTCTGTACAATGAGCGGTCGGTATTCGTTGGGGAGCGATCCGACATGAGGGGACAGCCGTTCGATTCCGGCCACCCCCCCGCGATCGCTCCCGGCGAATGGAAATGCCCCCTCTGTCTGTGGAATGTACACACAGACAGAGGAAGCAGGAGGAAGTGATGTCATCTCCTGTGCGGCGCTCACATATACCGAGCGCCGTACAAGAGAAGACATCAAGGTTAGTGCACAAACACTACACTAACACCAGCACACATAGGCACATAAATCGCCCCCCCAGATCACCCCCCAGCCCCCAGTCACAGTGTCACTGATTGCAGTGACCATTTATTTACTGATCACTGCAATCAGTGACATTTGTGACTGAAAGTGTCACTACATTTAGTTTTAGGTCCAGTGTAGCCCCCTAACCCCCCCTAGTAAAGGTTTAACCCCTTGATCACCCCCCAGATAACCCTTTCACCCCCTAGCACCGCCGTCGCTAAGCGATCATTTTTCTGATCGCTGTCTTAACGTCGGTGATGCAGATCAGTAGCCAGTATTTTTTTTTAGGTTCGCCGCAGGTTTTTATAACTTCAGGTACCCCCATAAATTATCTAATAAAGGTTTAACCCCCTTGATCGCCCCCCAGGTAACCCTTTCACCCCCTATCACCACTGTCGCTAAGCGATCATTTTTCTGATCGCTGTCTTAGCGTCGGTGATGCAGATCGGTAGCCAGTCATTTTTTTTAGGTTCGCCGCAGGTTTTTATAGCGTCAGGTACCCCCATATATTATCTAATAAAGGTTTTAACCCCCTAATTGCCCCTAGTTAACCCTTTCACCAGTGATCATCATATAAGTGTTACGGGTGTTGCTGGTTAGTTAGTTTGCTTTTTATAGTGTCAGGGCACCCGCCGTATATAACCCAATAAAGGTTTAACCCCGTGATCGCCCGGCGGGTGATATCAATTAGGTTTTAGCGTCAGAGAGGGTCTGCGTCACACCCCAGGCAGCGTCAGGTTAGTGCCAGTAACGCTAACACCCACGCGTGAAGCATACACCTCCCTTAGTGGTATAGTATCTGAACAGATCAATATCTGATCAGATCTATACTAGCGTCCCCAGCAGTTTAGGGTTCCCTAAAACGCAGTGTTAGCGGGATCAGCCCAGATACCTGCTAGCACCTGCGTTTTGCCCCTCCGTCCAGCCCAGGCCACCCAAGTGCAGTATCGATCGATCACTGTCACTTACAAAACACAACACACATAACTGCAGCGTTCGCAGAGACAGGCCTGATCCCTGCGACTCCAGTGCTGTAGGAGGTGATTTCACCACCACAGTTAAAAAAAAAAAAAAAAGCAAATATGCCGAAGCATTGGGGCAGCAGGGGCGGAGGAGCGATTTTGCTCCTAATGCCGCGTACATACGGTCGAAATTCCGACGGAGGCTTGCCCGTGGAAAAGTCCGACCATGTGTGTGCGGCATAACTTTTTTGCGGGAGGATGCCCCCATGCTTCGGCATATATAAATGGTGCATGTATGCCCATCATTAGAAGTGGGTGGATGAAGGGCGGTATTCTAATAGTGGGCATACCCACCGATCAATCTCTTTTTTCGTTCAGCCACCTGGCTGCATGAAAAAAAAAGATTGCAATACATGTCCAACAAGGACCAGCAATGTACTGGTATGTTGCTGGACTTTGAATGGTTATACCAGATTGATGCCTGCGGGTTTAGGTATCATCTTGGTATCATTCTTTTCAGCCAGTGGCCGGCTTTCATGTAAAAGCGATCCTAGTGGCTAATTAGCCTCTGGACTGCTTTAACAAGCAGTGGGAGGGAATGTCCCCCCCCCCCCGGATATAAAAAGCGCCATTGGGAAAGCATTTTATCACACCGATCTTGGTGTGGTCAGATGCTTTGAGGGCAGAGGAAAGATCTAGGGTCTAGACCCCAGTTTTTTCAAAAAAAAGTACCTGTCACTACCTATTGCTATCATAGGGGATATTTACATTCCCTGAGATAACAATAAAAATGATAAAAAAAAAAAATATGGAAGGAACAATTTAAAAATAAAATAAAAAAGCAAAATTAATAATAAAAAATAAAAAAAAGCACCCCTGTCCTGCCCTGCTCTTGCCCAATGGCGAACGCAAGCGTCGGTCTGGCGTCATATGTAAACAGCAATTGCACCATGCATGTGAGGTATCACCGCGAAGGTCAGATCAAGGGCAGTAATTTTAGCAGTAGACCTCCTCTGTAAATCTAACAGGGTAACCTGTAAAGGCTTTTAAAAATGTATGTAGTTTGTCGGCGCTGCGCGTTTGTGCGAAATTTTAAAGCATGTCGTGTTTGGTATCTATGTACTCGGCCTAAGATCATCTTTTTTATTTCATCAAACATTTGGGCAATATAGTGTGTTTTAGTGCATTAAAATTAAAAAAAATGTATTTTTTCCCAAACAAATGCGTTTGAAAAATCGCTGTGCAAATACTGTGTAGAAAAAAAAAATGCAACACCCACCATTTTATTCTGTAGGGCCTTTGCTTTAAAAATATATATAATGTTTGGGGGTTCAACATAATTTTCCTGCAAAAAAAAATATGTTTTCATGTAAACAAAAAGTGTCAAAAAGGGCTTTGTCTTCAAGTGGTTAGAAGAGTGGATGTAAGCTTCCTAATGTTGTGTATAAAATGCCAGAACAGTTCAAAACCCCCTCAAATGACCCCATTTTGAAAAGTAGACACCCCAAGCTATATACTGAGAGGCATGTCGAGTCCATGGAATATTTTATATGTTGACACAAGTTGCGGAAAAAAGAATTTATTTTTTTTTTTATTTTTATTTTTTTTGCACAAAGTTGTCACTAAATGATATATTGCTCAAACATGCCATGGGCATATGTGGAATTACACCCCAAAATACATTCTGTTGCTTCTCCTGAGTACGGGGATACCACATGTGTGAGACTTTTTGGGAGCCTAGCCGTGTACGGGACCCCAAAAACCAATCACCGCCTTCAGGCTTTCTAAGGGTGTAAATTTTTGATTTCACTTCTCACTGCCTATCACAGTTTCGGAGGCCATGGAATGCCCAGATGGCACAAACCCCCCCCCCCCCCAAATGACCCCATTTTGGAAAATAGACACCCCAAGCTATTTGCTGAGAGGTATTGTGAGTATTTTGCAGATCTCGCTTTTTGTCACAAAGTTTTGAAAATTTAAAAAAATAAATTAAAAAAAAAATTTTTCTTTCTTCATTTTCAAAAACAAATGAGAGCTGTAAAATACTCACCATGCCTCTCAGCAAACAGCTTGGGGTATCTACTTTCCAAAATGGTGTCATTTGGGGGGGTTTTGTGCTATTTTGGCATTTTATGGCCTTCGAAACTGTGATAGGTAGTGAGGAGTGAAATCAAAAATTTGTGCCTAGAAATCCTGAAGGCGGTGATTGGTTTTCGGGGTCCCGTACGCGGCTAGGCTCCTAAAAAGTCCCACACATGTGGTATCCCCGTACTCAGGAGAAGCAGCAGAATGTATTTTGGGGTGCAATTCCACATATAACCATGGCATGTGTGAGCAATATATCATTTAGTAACAACTTTTTGTAATTTTATTTTTTTTTGTCATTATTCAATCACTTGGGACAAAAAAAAAAAAAAATTCAATGGGCTCAACATGCCTCTCAGCAATTTCCTTGGGGTGTCCACTTTCCAAAATGGGGTCATTTGGGGGGTTTTGTACTGCCCTGCCATTTTAGCACCTCAAGAAATGAGATAGGCAGTCATAAATTTAAAGCTGTGTAAATTCCAGAAAATGTACCCTAGTTTGTAAACGCTATAACTTTTGCGCAAACCAATAAATATACACTTATTGACATTTTTTTTACTAAAGACATGTGGCTGAATACATTTTGGCCTAAATGTATGACTAAAATTGAGTTTATTCGATTTTTCTTATAACAAAAAGTAGAAAATATCTTTTTTTTTTCAAAATTTTCGGTCTTTTTACGTTTATATCGCAAAAAATAAAAATCGCAGAGGCAATCAAATACCATTAAAAGAAAGCTCTATTTGTGGGAAGAAAAGGACGCAAATTTTGTTTGGGTACAACATTGCATGTCCGCACAATTTACAGTTAAAGCAGCACAGTGCAAAATTCTGAAATCACCTCAGGTCCTTTAGCTACCAAATGGTCCGGGGCTTAAGTGGTTAAATTGCACACATTTGTTTTTCCATGGGTCCCTGACATGATGCAGTTCATGCCACCTGTGCAAAGAGAGACATGCATTTTTTTTTAAATAAGCATTATCACATCACATTGCATTGGTTCATCATATAGGGAACAGTTGGCAGCAATATGACCTAATGTATGGCAATGATAACATTTTATGGGTTATGTACCGAGTCCTCTAAACCAGTGGTCATCAACCCTGTCCTCAGGACCCACTAACAGGCCAGGTTTGCAAGATAACTGAAATACATCACAGGTGATATCATTTGCTGCTCAGTGATTGCAGTATTCTAGTCTGCATCTCCCCCAGGTAATACATAAAACCTGTCTTGTTAGTGGGCCCTGAGGACAGGGTTAATGACCACTGCTTTAAACAGCCTGAGGGACCTTCCTGACCTATTTGGCTGGTCTCCAGGTCCTAAGCCCACAGTGTCATTATCTGTAGCAACAGTCTTGCAATTTTTTTTCTGAGCCCTTGAAATCTGGAACAGTCGGACCGGACCCTCCAGGCGTTTTTCACCCCCAAAAACATTTTGTGTAGGGTACAGATGAGTTCAGCAAGTCCTCAGCAGGCGTATACCTTTCCACCAGGTCCACTAGCTGGTCTGCAGATTTAGGGTCTCCATGGCTGACCCACTTCCTTAAAGAGACAGGGAGCGCACGCAGATAGCGGTCCATGACCACACGCTCCACAATCTTAGGGGTTGACAAATTCTTGGGTTGAAGCCATTTCCTGCTAAGATGTATCAGATCAAACATCTGGGAGCGGGGGTGGCTTGTCAGAACTATATGACCACTGATGCACCCGCTGAGCCCAGACCGCAATGGTGATGCCAAGGCATGCAAGAACTTCCGCTTTCAATTTCCCATAATCCCAGGCAGCCTCTGGTTCCAGGTCATAATAGGCTTTTTGGGGTTCACCTATTAGAAAAGATGCTAGCAGTCCGGCCCACTGCTCTTTTTGCCATCCTTCCCGAGTAGCCACTCTGTCTCTCTGAGTCCCTCTAATTGTGAGGTAGGCCTCCACATCATCTGCAGGTAGTAGCCGGCACGCACCATTTTCTGTTCCACCTGCAGCGGACCTGTAGACCCATTCTTTAATTACATCAGGTTTTGGGCCGCCTCCATAAGAAGCTCTCTGTGCGCTTGTTTGGCCTCCTGCCGGGTTGCAGTGGCCTGCAGCAAGGCTCTTATTACATCCTCCATCTTCCCACTTGCTCTGCATCCTCCACCATATGTTGGGGGTTAGCTCAAATGGGGATTACCTTCCCTGGGGGAAAAGACAGTCCAGACGGCAGGTCTTAAAAGTCTGACTTGTAGCCAGTTTTATTTAAAATGTTGCATGGAAATCAAACAAAACAAAATGGAAAATAAATCCTTGCCATCCATGCACTACATAAACAGAAGAAATTCCTATCCTAGGTGAATGGCTTCTCCCAATCACCAACAAATACGGTGCAAACCTTTTTCTTTCTCTCTCAAAGCAACCCTTACATTGATGCCTCTCTCGAGTTTGGCTTCTTAAAGGGGTTGTAAAGGTTCGTTTTTTATTTTCTAAATAGGTTCCTTTAAGCTAGTGCATTGTTGGTTCACTTATCTTTTCCTTATATTTCCCTTCTAACTGTTTTTATTCTTTATTTTCTTTGTCTGAATTTCTCACTTCCTGTCCTCCACAGTAAGCTGTTCAGTAAGCTGTTCTGGCTGACTCCACACCACTCGGATGATGGTGTGAAGTTTAGTGAGGAGAAACAGGAAGTGAGAAATTCAAACAAAGAAAAAAAACATTTAGAAGGTAAATAGAAGGAAAAGGTAAGTGAACCAACAATGCACTAGCTTAAAGGAACCTATTTGGAAAATAAAAAACGAACCTTTACAACCCCTTTAAGTCCCAAGCCAAGAGCAACCACTTTCTCCAGTCCTCCTTAATTTATACTACCTGCTGGTGGTCACCAGTGGAACGCAAAATCTGGTCTGGACAAACACTGCCAAGGTGGCCTGGAAAACCCGGACCAGATGCCACCCTTGTTTCCTACATATGAACTCATGCAAGGCGACACATAGCGTCCATCAATCACCACGCCTTTCGTAATGTCACAAAAGGTAAAAATAGTTTTCCTTACTTTTTTATAAAAGTTATCAAAAATGCCAGGACAGTATAAAATTCCCCAAAATAATTCCTTTTGGAAAGTAGACACCCGAAGGTGCTTTTCTTTTTTGCCCCAAATTATTGGGTGTTTAAAAATATGCTTGTATTGGAACAATAAAATGTGGACAAGATGGCACTAGATACACTAAATGTATAGGTCTTACATAGAAGGAGAAGTTGAAGGGGGTAATGTACATAATAAGGGAAACAAAGGGGTTAATATACAGGTCATTGAAGTGAAAGGATGGAGCTGAGATATAGAGGAGTGGAAGAGGGTAAAAAGGTTAAACAATCCCCAGGCCCGGAGCTAAAATATTTTGCACCCTAGGCAAGACCAGCTATTTGCAACAGGCCACTGCACTATGGGTGAGCAGGGTCTTGGGTAGAAATGCACCTGCATCTGTGGTTTCACTGGAAAAAAATGTCCCTGCATCCTTGCTGTCACTGAAAGAAAAAAAATACCCCTGCATTGTTGGTTTCACTGGAAGGACAAATTTCCTTGTGTCCATGTTGTCACTGGAAGAAAAAAAATGTCCCTATGTCCATTATATGTGAAGTGCACCAGTAAATTTTAGGGGGTGGTATGGTAGGAAACATGGGGTGGTAGCAAGCTGGCAGTGGGGTACAGGGGGATATGTGACAGGAGGTAGGTTAGT
Source organism: Rana muscosa (assembly GCA_029206835.1). Classification (NCBI taxonomy): domain Eukaryota; kingdom Metazoa; phylum Chordata; class Amphibia; order Anura; family Ranidae; genus Rana; species Rana muscosa. The sequence continues at coordinate 912,186,374 of CM055117.1, forward strand.
AGGATGCCAGGAACAGGGGGATGAGGATAAAGATGATGACAGGGTGACAGTAGGTGGCATTATATGTATTGTCAGAGCTGTGTGTATGGGGCGGCTGCTAGCAGTAATTTTACAGCAGAGATTATACAGCCCCAGTGTAACGGAAGAGCCCGGGGAACCCAGAATCTTAGAAAGTATGAGATACCCTTGCTTCAGCTTCCCTGACGCCTCTTATGTGTACATCACCCTGTGTCTCTAATAGGGGCACAGGGTGAATGAGAACCCCACTATGATCTGTGCTAGTCAGATTCAATGCTGTATATACATTGTATATATTGTGTGTTGGCTGTTGTGTACTATTTGCTGTGATGGGGTAGGGTGTGATTGCATTCTATTGTGGCTTGTGGTAATTAAGTCTGCTACTGTGGTGATGTGGATTGGAGCTTGGTAGACCGTCTGGCTGCCTATTATGGGATGTTTAAGTGTCTTGCTGTGAGGACAGGGGGGGGAATCACTCCAGCAACTCCCCACCCCTGCTAAGACTGTTTACTGAAGTTTTAACACACCTGACCTGTATCACCATTGTCATTGGACAGTTTAACCCGCCCTGTTTCCCAAGGGTGGGAGGGAAGTGTTTTGAAGAGAAATGTGTTACCATGTGCTTGCAATAAAGTTTGATTCCCTGTTTGGAACCTGAAAACAGAGCTGTGTCTCATTATTGGGGGGGAATTCTTATGGGTCTCGTTCACCTGACTGGAGTGTCGGTAGCTGATTTGGGTTCGGAAAGGGAATATCCTAAACGGCGTTAACCCCTTTCGTATTGGGATTGCCGTTACAATTGGTGGCAAAGCAGCAGGATGATTCCCACAGCCTATAAGGACAGCTACAAGAGGACACAGGACAATGGAGGCACAGTATGAACGGCTAAAGCTCTCTTCCCTTAAGGACTTACTGGAGAACCTGGGCAGACCGGCCAACTACCGTAAGAAAAGGCACATTATCACAGAACTAGTCTAAATGGATAGAGCCGAAAGACCCAACATAACGGAAAGGCCCAGCGTAACAGACAGGACACCCGAAGAGGCAAGTTTTGATCGGGCTGTTAAACTAAGACTGGCAAAGTATGGTCCTAGCCCTCCAGCGGAGATCATAGACCTAGTTATAGCGGCTGTGGACGCAACTTGGCTACATCATAAAGGTGCTGCAGCAGCAGAAGTCACAGCAGCATCAACTGGAAGGAGAGGAGAGGTACAGATACCAGTCGCCATGGAAGAGGAATTCAGAAGGAGGTTACAAGAGATGCAGATACAGCAAAGAGGACCAGTATCAGAGGATGGTCTGATTCAATCCACTGCGAACTCTGGAAGAAAGCGCTAGCTCTCGAGCAGCAACACCAGGGAAAAGTTCCCCCCTCCATCTATGTAAGGTACTGGTCGCAGTATGATGTACGAATGCCGTTTATTGGGGGAACAACCGAAGCAGGAGTTGACAGCTGAGTTAAGCAGGCTGATCCGGGCAGAGATGCGGTTGGACAAGCGCTACATAGCCCTCCGGTGGTATGTAGCCAAGAGTGCCCGTGGTCAGCGGATGACAGCCCCACGGAAGGCTTTGACTATGATGGCCTGGGATTGTTGTATTGGAGGCTGTCCAGTGTCCCTGACTTTGGGGGTGATGGGGAGTGGCGTTTGGAGGAAATAATGGAGCACAGAGAGCGAAGACTGAATGTCTCGGAAGGCCACTGGGCAGAGGAAGATTTGGAGTTTCTGGCCGTTCAAGAATGGGACCTGGAGATCGCCTACAGACAGCTGCTATTCTGCTCAGCAGCAGGGTGGGGCTCCCTTTGCCTGGGACTATCAGGAAATACCAGTTGACAACTCTGAAATCTTCACCTACCACAAGTGGGATGGGACTTCAGCCTCCACTTGTATACCCCAGGGATTCTGGGCAGTTGACAGCCCAGTCACCCTGTCTTCTCTCCAGTGGCTGAAAGGACTCCACGGAGAAGGGCAGTCCAGGCCTCTCCCCAGCGGCGGGTATGTTCTCTGAGAGATGCAGAAGTTGGCTGGGTAAGTAATGCTCTGTTTGGAGCAATTTATTTGGGGTACTGTGTGGATACCAGCATTAGAGTAATGGAATTATGGACTAATTTCGGAGTCAACTCGTCTGGGGTCTCCTCCTATGTTGGTGTCCTGTCGAAGGGAGAGATGTAACGGGAGGGCCCGGGGAACCCAGAATCTCTTAGAAAGTATGAGACACCCTTGCTTCAGCTTCCCCAACGCCTCTTATGTGTAAATCACCCTGTGTCTCTAATAGGGGCACAGGGTGAATGAGAACCCCACTATAATCTGTGCTAGTCAGATTCAATGCTGTATACATTGTATATATTGTGTGTATATTGTGGGTTGGCTGTTGTGTACTATTTGCTGTGATGGGGTGGGGTGTGATTGCATTCTATTGTCTATTGTGGCTTGTGGTAATTAAGTCTGCTACTGTGGTGATGTGGATTGGAGCTTGGGAGACCGTCTGGCTGCCTATTATGGGATGTTTAGGTGTCTTGCTGTGAGGACAGGGGGGGGAATCACTGCAGCAACCCCCTCAAATGTGGATGGGGAATCGTGTTTTGGTGGGGGGTTTTTCCGTTCAACCTACTGGTTGAACAAAAAAAATGATCAATGTCTTATATCCACTTTGTGTTCTTGTTATGAGACACTGAGAAGCCTGCATGTGTATTATGGATGCCCTGGAAGATGAAGTGTGCATAAACAAAGAAGAGGTTCACCTTTAAAATACAGTGCATTCATAAAGTATTATTTTAAATTTTGTTATGTTGCAGCCTGATACTACAGTTGTTTAAATTCATTTTTTTTCTCATTAATCTACACTTAGTACCCTATAATGACAAAGTGAAAACAGAATTTTAGAAATGTCTGGGAATTTATTAAAAAGAAAACCAAAATATCACATGTATTTAAGTATTCAGACTTTTTACTCAGTACTTTGTTCAAGCACTTTTGGCAGCAATTACAGCTTTAAGTCTTTTTGGGTATGTCATGACAAGCTTTGGAACCTGGATTTGGGGATTTTCTGCCATTCTTCTTTGCAAATCCTGTCAAGCTCAGTCAGGTTTGATGGGGACTGTCGGACAGCCATTTTCAGGTCTCTCCAGAGATGTGCAATAGGGTTCAAGTCAGGGCTCTGGCTGGGCCACACTAGGGCATTTACAGAGTTGCCCCTAAGCCACCCTTGTGTTGTCTTGACTGTGTGCTTTTTGTCTTTTTGGAATTTGAGTCTGAGGTCCTGAGTGCTGTGTAACAGATTTGCATTGAGGATATCTCTGTATTTTTGCTGCATTAAGCTTTTCCTCAAAACTAAGGTCCCTTTCACACATTATTGTCCGTTTTCACGGACTCCGCTTGCTCAGCAGCGATCGGTCCGTTGATCCCCACTGAGCTGGCGGAGGACAAGTCCATCTCTGCTTACCTTCCCTTTCCTCTATGTGGGATCGGATGAAAATGGACCGCCTGTCCGTTTTCATCCGATTCGATCCACCAGACGGATGGATAATAGGGTTTCCATCCGTCTGAATTTAGCGAAGGGGAGCAGATCGGGTGTCAGTGGACATGTCACTGCTGACATCCGTTGCTCCATAGAACTGCATGGAGCACCTCCTAGGTCCGCCTAAAAAAAACTGACAGGTGGACCTTAACTGTCCGCATGTGTGAAAGGGGCCTTACTAGTCTCCCAGTCTCTGCTGCTAAGAAACGAACACTGCATGGTTCTGCCACCATCATGCTTTACTGTTGGGATGGTTTTGGGCAAGTGATGAGCGGTGCCTGGTTTCCTCCAGACATAATGTTTAGAATTGAGGCCAAACATTTCAATCTTGGTTTCATCAGACCAGAGAATCTTGTTCTTGACAGTCTAAGAGTCCTTTTAGGTGCTTTTTTGCAAACTCCAAGCGGGCATTTTCAGCTGTGGGGCCTTGCAGGCCCCTTTTACACTGGAGGAGCCTGCCAGCGGATCTGCCCGCTCAGCAGGGGATCTCTCCTCTGATCCCCGCTGAGCAGGCAGATGACAGGTTTGTGTCTGCTCTGCATCAGCGGACACAGCCCCCTATCCTCCATGGGCTGTCGCATGGAAACGGACCGCCTGTCCATTTTCCATCCGACTGTTATCTGATCGGATGGACATCTGTTTTTAGTGAACAGGATCAGAGATTGGCAGGTGTATGCTGACATCTGCCACTCCATAGAGAGCAATGAATGGTCCAACCTGGTCCACCAGAATAACTGACAGGCGGACCCAATTAGTCCGTCAGTGTGAAAGGGGCCTAAGGCTCGATTTCACACCTATGCATGTTGCTTTTGAGCGTTTCTGCAGTGCTTTTTGCAGTGCTTGCCACGTTTTTCGACACGCTTTTTTACCGATTTTACTACGATTTTGCCGCGATTTGCGGTTTTTTTTAACACTGTATATAGCTGGTTGCTAAAGAGGGGGCCGGGAAGCCGGCCGCCGCATCCTTAACAACCGATGAGTCATAAGTTGTCAGTGGGCTTCCCACTAAATGTAAAAAAAACAATTGCCGGCTAAAAAAAAAATTGAGGAAAAAAAACTGCGTGGGGTCCCCCCAGGTCCATACCAGGCCCTTGGATCTAGTATGGATTTGGAGGGGACCCCCATAACAATTTTTTTTTAAAAAATGGTGTGGGGTCCCCCCAAAATCCATACCAAACCCTTCTCTGAGCATGCAGCCCGGCAGGTCAGGAAAGGGAGGGGGCGAGCGAGCGCCCCCCCCCTCCTGATCCATACCAGGCCGCATGCCCTCAACATGGGGGGATGGGTACTTTTGGTCAGGGGGGGCTCTGCGCCCCCCCACCCCAAAGCACCTTACCTCCATGTTGATGGGGACAAGGGGCCTCTTCCCGAAAAAACCCTTGCCCGGTGCCCCTTCTTTCGTCTTTCCTCTTTCTTTCATCTTTCTTCTTCTTCTTTCGTCGTCTTTCTTCTTCTTCTTTCGTCGTCTTTCTTCTTCTTTCGTCGTCTTTCTTCTTCTTCTTTCGTCGTCTTTCTTCTTCTTTCGTCGTCTTTCTTCTTCTTTCGTCGTCTTTCTTCTTCTTTCGTCGTCTTTCTTCTTCTTCTTTCGTCGTCTTTCTTCTTCTTTCGTCGTCTTTCTTCTTCTTTCGTCGTCTTTCTTCTTCTTTCGTCGTCTTTCCTCTTCTTTCGTCGTCTTTCTTCTTCTTTCGTCGTCTTTCGTCGTCTTTCGTCTTCCGCTCTTCTGTCTGCTTCTTCTTCCGCTCTTCTGTCTTCTTCTTCCGCTCTTCTGTCTTCTTTGTCCGATGTTCTTCTTCCGATGCGTCCCGGTGATCTGTCTGTGCCGATGTCCTGCATTGTGTATAGAAAATAGTGCTGAGCTGTTGTAATTGACTCTAAGTCAAAATAAGAAAATTGGTGCTCCAAAGAAAATTAAATTAAATAGTGTACAAATAGTACTAATAATGGAACAATAAAGTGCAAATATGCAAAGGAGGACTTGTGACATCAAATAATCCAAAACTTAAATAATCAGCAAGTGCAGAAGCAATGTTGAAGTGCAAGTGCAGATAAATGGGCCTTAGTATACTATTTGTATTAATAAGGGGCCTTGTTAGCCAGCAAGTACTGAATGGTGAAATGTAAACTTACAGACGGAGCTTAAATAAAAGCTTATCGGACAAATCAGCTGGAAATTCTTTGGCACCTGCCGACTGGACTCGATGACAGAGAGGGTCGGACAATACCTCAAACAACTGGATAGCTGACGCTTTTCTGGGGCGCACTCCTTTCCTCAGAGCTATCCAGTTGTTTGAGGTATTGTCCGACCCTCTCTGTCATCGAGTCCAGTCGGCAGGTGCCAAAGAATTTCCAGCTGATTTGTCCGATTAGCTTTTATTTAAGCTCCGTCTGTGAGTAGGATTACTGCTTTTTTATATTTTAAATAAAACGTTTAAGTGGTAATACACTAGGTCGGTGCGCCCTCCTTTTTTCTTTCTTTTTTCTAGCCACATGAACACCCATTGTTCTGAGGAGGGCTGCAAGACTTTAGACTTTGCCTTTAGACGGAACCACACTACCCGTGTTTTGACGATACACCGAGAGCGCAGGAGATTTTTGTCTTTCTGAAATGTAAACTTGGCAATAGGTATCCAAAGTAATCACAATTGATGATAAAGAATGCAGATGTTAATAAATAAATCCAAAGCCTTAATATACTGGTAAGGCGTCTTGCTAGCCAGCAAGTACTGAAGTACTGGTAAAGTGCAGATGTGCAAAAGCTGTGACAGAAAAATAAATCTTACACATATAAGTGCTAAAACCTTGAAAGCAATCCAAAACAAAGCTTATTGCATTTCCAACCAGCAAATGCTGGAGCAATGGTTAAGTGCAAGTGTGCAGAGTTGTAGTATCAGATAATCCTTGTAAAACTAAAAACAAAGTGCAACTTTTTCCATGCAAAATGGTGACTTGATATATTCCAAAGTGGTGAACATACAATATATTAGTGGTTTAATTTAAAAGTCCAAATTTGGCAAAAAATATTGAAGTGATAAGTGCTGGGGTTACCGTATATACTCGAGTATAAGCCGAGGTACCTAATGTTACCACAAAAAACTGGGAAAACGTACTGACTCGAGTATAAGCCGAGGGTCAACAATGCCCATTTGCACGCCTCACTGTGCCCATTGCAACTTCACTAAGCCAATTGTCACTGCTCTTTGCCTCCTCACTACTGTGCCCATCCTCACTACTGTGCCCATCCTCACTACTGTGCCCATCCTCACTACTGTGCCCATCCTCACTACTGTGCCCATCCTCACTACTGTGCCCATCTTCACTACTGTGCCCATCCTCACTACTGTTCCCATCCTCACTGTTCCCCTAAAATTTTAATTGAACATTGTAAATTGTACCTGAAAAAAAATTGAGAGGCTGCGGCGTCCATCGTTTTTAAAGCTCGCGGTCTCTTCCTCTTCCCTTCTGTGATAGGCGTTTTCTAAGCAGACACAGTTCCGCCTATCACGAATGTTCTCTCATCCTCCGTTTCCCAGCAGACGTCAGTGATTGGCGGAACACTGAACACAGTGTCTGCTGGGATGGGTGAGGATGAGAGGACGTTCGTGATAGGCGATTCTCAGCAGACACAGTTCCACCTATCACGGAAGGGACCAGGAAGAGACCGCGAGATTTAAACAATGGACGCCGCAGCCTCTCAATTTTTTTTCAGGTACAATTTACAATGTCCAATTTCGCTGACTCGAGTATAAGCCGAGGGGGGGACTTTCAGCCCCAAAAAAAGGGCTGAAAATCTCGGCTTATACTCGAGTATATACGGTAAGTGCTAGATGGTGTTTCTTCTATAGTATTCCACACTGTGAGTGATCCTCTATTGGTGAATAGATGGCCTCTTACCTCACTGCTGTGAGGTTACAGCATATGTATAAATCCTGTACTGATCTGGCCTGGTACTGCCTGGATCCTTAGAGCATGGGTGTATGGTGCCTGGATGTGTTCACCATGAACTCCTCTCTGTTGGTTTGTGAGGTCTCCAGTTTGGCATACATACGTTTTGGCAGGGAAGAAAAATGAAGGGATTCCCAATATGGTGTAGTATGTTTGTAAACTCGTTTTTTATTATGACAATGAAAAGGGTACTCACATTGGATAGATTAGAGTGCAAAACAAATACGAGCGCCGAGCTCGTCCGCGTCGCCTCCGGTGCCTGTAGTGTCCCTACGCGTATCGTCACCGATCACAGCTTTTGCACATCTGCACTTTACCAGTACTTCAGTACTTGCTGGCTAGCAAGACGCCTTACCAGTATATTAAGGCTTTGGATTTATTTATTAAAGGGGTTGTAAAGGTTCGTTTTTTATCTTCTAAATAGGTTCCTTTAATATAGTGCATTGTTGGTTCGCTTACCTTTTCCTTAGATTTCCCTTCTAAATATTTTTTTTCTTTGTCTGAATTTCTCACTTCCTGTTCCTCCTCAGTAAGCTGTTCAGTAAGCTGTTCTGGCTGACTAAACACAGCTCAGATGATGGTGTGAAGTTTAGTGAGGAGAAACAGGAAGTGAGAAATTCAGACAAAGAAAAAAATCATTTAGAAGGTAAATCTAAGGAAAAGGTAAGTGAACCAACAATGCACTAGCTTAAAGGAACCTATTTAGAAAATAAAAAACGAACCTTTACAACTCCTTTAACATCTGCATACTTTATCATCAATTGTGATTACTTTGGATACCTATTGCCAAGTTTACATTTCGCCATTCAGTACTTGCTGGCTAACAAGGCCCCTTATTAATACAATTAGTATACTAAGGCCCATTTATCTGCACTTGCACTTCAACATTGCTTCTGCACGTGCTGATTATTTAAGTTTTGGATTATTTGATGTCACGAAGTCCTCCTTTGCATATTTGCACTTTATTGTTCCATTATTAGTACTATTTGTACACTATTTAATTAAATTTTCTTTGGAGCACCAATTTTCTTATTTTAACTTAGTCAATTACAACAGCTCAGCACGATTTTCTATACACTATTCTCACTAAAGGTTATGGTTTTTACCTTTTCCAGTGTTTAGTAGCAGTTGTATCACTATCTTATTACCCAAAAACATAGTAGCGCGGAAATACCTTTTTATACATCTGATGTCCTGCATTACTTAAATAACGGCGGGGGCGTGGCAAACTGATTACGTCAGATGACCACGCCCCTTGTGACGTCACCGCCCAAGGCATGATGGGTCAGTGACGTCACAAGGGGGCGTGGTTATCGGATGATGTAATCTGATAGCCACGCCCCGCCGTTATTTAAGTAATACAGGACATCAGCGCCGACAGATCAGCAGGAAGCAGCATCGGAGGAGGAGCGGCGGCAGAGGAAGAAGAACACCGGACAAAGAAGACAGAAGAGCCGGACATGGAGAAGACCGGAGGATGAAGATGCGGGAGAAGATGGAGGAAGACCGAGGGAGAAGAAGATGATTTTTAATAAAAGACTTGTCAAAAACTACTATCTACTATCTTTTTTAACACTACACTACTTTGTTTTTTGGTGAATGGGTAGGGGTACAATGTACCCCATACTCATTCACATGGGGGGGCGGGATCTGGGGGCCCCCTTTTTAAAGGGGGCTTCCATATTCCGATAAGCCCCCTGCCCGCAGACCCCGACAACCACCGGGCAAGGGTTGTTGGGAAGAGGCCCTTGTCCCCATCAATAATGGGGGCAAGGTGCTTTGAGGTGGGGGGGCAGAGTTCCCCCTGCCCCAAAGCACCCATCCCCCATGTTGAGGGCATGCGGCCTGGTATGGTTCAGGAGGGGGGGCGCTCGCTCATCCCCTCCCTTTCCTGACCTTCCGGGCTGCATGCTCGGATAAGGGTCTGGTATCGATTTTGGGGGGACCCCCACGCCATTTTTTTTTTAAATTTGGTGTGGGGGGTCCCCTCCCAATCCATACTAGACCCAAGGGCCTGGTAGGGACCTGGGGGGGGGGGACCCCACGCTGTTTTTGTTCTGGTTTTTTTTTTTTACATTCAGCGGGAAGCCACCTGACAACTGATGACTCATCGGTTGTTAAAGACGTGGCGGCCGGCTTCCCGGCCCCCTCCTTAGCAACCAGCTGTATACAGTGTAAAAAAATAAATAAAATGCATATCGCGGTAAAAACACAGTATTTGCGTTTTGGATGTGGGTCCATTGAATTCTATTACATGCAAAACGCTGCTTTTTGCGGGGGGAAAAAAGTCCCCGACCCTTTCCAAAAACGCAGAGGCACAACAATGCATTGATGTGAACATGTTCCATAGGAACCCATGTTAAAAAATGTCCCTGCATTTATGCAAAATGCATCAAAAAACGCATTACTGTGAATCAAGCCTTACCCTTCTTTCACACTGAACATGGCTTTGAAATCATGTGACTTCATCTGAACATTGGGGGCTGAAGTGGTTAATGAGAAAAAAATGAATTTAAACAACTGTAGTATCAGGCTGCAATATAACAAAATTTAAAAAAGTGAAGGGGCTCTGAATACTTAATAAATGTATATGACATTTCCTCTAAATTTTTGAATGTTGGCTTTTCTCTTTTAAAATGCATTTTCATCAAATTAAAATAATCAATCGTAATAATGTTTATAGGTAGTGGGGATCCAAGCTGTTAATATGAAGTGACCATACAAAACGCTACTAAAAAGGATTCTGTATATATCTATAGTATATGTGAAATATAGGGTTACACCGACACTGGTATCGGTATCAGTGCCGATACTAAGCATTTGCACGAGTATCAGTACTCGTGCAAATGCTTCGATACTTTCAGGCTCGGTTCTTTCAGCTGTCAGCGGGATTCCCCCACTGACAGCTGAAATGTTAGAAAAAAAAGACAGAAATTATTGGTTGTTAAGGGGAGGGGCCGCCGCATCCTTAACAACCAATGACTTATTCAGCTGTCAGTGGGGTTCCCCTGTTGACTGCTATAGTGTAAATTAAGTCCCGGCAGTTGGAGCTGTCAGAAAAAAAAGCTCAACCACTGAAACTGAAAGATAGAAAGAAACCTTGTTTCTTATTGTATCTGTTTCTTCATCTACAGATCAAATGGACAAACTTCCCTCTGCAAATGAAGTCCAGTTTAAAGCAACCTGTCAAGTAATTTTTTTTAATTTAAATTAAATATTCCTTTGTATTAAACCCTTATTAACCCTTAATTTACTCTAATCAGCCTTAATTGACTTAGTCTCCTTCTCCATTTAATTATATTCCTGCTGACTTTTTTTTCCCCCGTTCACTTCTATTTTATAAACTATTAGTAATTTAAACTTTTTTTTCATTTGCTTTGTTCGTTAATATTTTTACACCTTTAACATACAGTGCCTTGAAAAAGTGTTCATACCCCTTGAAATTTTCCACATTTTGTCATGTTGCAACCAAAAACGTAAATGTATTTTATTGGGATTTTATGTGATAGACCAACACAAAGTGACACATAATTGTGAAGTGAAAGGAAAATAATAAATGGTTTTAAAATTTTTTTACAAATTTAATATCTGAAAAGTGTGGCGTGCATTTGTTTTCAGCACCCTTTTACCCCTAACTCAGATCTAGTGGAACCAATTGCCTTCAGATTATATTTACGTTTCACATTGAAAAAAGCGCAAAATGTAAAAAAATAAAAAATTATTTAATTTGTAAATAACTTTTCAATGCTTTGTACCATTGCTGACTGCTTAAGCGTAAACAAAACAGTTGTGGTAGCTATCGGTAATTGGTATCAACAAGTACTAAAAAAATGGTATCGGTGCATCCCTAGTGAAATATATTGGGAGTGTACCTTTTCAGTACACCTTTGAGTAGATGCGCATCAGTAAATCAACAGAGTTAGTTTAAACACTTGTCCACCGCCCGCCGTCAAATGACGGTGGGAGGAAGACCCTCTCGTTTTGGGCGGACGTCATATGACGTCGCACCTTCCCAAGCCACTAGGGGGCGCGCTCGCCCGCTGCGTCACTGGGGACCCGATGCGTGTGCCCAGCGGCCGCGATGGCTGCCGGGCACCTGCGATTGCCAAGTAACTGAGCAGGACCGTGGATCTGTGTGTGTAAACGCACAGATCCACATCCTGTCAGTGAGAAGAGACCGATGGTGTGACCCTTGTACAAAGGGACAACCATCGGTCACCTCCCCCAGTCAGTCCCCTCCCCCCACAGTAAGAATCACTCCCTAGGGAACACATTAACCCCTTGATCGCCCCCTACTGTTAAACCCTTCCCTGACAGTCATATTTATACATTAATCAATGCATTTTTATCGCAGGGATCGCTGTATAAATGTGAATGGTCCCAAAAATGTGTCAAATGTGTCCGCCGCAATATCGCAGTCGCGATAAAAAATCGCTGATCGCCGCCATTACTAGTAAAAAAAAAAAAAAAAAATGCTATAAATCTATCCCCTATTTTGTAGCTGCTATAACTTTTGCGCAAACCAATCAATATACGCTTATTGCGATTCTATTTTTTTACCAAAAATATGTAGAAGAATACATATCGGCCTAAACTGAGGAAAAAATGTGTTTAAAAAAAAAATGAAAAATGGTTATTTATTATAGCAAAAAGTAAAAAATATTGTGTTTTTTTTCAAACTTGTCCCTCTTCTTTTGTTTATAGCACAATAAACTGCAGAGGTGATCAAATACCACCAAAAGAAAGCTTTATTTGTGGGGAAAAAATGATAAAAATTTCATTTGGGTACAGTGTTGCATGACCGCGCAATTGTCATTCAAAGTCTGACAGCACTGAAAGCTGAAAAATGGCTTGGGCAGGAAGGGGGTGAAAGTACCCTGTATTGAGGTGGTTAAATAATTATTTTTCAATTTTATTGTCGGTCACAATGTGGGTCCTGTAGGAAAAGATTGAGCCTGGTGGGGCACTAGTTTCAAACTAGTGTCTCACCAGGCCACATAACCTCCGGGTTTTTATTGCATCTACCCGGTTAATCTCAAAACCTGGAATTAATAAATAATTTAAAAAAAAGCATGAGCCGTCTGTTGAGCTTTACATAGAAATAACCTATTGGTAATTAATTTTGAAGGAAACAATCGGCTAAATTGAAGGTTTGTGTCTGATAGCCTATTGTTCTTCACTTGCAATTTATATTAAAGGGACAATTTTATTAATTGCACATCTGTCTAGCTACTAATAACCTATTTCTCGTAGTTCTGTGGAATAGATCCATAAAACAAACCTGTATTGAGTCCTGTTCTATGGGGTTCTTGGTGCGCACCAATAGTTTAACACTATGAGTGTAAGAGGAATTATGTGCACAAAGCTTGTCTCAATGTTATACACTGGGTTTGATAATGTCCTCCATCACATTCGAATGGCTATTTGATGGGAAATCCAGCCAGCAATCCCGTGATGAACCTGGAGGAAACCAAGCACAATGAACACAGATACTATTCTTGTATCTGCTGTTATCTGCAGTAATTTACAGTGTAAACAGTCAGTCAATATACGAGATTGGCTCTTTATCTACCATTCCCTCTAGAACACACTGTCGATAATTATCTGATATATTGCTCTTCACTATTCGTTCATTAACAAACTAATGTAACTGTTCTCCCAGGACGCTCATTTCTGTTTTCCTGATCCGGACAATGACAGATGCTCTTTACATGTATAAACTGTTTGCTGTGACAGTGTGTTGTTGGGACCATTGGTTGGGAGACACAATTACCTGTAAATAAAAAAAAAAAAAAAAAATAAGCACGATATTAAAGTATGATTCAACAAGTTTATATGAAGTTTTGGTTGTCATCTGTTTCGGGGCTTATACCGAAAGGCTTTTGTTCATGTCAAAACTGCTTCTCATCCCATACAAGTTTATCACATGCAAAAACGGCTTAATGCAGGTCAGTCACAGGTCAAATGTGCCTGTCATTAAATTCGAAATAATCCAAAAAGCATCTCAAACTGGTGTCAAAAGTAAACTGTATTTGGCCATCAACACAAAGCCCATCAGCCTTTAAGCTGAGGTTTATGGGGAATAATATGACTTTAAAAAAATTGTCCCGGTAGGCAAGTAGTTATTTTCACATACATAAAATCAGCATTTTTTTTTTATTTTTTTTTGCTGGCAAATTACGTAACCCCCAAACATTATATATTTTCTGAAATCGGAGGCCCTGGAGAATAAAATATTGGCTGTTGCAATTTTTGGTCACACGATATTTGCGCAACCTTTTTATGAAATGCAAATTTCCAAGAAAAAGTACACCTAAATGAATTATACTGCACACAAACACAATATATTACCAAATTTTAGCAAAATATAAAATATGATGATTTTGATACCAGACAATTCAAGATGTAAAACTGCACACGCCTGTGAAATGGTGACAAAAAACAGGATTTAAAATTCTTTACAGATTATTAGTTTAGAAACATGAGCTATGGCACCAGTATTATTGCTTTCACTCTGACGTTTGCAGCAATACCTCACTTGTGTGGTGCACGACCAAAGTTCGCGTTTTAATTTGTGTTTTTTTACTATTTATATTTTATTTTTTTTACCCTTTTTCTCATTTATTTTATTGCTGTCACAAGGGGTGATAAACCTCCTTGTGAAACCTGTGGGCAGTGACAGGTATTGCCCACAGATGTTTGTTTGACCAGATGTTTCTCTGGCTGTGCCGGCCAGGGAAAAAAATGGCAATGAAACTGGAAGTCTCTAAATCCTTGTCTTTGCTGGCTTCATTCATTACAGAGGAGATGGAGGAACCTGTGTTCCTCTATCTCCTCTGTGTGCAGCTGACCCAAACGCTTACAGCACCATGGCGGGGAGGTGGGCCCCCTTCCGAGCGCTGCAAAAGTGATTGGGCGGCTGCAAAGCTGCTTGGATCATTTTTACCTGAAAACAGATCGCTGGCTGAAAAAAACAATATCAGGATCAATAACAGCCATGATCCTAGTATAATCACTTGCTGCGGTAGGCCATGTATATATAAAGCACCTGGGCAGCAAGTGGTTAAAGAAATGGCCATACCTCCAATTATATATAAGCTAAAAGAGAGGGACCTTCTTTTTTTTTTTTTTTTACAATGTATTAGACAAGGACACACAACTGCCTCACCACTAATTACACAGACCATGAAGTAATATGCAAAAATTGATTAATCCCACAAGGGTTTTATTACTACTACTTTAAATCTATACTAGTTTTTCAAAATAATAAATGCAATCCTTTATATGCTGGAAGGTCTAGTGCAGAATAACATTTTTGGTAGTTGACTTCACTTGTATGTATGTTTATTTTATACTGTTTTTGAATTTCCAAATTCAGCCTAAATAATTCCTGATAATAATCAGTACAGGTTTCTTTTAACATAATCTCACTGCCTCTTGGTGATTGGCGGCAGCGATATGTCAGAATGTAATTATCATTTTGTGAGAAAAGACAGAACCATAAACAAGTTAGTGGAGTGAGTTCCGTGTTCTTTTCTGCTTATTGAACAGAAACTAATGTCTGCTATAGGCAGTATTTTTTGCTTGTCTTTCTTAAAGGAGAAGTCCAGCCTGGGTTCATTTGGCTGGGCTTCTCCTCTGGGTCAAAGGAGTGCAATTAGTTTTGCACTCCTGTGACCTGTTTTCAGCAGAAAGCGGTCTGAAGTCCGCTCTCTGCTGACATCACCAGGATTAGTCCAGGAACTGCGTCATCCTGACTTCGGAAGTCTGGATCCGACAGGTGCCTGGACTAATGGCAGACTCAGATGGTGAGACGGCCGCTCCCCGCCCCTTCACAGTTCAGCGCTCCAATGAGCGTGGAGGAGCAGAGCAGGACAGCTGTTGACTGACAGGCGGCAGCTCTCCGCTTGGGGAAGTGAGAGAACCGAGCCATCGGCGGTGTTCGGTGGCTCGGTTCTCAGTGAAGAGGCGACAGGGGACAGATGCAGCATCGGTCCGATGCCGCATTCACCTAGGTAAGTATGAATATGGGATTAAAAAAAAATAATAATCTGACTCTACCATCTAAATGTCGCAGCTGAAATCGAGACTCATCAGACCAGGCAACATTTTTCCAATCTTCTATTTTCCAGTTTTGGTGAGCCTGTGCGAATTGTAGCCTCAGTTTCCAGTTCCTAGCTGATAGGAGTGGCACCCGATGTGGTCTTTGCATCCAAACCAAATCCAGCACCAGCTGGGAAATTCTTAATATGTATTGGAGCTATACTAATTATTTTGAAAAGAGCTGTTTACTTATCTATTTCCATCAAATGCCCAGTAAACATTGGGTGGAACTTGGTTTGCAGAAAAGAGTTGCTGACATTCTACACAACTATATATGTAGAAATCTGAAAGATCATGACAACTGGGTTTCAGGGTACATTCCTGCTCTGAGAGATGTTAACTTTCCTACACAGCCAACATCCTAACATTAACCCCACTGTATTACACGGTCTTACTTTATACTAAAATTACGAAGGCCATTTAGCATTTATTAACTGAAAAGGATTCTGTCTACAGATTGTTGTACCCAATGTTATTTACTCGTGCACTATATTTTATACAGTATGCTTGTTAAAAGTCTTTTATATCTGAGGCTTTGTGTATCCCTTAGGTAGGACTTTTCGTACTAGGTGCCTGTCATCTACAAGTCTCTTTTGGGCTCAGTTTTGAATGATTCATGCTGTGTGACATTACTAATGCTTGAGGCTCATTGAGCCTTACATCAAGGCCTGATACAGCATTCTGAATAAAATAATGTATACTTTCTCAACCAGGTTTTTGTTGTGGAACCATAGGGTTCTTTTGGAGGTTGCTGGGGTTCCTTGACACTAATGTAACCAATTATGTAAAGTATACTCTTCCTCCAACTGCCCACCAGTGTACGGGTCCTTTCACACAGGCGGATCTGTTTGACGGACTCTGCTGTGCTCGGCGGGGGATCAATCTGCTGATCAGGCGGATGACAGGTCTGTCTCTGACAGGTCCGTCTCAGCACAGTGAGCGGAGTCCCGCTCTCCTCTATGGGCATATCCGATGAAAACGGATCACCTGTCCATTTTCATCCGATCTCACCCGATCTGGATTTGGCAGACAGGATCGGATTGGATAGCAACGGGTGTCAGGGGACATGTCACCGCTGACTTCCGCTGCCCCATAGGGGTGAATGGAACATCCGATCAGGTCCGCCTGAAAAACTGACAGGCGGATCTGATTGGAAAGCCCATGTGAAAGGGGCCTAAGTGGTCCCTTGTCCAACTGACCATAAATGCATCCACTAACCATCAATATAGGGAGCACATTTCTACTGACCACCTGTAAGGAAGGGAAGTTTTCTCCACTGAACACCAATATAAGGGGACAGTTTTCACCGTTTTTTTTTTCTTTTTATTACTATCAGTTTCATGGTAGATTCATAATTCTATAGAACAGCCTTTCTCCACCCTGGGGTGCCATCGTGTTTTTAGGTGTGCCATGGCAAAATGCCTAAAAAATTGCCCCATAATTGTAAACTATGGCGGACAGGTGGATCAAGCCTAATGGTTTGGTGTTACACAAAGCCACAGGTTGTTCCTTTGCAGCATTACAAGCACTGAGAGTCTGTGGGCTACTTGCCCGCGTCCTACCAATCGATGATGCCATTGGTTGTTAAAGTGGAACTTCATTCAAAAAGGGAAGTTCCACTTGTCTGCCTCCACCCCTCCCGCCCCATCTTTAAATTTTGGAAAGTTTTCCCCTAATCTTCTGGTACAGTGAAAGCTGTAAAACTTTAAATTTCCCATCATTTTGGTCCCACGGACAGTGGTCACTGGGACAAAGAGATGGGATGAATCCAGAGGGGACACAGACAACAATAAAAACATGACAGGGTTTCTACACATTGACTACTGTATCCAGATCTCAATGATATTAATATATTTAACAATAAAGGTACATGGTGTGTGACACTATAAAACAGGCATGTCCAAAGTGTCGTTGGGAGGGCCACAAAATATATACTATATTTATCGTTCTGGCAGCCTCGGAGGGGACAGGGAGGGGGTGGGACGAGTGACATCAGATTACATACAGAAGAATCTCCTGTTTACTCGGGGGCATTTGTAATAGGAAGTCCCGTCTCCTGGGTTGGCATTGGACTTTGTATTAAAGAGGTTGCTTAGTAAACAGGAGATTCTCCTGTGTAAAATCTGTTGGCGCTTTTCCCACCCCCTCCCTGTCCCCTTCAAGGCTGCAGATGGGCATGAATCAGGCTGCACTGATGGCACTGGTGAGGCTGCATTTATGGCACTGGTGAGGCTGCATTTATGGCACTGGTGAGGCTGCATTTATGGCACTGGTGAGGCTGCATTTATGGCACTGGTGAGGCTGCATTCATGGCAATGGTGAGGCTGCATTCATGGCAATGGTGAGGCTACAGATGGGCACTGATTAGGCTGCATTGATGGACACTGACCCTTATTTTGCATCACAGTTATTTATTTAAATTGTAAGTGTTTTCCCTGAAATGTCCCTCTTAAAGTGAAGGTGCGTGTTATACGATAAATACGGTATATCCAAATAACATGCCCAAGCTCATCCTTCGATTCTTCACCACACACAGCCACATAGGCAAGAGAATTCTTGTTGGGCAGTGTATATACATAAGCGTTTGGATACTCTTGATGTGCTACTTTTAAGAAATCCTGTACTGAAGGAATAAGGGGGCTGCCATTGGTGGCCTACCATTCTGAAAATTATTTTTGCCTGGCTGTCATACAGTTCTTACTTCACTACTTTCTGAGGCACTGACCTGGAACAAGTGTAAAGATCAGAAGTTCTCATTTCACTATCACTTTCTTATCTGCTATCTGTTCCAGGTCAGTGGATCAGAAAATATTGAAGCCAAAGAAGGGCAAGCAGCTAGCATTTTCCAAAGGAAATCCCTATATTTTTGTTGGTACAGGTTTGCTATGCTGGAGTGCTGACTGTACCACCTTAACATCTATTTATTTGTAATCCAGGTTTTATTGGACACACACTATATTGTCAAAAGTATTGGGATGCCTGACTTTACATGCACATGACCTTTAATTGCATCCCAGTCTTAGTCCGTAGGGTTCAATATTAAGTTGGTCTACCCTTTGCAGCTATAACAGCTTCAACTCTTTTGGGAAGGCTGTCCACAAGGTTTAGGAGTGTGTCTATGGGAATGTTTGACCATTCTTCCAGAAGCGCTTTTGTGAGGTCAGACACTGATGTTGGACGAGAAGGCCTGGCTTGCTCTAATTTATCCCAAAGGTGTTCTATTGAGTTGAGGTCAGGACTCTGTGCAGGACAGTCAAGTTCATCCACCCCAAACTCCCTCATTCTTGTCTTTATGGACCTTGCTTTGTTCACTGGTCCAAATCATTTGGTGGAGGGGATTATGGCGTGGGGTTGTTTTTTATGGGTTGGGCTTGGCCCCTTAGTTTTAGTAAAGCGAACCCTTAAGGCGTCAGCATACCAAGACATTTTGGACAATTTCATGCTCCCAACTTTGAGAACAGTTTGGGGATGGCCCCTTCCTGTTCCAACATGACTGCACACCAGTGCACAAAAGCAAGGTCCATAAAGACATGGATGAGCGAGTTTGGGGTGGAGGAACTTGACCGGCCTGCACAGAGTCCTGACCTCAAGCTGATGAAACAACTTTGGGATAAATTAGAGTGGAGTCTGCAAGCCAAGCGCCTTCTCGTCCACATCAGTGCCTGACCTCACAAATGTGCTTCTGGAAGAATGGTCAAACTTTCCCATAGACACACTCCTAAACCTTGTGGACAGCCTTCCCAGAAGAGTTGAAGCTGTTATAGCTGCAAAGGGTGGGACATCTCAATATTGAACCCTACGGACTAAGACTGGGATGCCATTAAAGTGCTTCCTGATGACACGCGCATGTGTGAAATGCATTGAAGATAGGCTTGAGATGCATATGTGAAGGAGCCTTTTGAGTTCAGATACTGAGCCGGGTGGAACACACGCCGTTTCCCTCAGAGAGTAAGCTGCTTGTCACAGAGCACATGGATTGGGCACCATCGGTCTTGCAAGCATGTGAGTGCAATACATCAGTGTTTTAACTTTGTTTACAAATAAAACGGTATTACACGATATCTGCCTCTCTGTGGCTCTTTGGTGGAGCCATTCTTATAGCTCCTGATTTGCTAAAGGAGATAGGAGCTTAAAGGGGTTGTAAAGGTTTGTTTTTTATTTTCTAAATAGGTTCCTTTAAGCTAGTGCATTGTTGGTTCACTTACCTTTTCCTTAGATTTCCCTTCTAAATGTTTTTTTTTCTTTGTCTGAATTTCTCACTTCCTGTTTCTCCTCACTAAACTTCACACCATCATCCGAGTGGTGTTGAGTCACCCAGAACAGCTTACTGAACAGCTTACTGAGGAGGAACAGGAAGTGAGAAATTCAGACAAAGTAAACAAAAAAAAAACATTTAGAAGGTAAATGTTAGGAAAAGGTAAGTGAACCAACAATGCACTAGCTTAAAGGGACCTATTTAGAAAATAAAAAACGAACCTTTACAACCCCTTTAAGTGGAGTTCAAGTCTGGCATAATTATTGATGGGAGCATTTCATCTCATCTAAATCCATGCTTGATGGTCACTCTGTGGCTGATTATTTCTGGTGAGCGCAATTGATTTTTTCACTTTGGGTGGAGCTCAGTTTCCCTATTGGAGCACACTTCTCAGACACAACCGTGTTGGAATCTGATTGAACTGTTTTTTATTAATAATATTTTTATCACCTTTCTCCACATATTAATTGTATGGATGCAATTTTGTAATTCATTTTGTTTTTTTTTAGTTTGGACGGTTCATCTTCATTCATTATTATTGATTTTTATTGATTTGTTTGTTGATCAAAGAAATAAATTACCGCTCACAAAGCTCCTGAACCTTCACAAAAGAATGTCCCGCCCTACTGTGAACTTACAGGTGCTGGCCGCACTCCGTGAAAAGGCATCTTTAATGTTGAAATAAAATCCAGTATACAGCAGTGAAATCATATAGAGAAACAGGGGAGAATAACTAACGCGTTTCACATCATACGATGCTTAGTCATAGCTAGTTTGTTGATTAGTTATGATAATTTATATGTTTTGTTAATAATCATGGTTTAAATTTACGGTTAATTGGCTGCGCTCCTTTTTTTCACTTTTTATTGCTTTTTAGTGTTTCACTAAAAAGGAGCAGCGTCCTCATTCATTCTCAATTAATTTATATAATATATTACGTTTTATACACAGGTGGCGCCCCCATTTCTCACTCATATTAACCCTGCTTTAAACTTCTCCACAACTTTATCCCTGACCTGTCTGGTGTGTTCCTTGGCCTTCATGATGCTGTTTGTTCACCAAGTTTCTCTAACAAACCTCCTGAGGGCTTCACAGAACAGCTGTATTTATACTGTGATTAAATTACACACAGGTGGACTCTATTCACGAATTAGGTGACTTCTGAAGGCAATTGGTTCCACTAGATTTTAGTTAGGGGTATCAGAGTAAAGGGGACTGAATACCACACTTTTAACATATTTATTTGTAAAAAATGTTGAAAACCATTTTATTTTTTTCTTTCCACTTCACAATTATGTGCCACTTTGTGTTGGTCTATCACATAAAATCCCAATAAAATACATTTACGTTTTTTTTTTATATACTCTATTATCTTTATTTTTCTGCCTTCAAAGTCCAAGGGGGCGGCCCCTGATGCAGATATGCGACCTCGGCTTTCGGGGGTTATACCGGGATGATGCCCGCAGCTGCAGGCATCATCCCGGTATCATTTTTTAGAGGCGGCGATTGGCTTTCCAGGGATAACAACCGATGCGGCTAAAAGCCGCTCGATTGTTATCCCAAGCGGGAGGGGACATCCCGCCTCCTCCGCCACTCTTACCGGGCCTCCCGTCCCACCGGGAGACCCGACCCACGATGCGCCACCTCCGGTGCCTAGAGAGAGACTGAAACGAAGCCGCGAACGGCTTTGATTCAGTCTTTTCAAACTAAACACTGAAGCGACGTCATGACGTCACGTCTGGGTTACTCGGCTGCCAATGGCGCCGGATTTAAAAAAATACACAGTATTCAGAATCGCCATTTTCGGCGATCTGAATACTTTAAAGTGCAAAGGAGGGATTGGGGGTCTTTTTGACCCCCGATCCCTCCAAAAAGAGTACCTGTCACCACTTATTACTGTCAGAAGGGATGTTTACATTCCTTGTGACAGCAATAAAAGTGATCCAAAAAAATATTTTTTTAAAAAACACAATTTTATATTATAAAAATAAATAAAAACATTTTTAAAGCACCCCTGTCCCCGTGAGCTCGCGCAGCAAAGAAAACGCATACAGAAGTCACACCCGCATATGTAAACGGTGTTCAAATCACACATGTGAGGTATCGCTGCGATCGTCAGAGCAATAATTCTAGCCATAGACTTCCTCTAACTCTAACCTGGTAACCGTAAAAAAAAATTAATGGAGATTTGTAGGTACCGTAGTTTGTCGCCATTCCACGAGTGCGTGCAATTATAAAGAATGACATGTTTGGTATCTATTTACTCGGCGTAACATCATCTTTCACATTATACAAAAAAAATGGGCTAACTTTACTTTTTCATTTTTTTTTTTAATGCATGAAAGTAAATTTTTCGAAAAAAGTTGCGTTTAAAACACCGCTGCACAAATACCGTGTGACATAAAATATTGCAACAATCGCCATTTTATTCTCTAGATTCTCTGATATAAAAAAAAAAAATATATATATATATATATATATATATATAATGTTTGGGAGTTCTAAGTAATTTTCTAGCAAAAAATACGGATTTTAACCACTTAACGACCGCCCACTGTATATATACGTCATCACTTTAAAGATGGATATCTCGGTAATGGCAGCAGCTGCTGCCACAACCAAGATATCCATCTCTTCAGTGGGCGGTTCTGTTTATGATAATGGTGGTCTCTGCGGCGGAGTCGCTGTGAGATCACCGTTATCGGTGGCGGGGGAGGCCCCCCTCCCTCCGCCGCTTACCGGAGCTGTCAGTAGCGGCGGAGGCAATCGGGTCCTTCTCCCTCTGTGGTATGGACACGAGTGAGGGGAAGATGGCCCCCACCCGTCTCCATACCATAGCAGGGCGGAGCTGACGTCAAAACGTCAGCCCTGCCCATACGTCTTAAAGGGTAATTTATTTTTTTTGTCATATTTTCAAATTACTTTTTTATTTATTTTTTATTGCATTTTAGTGTAAATATGAGATCTGAGGTCTTTTTGACCCCAGATCTCATATTTAAGAGGACCTGTCATGCTTTTTTCTATTACAAGGGATGTTTACATTCCTTGTAATAGGAATAAAATTGACCCATTTTTTTTTTTAAACAGTGTAAAAATAAATAAAATCAAGTAAAATAAATAAGAAAACAAGAAAAAAAAATTGTAAAACGCCCCGTCCCGACGAGCTCGCGTGCAGAAGCGAACGCATACGTGAGTAGCGCCCGCATATGAAAACGGTGTTCAAACTACACAAGTGAGGTATCACCGCAATCGTTGGAGTGAGAGCAATAATTCTAGCCCTAGACCTCCTCTGTAACTCAAAAGATGCAACCTGTAGAATTTTTTAAACGTCGCCTATGGAGATTTTTAAGGGTAAAAGTTTGACGCCGTTCCACGAGCGGGCGCAATTTTGAAGTGTGACATGTTGGGTATCAATTTACTCGGCGTAATATTATCTTTCACAATATAAAAAAAAAATTGGGCTAACTTACTGTTGTCTTATTTTTTAATTCAAAAAAGTGAATTTTTTCCCCAAAAAAAGTGCGCTTGTAAGACCGCTGTGCAAATACGATGTGACAAAAAGTATTGCAATGACCGCTATTTTATTCTCTAGGATGTTAGAACCCCCAAACATTATATATTGGTTTTTTTTCTAAGTAATTTTCTAGCAAAAAAAAAATGTTTTAAACGTATAAACACTGAGTCTAAAAAACAGGCAAGGTCCTTAATTGGTTAACTTGTAAACACCAAATGTCAGAAATAGGCTTAGTCATGAAAGGGTTTAAGGATGTTGGCAGTTTCACACATTTAATTCTCATAAATCTTTTTCTCTACATTTACGTTTTTGGATGTAACATGACAAAATGTGGAAAATTTCAAGGGGTACGAATACCTTTTCAGAGCACTGTATATACACACAAGATAAGGTACGGGTTCACATATACTTTAATTGGCTCTTGTCTAAATTGACCCAAATATTGTATGTATGCATGTGAGGTAGGGATGGTAGGCTTCTTGAGTGCAGGAACTGATGTGAATGTACACTATGTCTATAGTTGCTGATATATCAATACATATAATAATAATAATAAAGTAAATGGATGAATCTAAGCACAATAATATAAAGTAGAACATGGAACTTTTCATTCCCATACAGTCATCAGTACTGCCCTCCCCAGAGCTGCTCCTGGATGGCAGAGCCATATGTCCATGGCACACGAAAGTATTAAGTCTATTTATTCTGTCACTACTTTCACTTCATTTATTAGGATTTGTTCCTCTCAGCTGGCAAGATGTACTAAATATACCAGAATAACAGAAAAGGACATCTACATTCCCCAGCCATTTACATTAGCAGCAGTCATCCCAAGAATATATGTGAAATAAAAAGGCAAATCTTTTCCCTCCACTGGGACCCCGAGCATTAGTAGGACAAACAGCTTTCAATTAAGTGTCCAGAAAATAAATGGCTTTAAACATAATTCAGCTGGATTTATCCAAGTAATAATGTGAGGGAGGTTTACTGGCACTTCAGGGAGTGTCTCCCATCCCCAGAGCCAAATCTCCCCAGCTGTGTGACAGTAAAATGTGGCACCTGCACAGGATGATTCACCTCCTCCACCATGCTGGCTCTGCCCCCATGACTGGTACCCTATATATACAGGAGACCTGAGCCCATTCTATCACACCTGACATACACAGTCATGGGCATAGTCACCCTCCTCTTCCTCGCCTTCCTCTCCTGTGCCAGAACGGCTCAGCCTCACCAAGCAGATGAGGACTCTGCTGAAAACTTCATGGAAGTGCCTCCTAATTTCCTAGATTCGCAGGTAAGACAATCATCTAGGTGAGCATACTACACAGGTACTACACAGGATCTACACAGGTACTACACAGGTACTACACAGGTACTACACAGGTACTACACAGGATCTACACAGGATCTACACAGGTTCTACACAGGATCTACACAGGTACTACACAGGATCTACA
Source organism: Rana muscosa (assembly GCA_029206835.1). Lineage (NCBI taxonomy): Eukaryota > Metazoa > Chordata > Amphibia > Anura > Ranidae > Rana > Rana muscosa. Next base: position 912,211,179 of record CM055117.1, read on the forward strand.
CAGGTACTACACAGGATCTACACAGGTACCATCCAAGACGCACAAGAGCAAAATGTCTGCTTTACAGATAATGGATGCAGTTTAAAGTATTATGTCATGCATTTTATTTTTTGTAATTGTATGTTTATTGAAATTTTTCAACAAAAGAAAAAGCAAACACAATACAGAGCAGTATCACTATCATCTTATACAGAAAAAGAGAAGCATCTCTTTAGTGAATGATATAATCAGAAGAAAAAGGAAAAAGAAAAACAAGGGAAGGGAGGGTACACCATGGATCTTGACACAACATATATATAATGATAGTATATATAGTAACAATAGTATTTAGGCTAATCATTCGAACATGAAGGGACTAGTTACGTAGGGGACATTTGATAGCAGTTTAGGATAGTGATTCAGGATTGAAAGCATTTTATTTTTAGTTACCATAATATGCAATATACTTACCGGCAAGAGAGTCGATCCTCACAGTTACAGACCATAGTACAGTCTGTTATTGATTTTTTTTTTTTCTTCTGGCCAACCAGTGTTAGTATACGTATTAATGCGTTATAGCAGGAAAAAAAACTTGAAATGTTAAACTTTGAACCCTTCCACATTGTCTTGCTGTAGTTATACTTTCATGTTTATTATGTAATAAACTCATAATAGTAATGTAATATACCCATACCACTGATGTTATATACACATGCTATTCATGTTATATACCCATACCACTGATGTTATATACCCATACCACTGATGTTATATACCCATACTATCATGTTATATACCCATACTATTCATGTTATATACCCTTACTATTCATGTTATATACCCTTACTATTCATGTTATATACCCTTACTAGTCATGTTATATACCCATACCATGGATGTTAATATCACATACCATTCATGTATATACCCATCCACTGATGTATAATACCCATACTATTTCATGTATATACCCTTACTATTCATGTTATATACCCTTACTATTCATGTTATATACCCTTACTATTCATGTTATATACCCTTACTATTCATCGTTATATACCCTTACTCTATTCATGTTATATACCCATACCATGGATGTTATATACCCATACCACTGATGTTATATACCCATACTATTCATGTTATATACCCATATCTATTCATGTTATATACCCTTACTATTCATGTTATATACCCATACTATTTCATGTTTATACCCATACCATTGATGTTATATACCCATACTATTCATGTTATTACCCATACCACTGATGTTTATATACACATACTATTGATGTAATATACCCATACCGTTGATGTTGCATACCCATTACTGTTGATGTTGCATACCCATACTGTTGATGTAATATACACATACTATTGAAGTTAATACACATACTATTGACGTAATATACCCATACCATTGATGTTATATAAACATACTATTGATGTAATGTGCTTATAGTCTTTCAGAACATATTGGCATTATAAATTGGTGGTGTGTAATACTCAGTGGTGTAAAATGCAAAATCCCCATTTAGCAGAGTAAAATTAGAAGAACTATGAAAACAGATTTTTCATTGCTCAGTATATATTTGTCATCGATCACTTATTTATTTTTTATATATATATATAACCTCAACAAACATCCTCCAACCAAAAATGTAGCCTTATGCCACGTACACATCGATCGGAAATTCCGACAACAAATGTCCGATGTGAGCTTTTTGTCGGAAATTCCGACTGTGTGTACGCGGCATAAGGCTACATTTTTGGTTGGAGGATGTTAGTTTTTTTTTTTTATATATAACAAACATCCTCCAACCAAAAATGTAGCCTTAGAATTAAGCAGAAGAGCCAAACTGCCTATTGCACTTCACTGATCTCGGCTCGTTGTATGTCACCGCGTTCTTGACTTTCGGTGTTTCCGTCAAGATTTGTGTGACCGTGTGTATGCAACACAAGTTTGAGCCAACATTTCGTCTGAAAAAAATCCACGGTTTTGTTCTCTGAGTTTTCGATTGTGTGTACGCGGCATAAACCGCTGAAAGTTTTTTTTCTTCTTTGTCATGCTAATTCTTTGGCTTCAATACTCTCAGCCAATAGAAAAAGCAAGGTGGTTAGATGGATGGTTAAAAGGCCATTGAAGATTGCTGAAATCTAGGTGGGCTCCAGTGCACCCATCCATTTTTTTTATAGGGTTCGCTGAGCCGCAGCAGTCCTGCAATGTGCATGTTGTATTTAACCAATGCAAAGTATCCACACATAACATGTATCCAGGACAGAACATTGAGATGCTTTGCAAATATGCACACTATGGGGGCCACTGATCACAGGGTTCAGTATGCAGCCCAGTGTAGGTGGTCAGGTGTCTGCAAATACCTGTATGCAAATCACAACTTTTAAATTCACTGACTTGTGGGTCAGTGACTCATTTCTCACATGGCAGAGTCCTTTTAATAAGATTAATGATGTGTAACATGCTTTGTATCAATTTATTTACATTAAGATGTAAAACTCCAACTGAATGGCATTTAGTTGAAAAAAGTATATAAAAAGCATCATTGTCCATAAACAATCGCCATTTTTATACAATGCTTGTTTTTACCCATTAACCATTTGTTGCATCTTAGTGCAGCTGATCTCCTGCAGCCTCTCTTCAGCCACTTTATGTCTACATGCACTCTGGTACCATGTTTCCCGAAAATAAGCCAGGGTCTTAAATTCATTTTGGCAACCAAAAACACAGTAGGGCTTATTTTTGGGGTAGGGCTTGCTATTTAATGTGCTGTCTTCTCTACCCCTCTCCCTCCCTCTCTGGCAGAATTCCCTGTGTTAAGTAAAGTAAAAGTGGTTGTGGGCTGCTAGAGTCCTCTATTAGAGTAGTATATGGTGAGAAAGGTGTGTGTTTCTGTAATCTGTTGTGTCAGGTACCTTATTATAGTGCCCGCTCTTGGCTTCCATAGCCCGCCTGAGCGCTCTTTCACGATCAGAGAATTTCAGAGGGAGGGGGGCCGAGATCCCCCACTGACAGGCATGAGAAGGAGATCTTCGTGCCGCTCTGGGCTTCCATAGCCTGTCTGAGTGCTGTTCCACGATCTGAGCATTGCAGTGGGAGGGGGGCTGAGATCCCCTGCTGACAGGCAGGAGAAGAGGAGGGGACAACCACTTCAAACTAGGGCTTATTTCGGGGTAGGGCTTATATTGCAGCCTCCTGGAAAGAGGGGAAAGACGACAGTGACCACGTCATTCCTTAATGCATGCTGAAATGGCCACTTGTAGTCTCCATTGGAAGCCCATGTAATAACAGGGTGGCAATGCAGGAGAACAATTGGGAGCCAGGGACAGAGTCAGTCACCCTAGAACAGGGACCTTCAAAGCAGTATTAAACTGGTATCATTTTCATGAAAACTGTAGCTTTTTATAGTATTAAAAACAACTTTCAAAATCACTTTAACAAGTTTAAAGCTTGAAATTCTAGTTATTGGGTTTACATATACTTTAATGCCTATAAACAGCACAAAGCATTATACAATTTGGTTGCAGATGTCTATAATCTGTTCATGGTGACATGTGCAGACACTATATAAACTCACATGACATGCAGGACATTGCTGGGTAGTGTAAAGATTTTGATTTATACCTACTTAGAGGTGCCTAATATGTGGATAAGCACTTTAGAATCTATATTAAACATGACTTATTAGGCAATTAGCAAACATTTGAATCTTATAATTATGTCCGCTGTTAATCCAAAGTATTTTAAAATTGCTGCATTAGCCTAATGTGCACTCATATAGGATATGTGATTGATGCAAGAGAGAACATACTTTACCATCCAATATCCAGTGAGAAAGAACCCAAATCCCCCTCAATCAGCTTTTCGGTGAACAAAGCAGGTGCCTTTAGACCAAAGAGGAGGTTTAAGTATGGCTTAAATAATAAATCCAAAAAGAGAGAGCAGTTAATTTTCCCTCAACAAAATTATGAAGGTTTTATTGAGGTTACTTTAAAATCGCTAACCGAAAGAAAAAAATGTAATATAGATAAATACTTCAAAATGGTAAGTATACCATTAAAAAAATATATTGATTGGTTATTGATCAATCAATTTATATACTAAAAAAAAAAAAAAACATAAAACACAGAATTATTTGTGTAATCTCACTGTTGCTGTTCTTAACCACCTCCCTACTGGGCACGAAAACCCCCTTCCAGCCAAGCCATTTTTCAGCTTCAGCGCTGTCACACATTGAATGACAATTGCGCGGTCGTGCGACGTGGCTCCCAAACGAAATTTGCGTCCTTTTTTTCCCACAAATAGAGCTTTCTTTTGGTGGTATTTGATCACCTCTGCGGTTTTTATTTTTTGCGCTATAAACAAAAGAAGAGCGTCCAGTTTGGAAAAAAAACACTATTTTTTACTTTTTGCTATAATAAATACCCATTTTTTTTTTAAATAAAATTTTCCTCAGTTTTAGGCCGATACGTATTCTTCTACATATTTTTGGTAAAAAAAAAATCGCAATAAGCGCGTATGATTGGTTTGCGCAAAAGTTATAGCGTGTACAAAATAGGGGATAGATTTATAGCATTTTTATTTTTTTATTAGTAATGGCGGCGATCTGCGATTTTTTTTATTGTGACTGCGATATTGCGGCGGACACATCGGACACTTTTGACACATTTTTGGGACCATTCACGTTTATACAGCGATCCCTGCTATAAAAATGCATTGATTACTGTATAAATGTGATTGGCAGGGAAGGGGTTAACCACTAGGGGGCGGGAAGGGGTTAAATATGTTCCCTCAATGTGTTCTTACTGTGGGGGAGGGGGACAGACTGGGGGAGGTGACCGATGGTTGTCCCTATGTACAAGGGACACACCATCGGTCCCCTCTCCCTCACAGGACGTGGATCTCTGTGTTTACACACAGAGATCCACTTTCCTGCTCGTTTCCCGGCCAATCGCGGGTGCCCGGCGGCAGTCGCGGCCGCCGGGCACGCGCACCGGGGCCTTGTGAACGCGGCGGGCGCACGCGCGCGCGCCGCTGGCGGCAAGCGCGCGCCTCCTAGCTCGTTTTAAAGGGAGGACGTCATATGACGTCCTCCCAGAACGAGAGTATCCTCCGCCCGCCGTCAATTGACAGTGGGCGGGGGACAAGTGGTTAAATATATAGTTTTTATCAGGGCTTTTTTTCTCAGACAATAGATGCAGGAACTCCCCCATTCCGAGTCAACCCATCTTTCCGCCTCTACCCACCTCCCAGTACGGCGCCAAGTAATTTGTATGGAATTTGGTAATGATATCAAGAAAAGCAGTCAAATAGATTCCCTGCAGCCAGCAACAATAGATCCCCCTAACAACAATGGGCCACCCACAACAAAATCTCCCCACCAGCAACAATAGACTCCCGGCAGCATCAACAGATCTCCGCACAGCCAGCATTAAGTCTCTCTGGCTTCCATTAACAATAGACCCCTCCCCCAACAGTAGATCTCTTTCAGCAAAAACTGCCCCCCAGCAACATAAGACCCCCCCAGCAACAATAGATCCCCCACTAGCAGCAATAGACCTCCCCAGCAAAAATAGACCCCCTGAAAAAATAGATCCCCAGCAGTGAGCATCAATACCCTGCAGCAGAACCCCAGCACCCCTTTCCATTACATACAGTCAGCCAGGAGGTGCCGGAACTGCGTTCCCACTGAAAAAAAGCCCTGGTTTTTATCACCGGAAAGTTCTGAGAAGCTTTACATAGACCAATCACACTAGCCACTCCTGCTGTTGGAGTTAATCTAAAATCCATATCACTGTCCTACTCAGACCTGATTGGGTGGAAGCCATTTAACCTACTAGTATGTTCCTGGATTGTGGGGGAATATGTTGGTGTATATAATGCCTAACAATGAGATTCACTTTGTCGCCTCTTTTATTCTGTTAAATAACCATTTGAAAATGTTGTTTTATATTTGTTCTAGAAGTACAAAAAATACCCGTTGATCCAGCCAGAAATCTTGTGAGCTGATCATTTCCTTTGCTGCATTGTTGAGAGTTCCTAGCTCTCCCTGAGGACTACAAAAGCCTGAGGCTCTAATTGGCTTCAAAAAGGGTGGGCTTGGGGCGCAGAGCACTGCACCCCGAGCCCACCCACTTGTGTGACATTAGTGAATTAAAATTCGCTATTGTCTTCCTGCTTCTCCTCCCGGCCAAACAGGAAGGGGATCTTAAGACCTGATTGACTGGGAGGAGAAGCGCCCGGATTGGCCAGTAGCAGAAGCAGAGGGGAATCCACTGAGGAGAAGTAGGGGGGAAGCCGGCCATGACCTGGATGGGGTAAGTAGTGAGGGATGATCGACCAAGCAATGCGGGGGGGGGGGCAGCTGGGAGGTTTGTTTGCCAGCCCCCAAAAAATGGAGCATCAGCCGCCACTGTATGTTAGACGAGGGGGGGGTGTTGTGTAGTCTTGTCCTAGGTCAACAACGCTGCTTCATAGTAAAGGGGTGAGCATCGTCACCCTAGGACTGGTAGGATCACCAGGTAAAAATAAAGGGAATGCTGGTCATGGGAAGGTCATTGTTTTGTTTTGCCCTTTTCACGCAGAATGCTTATGAAGGTCTGTGTATAACCGTTCTGTATGTCAAGTCATGTTTTTGTATTTTGATGCATTCCACTAAATAAAGAATGAAAAAATACAAACGAACACTGATCCTCCCCCCCAAACCCGGTCCCTACTGCATTTACTTTCTTACAATGATTACTTTCTGCCACCCATGCTAGCGGAGTGAAAAGTGCTGTACACAGCCTACAAGGGCGAGCGGTCATTGGTCAGTGCTGGCATGTGACCACACACTGACCAATGAGATTCTCTGTGTCCTCTTTGTTCCGGGAGGGAGACTGAAAAGAAAGAAGGGTGCAGAACAGTGCGGTTTTCAAATGCCCGGGACTGCTACATCGGCTAGCATGGGCGCCAGAAGGTAATCATCAAAGGAACAAAGTACATCAGGGACTGGGGGCTGGCGAGGGTGTTGTGAGTTGGTTGACCTTTACAGTTTTTGTGAAAAGGTGAACCAACCCTTAAAAAAAGAAAACTGACGCAACCACCTCAACCTCATCTAAGGACTGGTAAGCTGCAATATATTAGTTTTGTTCTTGGGTTTGGAGACAGATTACCTCAATAAAAATGTCTAGAAACTGAAACCAAAGCACAATACTGATAGCCACTAAGGCTTAGTAGCCAATAATATTAATACATTGTCTTTCTTGTTTCACTTCTATTTAGTTAGATGAAAGCATCTCATCACAACCATTATCGCAAGAAAAAGGTGCATTGAGCTCCTTTTTAAAAACTCTTCTGCACTGGAGGACATCTCGCAGCTCCTTCCACTTCCAACCACAAAGGTAACATCCACATGTCTCCTGGCCCTAGCTGTGTCTGTCTGTGTCTTTACCAGAGATGGCCAAATCCCAGCAAGAGACCCTCACTGTGTGAACTGAGGACAGTCAGGATACCAGCCTCAAATCTGTTTCTCTGTTATTAGAGCGAGACAAGAAAGCCTTGGGAAACCCAAAGGAGCCATTACCAATAACATCCAATAAAATGTAGTTTTAGACCTCAAGTACACTGCTGCTGATAAACGGACGTTTAGGCAGTTGGGCATTTTTTTTTTTTTTCAGCAGCCCCTGAACTCTCCTCTGTTATCTTCTCTGTACATCTACATTCAGTCGGTTAGAGGCAGTTGAGATTAGTGTAATTTTTTTTTAAAGCAAAAAATCGCATTCAGGACAGAAGTTTATTGGCATTTGAAACGCCAAATGCTTGTAACGGCGTGCAAACGCGGTAAATCACGTTTTTAATGGGGGAAACATTTCTGACCATTTGCAATATGGAAAAAGAGACTTTCCAGAACCTGAGGAGAGAGAGCTTTTTCCTGCATTGTAGGCAATTGGAAGGGTATACTAATCACTACAATCTGTTATCTGGAAAAAACGCTTCTAAACTAAAACGCTCATGAATGCCCCTAAATGCAGCATGTGAAAGTGGCAAAACGGACATTTTTATACGTTGGTTACTAGCTGTCAAGTTCCAGCATTTAGAAGAGGTTTACAAACGTCCTGTGTACACAAAGCCTTACAGTTCTGGTGCGGAATCAACCCTTTAGCCTTTAGACCTTAGGACTCATGGGTGCTCAACCTGTGGCCCTCCAGCTGTTGCAGAACTACAAGTCCCATGAGGCATTGCAAAGCTGATGGTTATAAGCATGATTCCCAAAGGCAGAAGCATGATGGGAATTTTAGTCCGCCAACAGCTGGAGGGCCACGGGTTGAGCACCCATGGAAGCCTTAGGTCATCATGGGTTACAGGGTATCTATGACTGGCCTATGCCCAAAAAAGGGTTCATGAAGAATTGAGTCATCTCTGCCTTATACAGAGTTTTATTTACAACAAATGGCACCAGTACACACAATTTAAGGAAATTCATAAAGGGTGTCATAGGCAACCTTTAGATCTCTGTGAAAGCTCTGAAACTGTCGGTGCTTGTGCCTGATTTATGTATCCATCTGTCCCTGTCTGCACTGAGGAAGGAGTATCCACAATGGGCACTCCTTCCTCACCCCCTCCAGGGATACAGCTCTGTGCAGGAAGCTATCACATTCATGACCGGTTCCCAGCTCGGGCACTGTCCTCTCTAAATACTGGTGTAGCAATACCCCCAGTTAAGAGAGCTGCTGATATAGTTTTGGGCCTGTAACCACTGCTGTCAACCCCCAGGAACTGTCTCTAACCTCCCTTGGCACAGCTAGCGCAAATGGAAGTGTGAAACCCGTTATGCTATAGGAACTCTGCAATAAAACACACACAATCAGTTAACATCAAATTACCTGAGCTGACTGCTTCAGCTGGAATAGACAGTATGCCACACAACGTGTTAGCTTAACCACAAATACTTTTACTGAGTAGAAGATATAAGGTTAGACAGTGGTACATTTACCTATGCAGAGCCCTGCAATATTAAAAGTCAAGCAAATAAACAAGGACTATGTTCTAACAGTCTTATACACACTGAATGTCTTTTAGTAAACTACGCTTGCGAGCTCCCCCCTCGTGGCCAATATGGCGCCCAAACAATATCTCCCTGCTGAACAGTCAGGCCTGACTATTGCACACACAGTTATTCCGTTGAGAAGGATCTACGCTAGCAATGGTGGTGCACTTCATAGGTTATTTGTAATCCAAAGGTATTAAGTGGTTAGTTACTCGGCCTGCAGTAAGAAACTTAACTCCGGCTGCACAACACACTGCAATGTAATACAGGTCCTTCTCAAAAAATTAGCATATTGTGATAAAGTTCATTATTTTCTGTAATGTACTGATAAACATTAGACTTTCATATATTTTAGATTCATTACACACAACTGAAGTAGTTCAAGCCTTTTCTTGTTTTAATATTGATGATTTTGGCATACAGCTCATGAAAACCCCAAAATCCTATCTCAAAAAATTAGCATATTTCATCCGACCAATAAAAGAAAAGTGTTTTTAATACAAAAAAAGTCAACCTTCAAATAATTATGTTCAGTTATGCACTCAATACTTGGTCGGGAATTCTTTTGCAGAAATGACTGCTTCAATGCGGCGTGGCATGGAGGCAACCAGCCTGTGGCACTGCTGAGGTGTTATGGAGGCCCAGGATGCTTCGATAGCGGCCTTAAGCTCATCCAGAGTGTTGGGTCTTGCGTCTCTCAACTTTCTCTTCCCAATATCCCACAGATTCTCTATGGGGTTCAGGTCAGGAGAGTTGGCAGGCCAATTGAGCACAGTAATACCATGGTCAGTAAACCATTTACCAGTGGTTTTGGCACTGTGAGCAGGTGCCAGGTCGTGCTGAAAAATGAAATCTTCATCTCCATAAAGCTTTTCAGCAGATGGAAGCATGAAGTGCTCCAAAATTTCCTGATAGCTAGCTGCATTGACCCTGCCCTTGATAAAACACAGTGGACCAACACCAGCAGCTGACATGGCACCCCAGACCATCACTGACTGTGGGTACTTGACACTGGACTTCAGGCATTTTGGCATTTCCCTCTCCCCAGTCTTCCTCCAGACTCTGGCACCTTGATTTCCGAATGACATGCAAAATTTGCTTTCATCCGAAAAAAGTACTTTGGACCACTGAGCAACAGTCCAGTGCTGCTTCTCTGTAGCCCAGGTCAGGCGCTTCTGCCGCTGTTTCTGGTTCAAAAGTGGCTTGACCTGGGGAATGCGGCACCTGTAGCCCATTTCCTGCACACGCCTGTTCACGGTGGCTCTGGATGTTTCTACTCCAGACTCAGTCCACTGCTTCCGCAGGTCCTCCAAGGTCTGGAATCGGTCCTTCTCCACAATCTTCTTCAGGGTCCGGTCACCTCTTCTCGTTGTGCATCGTTTTCTGCCACAATTTTTCCTTCCCACAGACTCCCCACTGAGGTGCCTTGATACAGCACTCTGGGAACAGCCTATTCGTTCAGAAATTTCTTTCTGTGTCTTACCCTCTTGCTTGAGGGTGTCAATGATGGCAGTCTTACCCATGATTGCGGTTTTGAGTAATGAACCAGGCTGGGAGTTTTTAAAAGCCTCAGGAATCTTTTGCAGGTGTTTAGAGTTAATTAGTTGATTCAGATGATTAGGTTAATAGCTCGTTTAGAGAACCTTTTCATGATATGCTAATTTTTTGAGATAGGAATTTTGGGTTGTCATGAGCTGTATGCCAAAATCATCAATATTAAAACAAGAAAAGGCTTGAACTACTTCAGTTGTGTGTAATGAATCTAAAATATATGAAAGTCTAATGTTTATCAGTACATTACAGAAAATAATGAACTTTATCAAAATATGCTAATTTTTTGAGAAGGACCTGTACTCTGGAAACGGTGGGCCCGGACCAAGGGATACTGGGCCTAAAAGATAGTCAATAAATCCTGAGCACGTGCTCTCTCACCCGACCGGACCAGTCCGCACAACTGACTTCCGTAGTTGGGGCTCCAGCACACAGTCTCAAGACACCCGTAGTCTCCGATCCTCCCGACCATCCGAGGGAGATTGATGGATGAGTCGACTCTCGGTTCTCCTGTGAAGATCAGCAAGCTCTTCGGATTCACTAGGCCCAGGCTCTCCGGCCTAGTCCAGAGCAACAGGCCCCAACGTAGGCTCCACTTGCTAGGAGGGCGGTGTCCAAAGAGACCCGCGTGTTGCTCCTCCCTGCTTAAATAGGCCTTCCACAGCAGACCTTGTGCCGGGCAATGCACTGTGGGTGTCCTGCTGCATACTGGGTATAGTAGTCTTTGTACTCATTAAAGTGACACCCCGCTACACACTCCCCCCACTTAGAATCTTTGGTCCCCAAAGATAAGCAGTCAAAGAACTTTGTTAGCATATGCACACATAATACAATTCACGGCTACAGAGGAACCTCCCACCAAGCTTTGGGAGAGAGGTTGTCCTGCCCACAGGTCACATTAGTGGAAGTGGCCTGTCTAACTGTGCCAGGGAGTGAGCTAGTAGAGGGACCAGGCTTATCTACTGTCCTCCTTGCAGTAACAACAGTCTCTTCTGAGCACTCCCCCATTTGAGTATAAGTTCGTCTTCTTGGGGGGTGGATGGTTCTTCTCTCTCTTTGTTCCCTAGGAGCCGGGGTCTCAACCGCAGTGGGTCCTTCCAATTCTCCCTCTACTAAGTCAGGTGTATTGGGTTCCGCTGGTCCAGGGGCATCTAAATCAGGTGCAGGGAGGTACAAGGCCTCCCTAGGGTCTTCTACTGGAAAGGAGTCTAGAGCATCCTCCCATTCCTCAGTAAGAGTATCAAGTGGTATGAACTCAGCAGCCTCAGCATTTAAGGTGTCCCCAGTAATAACTTCAGATGATGGAGAGGCCATGGTCATGGATTCAGGTACTCGAGATGACCATAACCAATCAAGTTCCAATTCCTCATCTTCACTCTGGTCTTGGGCAACCATCTCTCCTGAAAATGTTGCTTGAGATCTGGTGACAGGTCTAGAGGTATTTGGAGGCTGAAAGGGGCTCAGAAGGATCCGAGGTAGGAGGCAAACAAACTGCTTCGGAGAGGGGCAGTAAGTGATTCCTGTGCCATGTCTTCAACGGCCCCACACTTTCTTCTGGTTTGAGTTGATACACTGGCAAACCTGGCAATTGTTTACAGATTACATATGGTTGTGACCTCCACCGGTCGGCCAGCTTGTGCTTCCCCGGAATGCCTAAGTTCCGCAACAGCACCCTGTCTCCTGGCTGTAGGTCATGAATCCGCTTATTCCTGGCTCCTCTTTGATCGGAAGTCGCCTGGGCCTTCTCGTACGCCAGTCTTAAACTCTGTCGCAACCGATCCACATACCCCTTGTGGGAAGCTGCTGATGTATGATCTATTTAAGTGCCAAAAGCCAAATCTACCGGTAGTCTTGCTTCCCTGCCGAACATCAGTCTGTATGGGGAGAACCCAGTAGCATCACTAGTCGTACTATTGTATGCATGCACAATGGCGGCCACATGCTTGCCCCAATGCTGCTTCTTCTCACTACTCAATGTCCCCAGCATAAATCAACAATGTCCGATTAAATCATTCAGGTTGGGCATCCCCTTGTGGGTGGTAGGGGGTGGTTCGGGTCTTCTTTATACCCAGTGAATGTAACAGTTTCCGTATCCGTCTGCTTTCGAAATCCCTTCCCTGGTCTGAGTGGAGGCATTGAGGTAGTCCGTAATGTACAAAGAACTTTTCAACAAGCACCTTAGCCACTGTGGAGGCCTTCTGGTCTTTGGTTGGGAATGCCTGAGCGTATCTAGTGAAATGATCGGTTATCACCAGAACATTCCCATGTCCACTCAAATCAGGTTCTAGACAAAAAATCAATGCATACCAGATCCAAGGGCCCTTGACTTTGTAGGTGGCCCATTGGGGCAGCTTGATGAGGCAGAGTCTTTCTTTGTATGCATCTTGCACATGAGTGACAATATTCCTCCACTTCAACCCGCATACAGGGCCCGTAAAATCTGTTCCTTACGACCTGAAAAGTTCTTTCCGACCCCAGGTGACCATGATCATCATGCAAAGCAGTCAAAACAGTCTTCCGGTGTTTCTCCGGCAGAAACAGTTGCCACTTATCCTCCAAATCATCAGAGGGGCCCCTTCGGTAGATCACCCCTTGATGCATCTGTAACCGGTCCCATTCTCTTAATAGGCGAGCCTCCTTTGAAGGGTCCTTCAGAAGTAAGTCTGGGTTTTGGTTTTCCAATGCTTCCAGGGCCAATCTCCCCAGCGAGTTTTCCAGTTGATCTCTTCTTAGATCCTTCTTTGAAAGTTTGGGTAGGTTCTCTTCTCCAATCTGGGTCACATCACAGTAATACTTGGGTACTCCAACAACCGAGACGCCTATTTCTTCGGCTCTGGACCCTCCACTTGTCTGGAACTCCGCTCCCTGGCACAAGGCTCGCACTCCCTCTAGGGGCAGGTGAGTCCAGTCTTATGTCAGATTAGTGGGAGCATGAGACCTTCTGGATAAGGCATCGGCATCTCTGTTTCCAGTCCCAGGTCTGTATTTTAGACTGAAAGTGAATCTTGAGAGAGCTGCCAGCCAACGGTGGCCGGTGGCATCCAGTTTGGCTGTAGTCAGAAGGTAGGTGAGCGGGTTATTGTCTGTCTTAACCACAAACTCAGCTCCATACAGGTAGTCCTTCAGCTTATCCACCACAGCCTACTTCAAGGCCAAGAATTCCAGCTTGTGGGTGGGGTAATTCTTTTCAGCTGTGGTCAAACTTCTGCTCACATAAGCAACGGGCCTCAGCTGGTCGTCATGCTCTTGATACAGCACTCCTCCCAGACCATTATGACTGGCATCCACATGTAACTCATACGGCTTTCTGGTGTCCGCATAAGCCAAGACGGGGGCAGTGGTCAGGCTCTCCTTCAATCTTGTGAAAGCCTCTTCACAGCTCACAGTCCACTGGTCTTCTATAGACTCCCCCGGTTTCCTGGGCCCTGAGTCATTTTCTTCTCCACGGCTTGGCGATTTTGGCAAACCCCTCCACAAACCTTCGGTAGTAGGAGCAAAACCCCAGAAAGGACCTAAGCTCAGTCACTGTGGTGGGCCAGGAGGTAACGGCCTCCAACTTTCCTGGATCTGTGGACACTCCTTCGGCAAACACAATGTGACCCAGGTAGTGAACTGAAGATTGGTAAAACTGGCACTTCTCCAAAGAGAGTTTGAGTCCCTCATCATTGAGTCTCTCTTCAAGACCTTCTCCAGCCTCTCCTCATGCTCCTCTAGAGTTTTCCCAAACACAATGATGTCATCCAGATAAACCAGCACTTCAATAAGGTTCATGTCCCACACCGTCTTTTCCATGAGTCGCTGGAAAGTGGCCGGAGCTCCTGACAGGCCTTAAGGCATGAGATCGAATTCATAGAACCCCACAGGGGTAATGAATGCTGTCTTTTCTCGATCTTCAGGGTGCATTGGAATCTGGTAATACCCGCTCTTCAAGTCCATCACACTGAACCACTTTGCTCCAGACAAACTCTGTAAGGCATCTTCTATTCGTGGAGTGGTGTATTGATCGGGTATCTTTCTTCTATTTAGGGTCCGATAATCAATACATAGCCTCAATGACCCATTTTTTTTTCTGACCACCACTATTGGGGAGGCGTATGGGCTTCTAGACTCTCGGATGACACCGGTTCCCTTGAGCTCTAATAGTTGCTCATGCAGATCTTCCAAATCAGCCAAGGGGACCCGCCGGACTCTCTCCCTGAATGGCTTGTCCTCCTGCAGGTTGATGCTGTGGGTAGCACTTTTTGCACACCCCACATCGAACTCATCCTTGGAGAAGATCTTCCGCCACCTAGCCAACTGGGCTCTGGCCCTCTCCCTCCAAGCCGGTGATAAAGCCGTATCTTCCAAACAGAGTCTCTCCACAATAGCTCTCTCCCCCTCTTCCTTTAAGTCTGACAAGGCAACTGGGGTGGCAGGATTCACTTGGCCCAACAGCATCCGGGCTGGGATCTTCACAGGTGTGTTGGTAGTGTTCCTGATGCCCACCGACACCCTGCTATTAGCCGCCTTCAGAGCTCTAAATGGAACTACCTCAGGGATTACTTCCAGCCCTTGATGGGTATCCAAAAGATCTGGTTCTAGGACTACGAAGGGACCAGGTTGCTCCCAGGTGAGTTTTACAGTGGCCCTCAGGCAAGTTACTTCCCCAGGCTGTAATATCCTCTCCTTCTTATCTAACTTCCAGACCTTTCCCACTCCTTCTTCTGGAGCCTTCTGTTCTAACACCAGCCGTTGATAGGCCCATTGCAACATAGGGTGAATTCTGTCTGTTGGGGCGTCCTGCTCCTGGGCTATAGGGGCCAGTAATCTCCTGACCAGGTCAGTATTAGTCCCTATTATGAGGGAACTTTTGTTGGCTCCTGGCAGGCGAGGACAAACTACCGCCAATGTGTCGAAGATCTCTGCGTCTCCGGCTACTGAGGGGTCGAAGGCCAGTCTAATTAGGAGGTATCCATCAAACGGGAAGTTTTGGGTTCCAAGTCCCCATATTTCCAAGTATTCTAGCTTCTGCAATGGCAAATGTCTCAGATGTTTCTGGTAAAAGTCCCGGTACAGAAGGGTCACTTGAGCTCCCGTGTCGAGAATGGCCTTCGTGTAGATCCCTTCTACTTGAATGGGAACCACTGGGGAGGGTCCCACCAGTTTAACAGGAAATTTCCTCGGAGAGGTCTCCTTCCTAGATTCCATGGGTTTGGCCTTCTGTGATTTCTTCTTTATTAATCTCTTCCTGGATCTTAAGCCTTGTTGGGCCTGGTATGCATTAATTTCCTGCCAAGGTTTAGGTTTGGACTTAAAGTGAGAAGTATTAAGTTGGTGGGGTGGGGAATTGTCCCCCCTTCTTAGCTTCTCCTGTTCTCTGATTCCTTTGGAGCTTGCTGGAACTGATGGGCACCCGGTTGACTCCTTCACCGGGGCCCTCCGGAGTTTTCCGCCGGCTTGCGATATGTGCTTTGGGATCTCTTCGGACTGGGACACACCCGCTCGTAATGTCCAACCCCTCCACAGTTAAAACAAACCTCCTCCTCTCTGTCCTGCTGGAAGACTGGTGTTGAGGCATTCTGAAACACTTCCTTCTTAACTTCTTTTTTTTTTTGTAGCGCCTGAATTTTTAGCCATTAAAGAAGTCGGCATTTCCAACACTTGGGTCATCTGTGACTTTAAGACAGCCACCTCAGAGTCCTGTTCTGTGGCCATAACAGATCCAACCCCAGCTGAGGGAGAAGGAGTGGGTTTCTCAGTTGCCTGTTGGTCATTGAGCAAAGCCTCTTCATCTCTCACTACTCGCACAAGGTCTGGATAGCTTAAGGACATGACTCCTCCGGTAGTCTTCAGGTGGAGCCAGACTGGATCAGAGCGCAGTGCTCCCCTCATGACCTGCCGTATCCTGGCTGCATCTATGGCCTGTGGTACCATCCCTTGCTTCAGGACTATCTGGCAGAGCATTTTATTCAACATTCGGACATATTCAGAAAATCGTTCTCCTGGCTGTTGAAGAGTATGCTCAAACTGGTAAATTAAGTCAGTAACTTTCTCCAACTGGCCAAACTCCTCCTGCAGCATAGTTAAGTAGTCATAGGCAGTACAAGAGGTATTGCTGAATCTAAGATTCTTCATAGCTTCTGCAGCGGCCCCCTTTAAGCTTTCGTTTATGCGCTGTTTCTTTTGGGCTTCTGTCACTTCCCATCCTTCCACAGCCTGCATTGCTTGTTCCATCCACATATCAAAGTCCTCTTCCCTGAGTGGTACAAGTTGTTTACCCGAAAAAATTCTCAGCTTCCGGTACCCAGTCTCCATACACACCGTGTTGCTCTTCTGGCACTTTGTGACAAGGTCCCCTAAAGCGTTGAGGAGTTCAGGGCCTATAGTGGTCAGGGGTGCCGCGGAGATCATTGTCTCTTTTGGCTGCTTTTCCCTAGGGGCCGGTTCGGGGGGTTCTTTCTTTATAGTCTTTGCATGTGCTAAGCGGTATGTCTTCTGGTTTATGGACTGTACACTCTGGCCTCTGAAACTCTCAGGTATCTCATCCTTCCATTCCACCAATGTGTAGGTACGTGAGGTCCCTTTGTCTGGCCTGAGATCAATTAACCATGCCTTCTGGCTCGGGGACAGTAACTAAATGAGCCTGTCTACATCGCTCCCTGACCAGTCTTCCCCGGGGAGTTCAACGACTACAGCCATGTCTGGAAAAGCGCTGACTGATGTGCACCACTGGGACACCGTAAAGGATCCATGCTGGTACTTCTGGCAGGCTTGATTGCAGCGTACAAGATCCCGGACTTGAGCCCCCACGTGTAGCAATACTCCCAGTTAAGAGGGCTGCTGATATAGTTTTGGGCCTGTAGTCACTGCTGTCAACCCCCAGGAACTGGCTCTAACCTCCCTTGGCACAGCTAGCGCAAAAGGAAGTATGAAACCCGTTATGCTATAGGAATCACCACTCCGCAATAAAACGCACACAATCAGTTAACATCAAATTACCTGAGCTGACTGCTTCAGCTGGAATAGACAGCACGCCACACAACATGTTTGCTTAACCACAAATACTTTTACTGAGTAGAAGATATAAGGTTAGACAATGGTACATTTACCTATGCAGAGCCCTGCAATATTAAAAGTCAAGCAAATAAACAAGGACTATGTTCTAACAGTCTTATACACACTGAATGTCTTTTAGTAAACTACTCTCGCGAGCTTCCCCCTCGTGGCCAATATGGCGCCCAAACAATATCTCCCTGCTGAACAGTCAGGCCTGACTATTGCACACACAGTTATTCCGTTGAGAAGGATCTTCGCTAGCAACGGTGGTGCACTTTATAGGTTATATGTATTCCAAAGGTATTAAGTGGTTAGTTACTCGGCATGCAGTAAGAAACTTAACTCCGGCTGCACAACACACTGTTCCTCTGGCGTGCAATGTAATACTCTGGTAACGGTGGTCCCTGACCAAGGGATACTGGGCCTAAAAGATAGTCAATAAATCCTGAGCAAGTGCTCTCTCAACCGACCGGACCAGTCCGCACAACCGACTTCCGTAGTTGGGGCTCCAGCACACAGTCTCACGACCATCCGAGGGAGATTGATGGATGAGTCGACTCTGGGTTCTCCTGTGAAGATCAGCAAGCTCTTGGGATTCACTAGGCCCAGGCTCTCTGGCCTAGTCCAGAGCAACAGGACCCAATGTAGGCTCCACTTGCTAGAAGGGCGGTGTCCAAAGAGACCTGCGTGTTGCTCCTCCCTGCTTAAATAGTCCTTCCCCAGCAGACCTTGCGCCGGGCAATGCACTGTGGGTGTCCCGCTGCATACTGGGTATAGTAGTCTTTGTACTCATTAAAGTGGCATACCTCTGGCTCAGTTGGCCCTAAAGCGGTAGGAAACCATGCAATAAAAATGGTACATTTATTAGATATAAACACATTTTTTCAAAGGAAAATCACATCTCAGCCACAGCAGTCAGTTCCATTGTCCTATGAAATATCAGCCCCCCCCCCCCCCCCCATATTCCCTATACATCCACCCTAGAGATCTGTGTTGCTGCATGTGTTGTACTATTAAATATAATAAATCTTGGAGATCATCATTCTTTACTTAAAAGGCAGTATAGGAGAGCACTGAATACGTTTTCTATTGATTATTTCTAGGTAGCCTCTTATTACACAATCCTTCTTGCTGTGGGTGGATATTAAATGACAATGCAGAACATTTATGATGATTGATGCCAAAACCTAACCCATGAAGTTATTGATCAGGCCTACACCTAGAAAAACACACACTGATACACGACTGTCGCTTTTATCTGATAGACAACATGGCTAATAAACCAGTAAGTACATAGGAAAATATTGACCAGACATTGCTCTAGAACAAGCCATTATTTTCAATTCTTTGAACTCGCTGGAATTTTTTTTCTTTTTTCTTTAAATCCAACAAAATGTTATTCAATTTGCAGAAGTGCATTACATACATTTTCCTCATTGCAATCTCGCTGGAATGTTTTAATTATTCATGAAGAGTCAATTCCTTCGCACAACTCTGTAGTTCTGCTTTAACAAAGTTGTTCTCTACAAGTAAATCTTCACATTTTGAGTTCAGGTGCACTTTAACAAAAACATAACGAGAGAGTGCAAGTTTTGTATTGGTTAGGAACACAATGGTATAAGATGGAATTTGCTTTTAATGTTGTGTACCCCCCCCCCCCCCCCTTAGGTTTGGAAGAGATGAACACAGCTCAATACTGGGTGACGGCCGGCTTCATTCTCGAGGATGGGACTCGGCACCACAGTTTTGGAGCATGGCAGTACCTCAACGCTTCGGGAGAAAAAAATAAACCCAAAAGGAAAATAACCGGATTGACCAATAAATATCTCACTAGCAAAATGTACAACCTGAAAGAGCTCATGTGTATAGTCTGACCACATATACAAGATACAATGGGACTGTTTACTAACAAAGTGCAGAATACCTGTGTATCACAGCGTCACATTCTACCTTTGTCATTTGTTGTTGCAATGTATAGTTGAACCTTATGTTAAAAAAAAAAAAGGCAGACTCCTTTATTCTTCTCATGTAGGTCAAATAATGAATACTAATATCTGATTGGTTGTTTTGTGCCACACTTTCACGTCTTTCCTCTGTAATTTACACGAGGCCCTGCAAGTCTACAGGGCCAACCATTTATACTATGTATGCTTTCATGTGTCAATAAATCATTTTTTAGTTCAGCATGGTAATTACTTGTTATCTACCGTTACCCATTGTTGGTACATTCCTCCTGAAGGTTGAATTCAGCAGAAATAAGTGTTCTGCAAAGCAAAAGGTCAGCAGCAGTTGTTTGTTCTCAGGTTCTAACCCTTTTCCACTTAGCTATTATTTATTTCCCATAACAGGCATGCCTAGGGACTGACAACCGGCCTAATCATTCCCAGCTATATCCAATATGTGGCCTTTCGTGGTCATATAAATCATCATGCATGAAAAAGTCACCAAAGTATGTGCAGAAGTTTACAAATCTTTTGGCAGGTAATACAAGGCAAAACCTGTTCCTTTTTCAGATCTATTTAATCATATCCCCTTTCGTTTTTTAGACCATGCAATCTCTACTGTCCAAACTGAAAGCCAACATGGATAGGCACTGTTAAAAAAAAAAAAAGACCAACAGCATTATTGTCATTTCGTATAGGTAGCACTGTTCTGGTATTTTTCCAAGATGTTTACCTAGTTTAAAAAAAAAAGATCCTATAAATTTTTATAATAGGCCCCATTTCAGCTTAAAGTAAAACCAAAACCAAAACTTTTTTCATTCTGGTTAGAGTAAGAGAGGGTTATAGCCTCTGTCAGTTTTTTTTTTCTGTCATGTGTCCCATTGGAGAGATGGCTCTTCCACTTCTGTCCTGTAGCCAAAACAGGGAGTGAGAAGAAAATCCTTCCAAGGGAAGGAGAGAAGCATTTGATTACCTCCAGGGTAACCATTAGAAGACTTCCTTTCTATTCCCGTTCTGGTGACAATTCAACAGATTCACTTTCATTTTTACACTCAGTCACCAGGACAAATGGAGAGGATGTATCTCTCCAAAGGGGGCAACAGACTGCAATAAAACCCAGACAGGTGTTCCAATTCCTCTTCACTCTATCCAAAACCAATAAACGTTTTTTCTCTAAAAGAAGTTCAGGAATCTAAAAAATAAATAAATAAAAAAATCATACTTGCCTAGATGGCTGCAGCAAAGATGCCAGTTGCAGCTGTCCCCACCACCTCTAAGACTGAGAACTGAGTGATCAAATATAGCTGATCACTTAGCTCTTAGGCCAGCCATAGACTGTGCAAATTTCTTTAATTTGCATGATTCCCCCATCAACACAGACAGTGCTGACAGAGGAATCCCTCCTGCCGAGCAACTGTCTGCTCCCGGCAGAGGCAGGCGGGTGAAGCCGTCCCTGCTGCGAGAAGACAGTAATTATTGCTAGTGGCTATAGCAGCTGCTAGCGATAATCGTAAGTAAATCCAGCAGGCTGGTTGTACCCAAGTTGATCGATCAACTTATTACATTCAGCCTGTCCACACACGGTTTGAATCTTGGCTCGAGATTCGAACCGTCTATGGCTGGCCTTAGTCTTCAGCCTGCAGATAGCTTGTGAGTCAGTCTGTCAGTCACTGGCTCTCTGCTCTGCCCCTCCAGTGCTCACTGGAGCTCCAAGCTGTGCAGGGGGCCAGAGCGGCTGGCTCTGCCTCTGGCTCTCAGCAGCAGACCAGCCATCTGTCTGCTTAGCGAGGATCAGCAGACAAATTGCCAACGCAGCCTGCCTTGTGTGTAAGGGGCCTAAAAATAACCATTGGTTACATTTCTTTGCTAATTCCCTCTAGCTCAGGGGTAGGCAACCTTTTAATCATAGTGTGACAAAAAATGTTAGCAAAGAAATTGAGAGTGCCAGTTATTTAACCACTTCCCGCCCGGCCTATAGCAAAATAACGGCCGGGCGGTGGTTCAGTTATCCTGACTGGAGGTCATATGACGTCCAGCAGGATAACAGCCGCCACACGCCCATGGGGGGCACATCACGGCGATCGGTGGTGCGGTATGTCAGTCTGACACACCGCTACATCAATCTTGGTAAAGAGCCTCTGACGGAGGCTCTTTACCACGTGATCAGCCGTGTCCAATCACGGCTGATCACAATGTAAACAGGAAGAGCTGTTGATCGGCTTTTCCTCACTCATATCTTTTTTTTTTTTTAATATCTCTTTTTTATTGATTTTTCAACATATAACACACTTTACAATACATAAACCACATATACTCAATATTTCCCGAAAAAAAAAAAAAGAAAGAAAAAAATAAATAAAAAAAAAACCCAACCTAAAAATGAGAACAATAATCTATGCTCCTATATAAAAACCCCAGCCCTGGAACCCCACACTGACTAGGGGAATCAGGGCTGTACAAAGAGGAGGGGAAGGGGTGCACAGAAGGAGAAGAAGAGGGAGAGAGAAGAAAAAAAAAAAAGGAGGGAAGAAAGAAGGGGAAGGAGAAGATACAATCCCTCGTTTTCTCCCCTAAGTGTTTTAAAGTTTATTATGTGTAAAAACTCTAATGTTAGTGCCCTTTTAAGTGAAAGTACCTATTGTGAGGTGACAAAAATTGGTTCCAAAAACTTCTTCTTCTTAAAAAAAAAAAAAAGAGGGCCCCAAATATTAGAGTCCAGAAGTGGGCTATATAAATGACTGAAGGATGAATTTGCAAATGGCTGTGTTGGAGTGGCAAGACATATATGTAAAAAAGTGACAGGGATAAGTGACCTCACCAATATGTGACAATGGGGAAGAGAAAAAAAAAAAAAAGAATAAAGAAAAAAATAAAATAAAAGGAGGGGGAGGGGAGTGAAAAATTAAGGAGGGGAGGGGGGATAGGGGAATAACATCCCCTTATTCTCCCCCTGATATCTTATGTGATGAGACACCAATATTGATGCCCCTTTAAAGTGAGGTGATCCCAAAAACTACTTCACATCAAAAAACCCTGGTGTTAAGGTCCCTTAATGGACTATCTAAAAAAAAAAAAAAACTAGGAAATAAATTTACAATTGGCTATATTAATAAAGTGACCCAACTTATATGTGAAAGAGAGAAGAGAGAAAATAAAAAAAAAAGGAAAGAAATAAAAAAAAACAAAAAAAACTTTATACACAAAAAAAAAAAATTCACCCCCCCCCCTCTTCCCTATGTGCATTGATCGTAAATAATTTATTACAACTTCATTAAATTCTCTCTCTAAATATAAAAAAAAATAAAAAGGGGGGAGAAATTAGGAAAAGATAAAGGGGGGGGGGAGAGGAAAAATAGGCCGGCATGCATGGTATCCAGTAATATGTATGTCTCAGTACATTTTAGACTCCTAAGGAATAGGCCCGACAATAGCCCCAAATAATCAGCCTTAAGATATTAATAGCTTATTCAGTAAATATAAATTGAGTCTCAGTGAGATTGTGCAAGTATCTCTCTATAGGTTGTAGTGACCTTAAATTCCATCCACGGAGTCCAGGTTAGGGTATGTCGTTGGAAAGTGTCCTTGTTACGATGAGTAATTTCTTCCATGAGATGTACCTCTGATATTTTTTGAAACCACTTTTTCACGGATGGAATCTCAGGCTGGCCCCAAAGGGTAGGTATAAGTGCTTTAGCCGTGTTAAGCAGATGTGGAACTAGAGAACATTTATATTTTCTAACAGACTCCTCAGTAGCATGAAAGAGGATGGTCCATGCGTCAGCAGGAAGATTAATACTGGATATTTGTTGGATGGTACCAATAATGCTAGCCCAATAGGGGTGGATACGGGCACGACCACCATATATGAGCATGAGTTGCTCTGTTCCCGCAGTTCCTCCAACACAATGGGGAGTTGGCAGGGAACATCTGATGAAGCTTTGATGGGGTATAGTGCCATCTAGTTAGCAATTTGTAATTGACCTCAGCCATCTTTGATGCTATTGAAGAGATATGAGACAACTGCAGGACTTTGTCCTTTTGGCTATCTGGGATGCTGGATTCCAGGTCTGCCTCCCACTTAGCAAAGAAGGGAGGGTAAGTGTCTCCTCACTCATATCTGAGGCGGCTCTCCTGACAGGGGGGGTCTGTGCTGATTGTTTATCAGCACAGCCCCCCACGGATGCCCACACTGGACCACTAGGGAAGCCGCCAGGACCACATGGGAAGCCCCTAACATGTAGATGGCCATGTACGTCCCCCATGGCCATCTACATATTCCAATCAGCGCCCACAAATGGGCACTGACTGGCACCATTATGGAAAAAATCAGATTAGTGATGCCTATCAGTACCCATTCAGTGCCGCCTGAGTGCCCATCAGTGCTGCATACCAGTGCCACCTATCGGCGCCTATCAGTGCCACCTACTCGGTGCTGCCTTATCAGTGCCCGTCATTGAAGAAGAAAACATACTTATTTTAAAAAAAAATTAACAAAAAAATAATAATTGCAGAGGTGATCAAATACCACCAAAAGAAAGCTCT
Organism: Rana muscosa; assembly: GCA_029206835.1. Classification (NCBI taxonomy): domain Eukaryota; kingdom Metazoa; phylum Chordata; class Amphibia; order Anura; family Ranidae; genus Rana; species Rana muscosa. The sequence continues at coordinate 912,235,276 of CM055117.1, forward strand.
ATTTGTGGGAACAAAATTATAAAAATAATTGTTTTGGTACAGTGTAGCATGACTACGCAATTGTCATTCAAAGTTCGACAGCGCTGAAAGCTGAAAATTGGCTTGGGCAGGAATAGTTGTTTATAAAGTAAATGCTGTAAACTACTTGAATAATAATAGGAAATGAACATTGAGCTTTCAACTATCAGTGGCAAAGTAAATGGTAACCTACCTCACAGCACGCATCTTCTGGAACAAGGGCACGTACAGTAAAGTTTAAATGAATATGCAAGATGAGGGCTTCTGCAAAATGTTCAGTTGGAACCATCACACCTCAGATCAGCCCGAGTCTTGCAACTTTCCCCTTTAGATCAGCCCAATTCCTGCACCTTCACACCCCAGAGCAGCCCCAATTTCGTACACCTTCACATCTAAGAGCAGTCACAATTCCTGCACCTTTACACCTCAGATCAGCCCCAATTCCTGCAGCTTCCAACCTCAGATCACCCCAATGCCTGCCCAGAGCAGCCCCAATTCCTGCACCTTCACACCCCAGAGCAGCCCCAATTTCGTACACCTTCACATCTAAGAGCAGTCACAATTCCTGCACCTTTACACCTCAGATCAGCCCCAATTCCTGCAGCTTCCAACCTCAGATCACCCCAATGCCTGCCCAGAGCAGCCCCAATTCCTGCACCTTCACACCCCAGAGCAGCCCCAATTTCGTACACCTTCACATCTAAGAGCAGTCACAATTCCTGCACCTTTACACCTCAGATCAGCCCCAATTCCTGCAGCTTCCAACCTCAGATCACCCCAATGCCTGCCCAGAGCAGCCCCAATTCCTGCACCTTCACACCCCAGAGCAGCCCTAATTCCTGCATATTCACACACCAGAGCAGCCTCAATTCCTACATCCTCACACCTCAGATCATCCTCAATTCCTGCACCTTTACATCTCAGATCAGCCCCAATTTCTGCACCTTTACATCTCAGATCAGCCCCAATTCATGCACCTTTACATCTCAGATCAGCCCCAATTCCTGCACCTTTACATCTGAGATCAGCCCCAATTTCTGCCCCTTTACACCTCAGATCAGCCTCAATTTCTGCACCCTACATCTCAGACCAGCCTCAATTTCTGCACCTTTACACCGTAGATCGGCCCCAATTCCTGCACCTTCACACTTCAGATCAGCCCCAATTTCTGCACCTTTACATCTCAGATCAGCCCCCATTTCTGCACCTTTACACCTCAGATCAGCCCTAATTTCTGCACTATCACACCTCAGATCAGCCGGAGTCTTGCATCTTTACAACTCAAATCACCCAAATTCTGCACTTTCACACCTCAGATCAACTAAAATCCAAGCTGAAAAAAAAAAGTGTCTCTCGTTCTAAAGCCACCCCCTAGCACATAAATAAAGCAAAATTTTACAAGAAAAAAAATATATATATAATCCTAGCTGCAATTTTGGATTTGTACACATGGGGGAGACATTGCAAAACTGATAGTTCATCTGTATCAAAGCATTAACAGCAGCTAGGTCTTGGTGCATAGATTGCCTGTTTATTCCAGGAATACAAAATCAACTCTATACATGTTTTGAACAGTGGCGGCTGGTGCTCAATTTTTTTTGGGGGGCGCAAACAAACGAAAAAAAACAAAACATCAATTGCAGCCTCACTGTGCCCATCAATTGTGCCACTGTGCCCATCAAACGCAGCCACTGTGCCATAAAATTGTCGCCACTGTGCCATGCCATCAAACGCAGCCACTGTGCCCATCAATTGTCGCCACTGTGCCATGCCAAACGCATCCACTGTGCCATAATTGTCGCCACTGTGCCATGCCAAACGCAGCCACTGTGCCATGCCATTGTCGCCACTGTGCCCATCAATTACCGCCAGTTTGCCCCTAAAATACCACCAGATTGCCCCCCCCCCGCCTGGCACTTACCTTTCTCGGTCAGCCATCCTCGGATCCTCCTCCACGATCCCTCGATGTAGTCCCACCCTCAATGTTGCTTCAGCCAATCAGGTTACCGGTAACCATATCTGGTGAACCTGATTGGCTGAGATGCGTGTCAGTGTTAACCAAGGAACCCCCCCCCCGTGCGTCCCCTGGTTAACTATTTGGAAGCCGATTACAGCCCTCAGGCTGTAATCGGAAAGCCTATCAGAGCTGCTGGCTCTGATAGACCCTTCCACAGCCAACCAGCTTCCGTTATTCAGGGGGCTGGCCATCTGAATAGTGGGCGGCAGCGACGAAAATACATAGATTCATGTAATGCATGAATCTATGTATTGTTTTTCAGTGGCGGTGCAGGAGCGAGAGGGGGCGGCGCTCCTACGCCCTCTATGGACGTACCGCCACTGGTTTTGAAGTCATGGAGTCTGAATATCAGACGCTGTGGCATTACTGTACTAAATACATACCCCCAACAGTTTTAAAATAGTCAACTTTCATTAGAGGTACGTTCTGATTTTTTTCCACTGTGTCAGATGGAGAAGCTGCTGATGACATTTAGGCAGGTAGCAATGCAGGACTGGTGGAATTGAGGCTTTAGATCTGTCAAATAGCAGATACACTTTGGACAGACAGATCCTTCACATTTAACAATAACTATACAGAATGAAGACAGACTTAAAAAAAATCAACTCATTTACATACAGTCAGGTAGGCCTAGAAACGACAAAGTTGTCTATAAACCTACAATTGTACAATCATATTTATAGCTAGTTTGGACTTCACTGTATACCCTTCATACCTCAATATTCAATATCTGCGTCACCTGAAATCTGCACTCCACAGTGAAACCTCATTTTCCACAATAACAATGGTCTAGCAAATACAAACTGTTCCAATTTATCTAATCAATATTTCTTACATCTTCATTCAAATTTTATAAATTCATCGGAATCTTGTATGAGCCAACACACCTTTAATTATCTGTCATTTTATCTAAGCAAACATTTGATTGTAATGTGTGTGGCCAGTTCTCGTGGACATTACAGGCATTGCTCAGGACAGACCTTGAAAATACAGTCAATATAGGAATTTTTTTTTTTTTTTTTGATCCCCTATGCGATGGTTTCGTCCTATGTACAGGGGCATCTCAAAAAATTTGAATATCATCAAAAAGTTAATTTTAGTAATGCAATTCAAAAAGTGACACTCATACATTATATATGTAGCGGGTGGTTACGTTTAGAGGGAAGCATCTGAGTGGTAGCCAGGCTCAAATGTGCCAATTGTCAGGTCTCATTGACCATTTCTGTCCCTGGGAGATAGTACTGGTGGTTAAGTTCACTGGGGCCTATAGCTGGCGCTGTTGCCGTGGGTCCCGGGTTGAACTGCAGTACGAGGTTGTGTCCTTTTTGTCCCCTCTCGGCAGCGGTGCCGGGGAACCTGCTGTGCCTGTCGGGAGAGGATATAAAAGGGGGTGGCCATCTTCCAGAGGGGTCGTTGGTTCCGCGCTCAGGCACCGGAGGCCTGTCGGGTGGTCTCTGGGTGCTCTAGGCCCAGAGACGGAGCTGCTGTTCCATCTCAGACACCTTCAGTCTGGGGTGAGGTACTTCGAGAGAGGCCCGGGGCCCAGTACCTTCGACTGGGTCCCACAAGAGATGGAGGGCTCCTAGGGTGCCCCCTGGAAGTGGGTGCCCGAATCTAGGACGAGGAGGCCAGGGAGGTGACCCTTCCCGAAGACCCGGCGCGGTATCGCTGGTGACGGTGGGGCCTCTGGTAACTCTCCGGATGGATGTCCTTTCCCTGACAGGGGTCAATACTTTTAGAAGGTAATCCACGTTCTCATGGTCTGCGGCAGAGACCCATCGTGAATTCGGTCAGTGGCAGAGGCCCTATTTACCTGGTCTGTGGCAGAGACCCCTCATGGTCGGTGGTAGCGACTGTGCGCCAAGCCTGTTAGTGCTATTCAAAACAGGAGAAACCCAAATTTAAGTTTGTGCCTGGACCTCCTCCCACCTTATCTGACCCGTGTTTTTCTCAACCCGTCTGCTCTAAAAGAGACTGTTTATTGTGCAATAAGGAATAAACAAGTGTTGGACCTTTCAGTTGGTGTGGACAGTTGCTTACTGGGGGAAAGTTAAAGACTTGTTCTGATTACTGCAGAAACGAGGTCAGCACTTGAGGCCTTTTTACACCAGTCGCAAGCAGGCCCAAGAAACTAACACCGCTCAACCTCCCTATTCAGGAGGGTACGGGCTTGTGGTGCGGTGTGCCTCATTCTTTTCCTGCGGAGGAGCCAAGCAGAAGAAAAGCAGGTAAAGTCTGGGGTTGGTGCGCTACATATAGATTCTTTACACAGAGTGATATATTTTAAGCATTTCTTTCTTTTAATTTTGATGATTATGGCTTACAGATTACCGGTCACATGGTCTGAACATAATGCAGTCTTTACTGTCATAGCCTCTATGATTCCTAAAATCCATGACCCCCACATAGTATCTCAAAGACCCCCTCCTTAAAAATGTAAAACACAAAATACATATTGAATCTGCCCTTAAGGATTACTTAATACATAACTCTACCCCTTACATATCCACACTTACTCTATGGGAGGAGCATAAACCGGTTCTTTGTGGGATGTGTCTAAGACAAGCTGCACTTTTCAATAGAGAGCAAATTACTGTGCAGTAAATTAGAAGCAGACTTCAACGCATGTAATATGGCATTTCAAAATAACCCCTCTCCTAAGTTGAAACTTAAATTGGATAAAGCCAAACTGGAATTTGATTTATTTATTACAGAATCAGCTAACAAAACAATTAAAAGATCTTGCCATAATGATTACATTAAGGCTAATAAACCAGAAACTCTATTGGCATGTACACTTAAAGTGGATGTAAACCCTGAAATTATTATTCTTTTTTTTTTTTTAAAACCTGCAAGACAAAGCCATAATGAGCTAGTATGACTAGCATACTAGCTCATTATGCATTACTTACCTTAGATCGAAGCCCCTGAAACCATCCACGTCTCCCCCTTCCGGCCACAGTCATTTTGCCAGAAGGTTACTTCCGGGTATCGCTGCTCCAGCGCTGTGATTGGCCGGGAGCAGTCAAATCCAGCAAGGTCGGATTTGTGAATGGGATTTACAGTGCGCCTGTGCCGTTGTCTGCAGCGTGCATGCGCTGAACCCAACGGTGTAATCCCTTTGGCAAATATCTCCTAAACCGTGTAGGTTTAGGAGATATTGCAAACACCTACAGGTAAACCTTAATCTAGGCTTACCTGTAGGTGTAACTTGCAAAGGAGGGTTTATAACCACTTTAAATCCTACCAAAAACCCTCTAAGCCAATTCGCCTGGAAATTTCCAGATGAACCTGTAAAAATACTACAAAAGTTTAGATGCAATTTAGCAACTTTATATTATCCCGAAAAAGAGCTGGATATCTCCTAAGGCAGATGAATTGTTCTCACATATCTCTCTTCCATCTGTATCTCAAATACAAACAGAGACTTGCTAGAAGATCAGATCTTGGCTAATGAGGTGCTCAATGCCATAAAAACTTTGAAACTCAATAAAAGACTGGGACCTGTTGGGTTCTCTGCTCTATATTTTCATACCTTCTGGAAATATTATCTCCTGTATTAGCCAATGCCTTCAATTCCCTTCTCAAAGGTCAGACTGTTCAACAAGAAACTTTGACAGCGATTATATGCATGCTTCCCTAACCTCACACTGATGATACAAATTATTGCCCCATTTCTCTTTTAAACCTAGACATCAAGATTTTAGCCAAGATTCTTGCTACTAAATTGAATAGATTTATAGGAAATCTTATACATAAGAGACCAAGTAGGCTTCATGCCTGTCCGGCAAACCAGCGATAATATTCGTCGGGCGATCCTCTTATCTCACTTTGCTAAAACACGTCACATTCCACCTTATTTTCTCTCCTTATAGAATCAAAAGTTCTTTTTTTTATATATCTATCGTTGTCTTAAATGCATTTTACTTTGCAAAAATGGGGCTTTGGCCCTCATTTCCTAAAATGGATCGCTGCGTTATACAATCAACCCAAAGCAGATCTTAAATATGCAAAATATAAATCTGATGCATTTAGTATAGGAAGGGGTACAAGACAAGGGTGCCCTCTTTCTCCTATTCTATTTGCCCTGCTTATTGAACCATTAGCCCAGAGAATTAGGACTGAACCGTCCATTACAGGTATAGACCTAGGTGGGTACCCCATCATAAGCGGTGTTTATTTGCAGATGAAATTCTATTCTTATCCTCCCCACAAATCTCTGCCCCCCAACCTTATAAACAGGTTTTCAGATAGTTCTGGTCTTAAAGTTAATATGCAGAAATCAACAGCATTGAACATTTCATTATCTGATAAAGAAATTGATACTGTCAAGGAGGCATTTCCTTTTAAATGGGGTTGATTTACTAAAGCTGGAGCGTGCAAAATCAGGCTCACTTGAATAGAAACCATCTAGGTTATATTGCCAAAGCTTAATTGAACAAGCTGAGATTAGAAGCTGATTGGTTGCTACGCAGAAGTGAAGCCCTGTACACACGATAGGATTTTCCATCCAAAAAAAGTTGGCTGTGAGCTTTTGGTTGGATATTCCGACCGTGTGTATGCTCCATTCAACATTTTCTGTCAGAATTTCCGCCAGCAAAAGATTGAGAGCAGGTTTTCTATTTTTCCGACGGAAAAAGTTCTTGTCGGAAATTCCGCTCGTCTGTATGCAATTACGACACGCGAAAAACCATGCATGCTCAGAATCAAGCAGAAGAGCCGAACTGCCTATTGAACTTCATCGATCTCGGCTTGTCGTAACGCGTTCTTGACGGTCGGAATTTCAGACAAAATGTGTGTGACCGTGTGTATGCAACACAAGTTTGAGCCAACATTCCGTCAGAAAAAATCCACGGTTTTCTTGTCGGAATTTCCGATAGTGTGTACAGGGCATGCACTCTTTGGCTTTAATAAATAAACCCCATAGTCTCGCTAAAACCTCGTACACACGGTCAGACTTCAAACAAACTTTTCCGTGGATTTTTGTCCGAAGGGAGTTGGCCAGGCACACCCATAGCATACACATGGTAGGACTTTTCTGCAAACTTTCCCAACATCACGTGTTTTTTCTGCTCTTTACCGCCACCCTTTGGTCAACTTCTGCTATTGTTGGTTGATTTTAACATTGGTTCTGGGCATGCGTGTTTGTACTTCGGACAAGAGTCCGATGAATTTCTGTACACACGATAGGACTTTGCACAGTAGGACTTTTGTTGCCGAAAAGTTTGTCCGTTTGCAGAGTGAACTTTTGTCCGATGAAAACCAAAAACGTTCGTCCGATGGAGCGTACACACGGTAGGATTTTTTTTGAAAACGTGCTCATTTTGAAGTTTGTTGTCAAAAAGTCCTACCGTGTGTATGGGGCTTTACTTGGGTATCCAGCTCACCGACAACCACAAAAACCTATTCACTGCCAATTATCCAACCTTATTGAAACCAAGTACGAGTTTGTCAAAATGGTCATCTATTCCACTGTCATGGAGAGATTGTGCAAAAAAAAAAAAAAAAAACACAACAACATGCAAGAAATGCCTCCTATAAGGGCGTGATGTCGTCACCTCTAGGCCACTGCTGATGCATTTAGTCACCAATGACATCTTTGGGGGATGGGCCAAGTGACAGACATCACACACCAGAGAGATTAACCGCTTGCCAACTGCCTCACGCAGATTTACATCGGCAGTATATATACACACACGTTGCTTTGAACCTGCCCGCCGCGGTCTCCGTAACCGTGCCCGGGGGACCAGATGTCCGCCGGTGTCCCGGAACGGCAGCACGGGGGATGCCTGTGTAAACAAGGCATCTCCCTGTTCTGCCTGGTGACACAGCACTGATCGTCTGCTCCCTCTCATCAGGAAAAGCGATCAGTGATGTGTCAGAGTAAGCCACGCCCCCCTAACAGTTAGAATCACTCCCTAGGACACACTTAACCCCTTTCCCCTACTGGTTAACCCCTCACTGCCAGTCACATTTATACAGTAATCAGTGCATTTTTATAGCACTGATCACTGTGTAAATGTGAATGGTCCCAAAATTGTGGCAAAAGTGTGCGCCATAATGTCGCAGTCACGATATTTAATAAAAAAAAAAAAAAAAAAATCGCATCTCTCTGCCATAACACGTTAAAAAATAATAAAAATGCCATAATACTACCCCCTATTTTGTAGACGCTACAACTTTTGCGCAAACCAATCATATAGGCTTATTGCGATTTTTTTTTTTTTTTACCAAAAATATGTAGAAGAATACGTATCGGCCTAAAGTGGAGGAAAAAAATATTACCTTTTTAAAAAAAAAAAAATCTGGGATATTTATTATAGCAAAAAAGTACAAAATATTGTTTTTTTTCCAAAATTGTCGCTCTATTTTTGTTTATAGCGCAAAAAATTAAAACCGCAAAGGTGATCTAATACCACCAAAAGAAAGCTCTATTTGTGGGGGGAAAAAAAAATAAATTCAATTTTGTATGGGAGCCACGTTGCATGCGCAATTGTCAGTTAAAGCGACGCAGTGCGGAATCGCAAAGAGTGCCTCGGCCATTTGGCAGCCAAATGGTCCGGGGCTCAAGTGGTTAAATAGCGACTATGCCTGCTGGGAATGAACTGCTAATCATCAAGTATGAATTAAAGCTGAGTTCCGCCGGTAGAAAAAAAAAAAAAAAAAAATTAAAGTCAGCAGCTACAAATACCGTAGCTGCCGACTTCCAATATATGGACACTTACCTGTCCAGGGAACCCGCGATGTTAGCACCCGAAGCCGATCTTCGGATCGACTCCCGGGTGCTGCCGCCGTCAATCCTGGTAAGGGAACCAGGGAGTGAAGACTTGGTTTCACTCCCAGTTCCCTACTGCGCATGCGTGAGTCGTGCTGCGCGTTCTGATTGGTCCTGCCTGTCTCCCAGAAGTCAGCGCGCAGGGGGGGGGGTATTTGCCAGACATTGTGGTGATTTTTCCCCAGAAGTGGGAGCAAATACCTGGATTTGACAGGCATCTGCTCCCCCCAGAAAAGGTGCCAAATGTAACACCGATAGGGGTGGAACTCTGCTTTAACAGTGTGTATTCACAATATAATCATTGATTAAAATATTTATTTTCTAATGCATTATTGTCCCCCCCCCCCCCCCCCATAGGAGGCATTTCTCGCACTTTACATGTTTTTTTGCTTTGCACAATTTGAGCCCTGCTTATACATCTTTTAAAAAATAAAAAAATTTGAATTATATCACTGTGTAATAATCTATAGGAGTTTCACTTTTTGAATTGAATTACTGAAATAAATTTACTACTTGATGATATTCAAATTATTTGAGATGCACCTGTATATGCAAGCCAAGCTAATATATACATCCACGCATTTTCAATGCTATGAATATGTATGCAAGTTTGATCTGTGCAACTATGGCAAATACAGTCAATAGGCCAATATATTTCTTGGGCTGACAAATTTATTTTGAAATAGAAAAGCCTGCATTTGGCCACTAAATGAGGCATGTCTGTGATACTTTGCGCTATCTAGTGGCCAGATGCGGTAATTTTTAAAAAAAGGAAAAGATTACCGTATATACTTGGAGTATAAGCCGAGTTTTTCAGCACTTTTTTTGTGCTGAAAATGCCCCTCGGCTTATACTCGAGTCACCTTTTTGCGCCTGATCTCCCAGACTTTGGGGACCCGGTACCGGCCGTAGGTCCCCTGGACCCCAAACTTGGCACACATGTAGCCCCACTCTTCCTCTACAAGTGTGCGAAGTTTGTTGTCCGGGGGACCTACGGGCAGGGAGTAACGATTTTTCAAACCCGGGCACCCCTTCCATAGACTCCCATGTTAAACGCCAGTCTAGTCATGGGCACAGTGAGGCATGCACACTCGAGTCAATACGTTTTCCCAGTTTTTTTGTGGTAAAATTAGATGCCTCAGCTTATATTCGGGTTGGCTTATACGCGAGTATATGCAGTATTTTTTTTTTTTTATCACACACACAGCGGTTCTCCTGCGCAGGATCACATACCTAGTATGTAATCCTGCACCTCCAGGTTTGGGGGGGGGGGGGGTGCACCGCCAGCAGCCTGCTCCCACTGCGATTAGCAGGTCCGCCAGCCCACGCTGATGCTTCAGTACACAGACAGAATGGCGGTCTGCCTATGTAAACAAGGCAGATCGCTGTTCTGTCACTACAGAAGACATGGATCCTGCATCTCTGCAAAGTAGGGGCACCAATCCATGCCTTCTTCTAGTACAAACACCTCCCCCTCAGTAGTAAAGTGCATGTCAGGCACACATTTAACCCTTTGAACACACCCCTTATGTTAACCCCTTCCCTGCTAGTGCCATTAGTACAGTGCATATAGCACCGATCACTATATTCGTGTCACTGGTCAGTGTCAGACTGTCCACCGCAATATTGCAGGCCAATATACACTTATTGGGATTTTAATACCAAAAATATGCAGAATATATATTGGCCTAAATTGGTGAATGCGATTTTTACTGGATAGATTCTATAGCAGAAAGTAAAAAAATTGTTTTGTTTTTCCAAAAATGGTCAGTCTTGTTTATAGCACACAAAAAAAAAGTGGTGATCTAATTCCACCAAAACAAAGCTATATTTGGGGCCACCAATTGGATATTTAGGTGCTTTACCACTGCAAATCAACAGTCTGACTTTTTTTATTTTATTTACCCTTTGTTGGATATTGGTACTGATCTCCTGCAGCCACTTCAGCAAAGACTGCATGGCATTCCCAGGGCAGGTTTTCTGACAGTGACAATAGTGAACCAAGCCTGTGCAAGGAGTGTTAAAATGGCCATCAGAAGCCCATTTGACGACAATGCAGGATCATTAGAGTGAGAGACAGGGACAGAGCATTGTTATCCCATAACAGGAAATGCCTGCAAAAGGAACTTCATGGCAGGATCACCAAGTATTTTTTTCTAATTTGAATTTATATACCCATGTTAAAGCGTGTGAGATTGTCATTGAGCATACAGTATATTCCATAATTTTTTTTTATATATACACACACACAATATGTATATCAACGCGTTAAGGCTTTTTTTTTCTAGTGGAAATAAGCCCCAACAATGTGGGGAGGAGTCTGATCTGTCACAACCCATCAGGGAACCGGCACATTTCTTTAGAATGCTTCAGTTTATTTTGGAAAAGTGATAATGCAAAAAAATAAACAAGGATTAAGTTATTGAGGTACAATTCTGTCATCTTTACAATTTCATTTATCTTTGCAAAAATTTTTTTTTTATTTTAGTCCAAAATTTTCTGAAATGTTAGTTTCAAACTGAAAAGCTTCGCTGACACGACATCCCAGATCATCCATACTGAATACACATTCCCAAGGGACATCTTCAGCCGCCTGGGATGAACAGGCGTTCCAAGCAGTCAGCCTGTTGAAATCAAGCTGCACCCAGATCTGTGCATCAGACCCACCGATGGGCAGACCGAGTTGTGTGTGGAGGTCTGCAGTTGGCTGCCTGTCACCAAAATTCAACAGGCTGCCTGTACGCCCCTGGATGGAACATCTCTGTATATTGGGCAGCTGAAGATGGTCTTCACACAGTACAGATCAGGACATAAGTGTAAATGAAGCCTTAGAGAAACCGGTAAAGGGGGTGGGGTGTGTGTGTGTGTGTGTGTGTGTGTGTGTTTTACGCTACATAAAGAACAGTATAATGAATTAATTGTTTGGGTAAAAATATGTAACACTGGAAACATTTTAATAACATTTAAAATAAAAAATAAGAAAAAAAACTTAAGAGGCCCAATTACTACCAGGAAACAGTCGGGGTAATTTTTCAATCTCACAACAGAAATCCGATTATGTCATCATACTTGTTGCACTTGTATGTCTGAGGAGTTCATGACAATATACATTTGTAGAGATTAAATCCTAATTATACTTTCCAGTTAAACTATTTCTACTGTGCAAGAAAATGCAGCACCCGTTTTGGTTGTAACACAGTCACTGCCACAGTAGAAATGCCCGCTCCCCTAGGTAGTGCCACACATCTCCATTCAGCATATTAAACAAGTGCAGAGAGCCCACTGCAGGGATTTTTTGTCCTAAGCTGGCAGGGAACAGGCCTTTCTACTCTGGCTGCTTTATGAACTAAAAACAGACTAACCCTTTAAAGACGTATTGTTTTCAATCACACAAGGTTTGATTTTTTTTTTTTTTTTAAACACGATTGAGCCAAAAAGTGCAATTGGGCTAGGCCAGGTGTCAATTTGAAAAAAATAAATAAAAAAAAAGAAGATTTGAGCTGCTAGTACAGCTAGGTAGATTGCAATACTCTGCAATGGTTTCTATTGTTTGACAATATAGGATTAGCTCTTGTATTATACTCTAAATGCCGGCCATTCCTTTTCCTTGAGTTTACAATGAAACATAAAAATATCCCTTAATCCCACATTTCATACATGGAAACATACCACATTTAAAAAATATGTAGGATTTCATCAGTCCAGTCCAAAATAAAATGTAATATATAAAAGATGCATCTTCATTTGAAGACCAGTGTCGCTTCCATCTCAATATTTGTGTGACTAATTTAGGCTCCTGAAGTCTTGAGTCCTTGACTGACATAAGGTAAGCTGGTTGTGTGATTTCAATTTTTCCTGGGGGAGCGGGTGCTCCCCCACCACATTCACTTGGCCCCAGCCATGATTTTCAGATACTGCAAGGCATTGTGGGCTGCGTTTGCACGTGCTGCTTCTCTGGTTGCAGCAGAGCCATGGCATACGGTGGCGGGCTGGGTGGATAGTTCCACTAGACACTGGTATAGGCCACTCAAACTGCATTCATCTGGGGAAACAATGTAAAGCCAATGAGTACACGCACAGTCAACATAGTAGTTGATGACAAATGGAGCATCAAAAACAAATGTAAAATAAACGTATGGCAGGAAATACAGATTAAGGATGTAGTGACAAGCAAAAAGCAAGAAAATATTTACTTTAAATACCAAGGTTAAGGGGAATCGATCAAGAATTATGTAGGCATCCACTCAGTGCCGGAATTGATAAAGGCAAAAAAGGGACAACTGGCGTGCGCGCACGTGTCCCCCCCCAACCTGAACAGCCACTTCCGTCCTGCCTCCCTCCTGGTCTAAATTATTATTATACAAGATTTATATAGTGCCAACAGTGTGCGCAGCGCTTTACAACATGAGGGCAGACAGTACAGTTACAATACAGGAGGAATCAGAGGGCCCTGCTCTTTAGAGCTTACAATACTGACCCTCCTTCCACAGCTGAACTATTTTTTTCAAGAATGCGGTCTGCATTGCTGACGCAGAACAAGTACAAAAATAAATTGTAAAACTTTTGACACTCATTTACAGCATGTTTGTTCCTGGTGTGCAACAACCACTAGACGAGCAGCCACCGCAGTAATACTGCAGCAGGTTGGCTCGCCTTGGCAAATTGCCGTAGGTTTGTCAGCCGCTTTAAGACCGCTAGGGAGCGCGCACCTGCGGCGCAACAACGGAGCCGATTTGTGTGTGCCTGGCGACCGCGATGTTTGCCGGGCACCTGCGATCGCTCCTGAGACACAGAACGGAGGCCTGTGTTTACATTGACAGATCTCCATTCAGTCAGGGGTGAGGAGACACATCTGTTTTTCATACCAAGTATGAACAGCGATAGGTCTCCTCCAGTCAGTCCCATCCACCCAGTTAGAATCAGTCCCTAGGACACATTTAACCACTTGATCGCCCCCTAGTGTTAACCCCCTTCCCTGCTGTATAAATGTCAGTGGTCCCAAAAAAAGGCACACACACAAAATGGTCTGGACAATAAAAGGGCAAATCCTTCCAGGGCTGAAGTGGTTAAATATTGCTCAAGTCAGACACAGCCAGGGCCACTAGCATTTTCACAAGAAGTCTTCACTTTAAGTTTGTGGGAACTAATGATACTTCTGCTTCGGTGACATAAAGCTGGCACAGTCTAAAGTATTAAAATAAGACCTCTAAACAAGAAAATAAACACATTTAACAAAAAGGGAGTAGCCATAACTCTCCAGGTGTATTTCTCTTTTACTCACCAATATCAAGATAACTGATCTGAAAACTCTGCTCCTCGGATAGGCCCTGAAGAAGGCTGCAGAACCCTGAGCTCAGGATGGTTAGGGGATGACTCCTCAGATGTAGGATCTTCTCTCCAGCAGAATTACGGAGGGAGTCCCAAGTACATGCCATACCTCGCCCTCTGCCCCCATCTATCTTTCCACCCCCCGTACACTGAAAAGACATAACATGCACCATGTAAGAGGTATGCTTTTCTTGATGCAGAACTACAAGAGAAGTTTAATGTTAAAGGGCAAGAAAAATTACATATAACCAACACAAACCATTACTCAGAATGTGAATATCGTAACATAGCACGGTCATATGCAATTCTACTGAATAGTCAAAACACCCCCACTTTCTCTAGTAATAAAAAGATCTTAAACTGTTGCCTGTAACAACCAAACCTCAATTGTCAGGCTTTATTCACACTGCCACTGTAGCCGTTAGCTTTTCTACACGCAGAAGTATTGTGAGAAGGTTAAAGAACATTTTGCCTCCCACAATTTTTTTTTGCTTGGTTCCCACTTGTGTGAACCACATTTGCTCGGGCATGACAGCACATTCATTTAAATGGTCTGCTGTGCAGACGCTCCTCACAGAGAGAAAAAAAAAGTGCATGCCCTTTTCAAAAACTGCAGCCGCAGAGAAACCGCGTGCTTTTGACCATGCAATCTACCTGTGGTTCCTGTAAACGTGCTGCGGGCTAAAATGCGTGGGGGTGCCATTCAAAATGCATGGCAGCATCTTGTATGAGCAGCGCGATTTGGCTGCGGGTGTGGAATTAGGTGAAGCCTGCAGGCAAGTGTGAACCCAGCCTTAAGCCACATTTATGTGTCCCTGCAAAGAGTTGTACACACGTACGACAAGAAAAGACCCCCCCCCCCCCATCGATTTCATTGGGGAAGTGAAAAGGGTCCCATTGCAACACAATTCCACATATGGTGGTGTGGAATTTACAGGGTTAAACAGAAAACAGCCAGTGACTCTCCCTCTGTTTGGTATTCCAAGTCTAATCAGTGGTTTTAGTTTGAACATAAAAGCTTAGTTGCATTCCAGAAAGCTCTCAACTGCTAAGTGGTCACTTCATAGTTCATCCTTGGCAGAGTATTAGACAGAAACCAAATCAGACAAATTTGTATAGGAAACAATCACCGCAGATGGTCCCTCTAACCAGTCAGCTTTGTACAAGAACCAAGAAAAGGAAGAACATACCAGATAGGTAATCCAGGTTGTCTTGGAAGACTCCTGGAAATAGTTACTGGTAATGTAAAGAGGCACTGCGATATAAAGGGGACTGCACAGTAATGGGGCACTGTACCTTTATATAAAAGTGCCCCTTCACAGGTGCAGTCCCCCCACATGTAAAGGGGCACCGAGGACACTGTGGGACTGCATTAAGGGGGGGGGACAGTTGAGGCAAAAGGGGGACTGTGCTGTAAAGCACCCCCACCATCCCTAGAAAAATTGGCTGCCACAAAATAGGTTGGGTACCGCTGCTTTAGACGGCTGGACTGTGCCCAGTGAGTAGAAAATGCCCCAGTATCAATGGGAGTAAATGGTTCAGGCTTGTGGTGGTCAGTGAGACTATTATAGCGCCAGCCTTCTATCCTCTCGTGGAGAGTGACTGAATGTCTGACAGAGAAGGAATCCCAGCCGTTACAATATGCTGCTATAGCTCATCGTTTCATTGCCAGATCTCCTTGGACCATGTACGATGACCTGGTTTGTGTATTTTCTTTTTACTGTTATTCCTTTTTGATGTATTGTCAAATATGCCAAGTAAATAAAGATTATACAATAAAAAAACAAATAAAAAAATTTTACATAGCACCTGTGGTCAGTAGGAGGAATAGTGGCCCGTCATTGGTATTAGTGGGAGTAATAGTGGCCCAGTTTATATCAGTAGGAGGAATGTCACATCATTAGTGTTAGTGATAGGAATGCTGCCTCATCATTGGTGTTTGGTCTTCATATCAGAAGGAATGGTGCCCGTAAAGCCAGATAAAGACAAGCAAAGGGCTACAGCCAACCTGTGGGCCACAGTTTGGAGACCACTGGCTGAGTGGAACCAACTTTAAAGTCTACAGTGACATTCCAGTGGTGGAGTCATGCTCTGTCGGGTGTTGTCCTGGAGAGATGACTGATTGAAAAGGGGAAAAAACTAAAAACAAAAAAAAATAATTGTTTCAGTTCAGAGTTAAAACTTTGTTTTTTTTTCCCCCCCAATAAATTATCTGATGAATACACCAAAAAGCAATGATAATGTACAGGGATGAATAACCAGAGTTCCATCCTAAGGTAATACAGGAAATTCTGAAGACGCAGCTAAAAAAAAAACACACACACACACACACACACACACACACACACACACACACACACACACACACACACACACACCTAAAGCCTTGCTTTGGCCATGTCATTGTACAAAACATTACCTTTTCGGTTGGGAAAGACCATTCTTTTCACCAATTATCTCTGTGGAGAACCTAATTGTGCACAATTTATACAGTATGCACGCATTATATAACCTCTCTACTTGTGCTGCTGCACATATGGTTACTTTTTCTCCATTCACTCACTAGGAATGCAATATGTGAAAAGTGTAATAAACCACAGATACGAGTTTACTGCAATCAAATTACCACTAGATGACTTGTGTAAACTTATACTTTGACTATTGTTCTTTGCCTTATTAAATTAGTCCATTTATCTTTAACCTGCTGTTCACACAGCTCAGCATGCCAAACATCTGTTTTACCTGTTTTCAGTGGGATCTGAAGGTCCAGTAACCAATATGCTAATGTCATGGAGCCTAACCTGCAGACCTGGGCCTATATGTGGCCCTCAAACTTATTGTGCAGCCCTCAGGGTCCTTGGGGATGGTAGTCTGTTTTCCTTATCCAAGTACTCGCCTAGCTAGTGAAGGAAAAAGTATTAGACTGGGGACTATTACGTTAAAGAGAGCTCCAGTGTGGGCAAAAGAAAAATTTGCTGCCGACTTAAAATCTAAAGAACCCTAACCTGTTCAGGGATCCAGCGATGTCGGCATCCGAGCAGATTCTTTAATCGGCTTTGGGTGCAGGCATCTTAGGTTAGGGAAAAACTAGCAGTGAAGCCTTTCGGCTTAACAGGTTTCCTACTACGCAGAGGAGGTCCCGAAGATCCTTGTAGACTGCCGCCGCGATCTAACCTGGAAGTGGGAACCTGTCAAAACCAGCCAAATGTGGCTGTGGAGGGTGCCTGAGAGTCATACATATCAGATGTCTAGCAGTCTCGTAATGTGTCTCTAGTCGTACTGCTACAGTAAACTGTCAATTTACTAATTATGTGCCCTTTGGCGATGTCAGGGGCTGCACTTGAGGCAACATATCAAAGTTGATCACCATGACAATACCTTTATGCACCCCCCCACCGCCAAAGATAAACCTGAGAGTTACCATAGAGAACTGATCTTCTTCAGGTTCCGGCTCTCCGCTCTCCCGGTGTTCTGTGGGTACTCTGTGGATCTGAAGCAGCATTTTGGCAGCAGCATTCCTCTTAGCCAGCTTCTTGGATGTGCCACTGCCTGTAAAAATAAAGTGCTGTAACTTAGTCCACAACAAGCTTCATAAAATTGCTGTTGGGGGGGGGGGGGGGAGGAGGAGAGGGGTGGTGGAGAGTGAGTTATATTACCACAGAAACAAACCCACCCCATTCAACATCAATAGCCAGAGTACTCAACAAATTTCTAGAAATCTACACTATATTTCAAAAAGTATTGGGACACCCATCTTTACACACACAAACTTTAATAGAGTCTTAGTCTGTATATTGAATATATACCATATATCAAGATTGAGTTGGCCCACCCTTTACAGCAATAACAGCTTCAACTCTTCTGGGAAGGCTGTCCACAAGGTTTAGGAGTGTGTCTATGGGAATGTTTGACCATTCTTAGAGAAATCGCATTTGTGAGGTCAGGCACTGATGTTGAACGAGAAGGCCTGGCTTGCTCCAATTCATCCTAAAGGTGTCCTATCGGGTTGAGGTCAGGACTGTACAGGCCAATAAAGTTCCTCCAACCCAAACTCGCTCATCCACGTCTTTAGGGATAGGGACCTTGCTTTATGCACTGGTCCAATCATTTGGTGGGGGGGAATTATGGTGTAGGTTTTCAAGGGTTTGGCCCGGCCCCTTAGTCCCAGTGAAGGGATCCTCTTAGGGTGTCAGCATAACAAGACATTTTGGACAATTTCATGCTCCCACCTTTGTGGGAACAGTTTGGGGGATGGCCAATTCCTGTTCCAACATGACTGCACACCAGTGCACAAACAAGGTCCAGAAAGAAATTCAGATGGCAGGGAAGCACTACCTCGCCTGATTCCCCTCCCAGAGTGTGTACATACACTAAATGGTGGCTGCCAAACACAACACACACACACACACACACACACACACCTGAACAAATAAACCACATGCTAAAATATTCAACCAGTTAAACAGTACAAGTGTCCATACAAAACTATTATCTTTAGTAGGTGATAAAGCACTTTAAACGATATACATCCAGTCCTTTGATCAATCATGCATGTCGCAAGTGCTTAAGTGTCCATTATTACAAGCGTCCAGTGATGAGAATATGCTACTATGCACACCAAAGTGCCCTCCACCAGTCACACTGCGCTCACCTCCCAGGGCGACCCCAAGTTGGGTCTAGTTGCGCCTTCCCCTTGGTGGTAAAAAAAAAAAAAAAGTTGCAAGATAAAAAAGGTTACACTCACATTTAAAGATGAACTATACCTGGTGCACACAGGTAGTACGCTCTGCACAGTGGGGGCATGGACCCCAAGAATTACTCAAATATCTCAGCACTGTCTGCTTCCTGATCCTAAGCAATGACGTCACAGGCTCCGCCTTAATGCATTTGGTCACTGAACACGTGACTTTATCAAGAGTTCAGACTCTATAGGGGTCATTGTATTGTCACGTGCAAGTTTTATTTAGGTTCATATTTAGCAGCCACCATTTGGGGTATTTGTGTATATACCATAGTGGGAGGGGAATCAGGTGAGGTAGCACTTCACTGGCATTTGAATTATTTGCCTTTACATGTGGGAACAATTCGTGTTGAGCAGCAACCTCAGTAGTATTAATGAAAGAAAAAAGAAAAAACACACAACCACACATACCACACACACCCCCCATGTCTATGCTGCCCTTTTATTTTATTTAATGTTTGACTAAAGCTGGGTACACATACACACATCGTTCAGCCTGCAGGCTAAAGAGCATGCATGGAGGACTATGCTAATGCAGCCATTGTATTTTGACAGTCACAGCCAGTGCCAGTCAGAATTCCTAAATGACAGCTGTATCTGACTGGAAGCAGCCACTGCTCAGGTGACATTTCCCCCACCCAGCTCCTTTAATTTTTCAATAGAAAGATGTTGGGCAGGAGGTGGTCAATAGGGCCATCCATTCTTATAGTGTGTACCCAGCATGATAGAGGGAAAGGTAGTAAAGGGTTTACTTTTCACAAATAAGTTGTACTTTTTTGAAAAAATCACTGGGACTAGGTTACGGTTTAGATAGAAATTGTATTCGGTGGAGATTTTCTTTACATTAAATTTATTATTAGTTCAACCACGAAAGGCAGACACAAACCCCACAATAAAGAAACCTGGATAAGACCTACAAAGTAGATATTTTACTTAAATTCAATCTGTCTTGATAATGAATGTCTGGAATGCTATTCTGCCCATTATAACAGAGTGACTAGGACATGAGAGCAAGCCTAGGTAGAAATATTGAACTACGATTGGACAAATATGAAATGTAATCATTTTTTTTTTTTAAATTTCACATCCCAAGGCGATAAATTAATTCAAACATGTGCTGAGAACTACCATCTCCACTGAATAGTCTTGATTCATAAGGTCAGTGGCTTTGCAAAACCTATGCCTCTAAAGTACCGTTTCTAGATTTTATGGATGTCCGTCTCACTGCAAAAAATGCCTTAGCCCCATCACCCCGTTATACCAATCTCCAGGAATCTCTCCACACGGCAGGTCATGGTGAACTCCTTACGGTGTGCTGGCCCAGACTCTTGTGTTACTGTATATTCAGGAAGCCTCCAACCTTTCTGCACCACTAACTCCTAAGAGGAAGATAAAAAAGTGGGCAAATGTCATGCAGAAATGTTCAGTCAACAAATGTATTACAATTAGACAGTTCAACAGGTGAAGCATGCACATAATGGCATTTCCAGAATTCAATAACAAACCTGACTTTGGCACTGTTCCCCCTACCCAACTAAAGCCACACACACACACACACACACACACACACACAGGTTAAAAAAAAAAAAGAAAAAGAAGAAGACTTCCCGCCCACTATAACCCCAGTGTTTACATATAATTAAATGTATAGAAGCCTGTATATATGGCATGGATAAATGGAGAAGTCATAATACGCTTCCCCTCTACAGATCCGATACAGAGTTGCAAGAGCATCAAGGATGGCTGGAAGGACTATGAGTGACTAATCTTTACTCAAGGACAGCCAAGCGGTGATGTCTGGATTTTCTTGCACGTTTGCAGATTTACTATGTAAAGCTTCAGCAGGTCCCACCTAGGAGGTTGCTATAACTCTAGTGGTGTGCCAATTACTCACTGACACTATAGCACAATAAAACACATGCAAATATATTATATACATGTGTTGTGGTGCACTGTTACTCATTCTTAAAGTGGTATTAAACCCAAAAACGTAATACAGCGTATCGGAAAAGTGTTCACAGCGCTTCACTTTCCACATTATGTTACAGCCTTATTCCAAAATGGATTAAATTCATAAATTTTCCTCAAAATGCTACAAACAATACCCCATAATGACGTGAATTTTTTTGCAAAGATTTAAAAAATTAGAAATATATATATATATATATATATATATATATATATATATATATAATAAAAATATCACATGCACATAAGTATTCATAGCCTTTGCCATGACACAAAATTGAGTTTAGGTGCATCCTGTTTCCACTGATCATCCTTAAGGCCGGGTTCACATTTGTGCGACACGACAGCCGTCGTTTGGATCCGACTTTGCCCTGCGACATGAAGCCGACATATGTCCGACTTTCAATGAACGGGGATCCGACTTGGATCCCCGCCAATACCAGCCACTGTGTTTGGTATGAATCTTGAGGGGGAACTCCACGTCAAATTTTAAATAAAAAACCGGCATGGGTTCTCCCTTCAGGAGAATACCAGGCCCTTGGGTCTGGTCTGGATTTTAAGGGGAACCCCTACGCTGAAAAAACCGGCGTGGGGGTCCCCCCAAAATCCAAACCAGACCCTTATCCGAGCATGCAACCTGGCAGGCTGCAGGGGAAGGGGAACGAGAGAGCGACCCCCCTCCCTCCTGAACCGTACCAGGCCGCATGCCCTCAACATGGGGGGTTTGGTGCTCTGGGGCAGGGGGGGGCGACCTGCGGCCCCCCCACCCCAAGGCTCCCTGTCCCCATGTTGATGAGGACAGGGCCTCTTCCCGACAACCCTGGCCGTTGGTTGTCGGGGTCTACGGGTGGGGGGGCTGATCGGAATCCGGGAGCCCCTTTAATAAGGGGGCCCCCAGATCCCGGCCCCCACCCTATGTGAATGAGTATGGGGTACATTGTACCCCTAACCATTCACCTGGTGGAAAAAAATGTCAAGGAAAAAAAAAAAAAAAACACAACAGCTTTTTAAAGTAATTTATTGCACAGCTCCGGGGGTCTCCGGTGTCATCACCGCGCTCTCCGGTTCTTTCTTCCTTCCGCCGGGCCTCCGCTATCTTCTTCCAGCTCTTTTGCTAGCGGAGGCCCGGTCTTCGCGTCCGGCTCTCGTTGTCCTTCTGCCGGCCCCTCCACTATCTTCTTCCAGCTCTTTTGCTAGTGGAGGGGCCGGTCTTCCCTTCGTCGCTGTCTTCTTCCCTCTTCTCCTCCTCGAGGTTGACTCGTCGCTTCCTCCCGCTGTAATGCTGGGTGTTGCGGTGCGCGCCGATTTATATAGGCTTCTCATGACGTCACAGTCACAAGCTCCGGGTGGCCCCGGAGCATGTGACTGACGTCATGGGAGCATGTGACTGATGTCATGAGAAGCCTATATAAAATTGGCACGCACCGCAACACCCAGCATTACAGTGGGAGGAAGCGACGAGCCAACATCGAGGAGGAGGAGAGAGAAGAAGACGCAGACGAAGGGAAGACCGGCCCCTCCACTAGCAAAAGAGCTGGAAGAAGATAGTGGTTGTGGTTTTTTTCTTGACATTTTTTTTCCACCAGGTGAATGGGTAGGGGTACACAATGTACCCCATACTCAGTCACATAGGGTGGGGGGCCGGGATCTGGGGGCCCCCTTATTAAAGGGGGCTCCCGGATTCCAATAAGCCGCCCGCAGACCCAGACAACCAACGGCCAGGGTTGTTGGGAAGAGGCCCTGTCCTCATCAACATGGGGACAGGGTGCTTTGGGGTGGGGGGGCCGCAGGTCGCCCCCCTGCCCCAGAGCACCAAACCCCCCATTTTGAGGGCATGCGGCCTGGTACGGTTCAGGAGGGAGGGGGGCGCTCTCGTCCCCCCCTGTGGCCTGCCAGGTTGCGTGCTCAGATAAGGGTCTGGTCTGGATTTTGGGGAAACCACCACGCCGTTTTTTCGGCGTAGGGAGTTCCCCTTAAAACCAATACCAGACCCAAGGGCCTGGTATGCTCCTGGATGGGAACCCATGCCGTTTTTTTTTTATTTAAAATTTGGCCTGGAGTTCCCCCTCAAGAGCAGCAGAGCACAAGTCGCATGCCAAAGTCGGATCATGCAAGACTGCGGTCCGACTTTGATCCGGCTTCAGCCCATTGACTATCATTGAAGTCGGACCAAAG
Organism: Rana muscosa; assembly: GCA_029206835.1. NCBI lineage: Eukaryota > Metazoa > Chordata > Amphibia > Anura > Ranidae > Rana > Rana muscosa. The sequence continues at coordinate 912,258,298 of CM055117.1, forward strand.
TCGGACCAAAGTCGGACAGGTTAGCCCATGAGACTTTGAATGAGGAGGTCAAATAGGTCCAGACAGGTGAAATTAAAAAAACTCAATTTATTAAAACACATGGGAACATTGGTCATGAGTTGTACATGTGTTAAACATGAACATGCATTGCAACATGTATAGTGACATGCTAAATTTGCTAATCATGAACATCTAGTTCCAGTGTTAAAACAAAAGAATATGTACATACATATACATCTGTAAATTCACATCATACATTAAACATGTATAAACATGGACATATAAACAGCCCGTAAAATTGGCATGATGCAGACATTAGGGCAGTAGTAAACATGTGGTTAAAATGACAGTTTTAAGCATACATATGCATCTATGCACTCGACGCGTTTCGCTAGCTCTGCTCGCTTCCTCAGGAGTTGATGCATGTATGGAGTATCTAAAGATATAGATAAAGATGCATCATACAATTTGAAATATGGTTAGATAGGCAGCAAGGGGCCTGACTAGGTGCTCCCCATACTTACAAATTAATGGATTGTTTCCCAGAGCCGATCCTCAATGGCGGCGGTGGACAAAACCTCCAACCGGGGGCTGAAAGAGCGGTGCCAAACAGACGGCCGGGACCACGCAGAGGGTGGACATGGCGAATGAGAGAGTGATGAGAAGAAAGGTGTAACCCTTGGTGGGCCTTGCTGGCTGAGTATGTCATGGTAGCTGAAACATGAATAATCAAGTATCTGAGTAAGTCATTCCCATATATCTGGGAGCTAGGTGTATAAGGAATAGTCATGTCAGGTATGGAAATCCATAGGATTGTAGGCCAGTGTGCAAATGAGGAAAAAAGGAAAAGAGAGAGGAAAAAAAAAAAAAAAGAAAGGGGAATAAAGAAACAAAAATTGAAATTGGAAATTAATCCAGAAGAAAAAAAAAAAAAAAAAAAAAAGAAGGGGGAAAAGGGCAGTGCAAATGGGCGAGTTGGTGAGAAGGAATGAAAATAGTGGGTAAATTGTTTGCAAGTGGCCCAACATTGGGTCCATGTTGAAAAGAGAGAGGAAGTGTTATCAAGAGGATCAGTAACCGTTGCTTACCAGTATGTGTAGTCTGACTTCTAGTGAAGTGAATGATCAAATGAAAGAAAGTATTCACCATGTCCGTCCCTCAGCCTAAATTCCTGGGCACACGCAACAGGCTCCGCCCCCAACGCCATGCATCAGGTGGCCAAGACATGGGCACGTGACATGCCCGCCCCAATTAGGAGCGGGCATCCACGTACTCAACCAGGCAGTACTCTTGTTTTAACACTGGAACTAGATGTTCACGATTAGCAAATTTAGCATGTCACTATACATGTTGCAATGCATGTTCATGTTTAACACATGTACAACTCATGACCAATGTTCCCATGTGTTTAATAAATTGAGTTTTTAATTTCACCTGTCTGGACCTATTTGACCTCCTCATTCAAAGTCCCATGGGCTAACCTTTCTGTTTTTATTGCATAAAATTTAGGGATGGAGGAGGGTCATCTGTGAGGCAATCATTAGACCATATCTCTTTTCCAAAGTAGTACAGGGAGCATTTTCAAAGTCGGACCAGTTAAGACGGCTTTTCCATAGGGAAACATTAATTTTCACACGTCATGCGACATGAGCTCCCAATGTCGGAGCGTTTGTCGCCCCAGTGTGAACCCGGCCTGAGAGGTTTCTACAACTTGGAGTCCACCTGTGGTATATTCAGTTGATTGGACACGATTTGGAAAGGCACACACCTGTCTATATAATGTAACAGTTATCAGTGCACAAACCAAGCCATGAGGTCCAAGGAATTGTCTGTAGACCTGAGACAGGATTGTATTGAGGCACAGATCTGGGGAAGGGTACAGAATCTTTTCTGCAGCATTGAAGGTCCCAATGAGCACAGTAGCCTTCATCTGTAAATGGAAGTTTGGAACCACCAGGGCTCTTCCTAGAGCAGGTTGCCCGGTCAAACTGAGCCATTTGGGGGGGGGGGGGGTATGGGAAGAAGGGCCTTAGGAAGGTGAACCAGAACCCGATGTCTGAAGGAAACCAGGCACCGCTTATCACCTGGCCAGTACCATCCCTACAGTGAAGCATGGTGGTGACAACATCATGTTGTGGGGATGTTTTACCAGCAGCAGGAACTAGGAGACTAGTCAGGATTGAGGAAGAGATGAATGCAGCAATGTACAGAGACATCCTGATGAAAACCTGCTCCAGAGCACTCTGGACAATGACCCCAAGCACACAGCCAAGATAAGAAGTGGCTATGGGACAACTCTGAATGTCCTCGAGTGGCCAGCCAGAGCCCAGAATGGAACATCTCTAGAGAGATCTGAAAATGGCTGTACAGCAACGCTCCCCATCCAAACTGATGAAGCTTTAGGAGGTCCTGCAAAGAAGAATGGGAGACACTGCCCAAAAATAGGTGTGCCTAGTTTGTAGCATCATACACAAAAAGACTTGGAGGCTATAATTGGTGCCAAAAAGGTGCTTCAACAAAGTATTGAAGCAAAGGCTGTGAATACTTTTGTACATGCGATTGATTTTTTTGTGTTTAATAAATTTGAAAAGATTTCAAACTTTTCACATTGTCATTATGGGGTATTGCAGAATGAGGAAAATGTGAAGAGAGCACTGTGAATGCTTTCCGGATGCACTGTATATTGCAACTCACCAATTAGATGTGGTAGCTGCATTTTTTTTTTCCTTTTTCGATTTCACTTGGCGATCTGGCCAGTAACACACCTCCTGGATTAGAATGCCTCCACTCTGGATGAAGGAGCAACAGACACACCTTTGGACAACAGCATTCTCAGTCTGGGTGGGAGGGGAGTGTTAGATGCACTAAACAAATGGAAGCCAAATTCCAGCTAATACTTCATAAGCAGTTACAGCAACATTTTTTTTCCCCCCTTTTGGGATAAAGGTTTTACATAAATAAATGGCAATTGTAAGCACTTCTGCTAGTGTTAAATTGTTAGTTTCATCTTTATAACTGATACATCTGGAAGGGAGCTTTCTTTTTGAAAAACAGACTTACTGGCTGGATCACCAGATGAAAGTGGAAGAAAAAGCCTAAAAAAAATAAATGCAGCCATCACAAATAATTGGTAATCTGTAATACAAAGCAAATATTTTATTATATTGCAGAGTGGCACCCATCTTCAGGATATACTACTGCCTACAGAAGGATTGGACACTGGAAACCCCCCCCCCCAACAAAAATAAAAAAATAAATTAAAAAAACTGAGTTTTTCACACGTTTTAGGCATGTCAAGTGTGAGTGCTTATGTATTCCATAAAAATAAAAAGTTTAGCCACTCAATAACCAAATGCACCTAGTGTTTAGGCCCCTTTCACACTGGGGCGGGCGGGTGCGCTGGCGGTATAGCGGTGCCATTTTTACCGCGATATTCGGCCACTAGCGGTGTGGTTTATGACGGAAAAGGGTCAATATCGCCCACAAACCGCTGCTACAGCAGCGGTTTGCGGGCGGTATAGCCGCGGTGTCCCATTGATTTCAATAGGGCAACACACACGGCTTGCAGGAGATTTTTCCTCCCGCCAGCACATGAGCCTCAGTGTGAAAGCCCTTGGGTTTCACATTGAGAATGCTGGGGCAGGATAATTTCAGGCGTTATTTATGCGCTATTTTTAGTGCTAAAATGCCTGAAATACGCCTCAGTGTGAAAGGGGCCTTAGGGCACATTTAGCAATTTAACAGCCCAAAAGCTCCTCTCCTAAATGCGCCTTTTTGCCTGTAAACACCTGAGAGCTTGGGAAAAAAAAAAAAGCCAAGGAGGTACATTTACAATCAAAAACTGTAAAACGCCTGTAAAAGAAGCGTTTTTAAAACCCACTGTACATGAGGCCTTAAGCAATACTACACTCAGGTATAACCAGGCACAAATTTAAATCCATGGGATTTAGTATAGTGAGCATTTTGCAGCTTTGAGCTCAAATGCTCAGGTATGAATAGGGCCGTATAATTGCCTGTGCCAATTAGATGAGTTCAGATGCTGTCATGGGAAGAGCAATGAAAGTGAGAACATGAAAAACAGCAGAAATAAACCAAAGTCAAAATAAAAATGTAGTTACCTGCAGTGCCCCCACCGGATTACATTCTGACTGCTGAGCAGATAAAGGTGGCTTCAAGTCTATGGCGTGATTTCTAAACAGGAAAAAAAAAAAAAAACACGACCACTTGAAGAATCACTTTCTGCAAAGCTGTTTGGGGAGCCCACATTAGTCCATGCAATCATTCTTTAGCTGGTTTCAAGTTTATGGCAAGAGCCCTGTGTATGCTCATAGCAACCACTGAAATTCTTTTGTTAGAACATGGGTGTCTAATGCACACATTACAGGTAAATGCACAGGTGTGGTCAGCACTTGACAGAAAAAAAAAAAAAAAAACCCCAAACTTTTATATACACCTAGGTGGATGCAGCATCGATCTGATGCTGCATCTGTCCCCTGCCGCTTCTAAGAGTGAGAAAAGAGCAAGTAAAGCCGGGAGATCGCTCAGTAACAGCTCTCTGCTCTGACCCTCCAGCGCCCACTGGAACACTGGGCTGTGAAGGGGCGGGAGCAGCTGTCTCAGACTCCAAGCAGTTCGCCAAGAGGCTGAACCAGCTGCCAAAAGGGTCACCGAGCATTGCAAGAGACCTCAGCTGTAGGAAACCATTAGTCAACTAGGACATTTTATTCTCTTCCTCTGTGCTTCATAAATTTATGCATGGTGATGAGAAGATAAATCTTCTGGTTAGCCAATGGTAATTGAAGGAAAAGCAGTGCCCAGGCAAATAGTATTTATCTTATATGTGCACATATACATATGTAGTATTTAGATTGACTTGCATTGTCTAAAAAGGTGGTTATAGATTAATTCAGCCATTTAGCAGGAACTGTAGGAATGTCTACCAATTGACTTCTGCTCATACGCCTTGTCGCATTAAAGTCACTCGATCAGCAGCTGCCAGAAAAAAGGCAGAGGGAAAAATAAGGATTTTACGGTGAGTAAAAAATCCTTTCTCTGAGTCCATGGACCGACACAGCCTCTCTATTGACAAAGTGGGTATTATCCGTTAATTAGGAGTGACTAGGCAGAAAACTTGTAAAAAGTGTTGCATCACACCTTCTACAGCACCGCCCAGGGGGCGGACCCTCCGGGTAAATAACCTCAGTCTGCATCTCGCAGATCAGTTTGTCAAAAAGCAGTACAAACTTAAGAGGGGTGGGTGCTGTGTCGGTCCATGGACTCAGAGAAAAGGATTTTACGGTGAGTAAAAAAAATCCTATTTACTCTTTCGTCCATGGACCAACACAGCTTCTCTATTGACAAAGTGGGACGTCCCAAAGCAGTGTCAGAGAAAAAACGAGGGGTGGTAACAGCATAAAAATAAACTTCACCCAAAACACAAAACAGCACTCCAACGGAGGAGTTGCAACTATAAACAGCCGCTTGCAAAACCTTGCGGCCGAAAGAGGCATCCGAAGATGCACCTACATCAACTTTGTAGAATTTTGTGAAAGTGAGCGGACGACCAAGTCGCCGCTTTACATAATTGGGAAACAGACGATTGATGTCAGAAAGCCTAAGAGGCACCTATTGCCCTGGTTGAATGCGCCGTGACCGGAAAGGGGGGCGCTTGACCCTTGAAGGCGTAAGCCTGGATTACTATCTGTCGGATCCACCTAGAGATGGTGGCCGACGAGACTGGTTGGCCCTTCTTGGGACCAGCCACCGAAACAAACAGTGAGTCTGACTTCCGGAACAGGGAAGTAGCAGATAGGTATACTCTCAAAGCTCGGACAACGTCCAAGGAATGCAACGCCGACTACTTAGGATTCGACGGGTGAGGACACAAGGATGGAAGTACAATGTCTTCGTTGAGATGAAAAGCCGAAACGACCTTCGGAAGAAAGGAAGGCTGCGGCCGCAGCACCACCTTATCCTTGTGGAAAATCAAATAAGGAGCCTTGCAGGACAAGGCTGCCAGCTCAGAGACTCGTCTAACTGACGTAACAGCCACCAAAAAGACCACTTTCTTTCTGAGAAAGTGTCAACAGGGGAATATCTCTAATATTCTCAAACGGTGCCTTCTGAAGCACCGAGAGGACCAGGTTCAAGTCCCACGGAGGTAGTGGGGGACGGACCGGAGGGGCCACATGTCGAACCCCCTGCACAAATGTACTCACAAGAGAGTGAGTCGCCAGGGGTCGCTGAAAAAAGACAGCAAGGGCAGATATCTGTCCCTTAATCCGTACTTAAGGCAAGCCTTTGGTCCACCCCATGCTGTAAAAAAACAGCAGGATTCTGGAAACCAAATAAGTACGCGGATGCCATTTCATTTCCTCACACATGGAGATGTAGGCCTTCCAAGTGCGGTGATAAACCTTCCTAGAGGACGGTTTCCGAGCACTTCTCATAGTAGAGATTACTGAATCTGATAGGCCCCGGTCTCTCAGAACCTGGTTCTCAACAGCCATGCCGTTAAAGCCAGTGACTGTAAAGCAGGATGGAGTATGGGACCTTGCAATAGCAGGTCCTTTCGTAGTGGTAGGCGCCAGGGGACGTCTGCTACCAGACGTACTAGATCGGCGTACCAAGGACGCTGAGGCCAATCTGGAGCGATTAGGATCATTGGAATTCCCTCTGCCTCCACTCTGCGGAGCAGAAGAGGAAGAAGCCTTAAGGGAGGGAAGGCATGGATTAGCGGATACTGACCCCACGATGCCACCAACGCGTCCGTTGCGTCTGCCCATGGGTCTCTTGACCGTGCCACAAACCTCAATAACCTTCCGATTGAGTCGGGAAGCCAGAAGATTTACATCTGGTGTGCCCCATCTTTGGCAGAGGAGTTGGAACACCTCCGGGTGTAAGGACCATTCTCCCTGGTCCAGCATCTGGCGGCTCAGGTAGTCCGCCTGCCAGTTTTCCACACCCGGAATGTACACAGCCGACAGTGCCGGTACGCTCCTCTCTGCCCACTTCAGGATGCGAGCGACCTCCGATGCTGCAGCTGAGCTTCTTGTTCCTCCTTGATGATCGACATATGCCACTGCTGTGGAGTTGTCTGACTGGACGCCCTTGCAGCCTCTGAGACCATTTGAAGAGGCACAGCCTGATCACCCGGATTTCCAGGACATTGATCGGCAGGAGGGCTTCCTCTGGGGTCCAGCGACCTTGCGCCGACTGAACACCCCAGACTCCCCCCCCAACCTGTAAGGCTGGCATCCGTCATGATCACTATCCAGTAAACCGGAAGAAATGACTTCCCGGCCATTAAAGCCGGGTGCTGTCAGCCACCATACCAGTGATCTCCTGACTAGGTGGCTCACTCGGATTTGATAATCCAGAGATGAAGGGCATCTGTTCCATCTGGACAGAACTTCCTTCTGTAACACTCGTGTGGTATTGAGCATATGGGACCGCCTCGAAGGAGGCTACCATGAGGCCCAACACTCGCATGCAAAAACAGAGTGACGACCAATTCCTGGAAGTCAGCTGCCGTACCGCAGCCCGGAGGGTCTGCAACTTCTCCACAGGGAGGAATACCTTTGCCTCTGAGGAATCCAGAATCAACCCCAGGTACACTAGGCGTAGAGTGGGCACCAATACTGACTTTTGCGTGTTTAGTATCCAACCACAGTCTCGAAGAGTCTGACAGGTAATAGACACGCTTACCTCTAATTCTGAGCTTGAAGGGGCCTTCAGTAGAAGGTCGTCCAAGTAGCCCATGATAGCGATACCCCACTGTCTTAGAAGTGCCAGAATCGGAGCGAGCACCTTGGTGAACGTCCTGGGTGCTGAGGCAAGGCCAAACGGGAGGGCCACAAACTGGTAGTGGTTCTTCCCGATAGCAAATCGCAGAAACCTCTGGTGTCTGGAGTATATGGGGACATGCAGGTATGCGTCCTTGATGTCCAATGAGGCCAGAAAGTCCCCCGGATGGAGAGCCGTAACTACAGATCGAACCGACTCCATCCAAAATCTTTGTACTTTTACAAAGCAATTGAGGGCTCTGAGATCAAAGATTGGACGAACCCCCTCCTTCTTCGGCACAATGAACAGATTTGAGTAAAAACCCTGACCTCGTTCCTGTTCTGGAACAACTACCCCGCCACATACAGGGCCTCCCAACGGGTCGGTAGTAGCTGGAGATTGGAGGTTATGAACCTGTCTGGTGGACAAGAGAGAAATTCTTTCTATCTTGTAGCCTGAGGAGATTACGTCGCAAACCCACCTGTCGGAGACTAGAGCTGTCCACTGAGTCGCGAATTTGCGAAGACGTCCCCCCACCCGAGAGCTGGGTGGGGGCGGACCTTCATGCGGACACAGATTTGTCCGCAGGCTTGTTGGGTTTGCAGGACCAAGGACGCTTTTGTCCTTGGGCAGGCGCCTTGTCGGCCTGGGGTCTTTTCCCTGTCGCCCTAGGGGGACGAAAAAAAAACACCTGCGTGCAGTAAAGGAGGGCCCTTGCCCTGGCCCCCTACCCTTGCTAGTTTGGGGAAGCAAAGTGCTTTTACCTCCTGTGGCATCGATGATGTCATCCAGAGAAGCCCCAAAAAGTCTGTCGCCCTTAAAAGGCAGATCCAACAGGGCTTTCTTGGAAGTCTGGTGCGCAGACCAGCCCTTTAGCCAGATCAGGCGGCATATTGCTACTGCATAAACCAAAGCTTTTGACAGCAGGGGAATAGTATCCATGTCTGACTCGCAGACAAACTTAAGGCCCTGGACCAACTGGTCGGCCAAAGTTATCTCATTAGGAGGAGCATCTCGCTCCTTTAACCCCTGGAGTAGCAATTTTGCCCATTCAGTAAGTGTCTGAGACACTAGGGCCCCCGCCAATGCCGGGCGTACTGCCGAGCCTACCACTGAATATAGGTAGCGAGCGAGTGCTTCAGCCTTCTTATCCACAGGGTCCTTGAAAACAGGAGCCCCTTCTACTGGAATAGTGGTGGCTCTATTAAGTCTGGACACTGGAGGGTCCACTATAGGGGGAGAGGTCCATTTCTTCAGAAAACTCTCCTCAAAGGGGTACCGTACCGCAAACCTCTTTGGGGCTGTAAAGACCCTCAGTGGGTTCTCCCATTCCTTGTATAAGAGTTTATCAAAATAAGACACACAAGGGAACACCTTAGCAGTGCGGGCAGGTTTACGAAACCCAAAAGGGGACTGGAGTTTCTGCTGCTTCTGCAGTATTTTCCAACTTTAGCGTATCCCGCACTGCAGTAATAAGGTCAGATACCAAAGCCGTCTCGCGTACTGACCTGGACTTGGAGTCATCCTCACTGTCCGATCGGTCACGGTCTGCAGTCTCTGATGCATCCGAATCTGGGCCATGAGCCGTAGCTGGACCTGGTTCTGCATCAGAATTATCCCCGGAAGATTGCAGGGGATGGGGCGTTTACTACCCCCTGTACTCCCGTGTGCTGCCTCCACCCTGGCAGCAAACGCCTCTAGGATTGCTGACATAGCGTTCATAGACACCTCAGGGGCACCAGCTGCTAAATCTGGTGCTTCAGGGGAGAAGACATCTGGCTCAGATGCCATGCTGACCACACGCTGACACCCACAGGGCTCCAGGCAAGATATCAATAGGCCATCCTCCTGCGCTGCAGAGATGCTGGGTTACCCAGAGGACTCACCACCCTGGACCGGTACTGCTATGCTGCCGTGTGCTGCGCCTGTGATGCTGGCCCACTGCTGCTGTGTCAGTCTGCTTCTTTTATCAGTGCTTCCTGTGTGAATTTTCGCGCCAGTGTAATGCACCCTAGAGGCCGGAGGCTCTCGCAAAATGGCTGCCAAAACGTCTGTATGGAAGATAATGTGGGCTCTAAGAAAATGGCCGCCGAGCCGAAGATAGAGGCCCAGCAGCCGTAGCCCACAAAAAGATGGCCGCCGAACGGCAATATATACATACAGGGTGGACAAACATGGCCGCCGATCAGTTAATAGAGGCCAGTGGGTGTGGACTACAAGAAAATGGCGCCGAAACCACAGGAAGACGGCCGCCGGGCAGTCACTAGAGGCCGAACCCGGCATGGACCACCACAAAATGGCCGCCGACAGCATGGAGGAGGAAACACACACACACACACACACACACACGCACACACGCGCGCGCACACACACACGTAAGCAGAAATTACATTTCTTTTAAATGTTAGTTACAGCCAGCCCCGCTCCAGTGGAACCCCTTAGGTGACCCCCAGCAACCTTTAGCTAGAAGACCAGGGAGGAGGGAAAAGGCAGGGAGAGAGGGAAGAAAGGGGCCACAACCACTTACTTGGTCTCTCCAGGAATGTCCAAGCCAAATCACCCAGCCGAGGCAGGGGAGTTTTACTTACCTATCCTGCATGTATTATGCTGGAAGACATTCCAAACAGATCATCGTCCGCGCACGGAAGGTGACTGTTGGCCAGGCATGCTGTGATTGGACCCAAAAGAGACGATCATATGTATGCCCTTGAGTGTGACGCTCACCGGACAGGCTGCTGCGACTCGGCCGCAAGGTCAGCTGAAGCTGAGCGGTCCGATGCAGGCCCTGGAGCGTAGGCTCACCGGCCACCCGTAGAGCAACGGGCATGTCGTGGAAAACCCAGTGCGTAGCTAGGGTCGGCACACGCTTGATGGCCGAACTGGGGAGACTACGAGGATAGAGGATCCAGCCTGTCACCCAGTCGGCAGTTGATCGAAGATCGCAGGAAACAAAAAAAAAAAAAAAAAAGTAGCAAAAAAATATATATCTTTTTCCCCTGGACCAATGGGCTCGAAGGGAGCCATGTCCTACTCCTTGCTAGACAGAAAAAAAACTGATCTGCGAGATGCAGACTGAGGTGATATACCCAGAGGGTCCGCCCCCTGGGGGTTACTGTAGCGCAGGGATATGCAATTAGCGGACCTCCAGCTGTTGCCAAACTACAAGCCCCATGAGGCATAGCAAGACTCTGACAGCAGCAAGCATGACACCCAGAGGCAGAGGCATGATGGGACTTGTAGTTTTGCAACAGCTGGAGGTCCGCTAATTGCATATCCATGCTGTAGAGGGTGTGATGCAACACTTTTTACAAGTTTTCTGCCTAGTCACTCCTAATTAACGGATAATACCCACTTTGTCAATAGAGAGGCTGTGTCGGTCCATGGACGAAAGAGTAAACTGACCCATGTATGGCCAGCTTTAACCTGACTCTTCACCCTTTCATGCCGTTGGTACACTATGGGTGGGCCTCAACGCCGAGTGGCCACATATTCGTGTACCAGAATGTAAACAGAGCTGTGCGAAGAGCACATGACCTGTGTGCTCCCAGCAGAGTTACCAATGGCCAACTGGAAGCTCCCGATCTCTACTTGCGATGCAGGAGGTTTTCCAATCATGTGACAGCTAATCACATGATCAAAAATCCCACCCCCTCCCAGCATCAGAAACCTCTTAAAGAGCCGGGCATCGCCGCCATTAAGGGGTTAAGCTTCACAGACCAACACAAGAGATTAAAAATGTGCTGCCCCGCTAGTTGCCAAGGCTTAAAGCTGAAGATTGGGTATGGATTTTTTTGCTTTGTTACCTTGGTACAGCTTGGATCAATTAAGGTATGCATGTGCCCTACGTATGGGATCCCTGTGGAGGCCGGAAATCACTGTAGTAGCCACCACTACTACAGCGCTTGCTGCTAGTTTCTGGGTCCAATTCTGAGCAGCATCTCTGAAGCGTAGCAAACACAGAAAGTTACTCGCTTAACACAGGCACCATTCAGGTGACATGTTTTTTCAATGAATACAAAGCATTCTCTGATTGAATGAGGTAGAGAGGCGGGGCAGCGACGAACGATAGATATAGGATAAATATTATGTTTGGGGGTTCCAAGTAATTTGAGGGAAAAAAAATAAAAAGTCAGAAAAAGGTTGTGTTTAAGTGGTTAAACGTTCCTAATTTACATGCAGAAGGGTATTCAAATTGATACAATGTTTAGGCTTAAAGGAGCACTATACCTTTTTTTTTTTTTGCTTTAAAATAACAAACATGTTATACTTACCTCCACTGTGCAGCTCGTTTTGCACACAGTGGCCCCGATCCTGGTCTTCTGGGGTCCCTCGGCGGCTGTCTTGGCTCCTCCCCGCAAGGACTCCACACCTTAATGCGAGTGAGCTCGCATGGTGTGGAGTGATTGCGGGCGCGCTCCCGTGATACAGCGGCGGCCATAGCCGCCGACTGTATCACTCGGCCCCGCCCCCCGGCGTGCCGCATCATTGGATGTGATTGACAGCAGCGCCAGCCAATGGCTGCGCTGCTTTCAATCTATCCAGTGTAGCCAATCGGCGGCCAGGCAGAAAAACGAAGAGGATGACGGGGACGAGCATGGGACTTTCGAGGGGCCAGGTAAGAAAAACGGGGGCTCGGGGGGGGGCGGTATTGTCGAATGTTTTTTCACCTTAATGCATAGGATGCATTAAGGTGAAAAAACATGTAACTTTACTACTCCTTTAACATTCCACTGATAAAATGTTTTAAAACTTGGCAGACTGCCCAGACTTTGACTTTTGAAGCTGAGAGCAGAGAGAAAATGCTCTGCATACCAAAGATCAGGAAGATCAGGAAACCCTTTGTCAAGATCGCAACAGGGAAAAAAATAAAATAAAAAAACCCAATAACGATTGATGATTAATCATGCAGCTCTAGTAAAGCCTTCTTAAAAACAGAAGGCATCAGCCACTGGCCAGATGTACATCCAGAACTGCTAGTGTATAATGCAAAAATAGCCCAATATTTAAAATGTCAAACTGCATGCAGCTCTTTAAGGCTATTTGACCATCAGTGCACTGTATGGAAACCTATGGCTTTATAATCTTAGAATTATATTTGTTCCATAGACCAGCGGCTCTGTATGTGCCTTTAGTTTGGAGCATAAGAAAATGATCTGCAAGGCTCTGCCCATTGTCCTGAAAGTAGAAAAAATAAAATAAAAAACTAGCTACTTGTCCTAATCTAAATGGTGTGCAGGTGAGCGAAGACAGTGTGCATTTGGGGCTGCTCATCTGCATGAGCCATTGCATCCCCATACACTTAATGGGCTGCCTTGCCCACAGCACCTGGAGGCTCCAGCCACATAAATCTGCATGGCTCTGCCCAGTACTGTAGATGCAGCTGGTTAGGTCACCGGCACATGCGCACTGAAGGAACGGCTTTGTTTTAAAGGCAAGTTTCACATAATGTGTTAGTATGCAAAGCATACTAGCACATTATGACAATGCCTTGCAGGTTTCAAAAAGGGAATAGCAGTTTACTACCGCTTTAAGCCTCGTACACATAAGAATATCAGTTGACCTTTTTTGCGTGCTAGTCTCATATCGAAAATCAATAGGTTAATAAAGTTAAAAAAAAAAAATTCTCATATGGCAGAATACTTCGGAAGGGTTGTAATTTATTCTCTCCCTTCCAAGCATGCATGGTCTTAGTCACACAATTTTTTTGTACAAATACAATACCAATTAACAAAAATAGTTTATTCTGTTATCGCTTGTCCCCTCGCATATTTTCGCATGAACTGTCATGATCGGCTCTCGAAAGCCGAGTATTATAGATGAGATTATCGAACGATTGATCCAAAAGCGGTACTTTGTCCGAATTTCTCATTGTGTGTACTAGGCGTTACATGGGTTGTCTGCATTGCAACCCGCCTGCTGGATAAAGCTCCATATGCACAGATCTCATTCACGAACTACAGGCCTTACAAAAGTATAACTGGTTATTATTCTAAACAAGAAAAGTCAACTGTAGCAAGCTGAACACCACAGCTTGAGGTTTATAAATAAAATGACGACACTTAACACTGACTGAAATGTGCTAACAATTTGCATAATGTGTTATATTTATAGTATAAGACTAATTACATTTATTTTTTCCCCAGGCAATCTGGATAAGGAATGTGAGCTATGCAGATACACAAGATTGGAGGATATATCTTCTCTGCAATTGCTCTGGTAAACATTATTTTGAGATTTACCTGGTGGGTGGAGGAGATGGAGACATGTCGGTTTTAATCCCTGGATCTGCCGGCGATTCCACCGATAACAGCTCACTATAGGGGAGAGAATGTGTTAGGGTCACATTTAACAGCTTATATTACAAAGGGGTTTTATTTTTCCAACTTTTAAAATGCTACTGCATTAAAGTGGTAGTACACCCTGTACTACCACTTGTACCTACAGGTAAGCCTAGAATAAGGCTTACAACCCTGTAGGTACTGGGAATATCTCCTAAACTTGCAGTAATCATAGTGCAAGCCAGTGATGACATCATGGGCGCATGCGCTCTGAAGGTCCGGCTTACGGTGTTGGACCTCCAGAGCCTGTGCCGGAAACACACAGGAGTGATGTCATCGTGGCACTGGCCAATCAGACATGTCATTGCCCTCAGAGGTGACTTTACAGCGCTGGAGGGCTCAGTTTCAAGGTGAGGATTTCACAATATGCAATGCATACTAGCACATTATGCTATTGCTTTCCAGGTTTTTTTTTTAACATCGGCAGTTTACAACTGCTTTAACATATCTAGGTATATAGGCTTCAGGAGGACTGTATGCCTTAAAAAAATAAAAATAAAAAGTCCCTACACTAACCAGTATTCAGTAGGGAACATAAATACTACTCCCAGTGACCCTTCATGTCCATACACAACCCTTGGTGTGCATGTGTATCTGGATCTCATCCTACTGTACAGCAATGCCCATAGCAAGCTATGGGGGGGGGGGGGGGGGATCTCTAACATCAGGAGAAAGTGCCCAATGTGTAACACTGGCATTAAACCATGTGGATTAAGCCAACCATAGATGCATAAAATCCTGCTGAACCGGCCGAGATTCAAACTATGTATGGTAAGGCAGCGATCAATTCGGGTATTACTAGCCTGCCAGACAGCCGCTAGCAATAATCACGGTGTTCTCCTGGTAAGGATGGCTTCCCTGTTCGGAGAAAACAATGGCTTCCCAGGAGGGATTCCCCTATCAACACTGTTGATGGGGAATTGAGAACCATACTCTCGATTCCCCCCCCCCCCCCATCAAAACCATGGTTGCAGGAAAAAAAAATATATATATATATATATATATATATATATATATATTCTGTCTATAGCTAACCTTAGTATTATGCTTGCCAGACATGCATCAAACATCTGAATGTACACTCTCCTTCAGCTTTACCATCACCAATAATGTTTGCATCAGTCAATATAGTGCAAGGCCCTGCCTAATTGGACAGAATGGATAATCATGAGTAGTCTTTGAGCTACATAGTTGTTAAACCTAAAATAGATTGTACATGAGGTTTTATGAAAAAAAAAAAAAAAAAAAAAAAAAGCCCCTGCAAATAAACTGCACACACCTTCCCTGAAAACAATGTCACCCTTACAACTACCAGTAGAAACAGTAAAACCCATGTAAAATAACTTACCGTGCTCCGATCAGCTGGTCTGTATTTAATTTTGATAAAATCAAAGTAATTTCATCCTCAATATAGAACTCTGCCAATCACCGAACGGTCTTGTAGTTTAAACACCTAGTGTTAGACCATCAGAAGACCAAGCACAGAAGACCAAGCACAGAAGACTAGATCTTCCCTATAACAAGGATGACGCACAAGTGAGCAGTGCCGTTTTACTTGCTGAGGCTGCCAAAAATTCTGCTTGTATTTTAAGACTAACGCTTAACTGATACATAATTATGCAAAATATTCCAAGTTTGTACTACTCGGAGGGAAGAGGGGACCAGTAAGCTTTTTTCCTGTCAGTTCAGAAAGACTTATCAATGTTTGACATTCAGTGGTGAACTGCAAAGATTGATGCCATTTTTTAGTTTGGTGAGCTGCTAAAAAAAAAAAAAAAAGGTATACTTTTAACACTAAAAACATGTAACATATGCTGTAGTCGATGAGGGGAAAAAAAAAATAAAAATATATAAATACAGAAATTGTATTCATAAAAAAAATAAAAGTTTCAAGGTCTTTTAACTGAAGATAGGGGGATATTTTGACAAAACCAATAGAATTTTAAACACTTCAAAAAAACTGAAATAAGAGTAACCCAGCTATCAGGACAGGATCACAGGAATTCCAAGGGTAAAAAAAACCCTGAAACCTAATAAGTATGGTCTGAATTAAGTCCTTTCACAAAACGATGGTTGCCCAGAAAAGGTAGATGGCAAAGTGGTGAAACACCTGCTTGTGTTTGACAAAGGAGTCTGCATAGGTGGAACATTCCTGATTACCACCCGATAGTCTCAGCATTGCAGATGCTGGATTTAGGCATCAGCTCGTTTTGTTTACCCCCCCCCCCCCCTCTATCCCAGAGGGGAGAGCCAACTGGGCAACAATCATTTTAAAAACAAATCTGTACTTTGTCTATTGGTAATCAGTCTATTGGTAATCTGTAAATGAGAAAGTATACTTAGAAACCCAGAAAGGCAACTGCTGAGATTGAAGGATAAGCCACACAAAAGGTGCTTTGTGCAAGCAGAATACTAGATTGCATTGCGAGATAGAACAGTAAAGCGCAATCACTATGTAGAATCTCTAAGCAGGAAGTACAATATGCACTGATAATGAGCTTATACATAAAAAAAAAAAAAAAAAAAAAATTTAAATAAATAGTGAGCATGGAGGGAAGAATATACATTCATCAAAATACTAAAGTCAAGTTTTTTTTAAATTAAAAACAAACATGCGTTATACTTACCTGCTCTGCAGTGGAATTAGAGTGGCCCCGTCCCTCTTCTGGGGTCTCCAGAGGTGATCTTGGCTCCTCCTTTTTAGGACGCTGGCTATGGGGAGAGCATAGTCTGCGCGCTCCATAGACTTGCACAGCAGGACTTGGGGCAACGCCTCCTCCACTTCCTTTTCACTGCATCTGATTGACAGCAGCAAGAGCCAATGACTCCTGTTGCTGCTTGAATGCTGTGTGAAGAGAATAGATGCAGCCGTGCACAGCACTGATCTATTCTCCCCTCTTCCCCTTCACACAGGGAAGAGGGGGGCACAAAGAAACCTAAAATTTTACCTTAAATGCATTGTTCGCATTATGGTAAAAACCTTTCAGTTTAGTAACACTAAGCAGAAGAAAAAAAAAAAATCACACAAAAACATCTAAAGGCTAGCATTTGCGCGTTACTGCATTCCAATGGCTTAACGCAGAAGTTCTGGCTGCTTTCAGAGGGGCTAAACAAACACCTTGTGTGCTTCTACCTTCCCATTTGTGCTGACAACTGCAATGAAATTTCAAACAGTGTTGTCAGCCTAATCTGCTCTCCTCTGTTCCACTCCACATGCATACATCGATTTCTTTCCTAGCAAAACAATGCTACTGCCTTGACACCCAAGTGTCTGCCATCACACTGAATGTAGGGGGGGGAGGGGGGGCGGCGGCATATCCTACAGCTATAGGAACTGAACTACCAGAAACTGCCCCCGCAAGAATTTTATAAGCCTGGTGATATGGGGGTAGGTTGTGTAATAAAAAAGTTGCAAGAACAACGGGGAAATATATTTAAAAGGGGAGGGCAAAATAAAATAAAGTGTATGTTTATATACAAAGGTTTTGTCTTTCATTTCAGTTTCAAACTAAATGGATTGTTTTCAATCACTTTAAAAGTGATAAAGCACTCCCCCCCACCCCCCAAAAAAAACTAAACTACTTACCTGCTCTGTGCAAGGGTATTGCACACAGCGGCCCTGAACCTCATCTGAGGTCCCCCCACTGGAGATCTTGGCTGCTCCTCTTCTGCAGGCCACCTGCTATGAGGTGCACTCCCAAACCGGGCTGTGTGCAGCCATAGACACACACACACACACACACACACACACACACACACACACACACACACACACACACACACACACACACAGCCCCGGCCTTGTCCCACTCTCTCCCTCAGTGTATTTTACAGACAGTAGCAGGAACCAATGACTCCTGTTGGTCTCAGCGTAGCCATTGAGAGACCACATCCAACCCAATAAAAGATTGCATCAGGCCCCTGGAGTATCAATAGTCACTGACCAATGATAAAGGTCAGCAGGGGCAGCCTATAGTTCCCGCTTCTAATGTAAGTGGGGACTCTGGTGGTGACCCTAATCTAAGGTATAAGGGGGAACTCCGATGGGGAATTTTTTTTTGGCCCGCAAATATTTGTAAAATCTATATGATGTGGTCCTCTTACTAGAAAGTTTGGAGACCCCTGCCCTATACAGCACATAATTACAAAGTCCAACAATGGATTTCCCTTCGCATCCAGTCAACCTTATTAAACAAGCTGATGACCTGACATCTGCAATAAAAGGTATATTAGTGACATAACACTGAGGTTATGGCATCCAAGTTTTACATGCACACAAACATCAATATACCAACCCAGAGAGGAGACTTCTCACCTGTTATCCTCACAAATTCCAAACATGTCACCACTCTTTAGTAGAGAGAGAGCCACTTCTGCTGCTTTGTGCTTGGCTGCCTTCTTGCTGGGTCCTTGACCTAGAAGAATGGAGAAGAAACATAAGAAACCATCTGTTGATCGGTTATAATTTGGGTCACAATTTTAGCCCACCTTCTTATGGGCTCTATTGATTGAATATTATGTAAACCCTTTTATGGCTGAGACTCGAGTTGTGACCTGTGGAAATTGGATATACCTTTTGTTTCTGCCTTGAGATAGAAGCCACTACTATATTAATGATAATTTTCTGTTTACTTTGAATGAAATTTCGGAACCTGTTATAGACCACATTCAATTATACCTGTCTAAATTTTATCCTTATCTTTTGGATCAGGTGACCACACGGACGACCAGGGCGTTTTTCTATTGTTGCCCTATTGGGCATAAATGGATAATGCCATGTGTCCTTCCGCTTTGACCTGTCTATTTCCTCTTTATTTATAGATGTGGAGATATAGCTCACAACATCATGACGTTTTGTTTCCATCTCGGTGTGGCTTTGCAATGGTCTGCTGCAGTTGTATGCTGACAGTGTTTCAGGCCCACGGAGGGTATGGAAGTATCACTTCCGGTTGTGCCTGTGAACACACAGCGTCATTTCCGGAGCAACTGGACATGTGGTTGGACGCAACTGAAAAGCGTCCGCTCCCGTCCGTTTGGTGCCAATTTGGCGGCCAATGGGCTAGGGCCTGTACTTAAAACCCTTGCCAGACGATTCTCATTACGGCCCGGACGTCAAAGGGGAAAAACATATGTGAAGGAACCTGCCTTATCTGGTGAATATTACCAAATTTTGGAGTGCTCCTTTTCCCCTGTAGCGGGCATTTTTAATTTAGGGGGCGCATCTGGGTGGTAGTATGACCCGGATGCACTGATTGTTAGGGCATTATGACCATTTTTCATTCGTGAAGGATCCCAGTGGTGTGCAGTTCTCTGCGGCCTGTGGGTGGCACCGTCGCCCTGGGCCAAGGTTGAACCATTACTGCATTGCTGTGCCCTTTGTCCTGTTTCGGCAGCGGTACGGCGGGGCAGGGAACCTGCTGTGCCTGTCGGGAGAGGAGATAAAAGGGGGCGGACGCCCTCAACACGAGGTTCAGTCGTCAGAGGTCAGAACCGCGCCCAGGCACCTTCAGCCTGGGTGCTGGCGTTCGAATTCCGGCCAGGTAAAGGGCACCTGGGCCCGGAGCGGGAGATGGAGTCCATCCCAGGCACCTTAAGCCTGGGGCCCAGTGCATTCGGCTGGGTTCGGAGGGGGTGGAGGAGTCCTGGGGGGCCCTAAGGTGTCGGGTGCCCGAGTCGGGGAGCATGGCCCCTCCGAACAGTCCGGTCTTTGATATCTTGTCCATCTAATGGTGATTGATTTCACCTACAGGTAATTGTGCAATTCCATATTGGTCTTAATATTCGGGTCCCAGCCTATAGGGTATATGAATCTTTATTGTATTCCATTTATTCACTGTTTACATTTTTTTTTGATAGTGTTTTTTCCATTTCTAGTAAACAGTGCTTGACCGATTCATTCTCCTGAAGAAGCCAAATCAATTGGCGAAACATATGTAGAGAAATCGTCGCAAGTCTGCCCTTGCAATTAAAAATTGTATTCTATAGTGGATGGATTTTTTTTTTTTTATATCTTTCTATATTATGCTTTTCTACCATTAATAAATGTATATTTTTTTATATACGGTACTTGTGTTTTTGCACCTTTAAAATCCCATTCCTATCCTACAATAATTCACATAAGAAACCATCGGCTCAAGTGCCCTGCATTCTGGATTCGATTGCTGGGCAGAACTGACATGCCACATCTCCAGGACTTCCCTGGAAACATTCCCTTAGCCACTGACCAAACAGCAGCAGCAACCTAATTGAGCTCCCAAAAAGCATTACACAATGCAACGCCATAATGTGTTTAGTAAAAAAAAAAAAAAAATTATCAAAGTATTAAAAAGCAAAATCCAGTAGTACTGGCGGTCCGGATCTTTATTGGCCATCCTCCAACCACCTTCCTATTATAGACTTCCTGTTTTAAACATTCTTAATATTAGGTTTATGAACAGTCCTGTCTCGAAAGTAAAAACAGAAAATCCAAATACATCTCAAGCCTCGTACACACGACCGGTTTTCTCGGCAAGAAAACTGCAGGGAGAGCTTTTTGCCGAGAAAACAGATCGCGTGGAAGCTCTCGGGAGGAAAACTGCCGGGAATCTCGACGAGAATAGAGAACCTGCTCTCTATTTTTCTCGTTGGGATTCTCGGCAGAGTGTTTCCTGACGAGAAACCTGGTCGTCTGTATGCTTACCTGTCCAGGGAATCCCGCGCATGCTCGATGAGACTTCGATGCATGTGCGGTAGCATACAAGGGTATAGCAAGATGGCGGCATCGAATGTGACGAGCGCCGGCTAGTCGTAATCAATGACGTCACCGCGTTCTTGCCATTCAAAAGAACGACTATTCTTTTGAATGGCGCGGGTGTACACAGGGCTTGGCAAGACAAGCTTGCCAGGAATCCCGTCAGGAAAACTGACTTTTTTTTTTTTACGAGATTCCCGACCGTGTGTACGAGGCTTCACAATAGTTTTCATAACAGCATCAGTATCCTCTACGCGGGGGGCAGGCAAATCAGTCGATTGCGGTCTACCTTGACCACGGGCAGGTGACAGGTAGACCGCAATCAGGTCACTGCACCACCGACCCTGTCTCTATTGACATATAGTGGGTATTATCCGTTTATTAGGAGTGACTAGGCAGAAAACTTGTAAAGTGTTGCGTCACACCTTGTACAGTACCGCCCAGGGGGCGGACCCTCTGGGTAAATCCCCTCAGTCTGCATCTCGCAGATCAGTTCGTCAAAAAGCAGTACAAAAAAAACTTGAGGGGTGGGTGCTGTGTCGGTCCATGGACTCAGAGAAAAGGATTTTACGGTGAGTAAAAAAAAAAAAAAAAAAAAAAAGGGGGCGGTAACAGCATAAAAATAAACTTCACCCCAAACACAAAACAGCACTCCAACGGAGGAGTTGTAACTCTAAACGGCCGCTTGCAAAACCTTGCGGCCGAAAGAGGCATCCGAAGATGCACCTACATCAACTTTGTAGAATTTTGTGAAAGTGTGAGCGGACGACCAAGTCGCCGCTTTACATAATTGGGAAACAGATGCTTGATGTCGGAAAGCCCAAGAGGCACCTATTGCCCTGGTCGAATGCGCCGTGACAGGAAAGGGGCGGGCTTGACCCTTTAAGGTGTAAGCCTGGATTACCATCTGTCAGATCCACCTAGAGATGGTGGCCGACGAGACTGCTTGGCCCTTCTTGGGACCAGCCACCGAAACAAACAGTGAGTCTGACTTCCGGAACAGGGAAGTAGCAGATAGGTATACTCTCAAAGCTCGGAACGTCCAAGGAATATAATGCCGACTCCTTAGGATTCGACGGATGAGGACACAAGGATGGAAGTACAAAGTCTTTGTTGAGATGAAAAGCCAAAAACGACTGTCGGAAGAAAGTAAGGCTGCGGCCGCAGCACCACCTTATCCTTGTGGAAAAATCAAATAGGGAGCCTTGCAGGACAAGGCTGCCAGCTCAGAGACTCGTCCGACGCAACAGCCACCAAAAAGACCACTTTCTGAGAAAGTGTCAGGGGAATATCTAATATTCTCGAACGGTGCCTTCTGAAGCACCGAGAGGACCAGGTTCAAGTCCCACGGAGGTAACGGGGGACGGACCGGAGGAGCCACATGTCGAACCCCCTGCACAAATGTACTCACGAGAAATTGAGTCGCCAGGGGTCACTGAAAGACAGCCAGGGCAGATATCTGTCACTTAAAATCGTACTTAAGGGAAGCCTTTGGTCCACCCCATGCTGAAAAAACAGCAGGATTCTGGAAACCAAATAAGTACGCGGATGCCATTTCAGTTCCTCACATGGAGATGTAGGCCTTCCAATTGCGGTGATAAACCTTCCTAGAGGACGGTTTCCGAGCACTTCTCATAGTAGAGATTACTGAATCCGATAGGCCCCGGTCTCTCAGTACCTGGTTCTCAATAGCCATACCGTTAAAGCCAGAGACTGGCAGGATGGAGTATGGGACCTTGCGATAGCAGGTCCTTTCGTAGTGGTAGGCGCCAGGGGACGTCTGCTACCAGACGTACTAGATCGGCATACCAAGGACGCTGAGGCCAATCTGGAGCGGAGCAGAAGAGGAAGAAGCCTTAAGGGAGGGAAGGCATAGATTAGCCGATACTGACCCCACAATGCCACCAACGCGTCCGTTGCGTCTGCCCATGGGTCTGTTGACCGGGCCACAAACCTCAAAACCTTCCGATTGAGTCGGGAAGCCAGAAGATCTACATCTGGTGTGCCCCATCTTTGGCAGAGGAGTTGGAACACCTCCGGGTGTAAGGACCATTCTCCCTGGTCTAGCATCTGGCGGCTCAGGTAGTCCGCCTGCCAGTTTCCCACACCCGGAATGTACATGGCCGACAGTGCCGGTATGCTCTCTGCCCACTTCAGGATGCGAGCGACCTCCGATGCTGCAGCTGAGGTTCTTGTTCCTCCTTGATGATTAACATATGCCATTGTCTGACTGGCCACCCTTGTAGCCTCTGAGACCATCTGAAGAGGCACAGCCTGATTGCCCGATCTCCAGGACATTGATCGGCAGGCGGGATTCCTCTGGGGTCCAGCGACCTTGTGCCAACTGAACACCCCAGACTCCCCCCCCCCCTTCCAACCTGTAAGGCTGGCGTCCTCGAAGGAGGCTACCATGAGGCCTAACACTCGCATGCAAAAACGGAGCGATGACCAACTCTTGGAAGTCAGCTGCCACACTGCAGCCCAAAGGGTCTGCAACTTTTCCACAGGGAGGAATACTTTTGCCTCTGAGGAATCCAGAATCAACCCCAGGTACGCTAGGCGTTGAGTTGGCACCAATACTGACTTTTGCATGTTTAGTATCCAACCACAGTCTAAGAGTCTGACAGGTAATGGACACGCTTACCTTCTAATTCTGAGCTTGAAGGGGCCTTCAGAAGAAGGTTGTCCAAGTAGCCCACGATAGTGATACCCCGCTGTCTTAGAAGTGCCAGAATCGGAGCGAGCACCTTGGTGAACTTCCTGGGTGCTGAAGCAAGGCCAAACAGGAAAGCCACAAACTGGTAGTGGCTCTTCCCGATAGCAAATCGCAGTAACCTCTGGTGTCTGGAGTATATGGGGACATGCAGGTATGCGTCCTTGATGTCCAAGGAGACCAGCAATTGAGGGCCCTGAGATCCAAGATTGTGCCGAAGGAGGATGGGGTTCGTCCAATGAACAGATTTGAGTAAAAACCCTGACCCCGTTCCTGGTCTGGAACTGGAATAACTACCCTGCGTTCCAGCAGACCCTGGACCGCCCCATACAGGGCCTCCCGACGGGTTGGTAGTAGCTGGAGATTGGAGGTGAAAAAATCTGTCCAGTGGACAAGAGAGAAATTCTATCTTGTAGCCTGAGGAGATTACTTTGCAAACCCACCTGTCGGAGACTAGAGCTGTCCACTGAGTCGTAAATTTGCGAAGACGTCTCCCCACCTGAGAGCTGGGCGGGGCGGACCTTCATGCGGACGGAGATTTTTCCGCAGGCTTGTTGGGTCTGCGGGACCAAGGACGCTTTTGTCCTTGGGCAGGCGCCTTGTCGGCCTGGGTGTCTTTTCCCTGACGCCCTAGGGGTTGAAAAAAAAAAACGCTTGCGTGCAGTAAAGGAGGGCCCTTGCCCTTAGCGTGGCCCCTTACCCTTGCTAGTTTGAGGAAGCAAAGTGCTTTTACCTCCTGTGGCATCCTTGATGTCATCATCCAGAGAGGCCCCAAAAAGTCTGTCGCCCTTAAAAGGCAGATCCAACAGGGCTTTCTTGGAAGTCTGGTCCGCAGCCCAGCACTTTAGCCAGATCAGGCGGCGTATTGCTACTGCATGAACCAAAGCTTTTGACAGCAGGGGAATAGTATCCATGTCTGACTTGCATACAAACTTAAGGCCCTGGACCAACTGGTTGGCCAGTTATCTCATCAGGAGGAGCATCTCGCTCCTTTAACCCCCGGAGTTGCAATTTTGCCCATTCAGTAAGTGCCTGAGACACTAGGGCCCACGCCAATGCCGGGCGTACGGCTGGGCCTACCACCGAGTATAGGTAGCGAGTGCTTCAGCCTTCTTATCCACAGGGTCCTTGAAAACAGGAGCCCCCTCTACTGGAATTGTGGTAGCTCTATTAAGTCTGGACACCTGAGGGTCCACTATAGGGGGAGAGGTCCATTTCTTCAGAAAACTCTCCTCAAAAAGGGGTACCGTACACCTCTTTGGGGCTGTAAAGAGGCTCAGTGGGTTCTCCCATTCCTTGTATAAGAGTTTATCAAAATAAGACACACAAGGGAACACCTTAGCAGTGCGGGCAGGTTTACGAAACCCAAAAGGGGACCGAGTCTCTGCTGCTTCTGCAGTATTTTCCAACATTAGCGTATCCCGCACTGCAGTAATAAGGTCAGATACCAAAGCCGTCTCGCGTACTGACCAGGACTTGGAGTCATCCTCACTGTCGTCACGGTCTGCAGTCTCTGATGCGTCAGAATCTGGGCCATGAGTCGTAGCTGGACCTGGTTTTGTCTCAGAAATATCCCCAGAAGATTGCAGGGGACGGGGGCGTTTACTACCCCCTGTATTCCCGTGTGCTGCTTCCACCCTGGCAGCAAACGCCTCTAGGATTGCCGACATAGCGTCCATAGACACCTCAGGGGCATCAGCTGCTAAATCTGGTGTTTCAGAGGAGAAGACATCTGGCTCATATGCCATGCTGACCATGCGCTGACACCCACAGGGCTCCAGGCAAGATATCAATAGGCCACCCTCCTGTGCTGCAGAGATGCTGGGTCACCCAGAGGACTCGCCACCCTTGGATCGGTACCGCTTAGCTGCCGTGTGCTGCTGTCCCACCGCTGCTGTGTCAGTCTGCTTCTTTTATCAGTTTTCCCGTGTGAATTTCTCGCGCCAGTGTAATGCACCCTAGAGGCCAGAGACTGTCGCAAAATGGCCGCCAAACGGCTGTATGGAAGATAATGTGGGCTCCAAGAAAATGGCTGCCGAGCCAAAGATAGAGGCCAAAGCAGCCATAGACCACAAAAAGATGGCCACCGTACGGCAGTATATCGACACAGCGTGAATCATAACAAACATGGCCGTCGATCAGTCGATAGAGGCCAGTGGGTGCGAACTACGCAAGACTACAGGAAAATGGCTGCCGGGTAGTCACTAGAGGCTGAAAACAGGCATGGACCACTGCAAAATGGCCGCCGACAGCATGGAGGGGGAAGACACACAGCATTTATTTCTTTTTTTAAATGTTAGTTACAGCCAGCCCCGCTCCAGTGGAACCCCCTAGGTGACCCCAGCACCCTTAGCTAGAAGCCCAGGGAGGAGGGAAGGGCAAGGAGAGAGGGAAGAAAGGGGCCACAACCACTTACTTGGTCTCTCCAGGAATGTCCAGCCAAATCACCCAGCCGAGGCAGGGGAGTTTAATTACCTATCCTGCATGTATCATGCTGGAAGACATTCCAAACAGATCATCGTCCGCGCTCGGAAGGTGACTGTTGGCCAGGCATGCTGTGATTGGACCCAAGGGGATGATCATATGTATGCCCTGGAGCGTAATGCTCACCGGCCAGGCTGCTGCGACTAGGCCGTAAGGTCAGCCGAAGCTGTGCGGTCCAATGCAAGCCCTGGAGCGTAGGCTCACCGGCCACCCGTGGAGCGATGGTTATGTCGTGGAAAACCCAGCGCATAGCTAGGGTCGGCACACGCTCAATGGCCGAAACTGGGGAGACTACAAGGATCGAGGATCCATCCTGTCACCCAGTCGACAGTTGATCGCAGGAAACAAAGCAGAATTTCCCCCCCCCCCCCCCCAGACCAATGGGCCCGAAGGAAGCCATGTCCTACTCCTTGCTAGACAGAAAAAAAAAAAGAAGAAGATCTGCGAGATGCAGACTGAGGGGATATACCCAGAGGGTCCGCCCCCTGGGCGGTACTGTAGAAGGTGTGATGCAACACTTTACAAATTTCTGCCTAGTCACTCCTAATTAACGGATAATACCCACGATGTCAATAGAGAAGCTGTGACGGTCCATGGACGAAAGAGTAATACAATTTCAAAACGAGGAACAAGCTTTAATACCTTTTTTTTTTTATATGCAAAAAATAAAAATAAAAAGTGGAAAACATGACCAGAATAATCACGATTAATAAACCTGCCTGCATTACCTGTAGCACTATGTGCTTGAAAACCAAGACAAAGAATTTCAAGGAAGTCATGCAAGGTTTGATATACATAAAGCTAGAGAGATGCAAAACCTTAAGTTAGGTACACCCTTTGGAAATTGTTGATTCTCCTCCAAACCCCCCCCCAATATATTTAGATTAGATCCTTAGAGCTCTGCTTATCTGCCTCCTCCTCCCCCCGCCCCCCTCCGCAACATTTGACACCTTTTGGGGGTGTACCTGGCTTTGACAACTACCCACTTCCAGCAGCAAACTCAGCCCAGAGTTCAGCCCCCCCCACAGCTGGGCAATTCAAAGTGCAGCACAATAGGATACCGGCTGTGAAGTTGCAAGGCTTCACTGACAGTTTCCCTTAGCCGAGATGCGGCAGCAGCCCCCCCAAGAGCCGATTAAAAGATTGGCTCGGGCGAGGACACGACTGGATTTGGGAACAGGTAAGTGCCCTAATACTAAAAGTCAGCAGCTACAGTATTTGTAGCCGCTGTGGACTTACATTTTTTTCTGAAAAAGCCTGGAGCTCCTCTTTAAGCCTGGTACACGTCAATATATCTTTTTTCCATTCAACCGAGTGGGTTGAACGAAAAATTAAAAAAACTGACAGCACACTGGAGTGAAAGGAGCGGCTCTTTGCAGGCACTATTTTTAGTGCTATAAGGCCTGCAAAGCGCCTCAGTGTGAAAGGGGTCTAATGCACGACTCCTAAAAGTGCCTCTGCCCACTGAAATCAATGGGCAGCGCCGCCGAACAGCCAGCAAAGCGCCACTGCAGTGGCGCTTTGAACCCTTTTTCGGCCGCTAGCAGGGGTTAAAAACACCCCGCTAGCGGCCGAATAGCACCGCTAAAAATAGCGGCGCTTTACCGCCGATGCCCCCACCGCCCCAGTGTGAATAGGGTCTTATTGAATAGGCCGATGTCTCCTGACATTCAGCCCATGTGTTCTAGGCATTAGTCTCCCACATTCACTCAGTTAACTTTTCTATTACTTTATACAAAACTAATGTGCAAAATCCCCCTATAAAATGTTAATGCAAGTCAAATCAAGGGATTTATCTAGGCCAGGACATTCCCAACCCTTGGTTTCCTCAGTTTGGGTTGTTACTTGATAGATTTTCTAGTTTGCTTCCGATCATTATGCTGACAGACTAATTTCTGGTTCAAGTTCAACATTTGGACAGATGGCCTCACAAGCTCACCAATATAATGCAGAAGGTATAGTTAATTTGTTGACTCTGAGCTTCCCAGGCCTTGAAGCGGCAGAACATTTCCACCACTATGCATCAGTTATGAGGTTAGTCAGAAAACATGTCTGTTACCAAACGGCTCTCTTTGATAGATCAGTCTTCAGCACATTGTTCTAAAAGTCCTGGTCTTTACTTATATGCTTAATGGCAAACTGTAATATTGATCCAATGTACTTTTTGACAGCAACACACCTAAAGCAAGAGTTGTCAGAAATTGGAGCTTCTTGCAGACTTCTTATAGCATCAAACGAAGAGCACTTAAAAGGAGGAGCTCCAGACTGCACCCAAATTTTTTTTTTTTTAAAGTCAGCAGCTACAAAATACTGTAGCTGCTGACTATTATAGGGACACTTATCTGTCCAGGAATTCAGCCATGTTATAACCCGAGCCAATTATTGGCATCGGGTGCAGGTGCCAGCATCTCAAATAAAGGAAACAGGAGATAAAGCCTTGCGACTTCACAGCCAGTTTACTGCTGTGCATGCAAAAGCCATGCAAAAGCCTTGCGAATGGTCCAGTAGTCTTCTGGGACCTGTGATGTGTCCCACAAGATTACAGGGGAGGGGGGGGCGCTTCTGGCTCAGATCATCATGCCACATCTGTCTGGAAGTGGGAGGGGGTACCTGTCAAAACCCAAAACCAGTTGAATTCATTGGGTCAGCCACGCCGAAAAAAATAAAATTAGCTGCTGTCTGCAATCTATACCCATTTGTAGTTTAGTTTCCTAACATTGGAAATAGTGATTTCAACAAATTGTGGAAATCTTTAAATCCCTTGCCAGACTCAGGCATCAACAACTTCCTTTCTGAGGGCCTTCGAGTTCACTACACTTGTATTGCCCTCTGTAGAGCAATCTGATGTGGATCGCTCTTCTGAGGTCATACGACAGGTAGGAGGCAGGTGTTAAGACACCTCTTCACCACCTGTTTTAGCCTCTAAAAACCCACACTGCATCTAAACTATGTGCACTGCATGTGGTTGCGGTCCCATTCAGTTGAATGGGTGCCACTTGGAGGGTGGTACTGCCTGCCGATCATGACAGCAGGAATGGATTTTGCTACAACATGATGCAAGGCATTGCAACATGCATACATCCCTGTCTGAGGGGGGGTGTGGTAGAGGACACCACTGTGACACAGTATGTTCTTTATGCTGTCTTTATTGGGGGCTTGAGAGTTATGGTTTCCTGTAACACAGGACATATGACGTCATTAACTTTGAGTGGAGATATCAATTTATATTTTTTTTTTTCAGCCGGCGATTCCCTCCAGTGTAAAAGCCATCTTAGTAGCAGTTGATTTCTTTTACAGGCGGTGGGAGGGGATGCCCACGCCCCCCATCGCTTCTCCGGTCTCTGTGCGATCGGGGAATGAATCCGCTGCCGGCGGTGGTTTACCTGGCCATCTCTATGACCCTTGGAGCCTGAAAGCAAGGTCATGACATCACTTCCGGGTCGGACTTTTTTTGCTGGAAAGTTTGAGCGCATTTTTTTTTTTTTTTTTTTTTATCTCAGGCTTTCCAACAGAGGAGAGATGTGGGGACTTCTAGATCCCAGAAGTCTCTGTAAAGAGGACCTGTCATGCCCTATTCCTATTAAAAAGGGTGTTTACATTCCTTGTAATAGAAAAAAAAAAAAAAAAAGTAGATACAGGCACTATGTACGTAGTAAACAAATTACACTCATTGCAAACCAAGAACATGCTGGATGGTGTTGACCATATAAAAAGAAAAAGCCTGAACAGTAGACAAGTGCCTTAACAGATGCCATCAATATGGGTGACACAGCACATGTTAAGAACTTATAATGCCCAGCATACAAGTATTTAAATATCAAAGGGCTCACTGCTATGACTTCAGTGCAATTTAACCACTTGAGACCCAAGGACGTCCTTGAGTTTGAGCCGGGATATCTGAATGATGCCTGCAGCTACAGGCATCATTCAGATATCGTTTTTAGAGCCGGCGATTCTCTGTACCGTAAGAACGATCATAGCGGCTGTTCCGCCGCTTGATCGTTCTTACAGGCGGCGAGAGGGGATGTCCCCCCCCTCCCGCCGCTTCTACCGACTCACCTGAGCGATCGGTAAGTCGGTGACAGGATCCGCCGGCTCCGGCTTTTTACCATAGAGATTTCCGGCAGACCAGATGGTCGCCGGAGTCTCTATGATCGTTCGGAGGCCGGGCGCGATGTTATGACGTCACGCCCGGCCTCTGCATTCAAAAAAAACGGCGCCGCTTCAGCTAGGAAGCGGTGATCGTTTTTTTTTTTTTATTTCAGGCTTCTCAGCCTAGGAGGTGAGATGTGGGGTCTTATTGACCCCATATCTCACTGTAAAGAGGACCTGTCATGCTTATTCCTATTACAAGGGATGTTTACATTCCTTGTAATAGGAATAAAAGTGATTTTTTTTTTTTTTTTTTAAGTCTTAAAGTAAAAAAGGTTAAAGTAAAATAAACAAAATAAACATTAAATCTAAAGCGCCCCTGTCCCCGGTAGCTCGTACGCAGAAGCGAACGCATACGCAAGTCCCGCCCACATATGAAAACGGTGTTCAGAACACACATGTGAGGTATCGCAGCGAACGTTAGAGCGAGAGCAATAATTCTAGCCCTAGACCTCCTCTGTAACTCAAAACATGTGACCAGTAAAAAAAAATTAAAGCGTCGCCCATGAGGATGTTTAAGTACCGAAGTTTGGCGCCATTCCACGCGCGTGTGCAATTTTGAAGGGTGACATGTTAGGCATCTATTTACTCGGCGTAACTTCATCTTTCACATTATGCAAAAAAATTGGTCTAACTTTAATGTTTTAATATTTTTTAATTCATGAAACCGTTTTTTTTTCCAAAAAAAAAATGCGTTTGAAAAATTATTGCGCAAATACCGTGCGAGATAAAAAGTTGCAACGACCGCCATTGTATTCTCTAGGGTCTTTGCTAAAAAAAAAATATATATATTGTTTGGGGGTTATATGTAATTTTCTAGCAAAAAAATGAGGCTTTTTACATGTAGGAGCGAAGTGTCAGAATTGGCCCGGATGCGAAGTGGTTAAAGTGCAAGTTAACCTTTATAGAAAATCTGTAACGTGAACTTACACTGGACCCCTTCCTATCGCATCTGGTCCGGCTAATCTGCAGTCCGGCGATCACCCGTTTGGATTGATCGCATTGTCGCTTTACCAGACGGGGGATTTTAAATCCGTGGCTTTATCTCCTCTTAGTCTGCGGTGACAGGGTCGGGCTAAGCGGGTCCTGATTGGACGGCTCCGCCCATGTCAAGGTGCCGACCAATTAAAATGCTCCTATACGTACTTCCTAATGGAGGTAGGTTTAGGAGCTTAATCACTTCCTGCCTGGCCGTCATTCTGCTATAGGAAGTGGTTGCGTTATCCTGACCGGACATCATACAAACGTATGGCAGGTTAAGACGCGAGGGTGCGCAGCATGGCGATCGGGGACGGAGCGTGTCCCTCGGACATAGCCCATCACTATAAACAGCCAAGGAAATTGGCTGTTTACCACGTGATCTACTGTGTCCAATCACAGCCGGTCATATTTTAAACAGAAGAGGAGGCACGCACCGTGGTGATCGAGGATGGCGCAGGTCCCTCAGCCAGGCAAAAAAAAGTGTAAACAACTGTTACTAGGAGATTCTTGCTTCTCACACACCAATCGTGTGAGGAGAGAGCAGGGATCAGTGTCTGTCTGTACAGTATATTGTACACCTTACTGTGCACAACACGTCAGTACTGTCACACAGGCCTGCCATCAGTAACATCAGAGGCCCACCAATAAGTACCGCCATCATGTCTCAGATTTTACACACTTGAACCGCTCAAAAGACTTGTTATGCCTTATAGATTATACCTTAGGGTGTTCGCTTTTCAAAATGGGGTCATTTTGTGGGCAATTCCATTGTCCTGGTGCTCCAGGGTCTTCAAAAGTGTAATAGGTGTTTGAGAAATGGGGTGTCGTTTATGCTTGTAAAACACCCTGAAGGTGCTACTTTAATGTTGGGCCTCTGTATGTGGCCAGGCTGGTTTAGCAAAGTCTCAGGGGAGACAAGCCCAATAAGAAAAACTTAAGTGGGATAGCAGGTTTTGTACCGAATTCCAAAAAGTGTGATTGCTGGACAACTCCATCAGATGTGAAAGAGGGTACATTTATCGCACCGGCAATGCCAGCAGCGATCAGAGCTAGTGAGGTAAGTAGTGTAGAGTACATCAGATGTCAGGTACCAAAATTTTATAGGCCTGTAAAAAAAAAACAGTGTTATTACCTGTTAACTACTTTTTCCAGGAATCTTCCAGGACGGCTTACAGAGAGATAGGCTCCTCCCACCTAGAACAGGAAACACATGATCCACATCATAAAAGTCTTACTCATGCATTAGCACCTCAGTATTTAACAAATAACCGAAGGCCTCAGAATCATTAAACCTGGATCAGCGTAGCTCTATCCTTATATATGCTTTACATTGCTACTCACCTCATAAAAAGGGAGGGAACTGACGCCGTCCTGGAAGATTCCTGGAAAAAGTAGTTAACAGGTAACACTGTTTTTCCAAGTCATCTTCCAGGACGGCTTACAGAGAGGACAATATAGTACTACCTGATCAGGGCGGGACCACAGCCTGCAGCACTTTCCTGCCGAAAGACTGGTCCTGGCTGGCAAGCAGGTCCAGTCTGTAATGCTTCACAAAAGTCTGGAAACTGGACCAGGTTGCGGCCTTGCAGATCTGGAGGGGAGATGCTCCTGCCCTTTCAGCCCAAGAGGTAGAAACCGCTCTTGTGGAGTGAGCATTTATACCTAATGGAGGTGTGCGGGAGACTGCCTTGTATGCCTCCGCCATGGCCGACTTCATCCACCTGGCGATGGTACCTTTGGATGCCTCTTTCCCCTTGTTAGGACCTGCGAATAAAACAAACAAGCTGGTGGAGCGTCACCACTCCTTGGTGTGCTCTATGTAGGCAATCAGGCATCTCCTGACGTCTATTTTATTAAATCCTGCTTCCTTCTCATTCTTTGGATTTCCGCAGAATGATGGGATCACTATTTCTTCTGACCTATGGAAGTTAGACGATACCTTGGGGAGAAAAGCTGGGTCAAGCGAGAGGATAATTTTGTCTTGTAAAATGGTGCAGAAAGGCTCGATCACTGAAAGTGCCTGGATCGCACTGACTCTCCTAGCCGAGACTAGGGCCACCAAAACTACTGTCTTCAGGGTTAACAGTTTTATGGGTAGTTCATCTATAGGTTCAAATGGTGCCCTACCGAGACCCTGTAATACTGTTGATAAGTCCCAGGGAGGGAACCTCCTTGCTTTGGGGACTCATTTCCGGCTGATGGACACAAGAAATCTTTTGATCAGTGGTTCTTCTGACAGTCTTTGATTTAAAAAGTTGGACAGGGCGGCCACCTGAACCTTAAGAGTACTAACTGCAAGGTTTAGATCTGCTCCGGCTTGGAGGAAATCTAGAACCGCCGGGACCATGGCACCTGACACTCTGTTGTCGAGTCTGCGCCAGTCCCCAAATCTCTTCCAAATTTTATTATAAATTGTGTTAGTGGACGGCTTTCGGCTGCTAAGAATGGTATCGATTACCTTGGCCGATAACCCTCTCAGCTCTAACAGCTCCCTTTCAGAAGCCAAGCCGTCAGAGAAAGAGAGCTCAGTTCTGGATGATTCGCTTCTCCCTGGTATAAGAGGTCCGACCTGTAAGGTAGTCTCCAAGGTTCTGCAATGCTGAGTCTTAGAAGACCTGAGAACCAAGACCTCCTCAGCCAAAATCAGGATCAGGATGACCCTTGTGTTGGACCCTTTTATCTTCCGGATAATCCTCGGAATGAGGGCAAACGGTGGAAATGCGTATACCAGATCTGCCTCCCAAGACTGGGATAGGGCATCTAGGCCCCGACTGAGAAGATCTCTCTGTAGGGAATAGAACTGTTTCACCTGCCTGTTGTGTCTTGTAGCAAAAAGGTCTATCTGTGGGTCTCCCCACTTCTGCACTATTTCTTCGAACACTGTTCGATTCAAGCACCATTCTGTCGAAGACAGCGTCTCTCTGCCTAGGGCATCTGTCAGAGAATTGAATTCCCCTTTTAGGTGAATGGAAGATAGGGATAACAGGTTTTCCTCTGCCCATTGAAGGATCTCTCTTGCTATCCTCATCAGACCCGGGACTCTCGTACCCCCTTGCTTGTTGAGGTAACAAACCGTGGTAATGTTGTCCGAAAGGACCTGCACATGTCTTCCCCTTAGGGATGGGCAAAAGGCTACTAGGGCCTTTAGAACCGCCTTCATCTCCCTCGCATTGGAGGAGAGGCCGGCTTCCTGCCGGTTCCAGAGCCCCTGGGCTATCAGAGTGCCTGAATGGGCCCCCCAGCCCTGCCCGCTGGCGTCCGTGGTGACTGCCAGAGGACAGTGTTGGGACCAGAGTCGGCCAGCCGAGAGGTTTGCAGGGATCAACCACCATTCTATTGAGAGCTTTACTTCCTGCGGAATTTCCGTCTGTCTCTGAAGTGAATTTGTTTGTCCATCCCAGAGAGAAAGCATGAACGCCTGAAGCGCTCGAGTATGGAACTGAGCCCACTGGACTCCTGGGATGGCCGCTGTCATTAACCCAAGGACCCTCATACTCTGAATTGAGGTCCTTGAACAAGTGCAGAGGTTCCTCACCTCTGTCAAAATTGTCTCTACCTTTTCCTTTGTCAGGAATATCTTGGACTTCCTTGAGTCTATCAGGTATCCTAGGTATACAATGCTCTGAGTAGGTACTAATTGTGACTTCTCCTGATTTACCAGCCACCCTAGTTGCTGAAGGTGTCTGGTAGTTCTGCTCAGGTTCCGTCTGACTTCTTCTGCTGAGTCTGCAAAAAAACAGTAGGTCGTCCAGATAGGGGATAATCTGAATTCCCTCTGATCTCAGAGTCCCTAGCGCTTCTGCCAGTATCTTCGTAAAAATGCGTGGAGCTGACGCTAGTCCGAAGGGCAGAGCATTGAATTGAAAATAGAGGGTTCTGAACCCTTTTCTTACTGCAAATCTGAGAAATTGTTGGGACTCCTCTCGAATAGGGACGTGAAGATAGGCGTCCCCTAGGTCCAATGAGACCATGAAGACCCCAGGGGTTAACAGCTCTCTGGTGGAGTAGATTGATTCCATCTTGAAACGTCTGTACTTTACGTACATGTTTACTTGTCTCAGATTTAGAATCAGTCGAAATTTTCCTGATGATTTCTTTATCAGAAAAACTTGAGAGTAGAATCCCTCTTTCCTTAGAGATGGGGGGATGAAGCTTATCACCTTCTCTTCCAGCATACTCTGCAGGAGGGAAGACATAGCTGTGGCTTTTTCCGCGTCTCTTGGGAGACTTGTTATGAAAAGTTTTTGAGGGGGGCAGCCTAAAAGTTCTATCCTGTACCCTGATGCGATCAGATCTAGGATAAAACGGCTGCTGGAGATGGTCTGCCACTGTGGAAGGGAACCCTTTCTTTTTATCGGCCGACCTCTCTAGGACGGATTCCAGCTCCTTTCCAAAAAGCAGATCTCCATCAAACGGGAGGGAACAGAGTCTTGTCTTTGAGACAGAGTCTCCTCCCCAGGTCTTCAGCCAGATAGCCCTCCTGGCTTCATTAACCAAGGCTGTGGATCTGGCCGAGAATGTGACCGACTCCGTGGATGCATCCGCTATATAGGCCACTGCCTTACTTAGCGTGGGTAAAGCATCCAGAATCTCTTCCCTAGGAGTGTCTGACTCCAGAAGAGTGCGGAGCTGTTTAAGCCATAAGTCAAGTGTACGCGCCACGCATGTGGTGGCTAGTGCGGGTCTAAAGTTGGCGGAGCAAGCTTCCCACTCCTTTTTTAAATAGCCCTCCGCCTTCCTGTCCATTGGGTCCTTCAGGATACCTGTATCCTCAAAAGAAAGTTCTGAAGCTCTAGAGACCTTGGCTATGGAAGCGACCAGTCTGGGACATCTATCCCACAGCTTTGTATCCTCTTCCTTAAAGGGGAACCTTCTCTTTAAATTTTTAGGGAAGAATACTGCTTTCTCCGGCTTCCTCCATTCATGAAGTATGGTCTCCCTTAGGGATCCATGCACAGGAAAGGTTCTGCCCTGTCTAGGCTGAAAGCTTTCATATAGGAGGTCATGCACTGACAACTCCTGGTTCTCTGGGGACTCCAGTTCCAGGGTGTCGTAGATTGCTTTCAGGAGCTCCTCTGTCTCCTCTGAAGGAAAAAGGAATTTTTGCATCTTTTCTGGCCCTTCCTCGCTCGGGTCTATCTCCTCAGGGTCTGAGGCTGAGCCTGAGTTGTCCTCCCCGTCCTCCAGGACTCGATGCTGGTGGACTGCCCGTACCTGGGCCCTAACTTCTGGCCTCACGGTAGTACTGGTGCCTGAAGTACCTGGGCTGGGTTCAGCAAGTGTCTCTTGCTGTGTGGGCTTAAAGGACTGAAACGTCTGTTTCATCCCTGACTTTAATGAGTCCATAAAGCCCTTGAGAACAGGGCCTGTTTCTCCCTTGATAAGTCTGTCTATGCAGTCCTGACAAGCATTCTCTTTCCACCCAATTTGCAACTTCCTGGTACATATTGGGCATCTTTTTCTAGGTGTTTCTGTTTTATCTCTGGGCTCGTGGGTCCTGTCCTGTAATACAGTAAATGACAAGCGCCTGCATATTACTTACACTGAAGTAAACACCCAAACCAGAAACACCACGTGGACTCTCATATTCTAGTCTAAGAATTATGAGAAGTACCCACCACCAGAGCCTATGCTAGAATATGTGACGTCTGCCACCATCAGCATAGGAGAAACAAACGGTCTCTGGAATAAACAGACTCCCCCTGTGCCGCCCCCACAGGAGGGTAAGAAAAGGAAAGAAGCGGTCTGCCCCTTATTTTCTTACCTTAGGGCCCGATGGCGCCTCCAGATCTGCGTCTCTGGGTCCTTCCATGTTGCGCGGCGCCATCTTTAGGTCCGGGTCCCTTAAATATGAGAGGAGTGGAGGTCCGGAGCGGCGCTGTGGATCCGACGCCGCCCCACGGCACAGCACGCCTGTTATTTTCAACTAGGCTTCCAAATGGGTGTACCAAGATGGCCGCCGCGGGACTTCCTGTCGTGTCACTTCCTGTTTTCTGCGCCGGAAGTGACACACTAGCTGTGCGCCCAGCTCCATGCTGTCCTGGAGCTAGAGACTCCCCTCTGTAGATCCATCTGTCCGGGAAGGATACCGGCTCTACGGCTGCCCGAGCCTCCGCCAGGAGGATACCCTGCTGTGCCGCGGCTGGACCCACTGGATCACCTCCTCCACCCTCACAGGTAACCTCGCTGAGGATACACCCGACTTGGGAGGTGGGGTCCCATACCATCACCCATGACCCCTGTTTCGGGTCTCCTGGGTGGCCCCAAACTGACTCATACCCCAGGGGAACTACCCCTGTTGACTGGGTATGGACGTCGGGGGGGCCCCTGCCGCCTGGCACGAAGGCCCAAAAAAATAACAAACATCCCTTGGATAGTGCCTGTCTAGCCTGAGGAAACACAAATACTGAGGTGCTAATGCATGAGTAAGACTTTTATGATGTGGATCATGTGTTTCCTGTTCTAGGTGGGAGGAGCCTATCTCTCTGTAAGCCGTCCTGGAAGATGACTTGGAAAATATGTTTAAAACATCGCCTATGGAGAATTTCAAGTATTGTAGTCTGGCGCCGTTCCAAGAGTGTGTGCAATTTTAAAGCTTGACAGGTTTGGTATCCATTAACTCGGCATAACATCAGGTTTGACATAAAAGATTTTGGGGTAAAGATTGTGTTTTGTTTTACTCAATTCATGTGACCCCCCACCCCCAAAAAAAATAAAAATAAATCTGGTTTGAAAAATTGCTGTGCAAATACCGTGTGACATAAAAAGTTGCAACAACCACCATTGTATTCGCTAGGGTCTCTATTAAAACAAAATATATATGTTTCGGGGTGCTGAGTAATTTTCTAGCAAAAAAATTAAATAAAAAAAAAAAAGGAGAGAAATGCCAGCATTGGCTTGGGTGGCAAGACAGGGCACCACCTTCTGGGGATCTTGGCTTTCATCCATGTTGTCCAGGTTTATCCACTTCTGGAAAGTTGCCTACCCCTGATCATGAAATCCCCCAGATCATGAAAATTAATACACCAAGTGTATAACCTTGAGCAGAAGTCAGAGCCCCGTGTACAGCTGGTGCCAAGTGCCTCTACAAAGACATAGGGATTGATTAGAACGCAGGTACTTCAACACTGTTGTGCGTTTTATGGTGGATCAGTTTTAGGTCAAAGACAGACAAGTGATCAGTGATTCAACGCATTGCACCTCTAACACTAAATGAGGAGTAGAACTGACCAGTGCAGTTGATGTCTCCAACAGATACACGGAAGGTAAAGTTGGGTTGATGTGCTTGTCCCTCAGCTTTGAGCAGATCATACACGGGGGTCTTTCCTACCCGAGTTCCATACTCTTGAAGTAAGCTGATAGGGGTCTTCCCGGGACTCGACGCCAGCATCTGTTCTACACTGTAAAGAAAAAAAAAAAAATTAAGAAAAACAAATATTCACAGGATGGCAAAACCATGTAAAAACTGTGTGGTATAAGATACACATTGAGCTCTATAGAATTATTCACTCTGGACCAAAGGCTGAACTAGTGTTTCTCTACAGAAAGCCTGTACAGCGCCACTGGCGAAAAGCCTGTATGCAGAGGGATACTAAAGTTTAAAAGGATGGGAGTGCCACACCAGTTTGTACAGTCCTTTGAAAGATATTTTGCAACAGCCAATGTGTTTCAGGGGCTCAGCAGTCCCCCTTCTTCAGGGCTAAAAAGCTTTTTCAACCCAGGCGCTTACATGATCTGCTTTTTAGCCCTAAAGATGGGAAGAGCTGAGCCCCGAAACGCATTGCCTGTAACAAAAATTAAATGTTTTAAAGGACTATACTCCTCCAGGGGTCCAATATGGACCCATAGTTGATGGCGAGCAGCTTCTAGGACCACAAACCACCCATCATGTGATAACACAAGGTACAGCACTCCTACATCAAAGACTGCAAGAACACAGACGGATGGGGCGCCAGTGTCGGGGCACAGAGGGACGGGGGGCACCAGTGACGGGGCACAGAGGGACAGTGACGGGGCCCAGAGGGACAGGGGCACCAGTGACGGGGCACAGAGGGACAGTGACGGGGCACAGAGGGACGGGGGCGTCAGTGACGGAGCACAGAGGGACGGGGGCGTCAGTGACGGAGCACAGAGGGACGGGGGCGTCAGTGACGGAGCACAGAGGGACGGGGGCGTCAGTGACGGAGCACAGAGGGACGGGGGCGTCAGTGACGGAGCACAGAGGGACGGGGGCGTCAGTGACGGAGCACAGAGGGACGGGGGGCGTCAGTGACGGAGCACAGAGGGACGGGGGCGTCAGTGACGGAGCACAGAGGGACGGGGGCGTCAGTGACGGAGCACAGAGGGACGGGGGCGTCAGTGACGGGGCACAGAGGGACGGGGGCGTCAGTGACGGGGCACAGAGGGACGGGGGCGTCAGTGACGGAGCACAGAGGGACGGGGGCGTCAGTGACGGAGCACAGAGGGACGGGGGCGTCAGTGACGGAGCACAGAGGGACGGGGGCGTCAGTGACGGAGCACAGAGGGACGGGGGCGTCAGTGACGGAGCACAGAGGGACGGGGGCGTCAGTGACGGAGCACAGAGGGACGGGGGCGTCAGTGACGGAGCACAGAGGGACGGGGGCGTCAGTGACGGAGCACAGAGGGACGGGGGCGTCAGTGACGGAGCACAGAGGGACGGGGGCGTCAGTGACGGAGCACAGAGGGACGGGGGCGTCAGTGACGGAGCACAGAGGGACGGGGGCGTCAGTGACGGAGCACAGAGGGACGGGGGCGTCAGTGACGGAGCACAGAGGGACGGGGGCGTCAGTGACGGAGCACAGAGGGACGGGGGCGTCAGTGACGGAGCACAGAGGGACGGGGGCGTCAGTGACGGAGCACAGAGGGACGGGGGCGTCAGTGACGGAGCACAGAGGGACGGGGGCGTCAGTGACGGAGCACAGAGGGACGGGGGCGTCAGTGACGGAGCACAGAGGGACGGGGGCGTCAGTGACGGAGCACAGAGGGACGGGGGCGTCAGTGACGGAGCACAGAGGGACGGGGGCGTCAGTGACGGGGCACAGAGGGACGGGGGCGTCAGTGACGGGGCACAGAGGGACGGGGGCGTCAGTGACGGGGCACAGAGGGACGGGGGCGTCAGTGACGGGGCACAGAGGGACGGGGGCGTCAGTGACGGGGCACAGAGGGACGGGGGCGTCAGTGACGGGGCACAGAGGGACAGGGGCGTCAGTGACGGGGCACAGAGGGACGGGGGCGACAGTGACGGGGGCACAGAGGGACAGTGACGGGGCACAGAGGGACGGGGGCGCCAGTGACGGGGCACAGAGGGACGCGGGCGCCAGTGACGGGGCACAGAGGGACGCGGGCGCCAGTGACGGGGCACAGAGGGACGCGGGCGCCAGAATAGTAGGTAGGTGTTCATAGTGGGTCTGCACACTTATGGGTACCATGATAAGGTGCAGTATCAGGCACACACAGGGTGCACTAGGTACCATGATAAGGTGCAGTATCAGGCACACACAGGGTGCACTAGGTACCATGATAAGGTGCCATCAGCCCTCTTCCGGTGCCGTGTAGCGTGTGCTCTGCTCTCCTGTCAGGACCACTCCCGGGGAGGGCTGCACCGCCTACCTGGGACACCCGGAGTACGTCTGACTGTCACAGTCCTCCGGCTCACTCATTCCCTCCAGCTCTCCGCTCTCCAGCTACAATGGCCGGGGCGGGAAGCCGGGCTCGGAGGGGGTCATACAGTCAGACCCCATGGCTCGACGGGAATTGTAGTGAGATCGCCCGTGCGCTGCCCTGCTTGCGTGCGGCTCACCGGACTACATTTCCCAGCATACACCTTTTCGCCATCCTCCAATCACAGCGGGGCTCTGGTGTACACGGATTGGCCTGTCAGGCGGAGACGTGCTGACGACACTGCCACTCTTTCACATTGGAGACACAAAGTGGTAGAAATAAGCAGGCAGATCACGCCTTTTAATCCACGCGGCGCTCATTTCGTTTGCTGATAGGCTAAATGATAAACTCCACCCATTAGGTTTCCAGGATCTCTACTGGGTCCTGGTCATATCCACCACGCCCCCTCGTTTTCTATTGGGTGAGGCGACACACTGGCTAATGCTGGATATTGGATAATTCCCCAGCAGTAGCAGGCTGATCACACTGCGGGACATGGAAGGATCTCTGATGAAATGGACCAATTACCTGTCAGGTACTGGCAGCATCACCTCTCCATGCAGAGGGGTGTCATCACTGGGTGTCCTGGGCTCTGGGTAGGCAGTCTGTAAGCTGAGGCTTGCTGGAACTTGTAGTCCTCTATTTGTAGATACAGGTCAGTAAACCCATTCCTGTTATAAAGTCATACTGATTTGGCTTTGTATTGACCGATGAGCTAATACTTTTTATTGGAAGCTTTTTTTCCTCAATATACATGGGATATATGGGGGTAATGTATTTATTACAGGACTGTATATAGCAACAACAACATAGTCAGCCCTTTACATCAGTCTCTGGACTCAAAATATTAGTAATGGTGGCCATACACACTTTGAGAAATAATCCATTTATTTTACAATCCATTGCCTCCAATAGCACTAGTTGACAAGCCATTTGATCAATATGTCACATGCGGGAATGTGGATTTAGTTTCCACCATGTAATCTTATAATCTTTGGTCGAAATAGAATTGTGTTCATGAAAAAAGTATCGCAGTGCTGCCAATCGATGCGAAAACGAGCGATAACCCCCCCCCCCCCTCTACTCAGTTTGATCAAATCTGATCGATTCAGACTGCATTTCAATCAGAAGGGAAGTTCTGGTTATATGATTGTTTGCAGGTTTGGTTTTGATTGAATCGCACATTGATTGAATAAAAAAAGTGCATGTCTCCCATGAGGTGCAGAAAAAAGTGTTGACAATGTGTATAGTTGGCCATATTTACACCAAGGGTCTCCAAACTACAGCCTGGGGTCCACGTAAAGCAGCTACAAGATTTTACCTGGGCCGCAGCAACTCTGATAAGATGGGGGGGCTTATAAAAAGAGAGACTTCTGGTTCGAGAGGGGGGCTCTGATGTGAAGGGGGGCTTCTTATGTAAAGACCAGGACTCTGATGTGAAGGGGTGACTCTGATGTAAAGAGGGGGAATCTGATGTAAAAGGGGGCTTCATATGTAAAGACGAGGACTCTGATGTGAATGGGGGCTTCTTATGTAAAGAGGGGGACTCTGATGTGAAGGGGGCTTGTTATGTAAAGAAGGGGACTCTGATGTGATGGGGGGGGGGCTTCTGATATAAAGAGGAGGACTCTGATGTGGAGGGGAGCTTCTGATATGAAAGAGAAGATTCTGATGTGAGGGGGGGGGGGCTTCTGATGTGAAAATGAGGACTCTGATATAAAGAGGGGGGTGAACTGATGTGGAGGGGTGCTTCTGATGTAAAAGAGGTGCTTCTGATATGAAAGAGGAGACTCTGATGTGAGGGGGGGGGTGCTTCTGATGTGAAAGGGAAGGCTCTGATGAGAAGGGGAGGCTTCTGATGTGAAAGGGGGATACTGATTGGAGGGGGGCTTCTGATGTGAAAGGGGGGACTCTAATGTGAGGTTGGCTTCTGATATGTAAAAGAAGACTCTGATGTGGAGGGGGGGCTTCTGATGTGAAAGTGAGGTCTCTAATGTGTGTATGTGTGTGTGTGTGTGTGTGTGGGGGGGGGGGTCTTCTGATATAAAGAGGAGGGCTCTCATGTGGAGGGGAGCTTCTGATATAAAGGGGGGGACTGATGTGGAGGGGTGCTTCTGATATAAAGAGGGTGTTGCTGATGTGTAGGGAGGGCTTCTGATGTAACGAGGGGGACTCTGATGTGTATGGGGGGCTTCTGATGTAAGTAGGGGGACTCTGATGTGTATGGGGGGCTTCTGATGTAAGGAGGGGGACTCTGATGTGTATGGGGGGCTTCTGATGTAACGAGGGGTACTCTGATGTGGAGGGGAGGGCTTCTGATGTAACAATGGGGACTCTGATGTGGAGGGGAGGGCTTCTGATGTGAGCGGGGGGGCTTCTGATATGAGGGGGGGGTCTTCTGATATGAAAGAGAAGACTGATGTGAGGGGAGGTGGGGAGCTTCTGATATAAAGAGTCTGCTGTGAAAGAGGGACTCTGATATAAAAGGGGCTCTGGTGTGAAAGAGGGCTTCTGATGTAAAGGGAGGGGGGCTCTGATGTAAAAGGTGGGCTTCTGGTGTGAAAGGGGGACTCTGATGTAATGAAGGGGCTTCTGGTGTAAAAAGAGAGACTTCTGATTAGAAGGGGGGGGCTTCTGATGTAAAGAAGGGGACTCTGATATTAAAGGGAGGACTCTGACGTGAAAGAGGGGATTCTGATATAAAGAGGGTTACTCTGATGTGTTGGGGGAACTCCGCACGTCTTCTTATTTAAACCATTTTTTTGTGCATGTTTCCAGAAATTAGAAAGTGAGATCTCAGATCTTTCAAACGTCCCGCATGGAGTTTAATCGGAATGTGTGCACTAGGTATAGCTGGCTGGGAAGAATATTCATTTTCAGGACACTATTACATCCAAACCAAGTAAATACTTCTTTGCTCCGCTTTCCCAGGTCTGCTTTTATAGTTTTACTGGGCAGATATTGAATGTGTTCCACTTAAATGGAAGGTTGTGTTTTATTTGTTCATCTAGGGTGAAAGGCACAATGATATTCATTGTTCTTATATTATTTTCACAGACTGCAAAGCCTGTAAATGGAGGATAGGCTGACGAATGACAATATCCCCCTCCTTCATTCACAGAAACCTTTGAATTCTGGTAAAAAAAAAAGATTCAAAAAGTTTGGTCAATGGACGAGGTGGGTGGAGGGGCAGGTGCAAATTGCAGACTGGTGATATAACCAGAATATTTTCAATTTCCAGTGCCGGAATCGCATAGGAACATGCTCCGCGTTCTCGTGCGATTCCTGTGTTATGTGATTTTCAGCCTGTTCATTTCCATGGGCTTAAATAGCGCTGGATGAAATAGCGATGCATACTCTACTTTTAAAAACGCACTGCAACGATATATCTTGGTAATGCAATACTGCGTTTGGGGGGTCATTAGGAATCTATTGACACCCGCAGCAGATTACACACCCAGTGCCCGTTTACACCCAAATGCGGCGCGGGAAACCTGCATTCCGTGCTCGTTTCTCGCACCACATTTGGGTGTGAACAAGCACTCAGCACTGTGGTTTCTGTGTTTCATTATTTCAGAAATGTTTGCACAGCAAAGAAAGCTTTGTGACACGTGAGATTTATACAGCATCAATGTAGAAAAAAGGCTTGGCCATTGTGTGTATGTACATAATGTGGGGGTTTACATTACACTCTGTATTATGCTATATATTTATTTATTTTTCCATACAAGAAATCTACTTTCTCATTAAAGCTGGGCATATATGGTGCAATATTTCTTTCCTGCAACCACCGTTTGCAGGATAGAAAATCACTTGA
Organism: Rana muscosa; assembly: GCA_029206835.1. Taxonomy (NCBI): domain Eukaryota; kingdom Metazoa; phylum Chordata; class Amphibia; order Anura; family Ranidae; genus Rana; species Rana muscosa. The sequence goes on from CM055117.1 coordinate 912,302,979, forward strand.
TTTCCCCACCAACACAGTCAGTGTTGATTGGGGAATCCCTGAGCAAAGTAAATATTGCTAGCAGCTATAGCCTCTGGCAAGAATCACATGCGGAAAATCCGAAATGCTGGTTGTAGCCAAGTTGATCTATAGACCAGACCGTCTTGGGTACATTCAGCCTGCCCATAGATGGTCTCTGCTGAACTGACCGAGATTCGCACCGTCTATGGCTGGCCTAAAGTGGTACTAATTTTTTTTTTTCCGGGTGGACCTCCTCTTAAAGGTTCACGTTTAAAAAAATTAATAAAATAACAAACATGTCATACTTACCTCCACTGTGCAGTTCGTTTTGCACAGAGTAGCCCCGATTGTCCTCTTCTGGGGTCCCACGACGGCTCTCGCAAGTTCTCCCCGCATTAGATTACCCCCTCTGGGAAACTCTCTCCCGAGGGGGTTACCCTGCGGGCGCGCTCCCGTGTCATACACTCGGCGTACATGGCCGCCAAGTGTATGACCCGGCCCTGCCCCCCGGCGTCCGCGTCATTGGATTTGATTGACAGCAGCGGGAGCTAATGGCTGCGCTGCTATCAATCTATCCAATAAAGAGCCGAGAAGCCGTGGGGAGAACGACGCGAGATCGCGCCCACGGAAGTTCGGGGCTCAGGTAAGTAAAACGGGGGCTCGGGGGGCCCGGACAGTTCAAGGTGTTATTTCACCTTAACGTGAAAAACACAAGGCTTTACAACCCCTTTAAAAGAGACATATTATTCAACCGTTGTACATGGTAAACAGGACTCTTTAAACTGAGGAAAAGTTTTAGGAAATTTAGTATAGTTACATAGTAGGTAAGGCTGAAAAAAAGACAATAGTCCATCCTGTTGTGTTACACTATGTGATTATTCTTGCTCTGTGTCTTTAAGACCTGTCCCCTTCTTTCTAGCTGAACTCTCTCTCTCACCGTAGTTCTTTATATTTCTCCTCCACTTCCTGATTCTGGTCATTACTCCTGTATATCTTCCATGCTAAACATCTTACATGTGGCTTACAACTGCAAAGTTTTTCTATCTATGAATATCCATCATTAAACGGAACATTCGAAAGGATTCATCGTCTGTCGTCCTAACTGTGAGTTTATTCATTGAGTTAAACTGCCTGTATCGATGCAAGGGATGAATATCAAACCAGCTTGAGTAAGGCCTACTTAAACCTGGAGATGAACTTTATCGCTTTGTAGTTGAGACAGAACAGTAGAAAAACGGAGTTTCACAGCCTAATTACAAGATTTCTGCATGTCAGTACTGAAACAGACAAGATTTACTGCCCTCATAGCAAGACAGAAGGGACAGAGCAGCACATGGCAGCCTGAGACAATCTGCACAGTGTCATATTTCAGCACACAGATCCTGCCTGCTTTCACAGTCAGTCTGCTATCATGAGTGACCAAGCTTCTGCATGTGAACTCACATCTACCTCCCCACAAGTTCCTGAAGAAACTGAGTTACCCAAACGCTCAGTTAAACCCACTTGGAAAGTAATGGAGAATTATGAAGCTTCAAGGACTGAATTGTCAAATAGCTTGGAATTAGTCTGGGAGAAAATCCTTGCTGAAGCCAATACAGTGTCTGTTGAACTACTGACACTAGAGGGCGCCATTAAACAACTTTCTGCCTCATATGAGCTTTATCAGCTTACCAGCATCAAATTCACTAATGTCTTACAAAACATGAAGTCAGAAAGTGCGATGATGCAATTAAAGCGCGTCAATGCTCTCAATATTGAAAGAGACAGTTTTATCCAGCAAACCAGATTAAAGGCAGAAGCAAAAATAAAGCTGTTACAGGACACTGCATCTCACAGATCTGTTTCCACCAGACGTTCTAAAAACTCGTCAGGATCCCATAGTTCAAGATACTCAACACTCAGTGAGCGACTTATTAATGCCCGCGCTGAAGTGGAAGCCAGCAAAGTGCAGGTGGCATATGCAGAAAAAAGAGCAGAGTTGGAAGCGCAGTCAGCACGTCAAAGAGCAGAGTTGGAAGCGCAGTCAGCACGTCAAAGAGCAGAGTTGGAAGCGCAGTCAGCACGTCAAAGAGCAGAGTTGGAAGCGCAGTCAGCACGTCAAAGAGCAGAGTTGGAAGCGCAGTCAGCACGTCAAAGAGCAGAGTTGGAAGCGCAGTCAGCACGTCAAAGAGCAGAGTTGGAAGCGCAGTCAGCACGTCAAAGGGCAGAGTTGGAAGCGCAGTCAGCACGACAAAGGGCAACAATGGAAACCTTAAATGAACAGTGTAAACATGACGCAGCTATGGCAAAGCTAAGGGTCCTACAGCAAGCTATCAGTGCAGACGAAGGTGCAAGTGAGAAAGACAGCATTAACCTAAACATAGCAGATATGGAAGACCCCCTCAAACGCACTAAAGACTATGTCCTAAGCCACTGCAGTGCACACTCCATTGTCTCCAATGCTCCCGACTACATAGAGACTCCTTCACAGCTTCAAGTTAAAGAGGTTCCAGCAACTTCCTGCACTCAAAATCACTCCACTGCATTTCCTACCTGTCTACCTTGCCTGCCTTCATACGTCACAGAGCATCAGCGCAAGCTTCAGGCAAGTCATCAATCTCCAGTCATCGGTACAGCCTTGAATCAATGTACCATTGGAACAACTGACTTCAAGCAAGCAACTCACCTGGATGCATCTGCTGCACCATATTTCCCTGTGTCCTTTAACAACAATGTCAAAGATAACGCAATCAGCACCATACAGCCAACAGCATCTCACATAAAGGCGGAGACAACTGAGACAGAAGAGTTTGTGAGGTACATGCTTCACAGAGAGCTCACAAAGACTGGTCTTACAAGTTTTAATGACCAACCTGAGAACTACAGAAGTTGGAAATGTGCCTTCAGAACTACAATCAGCAATATTGGCATTACAGCTGATCAAGAATTGAATCTGCTGATCAAATGGCTTGGTCCTCTATCTGCTGCACGTGTTAAGCCATTAAGATCGATTTTCATGGACAATCCTACTGCAGGCCTCACAGCTGCATGGGAGCGACTAGAGCAAAGTTATGGCAGTCCAGAAGCTATAGAAAATGCTTTGTTCATGCGTCTGGAAACTTTCCCAAAGATATCCGGTAAGGACAACAAGGAGTTCCAGAGACTGAGTGACCTTCTCCTTGAGCTTCAGCTAGCCAAGACAGACCCAAAACTACCTGGACTCAGTTACCTTGACACTCCAAGAGGGGTAAACCCAATTGTCTCCAAGCTCCCGTATGGTTTGCAAGAGAAATGGACTGCACTAGGGTCATCATACAAAAGAGAGAACAAGGTTTCCTTCCCTCCATTCTCTCTTCTGTGAATTCATCAGGAAAATTGCAGAGACCAAGAACGATCCAAGTTTTTCCTACGGTGAGTACAGCCTCATCACACCCTTTCCTAAGAGTACCAGTCTTCAGGGCAACTATAGAAACCATAGAGGCCCAGTGTCCGTGAAAAAGACTGACATCCTTCCCACTCCTACCACAGTTCTGGCCACGAACAAACAGAGTAGGAAGATTGAAAACCCTAACAGAGAGTGTCCCATACACAAGAAGCCACACCCCCTCAATAAATGTATCGGCTTTAGGAAAAAGCCTCTGGAAGAGCGCAAGGAGCTTTTAAAGACATTTAGGGTATGTTTCAGGTGCTGTGCTTCTACAGAACATTTTGCAAGGGACTGTAATGTGTCCAAGTGCATAGAGTGTGGCTCTGAAGAACATGTGCAAGCCCTCCATCCTCTTGAGCCCAGCTCTGCACAACCTGCCAACACACCTCCCAGGTTAACGCATGGCGGGGAGAATACAGACCAAGTGCCTAATTCTACCATCATTTCTTCATCCTGCACTGAAGTTTGTGGAGAAGACCGCTGTGGTAAGTCCTGTGCTAAGATATGCTTGGTGAACATATACCACAAGGATCAACCAGAAAAGTCTCTAAAGGCATATGCTATCTTAGACGATCAGAGCAATCGATCACTTGCAAAATCGGAATTGTTCAATCTATTTGAAATAAAAGGCAAAGCTCATCCTTACACCTTGGGTGCCTGTAGTGGAACTATAGAGGTTTCTGGAAGAAGGGCTCATGGACTCATGGTATCTTCTCTCAAAGGTAACTTGCAATTACCCTTACCTACACTTGTTGAGTGCAATCAGATACCTGCTAACAGGGAAGAAATCCCTACTCCAGCTGCTGCTTTCCATCACCCTCACCTCAAGGTAATAGCAAATGAGATACCGCCGCTTGACAAAGATGCTCAGATCCTTCTTCTGTTAGGAAGAGACATTCTAAGAGTTCACAAGGTACACAGACAAGTCAGTGGACCCCCAGATGCCCCATTTGCCCAGTGCACGGATCTAGGGTGGGTCATCATAGGCAATGTCTGCATAGGCAAAATGAAAAGACCTACCAACATTTCGTCATTCAAGACAAATGTTCTGCCAAATGGCCAAAACACTTACTTTTGAGCCATGCCCACATCACTACTGGGTGAAAGAGAAGATAGCCAGCCACGAATGGCAACATGGTATCTCAGGTGACACAAGCCCTTTCTCCTGCCATGATGGCGACTTCGGCTCTACAGTGTTTAATGCAACCAGTGAAGATGACATACTGGCTCCTTCAATGGAAGACAAAGAATTCATCAAGGTAATGGACAAGGAGTTCTTTCAAGATGACTCCAATAACTGGGTAGCACCCCTACCCTTTCGTCTCCCAAGAGAGAGATTGCCCAACAACTTACAGCAGGCCATCAGTAGATTCTCCTCCTTAAAGCGAAACTTAAGCAGGAAACCAGAGATGCAAAAGCACTTTGTGGACTTTATGCAAAATGTATTTGACAGAGATCATGCAGAGCCTGCTCCCCCACTAAAGGATGGAGAAGAATGCTGGTACCTTCCATCCTTTGGCGTGTATCACCCACGCAAACCAGACCAAATCAGATTTGACTTTGATTCCAGTGCTCAGCACGAAGGTGTTTCTCTTAACAACATGCTCCTTACTGGACCCAACTTGAACAACAGTCTAATAGGAGTCTTGATTCGTTTCAGACAAGAGCCTGTAGCAGTAATGGCCGACATTCAACAGATGTTTCACTGCTTCATCGTCAGAGAAGACAACAGAAACTACCTCAGGTTTCTATGGCACAAGGACAATGACCTCAACAAGGAAGTTATAGATAATCGCATGAAGGTACATGTCTTCGGTAACAGTCCTTCCCCAGCAGTGGCAACTTATGGGCTAAGGAGAACAGCTCAGACTGGAGAAGTTGAATATGGATCTGATGCCCGTCAATTTGTTGAAAGAAACTTCTACGTTGACAACGCACTTAAGTCCTTTCCAACTGCTAAAGAAGCAATTGATCTTCTCACCAGAACAAAGGAGATGCTGTCTGTAGCAAACCTTAGACTGCACAAGATTATATCCAACAGCCAGGAACTTATGAATGCCTTTCACTCTGAGGATTATGCCACTAGTCTAAAAAACCTTGACTTAGGTACAGATGTGCCTCCTGTACAGCGAAGTCTGGGTTTGTTGTGGAACATCAAGCAAGACAAATTCACCTTCCAAGTGTCAACTTGTGACAAACCCTTCACTAAGAGAGGAGTCCTGTCCGTGGTGAATAGCATCTATGACCCACTGGGTTTCCTTGCTCCAGTTACCATTCAAGGTAAGATTTTACTAAGACAGTTGTCTACTGAGAACATGGACTGGGATCCTCCCTTGCCTAGTGAGAATCAACACAAGTGGGAAAGGTGGAGATATTCTTTGAAGTCACTAGAAAAACTTCAGATTCCCCGTTGCTATGTTCCAGGATCCCATTCAACTGCTAACCGGAGAGAGATTCATATTTTCTCTGATGCATCAGTTGAAGCTATTGCTGCAGTAGCCTATTTTGAAGACCTCTGAACTGAATGGAGAATCACACTGTAGTTTTGTCCTAGGCAAGGCAAAACTCACTCCCAAGCCTGCACATACCATACCAAGACTTGAACTTTTTGCAGCCGTACTAGCAGTAGAAATTGCAGAGGTCATACGAAGTGAAATGGACACTACAATTGATTCTTTCACCTTCTATACAGACAGTAAGGTAGAACTTGGTTACATAAACAACCAAACAAAACAATTTTATGTGTACGTCAGCAACAGGGTTGAACGTATCAAGAGATTCTCTCTACCAAGTCAATGGCATCACGTTCCCACTGAACTCAACCCAGCTGACTGTGGGACCAGAGCCGTGTCACCTGCCGCTCTTCAGGACAGCTTATGGCTGTCACCTCCAAGGTTTCTGTGTGAGGACTCTTGCTTACTCCCTATTGACACCACCTATGGACTAGTAAGCCCTGAAGATAAGGAAATAAGAACTGTGAACACCTCACTCCACACTTCTGTAAGTACAAAACAGAAGCTGCGGTCACACCATTACGAGCATCAATGGAAGCAGGTGCAGCATCTAGCCAATGTGTTCTGGCATCGCTGGAAGAAAAAGTATCTTCACCACCTTCAAGGTCGTAACAAATGGCAAGCATCTAAGCCGAATCTTAAGGTTGGAGACCTCATCCTTCTAAAAGACAAGGAAGTTTGTCGGAATGAGTGGCCTATGGGTCTTATTACTAAAGTTATGCCCAGCGACGATAACAAAGTCCGGAAGGTAGAAGTCAAGGTAACCAAGGGAGGATCGACACGAACCTTTAGTCGCCCAATTACAGAGTTAGTACTCCTTTTGCCAGGTGAGTGACTTGTGCAAGGACTAGCCATGCTGTTGGCACAGCGGGGAGTACATTGCTGCCATCTACAGGTTCTACTCAGAACTTTGGAATTCTTTGAAGACATCATACTGTGACTTTATGTTCTTCATCCTGTTGAACTTACGTTTGTTATTTGCTTGTTGCATGTTTTTCATTACAGGTTCCAGGACATTTATCAGTATTGGACTTATTGAAAATATATATATATATATATATATATATATATATATATATATATATATATATATTAGTTTAAGGTTATGAAATCTAAAGATTTCAGACGGGGAGTGTTGTGTTACACTATGTGATTATTCTTGCTCTGTGTCTTTAAGATCTGTCCCCTTCTTTCTAGCTGAACTCTCTCTCTCTCACCGTAGTTCTTTTATATTTCTCCTCCACTTCCTGATTCTGGTCATTACTCCTGTATATCTTCCATGCTAAACATCTTACATGTGGCTTACAACTGCAACGTTTTTCTACCTATGAATATCCATCATTAAACGGAACATTCGAAAGGATTCATCGTCTGTCGTCCTAACTGTGAGTTTATTCATTGAGTTAAACTGCCTGTATCGATGCAAGGGATGAATATCAAACCAGCTTGAGTAAGGCCTACTTAAACCTGGAGATGAACTTTATCGCTTTGTAGTTGAGACAGAACACATCCAGTTCAACCTGTGTAGGTGTCCCTGTGTCAGCGTCTATAATTACCACCCATATCCCTGTATGTTGTGTTTTTTAGGATTTACATCCAAGAAATGGATATTTTAAAAATATCCATACTTCCCGCAGCCACCACCAATTGTGGGAGAGAGTTCCACATCCTTATTGCCCTGACAGTGAAGAACCCCCTGCGCAGTTAAACCGCTTCTCCTCCAGTCTCATTGTGTGGCCATGTGTCCTCTTATGCCACGTACACACGATCGTGATTCACGGCGGTGAAAACACCGCCGTGAATCATGACAGGAAAAATGAGGGAACGGCTTGTTCCCCCCACACACGCCCGTTTTTTCCCGTCATTTTTTCTCTTGACGAGAAAAACGACCGTGTAGAGGCTCCGCGGCAGTGTTTCCCTATGGGAAAACTGCAGCGGAAAAAAATGACAGGAATCATGACGAGAAAAATTAGAGCATGTTCTAATTTTTCTCGTCGTGATTAATGCAGTTTTTCCCGTCGGGAAAAACGACAAAGCCCACAGACGATCGTTTTTCTCGTCCAAAGGAAAAAATGTCATTTTTCCCGACGGGAAAAATGATCGTGTGTACGCGGCATTACACTCCCTGGGACTGAATATGGGATAATAGACAGGAAGGCAATTTACCAAAAAAGAATACACCAGACACAGAGCTTCTTTTTATTTAATTTATTTTAATTTATTTTATTTTTTTTAGATAATAGCTAGCCACAGCCAATTATTGTTGGTTTAAAACAATATACTTTGAATAACTTAAGTATTTTATACACTCAAAAACCAGCTTAGCCACCACGGCTCAAGCTGTAACTTAAATAATTTAAACTTCACGCTTCCCTATAATAACTCAACTTTATTTCAACACTTTTTTAGACCCAGTCATACAAACTCGAGTCCACTTTTAAATAATACACTGTCCCCCTTGATTTCAAGGTGACGCCACCACTCAATATTGGCCGCGATAAACCAATTATTTATTCATTATTTTCTCTTTTTTTTTTTTTGGGGGGAGGGTGGGAGCACCCCGGCTGTGCCTTCTGAAGCGAATTAGCACCCCTTCACAGAACCCCCCTTTTATAGGCGGGCTCAGGGGCTTCTGGAATGTTCTGAGGTAAGGCTCACATGGCCTAACCCTAGATTAGCCAATCCCGTCACACTATTCTCCCTGCCTGTATACCAACTGACATGACTCACATGGCCTACCTCTAAAAGCCATGTGACCTCTCCTCAGTTTACTAGCTCACACAGGGGGAGCCTTGAAACTGCCTCCTGTCATAAACCCATAAGGAAAGGGGGGTTCCTAGGAACCTCTTCCCCTTTCCTTTCATGGGCTAATAGACAGGAAGGCAATTTACCAAAAAAATACACCAGACACAGATCTTCTTTTTATTTCATTTTATTTTTTGGATAATAGCTGGCCACGGCCAATTATTGTTGGTTTAAAACAATATACTTCGAATAACTTAAGTATTTTATACACTCAAACAGCTTAGCCACCACGGCTCAAGCTGTAACTTAAATAATTTAAACTTCACACTTCCAAGACGACAGGTGGGACTTAACCCACCTGTCACAATCACCCCAAACCGCAGCCTGCTCGATACAACTTTGTAGATCCATATTAAAAATATCCAACCCTATGCCATTCAGGTGTATTCTATCGTCTCTGTATAAACCAGAGCAACCACCCTCCAGGTCTCTGTGCCTGAAAGAGATTTCTCCTATCGACATCAGAAATATTTCAGTTGCCCTGTTCACCCATCTTCTAATTTTCTCTAGTGGCCTCAGCAAAGGTGATTCCAACCACCTTAGCCTTGGAACTATTTCTGAAAAAAACTATTAATACCTGCGGAAAAGATGCCTTAAAACACTCCAAAAAAAATCAAAACTGGCTGGATCCAAACCTAAATTCTCAGAGTATACTCTGACGGCTGCTCTGCGCTGTGCCCAAAAAATGGAGTGGCCAAGGATCCAAATAACCTGGGTATAACCTGAAACGATTTAAAGGATAGAATTAGGTCTGACATAACTTATAACTGTTAGGCCCCTTTCACACGGACAGTCCGTTCAGGTCCGCCTGTCAGTTTTTTAGGCGGACCTGAACAGATGCTCCATGTAGCCCTATGGAGCCATGGATGTCAGCGGTGACATGTCCGCTGACATCCGACCCACTCCGCTCCGCCAAAGTGTGACGGAGGAAAACCCTATTTTTTCCATCCGTCGGCGGAGCGAATCAGAAGACGACGGACTCTACGGTCCATCGTCATCCGATCCCCCATAGGGGAGAGTGGCGCTCTGACAGGGCGGTCCCTGCACAGTGTGCGGGGACCGCCCAGTCATCCGCCGGCTCAGCGGGGATCAACGGAGCGATCCCCGCTGAGCAAGCGGAGCTTCACGGGGCGGATCTTCACTGATCCGTCCCATGTGAAAGGGCCCTTAGACTTCCATCTCCCTACTGACTTTATGACAGCTGAATCTAGCCCAATTCCAGATGCCTCAGTAGCTGCCCCTATCCGAAAGGAATGGGATGTAAAATGTCCTTCTAGATTTAATATAGCAAGACATTTTTTAAAAACGCTAATAAATTGAAATCTAGTAAGCGGCGAACCATCTATATGTACAAACAAAAAAGGCCCTAAATGAGGCCTGATTTGTAAATGGCTTGACAATAATTTAACAGGACAGATGCATAAGCCACTAAAAGCATGAAGACTAATCCACCTTCCTTTACCCAACTGATCTGTTTTAGAATGTCTGTCTTATAAAAACTTTCACAATCCCATCTGTACTAATTATATCTGCAAGTTGCAAACCAAACTTACATGTTTTACTATGTGGAACTAACTCAGAAACCCTGAGTGCCACAAAAGAAATGATTGCAAAAACTACCTTTTAAACATCACCGCTTCAAAATCAGAAAAACACACTCGAGCTGTAGATTCACACAACATTCTTAAAATATCTGGAGTAATAGGCCTCTGCCTATCCATATTAAAATTGTTTCTTTTATAACCCTTCAGGGCTTGCTTAACCAAGAAAAAAACTTGAACAAGAAGGCAAGTTCTGTAATTTAAAAAAGAAAGATACTCCGGACAACTTTATTTACATGGGACCATGAATAATTCTGAAGAAATAGATGATTTAAAAATAAAAGTATAAATTTTTCAGACAAAGTACTATGTTTCTCACTTAAGGAGTCCAGAAAAGCCAACCATAAAAACCAGGCTGACCGATATCCCGCCATGGTAGCTGGTGCCACTGAATTTGTGATATAATCCTCAATTAAACTTAGATCAAATCCCAAAGATGGGATGGGCACTCCACTCCTACTGCATCCACTGTTGGTAATAAGCTGAAAAAGCGGTCCCATCTGTAAGCGAGATAAAGAATCCGCCAAATTATTACTTTTTCCCGCCACGTGTTTAGCCTTGATCCAAATGTTCACGCTTAAACCCTTAAATATTAAGTAGCGAAGAAAAACAATGACAGGCTGAGACTTGGATTACAAGCAGTTAATATCATATATTACCCCACTATTATCTGTACTGACCATAATTCTTCTGTTCATAAACGCAGCGCCCCAAACCTCAAGGGCCACAACTATAGGAAAGAGCTCTAATAATACTATGTTCTTCAAGTAACCTCTTACCTGCCATCAAGCATTCCAATGTCCTGCGCACCATTGATTTTGCAAGATGGCTGCAAAACCAATGGAGCCTGCAGCATCCGTAAAAAGGTTAAAATCAGAGTCGAGCACAAAATCAGGTTGCCATACTGCTCTACCATTAAAGTTGTATCAAGAAATTGTACCCAGAATAAGAGATCTTCCCTCATGTCGTGTGACTCTAACATGCGAAAATTAAGACTTTAATCCGGAGATCGACATATACAATCTCCTTGAAAAAATCCTACCCACTGACATGACTCGTGTAGCAAAAGCTAACAATCCTAATAGGGATTGCATGTCTTTTAAACAAACCTTCTTTCTAATGATGAAATATAATAATAATTTAATTATTTCTATTTTTGACTCTGGCAATCTGAACTCCATTAGTGATGTATCTATTGTTATACCTAAAAAAAATCCAGACAAGTAGAAGGCCAAGAAGTCTTTTCCGTTGCTAATGGAATTCCAAATTGGTTACAAACATCAAAAAATGTCTGCAACAGGAAAAGAAATTCAGAAGTACCGGAAGGGCCTAAAAATAAAAAATCATCCAAGTAATGAATTATTAAGGAAGAACCAGCTACTGAAGAAGCTACCCATTCTAAAAACGTGGAAAAACGTTCAAAGTAAAAACACGATAGAGAACAGCCCATTGGCAAACATTTGTCAACATAAAACTTATTATCAAAGAAAAAACCCAGAGAACAAAAAGAGTTTGGATGGATTGGGAGGAGCCGAAATGGTCTAAGTTTACGAAGAGCATCTTCAAAAGACACATAATTACCCGTAGACATTGTTTCCGAAATTTGATTGTTTAAAGAATCACCTGCTGGATATGAAAGATGATCTAAAGGAATTTGGCTCTTTTTTCGGAACAATGCCTAAAGGGGAAATCCTGAAATTGTCAAATTGAGGTAAATCAAAGGGGCCCTCAAAACGTTCTTCCATCAATTCCCTATGAATCTTATCCCTAACTATTTCTGTCATATTCACTGACTTTAAATTTCTTACCAATGTACACCCTTGTCCCAAAAATTTGGGCAAAATAAAACCATTACTAAAACCATTGACTAGCATGTTAGCCGTCTGTCTGTCTGGATACACCAGAAGCCACGGAAGAATTTTTTGCAATTTCACTGGGATGATTGCTTTTGTGATATACTTCTCTGTTATGCTGGGTATTAGCTGTAGACATTTTTTTCAAACACTTGCTAACTGGGTGGCCCCCTGCGCAGAAGGCACACTCGTGCCGAACTTTGCAAGAATTCGGCCACTTGCAATGCCCTTCGTTGTAGTTAAAACATATACCTTTTCTATATCCTGTTGTTGTTCAGGGTACCACATTATTTGTTTGTTTAACGAAAGAAGCTCTTTGGGGGGAGAAAAAGGTTCAGCCATAGGCCGACATCCTTAGTTCCCCATCTCAAAGTAGGATGGACTGCGAGTTTTTGACGGAAAGACTCGTCATACAAAAACCATGCTGTCCCTCCAAAGTTTTTATATGCTTCTAGTATTATTTCAATGTGTTGGAAAAGACCTGGGCTTTTTTTCTGGGCATTTTTCACATAACATGCCACTAAAAATGCAAAACGCCTGTAGCCAATTATTAAAAGATCTAGCTACTGGACGTCTCCTGTCCTCCTCTGCTTTATCATCCCTTCTCTCAGCCTTAGACAGAAAATCTTTAAAAGATGGTAAAAGAGTCAACACGTCAAACTCGCCTCCAAATTTTCTCCTTAATGCTGAGAGCAAGGTGATAACCCAGCGGAGACACTTCATAGGGTAATGTTTCTTTAAGGCATATTTCTGGTAAATTTTGTAACCGTGCATTGTCAATATTAGTAGGTAATACACGAACTGGATCAGATTGTACTAATGACGATTGAGTGCAATTAACTAAAGGAACAGTAGGTGGCGACCAAACTGAAGCAATATTATCATCCATATTTAAATTAATCCTGCACTTTGTGTCTATTATCTAAATCTTGAGCAAGCTTAGCTACTAAACTAGTCAAGTTAGTAATTGCACAGAGTTTAACTCACCATCTCTTGTATTCACAGGCATAGCTTCAGCCTGTTGTTGAAGGGTACAGACCACTGGAATGCTGTGACCACTTTGCAATTCTTCCTGTGCTGTGTGTGCCGCAGCAAGCATAGGTCTGGATGGACCAGCGATCCATCTAGCGATGCTAATGCCGGCATCTACAGGCATCGCTGGTTGCCTAGGAAACTCCTCTTCAGGTCTTCGGCAAGATGGCCACCGTGACGCGGCTCCGCCTCTGGATCTTCCTTCCGTGGTCTGCGAGACTGCAACCGCCCAGCTCTACCTTCCTGTGCCCTGCGAGGCGGAGATGGGAAGTGCCTTCTGAGCGGGACGCGCCGGCCCTTCAGCCACGCCGGAGATGACGCTGTCTTGCTCCCTGCTCTCCGGAACTGCTTGCCGAGGGTCTTCCTCCTCTACCACTTTCTGCGCCGAGGTGAGCCCGTCCCCTTCTCTGGACCTCAATCTTCTGGCGGCGGCGAGTGCTATATCCTCTTCCTCTGGAGCTCCTTGACCCGGAGACCTTGGTAAGTCCAGACATCGGCGTACCCAGTCCTCTCCGCCTTCTTCGCTCGCCCTCTTGATAAGCCGCCTCTGAAGGCTCATTCTTCTGGCCACAGAAAGCGCAGTTTGCCCAGTGGAGATAACTCCTAGTGCACCACGGCTGTGCCTACTGGGGCGAATGAGCACCCCTTCACGGAACCCCCCTTTTATAGGCAGGCTCAGGGGCTTCTGGAATGTTCTGAGGTAAGGCTCACATGCCCTAACCCTAGTCTGCCATGTGACCCTACCTCAGATTAGCCAATCCCGTCACACTATTCTCCCTGCCTGTATACCCACTGACATGACTCACATGGCCTACCCCTAAAGGCCATGTGACCTCACCTCAGTGTACTAGACCTAACAAGGCACCTGTGTGACTTAGTCACACAGAGGGAGCCTTGAAACTGCCTTCTGTCATAATCCCATGAGGACAGGGGGGTTCCTAGAAACCTCTTCCCCTTTCCTTTCATTTTTTTTCCAATGCTGGGATCCCCATTGAGATATTTGTAAATCGCTATCATGTCCCCCCTCAAGCGTCGCTTCTCAAGCGAGAATAAATTTAGTGTTTGCAGCCTGGTCCTCATAATTGAGGTCCTCCAGTCCCCTTATTAGTTTTGTTGCCCTTCTTTGGACTCTCTCCAGCTCCAGCACATCCCTTCTGAGGACCGGTGACCAGAACTGGACAGAATACTCCAGATGTTCCCTATCCAGGGTTTTATAAAGTGGCCGAATTTATAGTTTTGTCACTTAAGCAAATCCCTTTTTTTTTTTTTTATGCATGCTAATATTCTGCCTGCTTTGGTAGCTGCAGCTTGACATTGAATGCTATTTCTCATGCCTCGTACACACGACTGGTTTTTCCGTCGGGAAAAAAAAACCCAATGGATTTCCCGACGGAATTCCTCTCAAGCCTGCCTTGCATACACACGGTCACACAAGTCCGGTGAACTTTTGACTGCCAAGAACGCGGTGACGTAAAAGACTACGAGGAGCCGACAAAATTTAAGTTCTATGCTTCCGAGCATGCGTCAAATTGTTTCCAAGCATGCACGTTTTTTTTCCCGTCGGAAAAGCATACAGACGAACGGTTTTCCCGCTAGGATGAAAAAAGGAGATCCTGCTTTCTTTTTTTTTTCTTTTTTTTCGGCAGTTTTCCCGTCGGAAAAACTGCAATGGAGCATACACATGGTCCGAATTCCTGGCCAAAAGCTTTCTTTGCAGTTTTTCAGACAGGAAAAACGGTCGTGTGAACGAGGCATGAGTCTGTCATCTATTAGCACTCCTAGATCCTTCTCTATCCTTGATTCTCCCAGAGGTTTTCCACCTTGTGAATAATTTGCATTTATGTTTTTTGCTCCCAAGTGCATTACTTTACATTTCTCCACATTAAACCTTATTTGCCATTTGTCTGCCCACTCCTTTATTTTATTCAGGTCATTCTGCAAAATGTCTATGTCCTGATGTGAGTTTATTGCTCTACTTTAATTTAAACTGAGACTGAGCTATTTTTCCCGTTCTCTATATCATTTATAAATAAATTGAATAGAATATAGATAGTTGGCATCCCTATTCTGTGCCACATACCTCCAAGGTCAGATAGTTTGGCCCATTTCTGACTGTATTAACCTACTGTTCCTCTCCGACAATAGCAGAATAGCAGACATCATACATACGATACAAATCTGTAGTAAATCGGCCTTCGCCTGTGCATAGCAAGATCTCAGAAAATATGTCCTATAAGTCCTGCATAGCACATGATGCAATAAATTGTCTCCTAAACTAGAAAACAGAAGGTATATTGTGAAATAAAAAAAAAAAAAAACACAAAGGGAAAAAGAGTGAAGGAGGGCAGGGAAACAGGGGGGGGGGGTGTGTAGGGTTTAGGATTCTATAGACCTGTATGTTCCAGGCCCTAGAAGTCACTATGTCTAAATGTGCGGGAACGTTTGTAGGTCATTCACTTGTCTGTGACAAGTTGGAAACGCTGCCTATCCTTTTCCTGGGGGTATTCCAATCGACTTTACATAGGAATAGTACCTATTAGTATGAAGCTGTCGCTTTGTATTGAAGCCAACACTCCAACTTTCCCACTCTGTCCTGCGCAGTATGAATAATCTCTTCCACTGCTTCTATTTTATTCACCTTCGTGAACCATGGTTCAGTATCTGACAGTGGGTCGGTATGCACAATCTTATGCTCTATATTTATTTATTTATTTCCTAACCTGTTTAGGAGTCTGGATTCTGGAACCAGATTGATCAACTTAAATGAAGTTGTGCTTGTAGAAGTCATCCTAGAGCAGTGGTTCTCAACCTCGGTCCTCAAGTACCCCCAACAGGCCATGTTTTCAGGTTTTCCTTTATTTTTGCACAGGTGCTTTAAATCGGATTCAATTGCTTGGTATTTTGGACAGCTATTTTATCTAAGAGAAATTCCCAAAACATGGCCTGTTGGGGGTACTTGAGGACCGAGTCTGAGAACCACTGTCCTAGAGGGTGCCATCGATACAGTGATTCGTTTTCTCAATTTCCAGTAGTCTTTGGAACCAAAAAAGCACAACGTGTTGGGGAGATTCCAGTCCAGCACCTGTCTATTAATAGATAGCATACTATTATGCCCCATACACACGATCGTTTTTCTTGCCATTTTTTTTTCTTGCCGTTTTTCACGTCGTTTTTTTTTTCATGTTTCCTCTCAAGCCTGTCTTGCGTACACACGATCATTTAAAAAAACGATCAAGAAAAGCGCAGTGACGTACAACACGTACGACGGCACTATAAAGGGGAAGTTCCGTTCGAATGGCGCCACCCTTCATGTTAGTAAAGTTTGTTGAGCGACGATTCGCTCTTTTCAGTCTCGTGCTTTTCAGTCCGTGACTGCGTGACGAATGTGCTATCTCCATTACGAACGCTAGTTTTACCAGAACGAGCGCTCCTGTCTCATACTTGATTCTGAGCATGCGCGTTTTTTTTCACGTCGTTAAAGCATACACACTATCGTTTTTCACGTCGTTAAAAAAAACGACATGAAAAACGACGTGAAAAAAGAGAGCATGTTCGAAATTTTTAATGGCCGTTTTTCACGTCCTTAAAAATGCTCTGGAGCCTACACACGATCATTTTTAATGGCCATTTTTTTTAATGGCATTTTTAACGGCATGAAAAACGATCGTGTGTATGGGGCATTACACCGTATGTAAACTCAAAACTTTTTCTGGTTGCAATTTGAACAGGGTAGGGAAGGGTTAAAACCCCTGCCAGGTTGTTTTTTGCTATCTGTGTACCATCTGGGAAATTTTCATTTAATTCTTGTACCAACTAGAAATTAGTGGAAATCTCCCAAAGTGAGGGAAACTCCATTACCTACTGGAAATTTTTCTTTACCTCTAGTTCTGAGGACAATTCTAAAATGTTGGATTTTACCTCCCTTTCTGTTGCAGTGACAATGGTCAACAGTACAAATAGGGGGGGGGGGGTTAAATCTCCCCAGTGCAGACTCAGACAGAAATAAAACTTGATAAAAGGTCTAACCCTTCCCTACTCTATTCAAAACTTAAAGAGGAGCTCCAGTCATATTTGTGTTTATTCAAAGTCAGCAGCTACAAAAACAGACACTCACCTGTCCCAGAATCCAGCGATGTGCTTACCTGAGCCGCTCTTTTCATCGGTGTTGTGTCCACCGGCATCTCAACTGTGGGCACCCAACTGTGACCGCTTTCGACTTTATAGCTGGATGCCCGCTGCGCTTTGTAAATGGATCCACAGTCTTATAGGACCTGTGATGTGTTCCTGAAGACTACGGGGGTGAGGAGAACCTCCGTTCGAATCTCCTAGGCCACAGGTGTCAAACACAAGGCCCGTGGGCCGAATCCGGCCCTCCAGGCCATTTCATGTGGCCCTCGCACCTCTCCTGCAGCTGCAGGAGAGCTCCAGCCCTCCTCTGGTCCTACTCCAGACCCTTACTTTCTGCTTTCAAGCAATGCATCCAACTTCTTCCCAGCAGCAGCATAAGGAAAGGGGGTGCACTGTGATGTAAGGGAGAGTGGGGGACTCAACTTCTGATGGTGGGGTGGCTCTTGACATCTAATGTAGAGGGGAAGGGATGCGCTGGACATCTAATCTTACAGATACAACCGGCCCTTTTGAGGACAATCATAATGCTGATGCGGCCCGCAATGAAATTGAGTTTGACATCCCTGTGACCTAGGCAATCCGTGTCAAAAATGAAGCACCTGCTCCCCCCCCCATTTGCCATTTCATTAAGGGGAGGAGGCATTAAAGCAGGAATTCCCCTTTTGGGTGGAGCTCTGTTTTAAAGAAAAAGATTTTGCCTAGGGATCCACTTTAACAGTACATCTTTTAAAACAAAAATGCTAAATGGTTAACTTTCACCTTCTATCACATTGGGAACTCAATTTTTGACCTATCTGTTACAAATTCCTTATGTGGTCATTATGATAGTCTCTGACTTTTCATGTTGGATTTATCCTTATATCAGGGCTTGACAAATTTGCTTGGAATCTAGGAGCCAGCTAAAAAAGTTAGAAGTCAGGTTTTTTTTAACCGACCGACAAAGCTTTATTTTCAATATAAAAATGAACAATTTTGAAAAAAACACTGATATCTATACACTGAGTGGCATTCAATGTACCAGATATCAGTGTGCAGTAGTGAATAGCACCTAGTAAATAGGCCAGACAGGGCAAGAAGGAATGAAGTCCACCATTCAGGGCCCAGGGAAGCCTTGTATTTTTACCAATGAATTCAAGGCTTCCCCTGATTGACCAGGCCAGGGTTGAGAGGCAAGTGGATCAACAATATCTTCACGGATCAAATTAAAAGGCTTCTCCTGAATGGCGGAGATGCCAAGAATAACTCTTTATAGACCGCAACAGAGGAGAATTTGCTTGTATTGATGCTGCATGCTGGAACAAAGCAGTGCTTAATGCTGGACAAAAAATAAACTATTCTAAGTGAACTGAAACCATTTTTTAATTCTTATTTATTCACTGATCCCATTCCCAGTGCCACTGCCAGTCAGGTGTTCAAACCAAAACCATCCATATATACTGTAAAATAGCAGTTTCTGGCTGCATTGAGTCACTCTCTCTCACCTTAACGCCGCTGTCCGCACTCTTTGTGTGATATCACCGTTATCACGTGACTGACGTGTGTACTCTGCACTGTCTGCAGCCTCTAGGCAGCTCCTTTACTGAGTGACTCCCCGTGGCAGTGATGTAGGTGGCCCCGCCCCCTCAGTGTAATTCCCCAATCCCCAGGGCAAGAGGCGGCTGGAGGCGGAGCGCCTGCCGCCTATCTCTGTGCTCTCTGCTGCAATCATCCCCGACCCCGCACACAGATAGGCACAGCTGACGGCGGCGGCTCCATGACGATCCGATCCATCCCGGTCGGCAGCTTGCCTCACTCCAGTCTGCTTGGTATGCCGCTGGGAAGCATAGGCCTGCAGAAGGCCGCAAAGCCGCGGCCTCAATTAGTGGCCAGCGCGGCCCGACGAGATTGCGCGGTCGCGGGGGGGAGACATAGGATACCCCAGCTTTGTCGCCAGGCCGCTAATTCTAGTTGCAATTGCGACCTGGCGCCTGGGGTTTGTCGAACCCTGCTATATTATATGTTGGAAAGTTCAACAAGAAATAGTAGAAAACACAAGTTGGGTGGGAACACATGAACAGTTTGGAATGAAGTCAGGGAGATCTCTCTGGAGGAGTATACAAGGTGGAGTGAGCCCTAAAGAAATCCTGCTATGAATTATCCTATATTTGAAATATATAGGCCACTGATATTGTCTGTATAGTATTTTCTTTTCAGAACTTTAACATGAAAATAAAGGGGTTGATTTACTAAAACTGGAGAGTGCAAAATCTCTTGCAGCATAGATCCCAGTCAGCTTCCAGTTTTTTTTTCCATCAAAGCTTAATTGAACATGTTGAAGTTAGAAGCTGACTACCATGCACCAGATTTTGCACTCTCCAGTTTTAGTAAATCAACCCCAAAGTTTGTAAACTCTTTTGAGAAGTCCTGAGAAAGCAATTCATTTCTATATGGTGCCCTGCAGCCATTTCAACTTGTGTTCTGTGGAACCCTAGGGTTCCTCCAGAGGTTGCTAGGGGTTCCTTGCGCAACCTTTGCCCCTTAGATGAGTAATAATTTACATAAATTATTTTGGTGTCTATATGGGGGGGGGGGGGTTCTTACCAATGATCACAAATGTAAGGCGCATTTACATAGTTACATAGTTGGTCAGGTTGAAAAAAGACACAAGTCTATCAAGTACAACCAAAGAATAAAAATAAATAATTCAATCCCATATACACAAGCCTACACCCGCAGTTGATCCAGAGGAAGGCAAAAAACCCCAGCAGAACATGATCCAATTTTCTACAGCAGGGGAAAAAATTCCTTCCTGATCCCCCGAGAGGCAATTGGATTTTCCCTGGATCAACTTTACCTATAAATGTTAGCAGGGCTTTTTTTCTCAGACAACAGGTGCAGGAACTCCCCTTTTCCGAGTCACTTGTTTTCTCCTCCCCTACCCACCTCCGAGCACCATCCCTTGGTTCCATCCCCTACCCACCTCCCAGTACCGCCCCTTTTAGACAATACAGAACCAAGTATCATTTTGTGGTGCTAAGTAATTTGTATGGAATTTGGTCATGATATCAAGAAAAGTAGTAAAATAGATCCCCCTCAGCCAGCAACAATAGATTCCCCCTAACAATGTACCACCCACAACAAAATTTCCCCCCCAGCAACAATAGACTCCCGGCAGCATCAACAGATCTCCGCACAGCCAGCATTAATAGACTCTGGCAGCCATCAGCAATAGACCCCCTCCCCAACAGTAGACCTCCTTCAGCAACAACTGACCCCCAGCAACAATAGACCCCCTGCAAAAATAGATCCACCAGCAGTAAGCATCAATACCCTGCAGCACACCCCAGCACCCCTTGCCATTACATACAGTCAGTCCAGGAGGTGCCGGAACTGCGTTCCCCGCGTTCTCGCTGAAAAAAAGCCCTGAATGTTAGTACCCAGTTATATTTAGAAAAGTATCCAGGCCTTTTTTAAAGCAATTGACTGAGCTTTCCAGAACAACCCCTGGAGGGAGCCTTTTCCACATTTTCACAGCTCTTAAGCCTCGTACACACGCACGGTTTTCTCGGCAAGAAAGCTGCTGGGAGAGCTTTTTGCCGTGAAAACCGTTCGTGTGTATGCTTTCTCGTGGGGGGAAACTGCCGGGAATCCCGACGAGAAAAATAGAGAACCTGCTCTCTATTTTCTCGTCGGGATTCTCGGCAGAGTGTTTCCTGCCGAGAAAACCGTGTGTGTGTGTGTGTGTGTGTGTGTGTGTATGCTTACCTCTTCCCAGGTAAACCCGCGCATGCTCGAAAAGACTTTGACACATGCGCGGTAGCATACAAGGGTAGTGTAGGGTGTAGCAAGATGGCGGGGACGGCATAGAATGTGACGAGCGCAGGCTCGTCATAGTCGATGACGTCACCGCGTTCTTGCCATTCAAAAGAACGGCAGTTCTTTTGAATGGCTGTCTGTATGCACGGCTTGGCAAGGAAAGCTTGCCAGGAATCCCGTCGGGAAAACCAACGTTTTTTTCCTGACGGGATTCCCGGCTGTGTGTACAGGGCTTAACTGTGAAGAAACCTTTCCGTATTTGGAGATTAAATCTTTTTTACTGTAGACGTAAAGAGTGCCCCCTTGTCCTCTGTCATGACCTTAAAGTGAATAACTCAACACCAAGTTCACTATATGGACCAATTATGTATTTGTACATGTTGATCATATCCCCCCCCTTAATCTCCTCAAGAGAGAATAGATTCAGTTTCTCTAATCTTTCCTCATAGCTGAGCTCCTCCATGCCTCTTATCAGTTTGGTTGCCCTTCTCTGCACTTTCTCCAGTTTTCCAATATCCTTTTTGATAACTCGTGCCCAAAACTGTATTGCAGATGAGGTCTTACTAATGATTTGTACAGGGGCAAAATTATATATCTCTCTCTCTCTCTCTGGAGTGAAAGGACTTTGCTCGCTTTGGAAACTGCAGCGTGGCATTGCATGCTATTATTGAGCTTATGATCTACCAAAACCCCCAGCTCTTTCTCCACCATTGATTGCCCCAGTTGTACTCCCCCTAGTATGTATGATGCATGCCTATTCTTGGCCCCAAGTGCATAACTTTACATTAAAGTGGATGTAAACCCACTACCATCATTTGCAAGATGTTAATATGTATAATGATATACATGCCTCCTGCATGTATCGTTTTGTTTTATTACTCACCCCCACAGCTTTAATTTACCCCGCAATATCACAAATTGGTGGGTGTTTCTCATTCCCGCCGCTCTGTGGGCAGAGTCCTAACATCAGAAGACTCCTCCGTCCACTGCTACACTCCCCTGGCCAGCCGGCGTTGCGTGCACGAGCCACGTGCCAGGGGAGACTGAAGTGCATCTGCAGGAGTAACAGAAAGCGTTCTGTGGAGAAGCAGAGTGCACTCATGTTTCTCCTGCGCATGTGCACAAGAAACAGTAGGATAATTGAGACCGAGAGGCAGAGCTTACTCCTCCGTCCCCCACCGTGTCCTCCACATGCCCCGCGGTGTCTTCCTCCGACCCCCCCTCCTTCCCTGCAGCCGCCGGCTCTCCTCTACCGCGGGCTGCAAGGGGGTGGAGGGGGGCTGCGCGGGGGAATCTGTCAGGATGGAGAGCGGAGACAGGGGCCGGTATGTCAATTACCAGCCCCTGTCTTTTCTGAATGGGACACAGAGCGTTAGTTACCGATCGCTCTGTGTCCTGTGATAACTGAGCAGAGTAACCTGTGTGTTACTCTGCTTCAGTTTATGAATGGACAAACACAGTAAAGGCAGCCAATCCTGGGAGAGCTGGAGGGGAGGGGGGTGTGAATTGTGAACTTTTTACACATGATGTGCCTGTCTCAGGCTAGTGCACGAGGTATGTAAATAACCTGTCGCTCAAAGCAAGGGGGAGGATTTGACAAAGTTTTTTTCCTCTGTTTGTCAAGATTTATCTCACTGAACAATAAAAGAGGAATGCGCAGAGCTGGATTAACTCTGTGTGCCAAGACTGGACTCAAATGATAGGAAATCTTATACTCTACATTGTGACATCAAAAAATAAATAAAAAATTTCGGGTTTACATCCACTTTAAACCTCATTTGCCATTTAGTTGTCCAATTAGACAGAGCATTGAGGTCGGCTTGTAAATTGGCGACATCCTGTAAGGACGTTATTCCACGGCATAGCTTGGTGTCATCTGCAAAGACAGAAATGTTACTTTTGATCCCAGACCCAATATCATTTATAAAGATATTAAAAAGTAAGGGTTCCAACACTGAACCTTGGGGTACACCACTGATAACCTTGGACCATTCAGAGTAAGAATCATTAACCAATACTCTCTGAATTCTGTCTTTTTAGACAGTTTTCTATCCATTTACAAACTGACATTTCCAAGCCTGTAGACTTTACCTTACACATTAGCCGTGTGTGGGGAATTGTATCAAGCGTTTTTGCAAAATCCAAGTACCGTATATACTCGAGTATAAGCCGACCCGAGTATAAGCCGAGTTGCCTAATTTTACCACAAAAAACTGGGAAAACTTACTGACTCGAGTATAATGCCGCGTACACACGATCGTTTTTAATGTCATTTTCAAAAACAACGTTTTTCTCGACGTGATTTTTCTTGTTTCCTCTCAAGCCTGTCTTGCATACACACGTTCATTAAAAAAACTGCTTGAGCAAAGCGCAGTGACGTACGACGGCACTATAAAGGGGAAGTTCCATTCGGATGGCGCCACCCTTCATGTTAGTAAAGTTTGTTGAGCGACGATTCGCGCTTTTCAGTCTCGTGCTTTTCAGTCCAATACAGCGTGATGAATGTGCTATCTCCATTACGAACGCTAGTTTTGCCAGAACGAGCGCTCCCGTCTCATACTTGATTCTGAGCATGCGTGTTTTTTTTCCCCTCGTAAAAGCATACACACTACCGTTTTTCACGTCGTTAAAAAAAACAACGTGAAAAACGACGTGAAAAAATAGAGCAGGTTCTCATTTTTTTTTAGGCCATTTTTCACGTCGTTAAAAATGCTCTGGAGCCTACACACGATCGTTTTTAATGCCCAATTTAAAAAATAGCATTTTTAACAACGTGAAAAACGATCGTGTGTACGCGGCATAAGCCAAGGGTGAGAATGCAGCAGCTACTGTAAGTGGAAGAGGGTCAACAATGCCCATTTGCACGTCTCACTGTGCCCATTGCAACCTCACTAAGCCAATTGTCACTGTGCCCAACCTCACTCTGCCCATTGCCACCTTACTGTGCCCATCCTTACTGTGCCCATCCTCACTGTGCCCCTAAAATTGAAATTGTACCTGAAATTGAGAGGCTGCTGGTGTCCATTCATTGTTTAAAACTCGCGGTCTCTTCCTGGTCCCTTCCGTGATAGGCGTTTCTAAGCAGACACAGTTCCGCCTATCACGAACGTTCTCTCATCCTCAGTTTCCCAGCAGACACTGTGTTCAGTGTTCCGCCAATCACGGGTGTCCTCTTGTCGGAGGATGAAAAGGCATCCGTGATTGGCGGAACACTGAACACAGTGTCTGCTGGGATGGGTGAGGATGAGAGAACGTTCGTGATAGGCAGAACTTTGTCTGCTGAGAATCGCCTATCACGGAAGGGACCAGGAGGAGACCGCGAGATTTAAACGATGGACACCCGCAGCCTCTCAATATTTTCAGGTACACTGACTCGAGTATAAGCCGAGGGGGGCACTTTCAGCCCAAAAAAAAGGGCTGAAAATCTTGGCTTTTACTCGAGTATATACGGTATACCACGTCCACCGCCACCCCTCTGTACAAGGTTTTACTTACCTCTTCATAAAAAGAAATCAGGTTTGTCTGACAACTTCTGTCTTTCATGAATCTATGCTGTCTGTTACTTAAAATGTTTTTTTTTCCAGCAAGAACTTGTCTATGTGGTCTTTTATTAATCTCTCCAGTATCTTCCCAACTATAGAAGTTGCCTAACTAACAGGTGTATAGTTACTTGGTAAAGGCTTTGATCCCTATTTAAATATAGTCACCACATTGGCCCTGCGCCAATCCAATGGTACTATTCCTGTCATTAATGAGTCCCTAAAAATTAGATACAATGGCTTTGAAATGACAGAGCTCTATTCTTTTAGTGGGTGTATGCAATCTGGTCCAGGTGCTTTATCCACCTTTATTCTGTCTAAATATTTCTGAACCATATCACTTTTGAGCCACTGTGGATCATTTGGGCTGTGTCACTACCATCCCCGTTATGGACATGAGCTCCCCCATGCTCCTTTGTATACACAGAGCTGAAGAAAGTATTTAATAAATGAGCCTTCTCTTTGTCCCCAGTGACCAACTCACATTATTTTGTAAAGGGCCTACATGCTCAGATCTGACCTTTTTACTATTAATATATTTGAAGAATTTTTTGGGGTTTGTCCTACTGTCTTTTGCAATCTGTCGTTCATTTTGAATTTTTGCATCCTTGATTTCCTTTTTATATATTCTATTATATTCTTTGTAACATTTAAACAATGATAGCGTTCCTTCATTTTTATATTTCTTAAAAGCTCTTTTATTTAATTATAGCCAATTTAACCTTGGCCGTGAGCCACATAGGTTTTATTTTTAGCCTTTTAAACTTTTTGCCCAAGGGAATATACTTTGCAGTGAGTTTACATACAGTCACTTTGAAGAATTCCCATTTCTGTTCTATGTCCAATGATGTCAATATTCCCTTCCAGTCCAAGTCATGGAGAGAAGCCCTTTCTCCTTGGAAAATTTGCTCTCTTAAAGTTAAAGTGATACTAAAGGTTTGATTATTTATTTTTTTATACTTTTTTTTTTTTTTTTTTTCCAATAACAGTTTTATTAAGAGATTTTTTGCATATATACATGCAGGAAAATACAGAGTTACTATGGCAAAGTGATTGCAAATCTCGCGTATATCAAAATCTGGTGCATCAGCATTATTGACCTATATAGTATTACATAGGATCGTCAGTAGATTCTCAGCCTATGCTGCTAGAACATAGTGACTGCTCAGGCTGAAATAGTCACTAAACATAGTAGATTATAATTATAACTTTTGGAGCCGCGAGAGGACTCAAAGAGTAATAATAAAAAAATGTGAAAGAAAGGGGAAAAGGATAGAGTGAGAGAGAGACGTCATCAGAATGGTTCAGTTACCGCATGAGGGTGGGTCCTCCCGGTGGTGCCACAGCTCCCAGACCTTATCATGGGCCTCCAATCTATCTTGAAATGCCTAGTAGGCAACATTTTGGAATGCAGGGGATCGGTCTCTTGAGAAGTTCGGCCAGCAACTGCTGGACCAAACTCCAGAAAGGAGCGATCAGCGGGCAACTCCAGTAAATATGGAGGAGTGTTCCCCCTAGCCCCTAGGCAGCGCCAGCAGTGGTCAGAGCTAGTAGGATATATGGCATGGAGAACATCCGGAGTCATATACCAGAAGTATAGGACTTTGTACATATTCTCTTTGTATAGCGTGCAAAGCGAGCTTTTCGCCGCCTGAGTCCAGATCACCCACTAGTGTTCCACGGGGATCTCCTCGCCAAGAGCCTTTTCCCATTTAACCATGTAGGCATGCTTACCCGCCGTATCTATGGGCCATGCATTCAATATTTTATAGACTTCTGATATTAATCCCCTTTGAGCCGTTCCTGCCAATATCAGTCGCTCAAAGGGAGTCGGGGGAGAGAACTGCAGGTTCGGTGCAATGGTCAAGGCATAATGGCGTATTTGGAGATACCCATAGAATTCCCGGCGTGGTAGATCATACTTGGTCTGCAGTTCAGCAAAGGGCGCAGTTTACGAGTCAGGGGGTCCACCAGGTTCCCAAAGTGGAAAAGATTCTGCGTTGTCCATGGGGTAGACATACGATGGGTGAGACTATCTGGCACTTTGGGGTTACAGGCAAAAGAGGTCAGGAGTGAGTTGTCGGAGGTCAGCTTGTGTAGGCGTATCAGCTTGCGCCACATTCGCCGGAGCGTGGTCATAGGGCCCAACATACGCTCAGGGTCTACCTCTACGTTTGCACTCCATAATAAGTTGTTTGGGTGTACAGGAGCGAGCCATAGCTTTTCAATTTCCATCCATTTGTTGTATGAGCGCAAGGTAAACCAGGAGGCTATTGCCCTCAGCTGGGTCGCTTGGTAATATTTAACACCGTCTGGGTATGCCAGCCCTCCATCCGATCGCGCCGCAATTAGTACCGAGCGAGGGATCCTGTGCCGTTTGTAGTTCCAAGTGTACTGGAGCAGATCTGTCTGGAGTTTTCTCAAATGGGCATAGGGCACCAGAATGGGCAAGGTTTGAAACAGGTACAATATTTTCGGGAGGATTGTCATTTTTACCGATGCCACCCTCCCCAGGAGGGATATATGGTGTTTTTTCAACTGGAGGAGAAGGGCTCTAATGGTAGACGAAAGGGGGGGGGGAGTTTTCTTGGTAAAGGGTGGTATATTTTGGGGTGATGTGAATCCCTAAATACTTCAGGGCGGTAGTTTTCCAGGTATAAGGGAAATTGGCCCGTAGATGAGCTGCTTCCCCTTCTGGAATGTTGACCGGGAGTGCCTCCGGTTTGGACGCGTTTATTTTGTACCCTGATAGGGCTCCGTATCGGTTAAGTTCCGCATGTAGGTTTGGAAGGGAAGTTCTAGGTTGGGTCAGTGTAAGGATTACGTCGTCAGCGAATAGTGAGATTTTAAACTCCCTATCTCTAACCATTATGCCCTTGATGTCCGGGTTCCCACGAATAGTGGCGGCCAGAGGATCCAGGCATAGCGCAAAAAGCAAGGGGGATAGCGGGCATCCCTGCCTAGTGCCATTAGTCACTGGGAACACAGAGGAAAGAGCAAAGGGGGTCTTAACTTAAGAGGAGGGGCTTGAGTATAGATGTTGGATTGCCCGGAGGAAAAGGCCCCTGAACTCTACATGGTGTAACGTGGCGAACAGGAAGGGCCATCCAAGGTGATCAAAGGCCTTCTCAGTGTTTAGGCTAAGTAGCAGGGACTGCAGGCCCTCCCTGTTCGCCACCTCCACCAGGTCGATTATCTTCCTGGTGTTATCCCCCACTTGGCGGAGCGGGACAAAGCCCACCTGATCCTTGTGGATAAGGGAGGGGAGGACAGTGTTCAGGCGGATGGAAAGTAATTTAGTGAAAATCTTTAGATCCGAATTTAAGAGGGCAATAGGCCTGTAGTTGGCACAAAGGGAGGGATCCTTATCTGGTTTTGGTATCACCGTAATAAAAGAGCGCTGCATATCCCCGGGGACAGAAGTATTATGGAGAAAGGCATTAAACAGTTTACACATGTGAGGGAGTAAAAGAGGGAAAAAGGCTTTGTAATATTCATAGGGGAAGCCATCTGGTCCCGGGGCTTTAAGGGAGGGTAGGGATTTAATGGTTAGTTCTAGTTCTTCTACTGAGATCGGTGAATTTAGGGAAACCAGGTCTGAGGGTCGTAGGCGGGAAACCCCACTCTGCTCTAAGTATTGACTTATGCGCTGGGAGAGATCGGGGGAGGGGGGGTTATTGGGAATGTCTGGGTTGTTGTAGAGGTGTGTGTAGAAGTCTGCAAAAGAGCGGGCTATCTCCCTGGGGTAAGACACCAGGCATTCCGAGCTGTTTTTGACTTGGTGTGGAGTCGAGGTTTGGGTGGTGTCCCGCAACTTCTGAACTAGGAGGGAGTGAGCCTTATTACCTTTGTCGTAGAACAACTGTCGCAGTCTAACTAAGGCTTTCTCCACTTGGCCTATCACTAGATCACCAAGAGTCGCACGGTGGGAGATCTTTTTAAGAAGTGTCAAGGTGGGGGAGCTCTGCAGTCCATGTTCCAGGACCTTAAGCTCCCTCTCCGCCCGCAATTTCAGGGCTTGTGCATTTTTTTTTCTTGGCCGCCGAGAGGGCTAGGCATTTACCCCTTATCACTGCCTTATGGGCTTCCCACACTGTAGAGAGAGTCGTGTCCGGGGTGTTGTTTTCCTCAAATAATACTTTAAGGCAGGGATATTCAATTAGCGGACCTCCAGCTGTTGCCAAACTACAAGTCCCATGAGGCATAGCGAGACTCTGACAGCAGCAAGCATGACACCCAGAGGCAGAGGCATGATGGGACTTGTAGTTTTGCAACAGCTGGAGGTCCGCTAATTGCATATCCCTGCTTTAAGGTGAATTCCATTTCGGATTTTGAGGGAAGGTGCTGGAGGAGGAACGTATTCAGATGCCAGTTATAGGGTCTGCAGATGGGGGTACCTAGTTCTATGGTCAACAGGACCGGGGCATGGTCAGACCAGGAGATCGGATGTATCTGCACTGCACGGGTCAGACGTAGGGCAGAGTTGTTGACAAAGAAATAATCTATCCAGGAATGTGTGCGGTGGGGGGCTGAGTAGAAGGTGTACTGTCGGTCGCCAGGGTGGAGAACCCACCAGGCATCAAAAAAGAGCGTAACGTCTAGAGAGCTGGCGGAATAGCCTTGCGTCTCTAAGCACTTGAGGCGGGGGTGCCCTGGGGTTCACCACATGGCAATCCGAGGTGGCAGATTGGGTCAGGTTAAAGTCCCCCCCCCCACCACTAGCAACCCATGATCAGATCGGAATAGGCGGGCATATACCTTAGATAGGAACCCGAGCTGCCGGACGTTTGGGGCATAGACCGCACAGAAAGTGACCTCCTGGTCCTGCCAGAGACCCCGGAGGATAAGATAGTGGCCCAACGGGTCACTGTACTGGTGAGAGCTAACGAAGGGCGATCCCCTTTTAATAAATATGGCCACTCCTGCCCGTTTATGGGGCCCTGAGGAGAGATAGATCTGAGGGTAGTATTTAGAGGCAAACGCAAAGGATCCCCCTTGTCAAAATGTGTATCCTGGACCATAATAACATCCGCCCCCGACTGCCTAAACTCCCTCAGTGCCGGATGCCTTTTCCTATTGGAATTCAAGCCGTAAACATTTGAAGATAGTATCTTAGCCATGGGTAGGGTACTTATCTGATGTGGATGGAGGAGTTCCTGATACCAGAGGGAGGAGGTCCAGACAGGTTCTGTGATACCGCTTCGGAGCCAGACGATAAGGAGAAAAGAAAGGGATAAGAAAAACGAGAAAGAGGAGAGAAAAAAGAAAAGTTAGTGTCAAGGAACATTGGTATTTTTTTTTTTTTAAATAACAAACATGTTATACTTACCTCCACTGTGAAGTTCGTTTTGCACAGAGTGGCCCCGAACACCGTTTTCTGGCGGCTCTCACGGCTCCTCCCCTCATCAGATAACCCCCTAGGAGAAGCTATCTCCCGGGAGGGTTACCTTGCGGGCACGCTCCCGAGTCCAGCATTTGGCGTCCATAGCCGCCGAATGTCGGACTCGGCCCCGCCCCCCGGAGCCCACGTCATTGGATTTGATTGACAGCAGTGGGGGCCAATGGCTGTGCTGCTAATAATCTATCCATTTAAGAGCCGAGAACCCCAGGCAGAGACACAGCGCATCCTCGCCGTGAGACATTCCAGGGCTCAGGTAAGTAAAACGGGGGGGGGGGGGGGCTGGGGGGCCTGTGACTGCCAGAAGTTTTTTCACCTTAATGCATAGGATGCATTAAGGTGAAAAAACAGGAGGGTTTACAACCCCTTTAAGTGTATCCATCTCAGTATCCATCACCTTAAAGAGTAATGCCACTTTTGTTGGGAAAAAAAAACACCATTCCCCTCTGGGTGATCTATCTACGTTACAAGGATTTTAACAAACTTTGTTGCAGATTCCAACCTTTTGTTATTCTGAAGAAACCCCTTTTGTGTTTGTCTGTGTCCATGTTCATAGTGAATCTAATGGGAATGGTTTCATAATTATCAATCACCTGCTGCACCTGCAGGGCTCTAAGTTGCAGGGTCTGCATCCCTTTTTTCCTATTAGGAGCTTCTTACCAATAATTACATTTTTGTTGCAGGGGATGCCTGAAATCTGATTTGTATCTTAGTGTAGACTTTTGGGAAAATTAGTGAGCCAATCACACAAGCAGTTAATTATGTTTCTGGGGGGCGTTCTGTACTCATTCTGTTTACAGAACACCTAAATGTAGCCATATTGCATTGCATTTTACAGAAAATTTACTAAAGATTGAAAAGGAAAGGCCATTTTTAATAACATTCAATTACAATATGACTTGTGTCGCAATTGTATATGCTATATTATTATTTTTTTTTTTTTTTTTTATTTGATATATTTTTTCACCATATAAGTGGAGTTACCCTTTAAAGTGGTTGTAAAGGCTGAATGTTTATTATCTTCATGCATTCTATGCATAAAGATGAAAACCCTTCTGTGCGCTGCTCCCCAACACAGCCCCCCTAATACTTGGTTATGAGTAACCACAATGTAACTGTGTGAAACGTGTTTTTTGTGGTGCGATTTGAGCCCATACAAAATGAATAGGCTGAAATCGCACTGCAAAAAAATTGCACGTGATTTGAACAGGAATGCGATTCGACTCCTGTCCGAATCGCATGCAGTTTCCCGCACCACTACATTGTGAACTCAGGCTTGTCATAGTGATTTCAGCCTGGGTTAACACAGTAGCAGTGCCGAAAACCAGATGAGATTCAGACAGGAATCGCACTTCATTTCTGTTCAAATCACATTTGATCCTTTGCCGTGCATTTTGAGCCTAATCGTTTTGTATGGGCTCAAATCGCACCGCAATGGTATCGGTACTCGGTATCGGCGAGTGCTTGACCAAAAGTATCGGTACTCATACTCACCGGTAAAAAAAACAACATATTGGTGCAACCCTAATTTCTAGTTTAAGATAAAGGATACGATTTTGAGGGTACTGCTTAGGGTCCTTTCACACGGGGCGGATCCGTGCAGATCCGCCCTGTGAAGCTCCGCTTGCTCAGCGGGGATCGCTCCGTTGATCCCCGCTGAGCCGACGGATGACTGGGCGGTCCCCGCACACTGTGCAGGGACCGCCCTGTCAGAGCGCCGCTCTCCCCTATGGGGAATAGGATGACGACGGACCGTAGAGTCCGTTGTCATCCGATCCGCTCCGCCGACGGAAGGAAAAATAGGGTTTTCCTCCGTCACACTTTGGCGGAGCGGATGTCAGCGGACATGTCACCGCTGACATCCGTGCTTCCATAGGGCTACATGGAGGATCCGTTTCAGGTCCGCCTAAAAAACTGACAGGCGGACCTGAACGGACCTCCGTGTGAAAGAGCCCTTAGGCACAATTAACATTGCTAGATGTTCCCTATAAAATACCAGTTCTTCCCTGTGTGAGTATAGGTTTCAGAATCTATATATGTTTATGAATTGGATATTCACACTACCCTGGTGGTTCAAAAAAAGGGATTTTTATAACAGCTTACCTGTAAAATCCTTTTCTTGGAGTACATCACGGGACACAGAGCGACTTAGTCATTACTAATGGGTTATATAGATACCTTCAGGTGCTGGCACTGGCAACTTCCAAAACCGGAAGTACCCTCCCCTATATAAGCCCCTCCCATCCGGGAGCACCTCAGTTTTGTAGCAAAGCAATAAGTGTCCCAAAAAGAGGGGTGGGAGCTCTGTGTCCCGTGATGTACTCCAAGAAAAGGATTTTACAGGTAAGCTGTTATAAAAATCCCTTTTTCTTTTTCGTACATCACGGGACACAGAGCGACTTAGTCATTACTAATGGGACGTCCCAAAGCAATGCCAAATGAGGGGAGGGATACACTATACATAAGCTGGGTGCCATCAGGCATGAGGCTCTTTTGCGGCCTGCAACACACTGCGCCCAAAGGCGACATCCTCCTGACTTCTAACGTCTACCTGGTAGAATCTAGTAAACGTGTGTACTAAGGACCATGTTGTGGCCTTACAGACTTGAGCCAGGGAGGCTTGGTGATGCACTGCCCATGAAGTTCCAACTGCTCTTGTGGAGTGCGCCCTAACTTTGAACGGAGGCGGTCTCCTTTTCAAGCCATAGGCTTGTATTATGACCTGTCGAATCCACTTGGCTAAAGTAGATTTTTGATGCTGCCTGACCCTTTCTGGGGCCTTCCGGCAGAACAAACAAAGTATCCGTTCTGCAAATCTGAGCAGTGGCTTTTAGATAAGCTTTAACTGCTCTTACTACATCCAAAGAATGCAATAACTTTTCCTCTACCGAGCTAGGTTTGGGGAAAAAGGAAGGAAGAACCACATCTTGGTTCAAATGGAACCTCGATACCACCTTAGGAAAAAAGGCTGGATGAGGACGTAATACTACTCTGTCCTTATGGACAACCAGATATGGCTCCTTACAGGACAAGGCGGCTAATTCCGATACTCTTTTAGCCGAACAAATGGCTACTAAGAAAATCAATTTCCTGGTGAGAAGAACCAAGGAAATGTGCCGCAATGGTTCAAATGGTTGTTTCTGTAGAACCGACAGAACCAGGTTTAAGTCCCATGGACATATGGGAATACTAACCGGAGGGCTAATACGCATCACTCCTTGTATGAAAGCTTTGACTAATGAATGCAAAGCCAAGGGCCTTTGAAAAAATATTGACAAGGCCGTCTGACCCTTGATAGTACTCAAGGCAAGCTTCCTATGTACAGCCCACTGTAGGAAGTCCAGAATCCTACCTATTACGTACTTACGTGGATGCCATTTCTTGGCCTCACACGTGATGTACGCCTTCTAGATCCTATAATAGATCTGCCTGGATACCGGCTTCCTGGCATTGATCATGGTAGATACCACAGGATTAGAGAGCCCTCTCTTTTTTAGAATGTGGGCTTCAATAGCCAGGCCGTCAAACCTAGGGCTGGTAAGGAAGGGTAGTATATCGGTCCTTGCGAAAGCAGGTCCGGACGATGTGGGAGGGTCCAAGGACTTCCCACTGACATTTTTTATAATCTCCGCGTACCATGCCCTTCGGGGCCACGCTGGAGCCACCAGAATCACTGGTTTCTTTTCTACCCTGATTCTGCGGATTAATCGCGGTGGGAATGCATATATCAGCTTGAACTGATCCCAAGGGAACACTAGGGCATCCGAACCGCAAGCTAGGGGATCCCTTGTGCGAGACACAAACCTGTCCACCTTTGCGTTGAATCTGGATGCTAGCAGATCTACATCCGGTGTTCCCCACCGCTGGCATATTGCCTGGAAAACCTCGGGGTGAAGAGACCATTCCCCCGGGCATAATTGCTGGCGACTTAAAAAGTCCGCTCTCCAATTTTCCACTCCTGGGATGAAAACCGCGGATATGGCTGGGACATATCTTTCTGCCCATTCCAGTATGCAATTCGCTTCCCTCTGGGCTGCACGACTCCTGGTGCCACCCTGGGGATTGATATATGCCACCGCTGTGGCATTGTCTGATTGAATTCTGACAGGGGACCCTTGGAGTTTGGATGTCCATGCTACTAGGGCATACCGGGCTGCTCGTATCTCTAAGAGATTGATGGGCAGGGCCTTCTCTGCTTCTGACCACTTGCCCTGGAGAGACCATTGCTCCAGTACTGGCCCCCCAGCCTATGAGGCTGGCATCTGTAGTGACCACCTTCCAAGAAACCGGACTGAAGGGTTTCCCTTTTTCCAGATTCTGGGGCACCAACCACCAATGGAGGCTCTTGCGAACGGAAGGGGACAGGGACATTGGTAAGTCTAAAGCCTGAACTTTTTTGTTCCAGGCTGACAGTATGGCCCTCTGCAAGTTCCTTGAATGGAATTGACCGTAGGGTACTGCTTCGAATGAAGCCACCATTTTCCCAGCAGCCTCATGCACAGGCGTATGGATGGTTTTCTTTTTTGTACCCACTAAGTGGGTCAAATCTTTCAAAGACGACACCTTCTCTGGAGGTAAGAAAATCTTTCTCTGATTTGAATCCAGTCTTAGCCCCCAAGTATTCCAGACTTTTGACTGGTTTTAGGGCTGACTTGTCTCGGTTGATAATGCAACCGTGAGATTCCAGATACTTGATTGTCTTGTGAACGACCACTTCTAGTTTTTTCCACTGAGTGGTCTATCAGCAACAAGTCGTCTAGATATGCCATTATCGTTACACCTTGTGTTCCTAGTTTGGCCAATCGTAGGGCCAGAATTTTTGTGAACACTTGTGGTGCTGTGGCCAGACCGAAAGGTAAGGCTCTGAACTGAAAATGGCGCCCTTCTACTGCAAAGCGTAGAAATTTCTGGTGGGCCGGACAGATGGGAATATGCAAATAAGCATCCCTTATGTCGATCGAGGCTAACCATTCCTGCCCTTGTAGGACGGTGGCCACCGATCGGATCGACTCCATCCGAAAAAGTCCTGATATGTAGGAACTTGTTTAGCCCTTT
Source organism: Rana muscosa (assembly GCA_029206835.1). Classification (NCBI taxonomy): domain Eukaryota; kingdom Metazoa; phylum Chordata; class Amphibia; order Anura; family Ranidae; genus Rana; species Rana muscosa. The sequence continues at coordinate 912,338,104 of CM055117.1, forward strand.
TATATTTAATATGGGCCTCACGTCCCCATTTGTTTGGGGACTGTGACAAGGTTCGAGTAAAACCCGAACCCGCTTTCTTCCAAGGGAACCTCATGATTACCCTTGGAGCAATAGTTGTTCTAGTGCCAGAAGGAGGGATCCTCTCTTCTGGGGATCGCTTGGCACGTTTGACCTCATAAGATGGGCAGGAGGAATGTCTTTTAACTCCAGCCTGTATCCCAGACTTACTGCGGAGATCACCCATCTGTCTCTGATGGTGTCCCGCCATGGTCTCTGTGAACAACTGAAGTCTTCCCCTCACCCGATTGAGTGGGGGCAACCCTTCATGACTTGGGGGGAGGTTTTGTACCTCTCTTGACCCAGGGTTTCTTGTTACCCTGTGATTGTCCCTGATTTCTGCCCCCTGGATTTGACCGCGGAGGCCGTCAGAACTGTTTCACAGCCGATGTGCCAGGGACTGGAGAAGTAGGCCTCTTAAAAGAAGGACTTCTACCCTTGTTCTTAACCGGCAAGAGTGTACTTTTACCGGCAGAAGTTTTCTGGATATATTTGTCCAGATCTTCTCCAGATAAGCGTTCTCCATGAAATGGGAAGCTAATCAGCAATTTCTTACAGGGAGCTTCAGCAGACCAGTTTTTGAGTCATAGAAGCCTACGCATATGTCTACAGACAGCGTAAAGCGGGAGGCCTGTTGGATTGTATCCTTTATGGCGTCCACCGCAACACAAGGCTCTAGGTAGGTCAGCTAGGGCAAGAGCCTGCTGATCTGGTAAGTCCCTTAAGACTTGTTTCAACTGATCTTTCATTGCTTGGCAGGCTCCAATCGCTGCTCTGCAGGTTGTGTCACCATGCTTGCTGTAGAGAAAGCAGATTTTAGTAAAGACTCCAATTTTTTATCTATTGGGTCTTTGAACATTGGAACATTATCTACTAGACATGTCAGTGATTTATTTACACAAGAGATGGCTGTGTCCACTGTACGGACCCTCCATTTTTTAATGAACTTATCCTCCATGGGATAGATCACTGGAAATCTCTTGGGGGAGTAAATATTTTAACAGGATGCTCCCAATCCTGGTAAATAAGCCCTTCCAATAAAGGGTGGATTGGGAAGGAACAGACAGTCTGGGGAGCTTTCAGCGACCCCAGGCGAGGAAACAGTAGTGGTTGATGGTTCCGCCAGAGGCATTTAAAATGCTGCTCGGACCATGTTAGTCAGAGACTGAACCCATAATCTTTCAGCCTGAGATACTGAGAAAGGTTCTTCCACTGTTGATTCCTCTATAACTGAATCAACCTCCTCCTGATCCCCTTCAGGTAGGTCGATCTCTGTGTGGGACTGTTCCTCCACTAACAGGCACTCTGCAGGAGGAGACGGAGATCGGACGCGCTTTTCCTGTGACAGGGAAGCAGCGATCAATGCTGTTAATCTCTCTTCCAATCCTCCCAGAGTTGAGGATAAAACCTCCTCTGTTATATATACAGGAGCAGGTGGACTGGGGACAGCCGCAGTACCAGGTACTCCTGCGGGGTTTCCTACGGCTACTGACCTCTGAAATTTCAGGGGAGATTGGCGCAGTACAGCATGCCCAAAATCCTCAGAGCCCGATGGAGACCCCTTTCGCTTCTTGGAAGACTTATTTCCAGAGCGTCTGGACGACATATCTATAAGCACAAAGCTGAGGTATTCCCGTCGTCATACACCAATTTTGCTGGTAATAGTCTAACACAGTTGCTGCTATATACCAGCTGGTGTCCACTAAAGTGTCTTTCTATGGGGATGCCTGCATCAACCGCCTCTGTGTGCCACCGTTTTGTTGCTAGCTCTGCTTGCATCCAGCTGACACTTGTACTGTGTCTTTTACACATGCTGGGACGCCTGCACATGCGCAGAAGCGCCGCGGCGCGCATCGAGCGTCATCCACCCGCCCCGCCCCTTTTTTTCATAGGAGGCGCGCGCGCGCCCGTGCGCCATTGGCGCCCTTTTCGAAACCAAGCAGGGACTAGGAGCCAGGGCCCTTTTTGCCGGAGGGCCTGTGCGGTGGATGAGCGCAGCAACAGGGCAGAGGAAGTGGATTCCCACAGAGAACTTACCAACTGCCTGGATCTTTTGACTTGAGAAAACCAAAGATCCACATGACAAGAAAAAATGGACCACAGCGGCCTCTAGTGGTTTAACACAGGTACCGCGGTCCTCCTTTTTTTTTTTTTTCTTGACTACTATTAAAATATTTAATTTTCCAGTAGTTACAGGCATACACAGATATTAGCGGGAATACCGTTAGGTAACAGACAGAAAGACAAATTAGGCTTGGGGGTCCCCCAATAGAACCAAGTTCCTGGGGGCCCCCACTTACCTGTTCCCCGCCGCAGGACTCTGTTTGGTCCACAGAAGCCCAAACTTCACCTATCACGGCAGGCATTGTAATTAAACCTTCAGGGACCGGGTTCCCAAGGATTCCACTCCCCTGGACCTGTATAGCACCCTGCACAGAAAACATCTTGGTCGTGGGTATGACCAGAGCTCTGGATCCCAGGGTCCAGCCCTCCTAAGAGAGGCATTACAGGCAAAACCTTGCTCTTCTGCTGCAAGGCCCGGGTACCGACCGTTTAGCTATGAAGCTTTTTTGGTGGGATCCGGAACAGCTTACTAAGGCCCGTAAAAGAACCTGTACGCAAGCCCAGTGAAAACACATGTTACTCTTTGGCCAACACCTTAGACACTGGCAAAAAAACTGAGGTGCTCCCGGATGGGAGGGGCTTATATAGGGGAGGGTACTTCCGGTTTTGGAAGTTGCCAGTGCCAGCACCTGAAGGTATCTATATAACCCATTAGTAATGACTATGTCGCTCTGTGTCCCGTGATGTACGAAAAAGAAATGGGCAGTGCCTTATAACATGCAATAATCTACAAACCCTCTAAATCCACTGAATACACAGTAATAATTCACCAGACAAATATGATTTCTTTATAAGCTGTTCATGCATCATACAATTGTCAACATCTTGTTTGTTGGATAAACTGCCGTGTTGACTTTATGGGAGAGCTACTTCACACACACACACTTGGCTTCAGTGTAGATGGGGAATGTATATTGTTTTTTGTGTAGAATAACTCCCTTCTTTTATTATTTTTAAAACTTAAAATAACATTCTATTTTGTGCTGATATGCCCCCCTGAACAGCTAAATACTGGATTGTACTTCTGTTTTTCTGCTGACCCACCTTCCTGCAGAATTCTCAACCCCCGGATCTCTTAAAGGGGTTGTAAAGGTAAAAGTTTTTTCACCTTAATGCATTCTATGCATTAAGGTGAAAAAACATCTGCGGATTAGCGCCCCCCCCCCCCCCCCCCCGTTTACTTACCTGAACGCGCTTTCATCTCGGCCAGGCTTCTCGGCGCATTCATTGGTTGATTGAAAGCAGCGCAGCCATTGGCTCGCACTGCTGTCAATCACATCCAATGATGCGGCGCGCCAGGGTGGCGGGTCAGAGTCATACAGTGAGCGGCTATGGCCGACGGCTGTATCACGGGAGCGCGCCCACAAGAACTCATCACCAAGCGAGCTTGCACGCATGAAGGTGATGAGTTCTTGCAGGGGGGAGCCGAGACAGCCGCCGAGGGACCCCAAAAGACCAGCTGCACAGTGGAGGTAAGTATGACATGTTTGTCTTTTAAAAAAAAACATTTTTTACCTTTTACATACCCTTTAAGGGCTCTTTCACACGGGCGGATCCCGTCATGATCCGCCCCGTTAATATCCACTTGCTCAGCGGAGATCGACCGGTTGATCCGGGTCCCCAAAGTCCGGAAGATCAGGCGCAAAAAAGTGACTCGAGTATAAGCCGAGGGGGGCATTTTCAGCACAAAAATATGTGCTGAAAAACTCGGCTTATACTCGAGTATATACAGTATTTATAATGTTTTATAAATATATATATATATACACAAATCTTTTGCCTTGCCTTCCTATTTTAATCTGAATGGGTTGTTTTACAAGGTAAGGATTCATATATACAGTTCTTGGAACTGCAGTCTGCTCACATAATTTGTAATGAAAACATCTTTGCCATTCTGAAGCTTCCCTCCAACCACTTTGCATATTATTTTATATATACTGTGATTCTGTACTTCCCAAATATGCTGCAGAAATCTCCCTCCACTGAGTCTGGCTGCAACCATTTTAACTGTGGGCAAATGAAGCTGCTGCCTGTTCACTTCCTGGATTTACACAGACACACCTGCAGCTCCATTGACCCTCTTATGACTCATCCCCCTTCCTTTCCTGGCAAACTCTCACCAGAGTGAGAGAGAGAGCTGTGCATGATGTCATAAGCCTAGGAAAATGACCAGACAAGAAACAAGAAGGGGGCTGTATAAGGTATTTACTGGCAGAAAAAAATGTATTACTATCCAAAGTTAAAACAACAAGGGTAGAAGATTTAATAGATGGAAATTCGAAAAAATTACTGAAGTTCCACTTTAAAGTGACACACTAAAGTGTCTTTTGTTATTTTAAAAAAAAAAAAAATATATATATTTTTTTTTTTTTAAATAACAAACCTGTCATATAAGTTCGTTTTGCACAAAGGGGCCCCGATCCACCAGTTCTGGGGTCCCACGGCGGCTCTCGCTGCTCCTCCCCGCATTAGATAACCCCCTCTGGGAAGCGCTGTCCCATATGGGTTACCTTGCGGGCACGCTCCCGAGTCCAGCATTCGGCGTCCAATGCCGAATGCCAGACTCGGCCCCGCCCCCGGCACCCGTGTCATTGGATTTGATTGACAGCAGCGGGAGCCAATGGCTGCGCTGCTATCAATCTATCCAATCAAGAGCCAGGAACCCGTGGGGAGAGCGACGGCGGGGACGTGCCCACGGACATTCGGGGCTCAGGTAAGTAAAATGGGGGGGCCAGACACTGCTAGGTGTTTTTTCACCTTAATGCATAGGATGCAATGTGCATTAAGGTGAAAAAACACGAAGGTTTACAACCCCTTTAGGGCTCTTTCACACGGGACGGATCAGTCATGATCCGCCCCGTGAAGCTCCGCTTGCTCAGCGGGGATCGCTCAGTTGATCCCCGCTGAGCCGGCGGATGACTTGGCGGTCCCCGCACACTGTGCAGAGACCGCCCCGTCAGAGCGCTGCTCTCCCCTATGGCGAGATCGGATGAACACGGACCGTCTGTCCGTGTTCATCCGATCCGCTCCGCCGACGGAAGGAAAAATAGGGTTTTCCTCGGTCACACTTTGGCGGAGCGGATGTCAGCGGACATGTCACCGCTGACATCCGTGGCTCCATAGGGCTACATGGAGCGTCCGTCCAGGTCCGCCTAAAAAACTGAACGGACCGTCCGTGTGAAAGGGGCCTTAAGCATTATCACTCCTAATAGAATAAGACTGTATGTTTTATTTATTTTTAATACATTTGTGTTTGTTGATTATAGGCTGGCAGCCACGTTATTTTGTATTGGATGGAGGCATCTTATCATACTATGACTCTCAGGATGATGTTGGGAAAGGAACTAAAGGAAGCATAAAAATGGCTGTGTGTGAAATCCGAGGTACGATTTTCATTATTTTTGTTAATAATGATTTGTATATTACTATAGTATTAGCTTCTTCTGTTTAATAGTCCATATAGTATAATGACTGAGGAAGGAACCTGACTACTCCTGAAAGCTTGCATCTTTTTATTACTTTAATTGGAGAAGACTGGGCATGAATTAAGCCCCAATAATTGATAGATAACACGATACAAGACTTTACACTTGGAACATAGTAGTAATGTTAGTTCATACGGGGACTATAACTAAAACAATAACATTGTGACATTGTTTATAAGAAATAAGGATGGGTAACGTTTACCAGAAAAAAATTACTTTTACCAGTGTAAAATATTAGTCAGAATTAAATAAAATAGCGTAGCAATGGAGGAAGAAGAATGGTGTCAGAATCAGGAATTTATTCCTCAATATAAAATTTACTTTAGGAACATTCCCAAACTTTCAAGGATTTGTGAGTGCCTTAGAGCAGGGATCTCCAAACTTGCTAAACAAAGGGCCAGTTTTCTGCCCTTGAGAATTTAGGGGGACTGGATGGCAGCCATTGGGAGTGGGAAAATATCCCGCATCAGAGGGAGTAAACAATGCCCTATCTTTGGTGTCAGTGAGAGGAATTGTGCCTCATCGTTGGCGTCATTGGCAGAAATTGTGCCCCTTTGTTGGTGTCAGTGTATGAAATAGTATTCCAAGGGCTGGATAAAAGTGTCAGGTCACCTGAGGCCAGGTAACAGATGCACACCGTTGGGGTCAGGAGTGCACCGCTATGATAGTGGGCCCTACGGCTGACTGCTGCGGATGAAACCCTGGGTGATACAGGAAGGCAGGTCCACTGGGGCACCAACACGGATCCCACAGGGAGCTAGAACATAAGATTCCCCAGGGCGCGGAGTCTAAGAGCCAGCAGGTGTTCACCAGAACCTCTAGTGGTGAGGATGGACTACGCTGCAGCTGACTCCAGGTCGCAGCCCCCAGGGTCTCCCAGCTCACGGTAGGCTATAGGAGGAAGCTACGGGTCGGGGCGACTAGCAGACAAGGATAAACGGAGAACAAGCCAAAGGTCAAGGGTCACAAGCAGGCAGGGATGGTCGAGAAACGTGCCAAAGTTCAGGGTCACAAGCAGGCGGGGATGGTCGGGAACACGCCAAGATCGGTAACAGAGACAAACGTAGAGCACACGGCAAACAGGAAACCAAACGCACAATATTGCACGGCAAGGCAGGCTTGGAGAACACAGTGTTAAATAGTGGTTCCTGTTGAGGCTAGGGTGGAGCCACACTGAGGGAAGATTACATAACCATGCAGGTGTAAGAGTGTGGCCCTAAAGCTGATACACAGACCAGGTAAGAGACAGACAGGGCATGAAAGTATTACTGCAAGGTCATGACAAAAAGCAAGCAAAGGGCCGCTTCCAGCCACAGTTTGGAGACTACTGCCTTAGAACACCCAGAAATCAGTAGGAGTCTCAGAGGAAATGTTTGCAAAGATTTGTGCAAACTTTAAAAAAAAACACTACAGGGGGTCCCCGGGTTACGAACCCGTTAGGGACTTTCCTCCTGTTTGTAAATCGGAAATTTTCGTAAGTCGGCGCGCAGACCGGCAATTACGGACATTTCCGATGTTCCGTCGAATGCCGTTCTGCGCATGCGTGGCCAATTACGGACATTTCCCGAGGCTCCGTCTGGCCGCGCATGCGCAGAACAGCAGACAGTCTGCCCAAAATGGCAGAGGGTCCCCGCAGCGCCCGGTTCGTAAGTAGGAGAAGTTTGTAAGTCGGGGATCCCCTGTACAGTCCATTTAACATGGTTTCCTATGGATGTAGTTCACATCTGTGCATTTTATGGAAAGGGCCAGGGACGTTTTTCTGTTTTTTTAATCCATAGACTTCAATGGATTAAAATGTGTATTGAAAAATGCAAACTGCACCTGCAATATGCAAACTGCAACCTGCATAGGTGTGAATCAGGCCTTAGAGATATATTATTGTAGGCTTGCAAGCACTTTTGAAAAAAAAGCCAAGTGGGAGGATATGCGTTCAATGAATATGTTCCCTGCATTTAATAGAAAAGCTGCAGCCTCTGTATCCCTTTTACATGTCCTAAAATGTATGTATCAAGATGAATCTCCCATTGCAGGGTATGCTTTTAATTTATCTTCAAAGCTGACTTCTAGAAAAAGCTGTGCGCTAATCTTGTTTGAAGGCGATAGGAAATCAGTTTTTGGTCATTTTAGCAAATCATAGCAACTGCAGATTAAAATGCAAATGAAATTAATAGCAGTGAAATATAAAATGCGTTGCGTGTCGGCTATACATGTCATGTCTGTTTTGGCAAAGGTAGAATGTTACTTTTAAATATTCGGTGAATCCGGACAAAAGCTGCCATGGATCCTCATCTCTTCCTGGTAAAAATCCAACACTTGTCATTCAAATGCCAGAGCCTATCTTACCCATTAAAATTATTTGATAGTTGGATGACAGGGGTGGGGATTGGCACCTGGTAGGGTAGAGCTTAAGCCTAGAGCTCCATGTACTCTAGGCTTGGGATCCAATATGGTTCCACAGGGATTGCTATAAAACATCACAAGGTCCCTGCACCTCATCACTATTGTTCCCCTGGAAAAGTTTTAGGCCAGGTCAAGGGTAACTAGAAGCAGCCCATAAGGATGAGATGTTAATTGTGCATTTTGACCAGACAAGTTTATGCCTGTGCAGATACCTAACAGCTATGTTACTTCCCTAAGCAAGAGATCTAATGAAGTTCTCAATAGGTACTGGCTTATCGGTTGGAAACAAGTTTTTTGACAGAGAGAAGCAGGAGAGTTCCATGAGATCTGCTTACGTTAAAATTATATATATATATAATATAATTAATATATATATATATATATATATATATATATATATATATATATATATATATATATATATATATATATATATATATATATATATGACATTTAATTTATAAACACTTGTCCTGTGTTATCTGAATAAAGCAGCTCTTTCCATCCCTTGCAGTGCACCAGGCTGACAGCTGCCGAATGGATCTCTTCATACCGAGAGAGCAGTGCTTCTACTTGCGTGCGGAGAATGCAGCTGAACGGCAGAGATGGCTGGTGGCCTTGGGCACTTCCAAAGCCTGCCTTGGAGATATCACCACCCATCAAGCAAAAGGCATGTAAGGACAGCTGTTCAGCGTAGAATGAAAAATGATGGTTGTGTACTCTAATTCAAGACACAATAAATAAAGACTTTGATAAGTCTATGAAAATTCCCCCCTCCTACCCACTGATACCTTCCTGGAGATACTCCACCGCTCCTTCCTCTGCTGCAGGCATCGTCAAAATAACCTGGTGTTTGCTGACATCACTCCCTCTGTCATGTGCCATTGGTGGATATAAATTAGTGAAACAATACTGCGCTAGTCCCAAAATAAACAACAAATGTGAACAAAAAATATTGAAGCTGCTACATAAAAAGTGACTAAATTATAAATAAATGTGAATGAAGATGTAGCGCTAGATTCTAAGGGAGACTAAAAAGACTTTTTGAGTCTCAAAAGTGAACATGAATAAGGTAAAGACAATGAAGTGAGTCCAAAAAAATGTCCGTTCAAAATTCCGTGATGGAGAAAAACTCAAACCATACGTGAAACAATATGGGTCATCACATAACTTCTGGAGGGAAAGAGAGGTATAATACTCTTACCGGGACCGGTGGATCTGCGGATTAGGCAGATCATAAGGGCAAGAGAAATCTCAATGGCAGTTCTCTTCTGCTTGTCTGAAAGCTGGATCAAACGAATCCCAGATGGCAGCTCTCCAGCAGGTTTCTCGACTTGAAAGGAGACTCTGGATTCGACAACAATCACTGTGGTCCTCAGATGGAACAGGAACAGCCTCCAGTCCGGAAGCACTTTCCGGAATTAAGATTTGCAACGAGGAGAAGACCTCAACTCAATCGACCAAACATGGAAAAGAAAATGAGGGGAATGCTCCGATGGTGCAGATCAATGCAGGTTTATTGAAAACCAACAAAGGTAAAAGTGATCACATACAGGTAAAAATATTAAAGGGCAGTGAGTGGAGTGGTGTACCAAGCCCGACGTGTTTCGTACCAGAGTACTTCAACAGGGGCATCTGAGCGGTGTGTTTCCCGCTCCTCCACTGCTACTGCCCATTGAAATCAATGGGACACCGCTCCAAAGATGCTGCTAGTAGGACTTTTTTTACCGTCCTGCTAGTGCCTCGGGCTTTCACACTGGAGAAACAGCAACCGCTGTTTCAGGTCGGTTTGCAGGCGCTATTTTTAGCGCAATAGCGCCTGCAAACCGCCCCAGTGTGAAAGGGGTCTCAGACACTTACCTAGAAATTAGAGAATGCCCCTGTTGAAGTACTCTGGTACGAAACGCTTCGGCCTTGGTACACCACTCCACTCATTGTCCTTTTTTTTTTTTTAATGTTTTTACCTGTATATGATCACTTTTACCTTGTTGGTTTTCAATAAACCTGCATTGATCTGCACCATTGGAGCACTCCCCTCATTTTCTTTTCCATGTTTTGTCGATTGAGTTGAGGTCTTCTCCTCGTTGCAATCTTAATTCCGGAAAGTACTTCCGGACTGGAGGCTGTTCCTGTTCCATCTGAGGACCACGGTGATTGTTGTCGAATCCAGAGTCTCCTTTCAAGTCGAGAAACCTGCTAGAGAGTTGCCATCTGGGATTCGTTTGATCCAGCCTTCAGACAAGCAGAAGAGAACTGCCATTGAGATTTCTCTTGCCCTTACGATCTGCCTAATCCACAGATCCACCGGTTCCGGTAAGAGTATTATACCTCTCTTTCCCTCCAGAAGTTATGTGATGACCCATATTGTTTCACGTATGGTTTGAGTTTTTCTCCATCACAGATTTTTGAACGGACATTTTTTTGGACTCACTTCATTGTCTTTTCCTTATTCATGTTCACTTTTGAGACTCAAAAAGTCTTATTGGTCTCCCTTAGAATCTAGCGCTACATCTTCATTCACATGTACCATTGGTGGCCAGACCTGTGCACTGTCACATGGGAGGAGGGCAAATGCTCTCTCATACCTAGAAGCGGCAAGCACTTTTACTAGCTGAGGCAGGAGTGGGGTGCGAGCACTGCAGAGGTAAGTTTCAGTGGGTCAAGTAGGCGATTTCACAAACCCTGTTCATATGTTCTGATTGGGCATAGTTGCAGGGGATGATTTACAAAAATTGGAGAGTGGTTTCTATGCAGAGCTGCAGATTTTGCAATCAGCTTCCAGGTTGTGTGTTTTTTTTTTTTTTTTTTTTTTTGTCAAAGCCTAATTGAAAAAGCTGAAGTTAGAAGCTGGTTGGCTGCCATGTAGATCTGCCCCAGAATTTTCACTCTCCAGCATTAGTAAATCAACCCCAGTGTGTTTCTTTACTGTCACATGGTCCATCTCTGGACCACATAGGTCCATCTAGACCAGGGATAGGCAACATGGGGCCTTCCAGCTGTTGTGGAACTACATTTCCCATGAGGCATTCCAAGGCTGGCAGTTATAATTACTCACAGAGGCATGATAGGACTTGTAGTTATGTAGTTAGGCCCCAGGTTGCCTACCCCTGGTCTAGACTTTAATCCTGTATTTACCTGTTAAGGTGACAAAAAACTATGTTGTATCTTTTAATACATGTAACTATATTTTTATTATGTTTTAAGCTGTAATTTGTGAAGCAACCAATGCATTTAAAGGTAGTCAAGTAGCCCGTGGTGTTGTACAGCCAATTTATTTTGTATCTGACACACTGGGAAGGTCCCACTTTATGCCCTTCTTCCCCCAAACCCCTTACAACATTTTTGGATGGAAGGGGTACCTAGCCCACATCCACTCGGATTGCCTAGGCGATCTGAACAGACGTTTGACCCCCCTTTGCCTTCTGGGGCACGTCACAGGTCCCAGAAGGTTGCAAGACCATTCACAAAGTGCAGCGTGGCTCACACGTGTACAGTGGAATTAGGCTGTGACTTTGGAAACATTTTGGATAGAGTAAGGGAGGGTTTTAACCCCTGTCAGTTTTTGCCATCTGTGTCTCATTAGGAAGATTCCGCTTTGCTTCCTGACCCTTAACCAAAACAGGAAGTTATAGGAAATGCCTCCAAAGCAAGGGAATCCCCTCTTACTCTTACTTTCCCCTCTTACTGCTCTGGTGTCAAACCAAAATTTAGGATTTTCTTTTACACTTTTAATGATAATGGTAAACAGGACACATAGAGAAGGGGCACAGAGCAATAGAAACAACATGTGAACAATAATAATATATTTAAACAATATGTAAGTCCTCAACACCAATATAAAACTAATACTATTTGGCGTCTGCACTAACTAATCTCTCAGTAATGTCTTTCAGTTGCATTTTTGTGTGAAGTCCTGCATAACCACGTCACCCCCTAAACCTAGGGTCACATCTATGTGGCCCTCCGAGCCATGTTTTACATGGACACGGCAGTCCATTAATTTGAATGGGCTCCTGTGCCTCCAGAAACACAGGGTAAAGATCTCTGCACCATTTCTGGAATTGCAGCCCGCATGGAAATTGCAAGTGCCGTGCGGTTCCCAATGCGGCTGTGATTTCCATTGCGTGCGGCATGCTATTAGGATTAATGACACCCGCAAGTATCCAGCATATTTTACTGTGCAGGTGGTTGCGGCTGCGGGTACAGGTGTAAATCTGCAGTGGGAGCCACCCACACAGATGTGAACCCAGCCGAAATTATATTTCAGAGTTGAAAATGTCAGCAGACTCTAAATTATCCACTTTGAAAGTTTATCTCCCTTACAGGGGAGTTATGGTCGGAGGCCCTGGATACACTGGTACCCTCAAGGATCTCGGCCAGGGACAAACTAACACCGTTTTTAATTACCTTCATAGACTATACTATACCCCCAAGAGACTATATAGAATGGGTAGGCGGGATTCATCGGAGTTCCCTCGCTGCCACGCAGCAGAGGGCGACTTTTTCCATATGGTGTGGCAGTGTACCCGAGTAGAGAGCTTCTGGAGGGAAATACTAACATTTCTGGAGGATACCTTAGAACTCCCAAATATATACTCCCCGGCCAGATGTCTCTTAGGAGACTTGGAGGAGGAGGACATATCCACTTCACAGAAAACACTTTTAAGAATATTGTTGCCCTGGCCATTCAATGGTGGAACCCGTCACCTCCATCTCTGCAAGGATGGGTGAAACTAGTGAATAATGTACAAACTGACCTATATGGCTAGAGGGTACCCTAAAAAATTTGAGAAGGTGTGGGCAGGTTGGATTGAGAAGGTTTCGGGAGAAGTAAGGGTATGATAGATGTACAGGGATACGTTCTAAATGGAGATGAGTGGGGGAGACTGGTGGTACATCAGGAGGTACTCAGGTTTAATATGATAAACACTTGGAGAGACATAGGTAATGAGTAGAATTCCTATACGTGCTTCTTTTGGTGTTTTTTTTTTTTTTTCTTTTTTTTTTTTTTTCTTGTTATTGGTTGTATAAAAATGGATAGATTTTTTTTTTCTTTTTTTTTCCTGACATTATGTACATGGCTTAACTATACGCTACTAAGTTTGATTGGAAATATTGTCGAATTATAATGTATGAGAATATGTACCGTCATATACTACTGTACTATACTGTGAACATGTATAATAAAAATTTACCCTTTTAAAAAAAAAAAAATTACACATTTCCCCATCCACACAATCAAGGTGGATGAAGGAATCCTCCCGCCACGTTATTGTATTCCTGACAGAGTGGACTTCTCCACTGTCAGAATACACTGATCAACGCTGCAGCTGATTGGCTGCAGGCGCTGATTGAATGATCGTTTTCCAGCATTCCCATTCAAGAGAAGCCAATCACTAGATCGACTCCAATCGATTCGGAAATGGCTATAGATTGAAATTCGACCGGTCGCTCTATGGCCAGCTTAACAAAGACAGTAGAGCGTCCCCTTAGTCATCCCACCAATGTTCACATATGACTAAACTAACAACTTTGGTTGGACCAATGCTTTTAAAGTAGAACTAAAACTTATTTTTAAATTTTTTGCGGATGAAGAAAGGGAGGGTTAGAACCCCTGTAAGGTTTATTTTTGCCATCTTTGTCCTATTGGGGAGATTTACCTCCCCTTCCTGCTCCATAGCCAAACAGGAAGTGAGAGGAGAACTAGTGTCCCCATTGGAACAGTTCCCCTCTAATATTTTTTTGGGGACAACCTAAAATTTTTAATTTTCTTTTACTTTTACTTTCACTTTCAATGATAATGGTAAACAGGACAAATAGAGAGGGTGAATCTCACCAACGGGGGTACAGACAGCAATAAAAACAAGTGTTCTAATCCCTCTCCACTTTGCCCAAAAGTAAAAAAGGTTTTGCCTTTAGTTATACTTTAAGTGACACTAATTAAAATTTATTTTGCTGTCTGTGTCCTTTCAGGGAGATTTTGCTTTACTTCTTGTCTCAGACACAGCAGAAAATAAGAAGATATCTATCAAAGTGAGGGGATATAATCTTTAAGACTGATGCCACCAAAATTGTTGTCCTAGTACAGTGATTGCGAACCTTGGCTCCCCAGATGTTTTGGAACTACATTTCCCATGATGCCCATGCACTCTGTAGTGTAGTGGAGCATCATGGGAAATGTAGTTCCAAAACATCTGGGGTGCCAAAGTTCGCCATCGCTGTCCTAGTAGATGATCTCCTGGTAATAGGACAGCTCAAAAAAGTTTGTATTTCCCATCACATCACTGTACTAGAAACAATGGTCATCAAGACCAAAATAAAGCCTACATCTCTTCATTGGGGACACGTAGCAATAAAACCTGACATGGGTTCTAACACTTCCTTTTTCTTTAGGACAGGAAGATGTCTGGACATCCACATGGCAATCAGTCAATCCTTTTTTTGTTTACCTGCATAAAAAAAGGTTTAAGTGAAAACTGATAATGAAGCTTTGAGATACTCAGTGAGAATAGCCATAGCGTTTCATCCAGACATAGCTGTACTGTACAACTCCATTTCCTTTTGTCTATGATCTGGTGCTCCTGGAACACTACTGCTGGTGATCCTGGAACACCTTCCTTGCTACCTGTCATACAGAAAGCCTTGTATAAAAGTCATTAGTATGATGTTTCTATCTGCCAATATAGTTTGATCCTACTCTGAAGGTTTAGAGGTGATAGAAGCAGAGAGAAAGGAAATAGCATAACCCAGGCTTCATCAGGTAGGTCCTACTAACATTGTGAGGAGGTTTGTGTGTGCTGTGGATGCAATGGAGTACACAGATTTTGGTGAAGAATACCCTTTCTAATGAAGCCTGGTGTGTTAAAATGCATTAATAGCTCACTGACTGGCTTCAGTTGCCTGGAATTGTTTTTGCGGTTATCTGATTGGTTGCAAGGCACAATACAGATCAATTAGAAATAGTTTTTTGCCAATCTAGTGAAGCCAGACAACTGGTAAAAGATTTCTGATTGGTTGCCGTTTGGTCCTAACCATAATTACATTTGTACAATATAAATCAAGGTTTTAAGACTTGTATCTTGTATGTAACATCCATACATAGAAGAAGATATACACTTGGCTGACTTAACAGAGCAGCTTTTATTAAGAGTAATGTCATAGTAAAGTGTATGCTGTATTTTATGAAGTATCTCTACATGGACTGTTAAGCACCTTTCTTTCTCGTACATCACGGGACACAGAGCGACATAGTCATTACTAATGGGTTATATAGTTACCGTCAGGTGCTGGCACTGGCAACTTCCAAAACCGGAAGTACCCTCCCCTATATAAGCCCCTCCCATCCGGGAGCACCTCAGTTTTTTGCCAGTGTCTAAGGTGTTGGCCAAGAAGAAACATGTGTTTTTCACTGAGCTTGCGTACAGGTTCTTTTGGGCCTCAGTAAGCTATTCCGGATCCGACCAAAAAAGCTTCATAGCTAAACGGTCGGTACCCGGGCCTTGCAGAGAAGAGCAAGGTTCTGCCTGTAATGCTTCTCTTAGGAGAGCTGGACCCTGGGATCCAGAGCTCTGGTCATACCCACGACCAAGATGTTTTCTGTGCAGGGTGCTATACAGGTCCAGGGGAGTGGAATCCTTGGGAACCCGGTCCCTGAAGGTTTGATTACAATGCCTGCCGTGATAGGTGAAGTTTGGGCTTTTGTGGACCAAACAAAGTCCTGCGGCGGGGAACAGGTAAGTGGGGGCCCCCAGGAACTTGGTTCTATTGGGGGACCCCCAAGCCTAATTTGTCTTTCTGTCTGTTACCTAACGGTATTCCCGCTAATATCTGTGCATGCCTGTAACTACTAAAAAAAAAAAAAAATGTAATAATTTTTAATGGTGGTCAAGAAAAAAAAAAAAAAAAAATGTTTTTTTATATATGTTTAGTATATTAAACTGCGGTACCTGTGTTTGTCCACTAGAGGCCGCTGTGGAATGTTTTTCTTGTCATATGGACTAGTTTCTTCTCAGAGAGCAAAGTCCAGGCAGCTGGTGAGTTCTCCTACAGGAAACTGTTTCCTCTGCCATGTTGCAGTGTTTGTCTATCCCCCGGCCTGCGGCAAAGGGGGCCCTGGCTCCTGTCCCTGGTTTCCATGTTTGAAAATTAGCGCCGAGGCGCACGTGGCCGCGTGCGTGCGCGTGCACGCGCCTCTATATATAGAGGTGGCCGGAAAAAGGGGCGGGGCCTGGGGGATGACGCTCTGTGCGCGCCGCAGCGCTTCTGCGCATGTGCGGGCGTCCCAGCAGGTTTTTAAAAAGCCACATTATTGCAGTAAGCTGGCTATGAAGTACAGAGACAGAGCTGGCAACATTTAAAGGCATACAGCAAGCGGTTGATACAGGCATCCCCTAGAAAGGCACATTAGTAGTCACCAACTGTGATATAGCAGCAATTGTGCTAGACTATTCTCAGTAAAAGTGGTGTATTACGGCTGGAATACCTCAGCTTTAGGCTTAGGAATATGCCGTCCAGTAGCTCCGGAACTGAATCTTCCAGGAAGCGAAGGGGGTCTCATCGGGCTCTGAGGATCTTGGGCATACTCCTGCTGCACCAGTCTCCCCTGAAGTTCAGAGGTAAGTGACCGTAGAGACCCCGCAGGGGTACTTGGTACTGTGGCTGTCCTCAGTCACCTGCTCCTGTGTATGTAACAGAGGAGGTTTTTTCCTCAGCTCTGGGAGGATTAGAGAGAGATTGTCAAAATTTATCGCTGCCTCCCTGTCAGGGAAAGCACGCCCGATCTCCGTCTCCTCCTTCAGAGTGCCTGTTAGCAGAGCAACAGTCCCATACAGGGATCGACCTGCCTGAAGGGGATCAGGATAAGGTTGATTCTGTTATAGAGGAATCAACAGTGGGGGAACCTTTTCTCAGCATCTCAAGCTGAAAGATTATGGGTTCAGTCTCTGACTAACATGGTCCGATCAGCATTTAAAAATGCACCTTGCGGAACCATCAACCACTACTGTATCCTCGTTGGGGTCGCTAGAAGCCCCCAGACTGTTTGTTCTTTTCCACTTCACCCTTTACTGAAAGGGCTCATTTACCAGGATTGGGAACGTCCTGAGAAAATATTTATTCCCCCAAGAGATTTCCGGTGGTCTATCCCATGGAGGATAAGTTCATCAAAAAAAAAAATGGAAGGTCCCTACAGTGGACGCAGCCATCTCTTGTATGTATAAATCACTGACATGTCCAGTGGATAATGTCCAAATGTTCAAGAACCCAATAGATAAAAGATTGGAGTCCTTATGAAAATCTGCTTGGTGATACAACCAGCAGTAGCAGCTATTGGGGTCTGCTAAGCAGTGAAGGATCAGTTGAAACAGGTCTTGAGGGACTTGACAGATCAGCAGGCTTTGCCCTAGCTGATCTACCTAGAGCCTTAGGCTTTGCGGTTGACGCCATAGAGGATTCAGTCCATCAGGCCTCCCGCCTTACGCTGTCTATAGACATATGCGTAGGCTCCTATGGCTCAGAAACTGGTCTGCTGAAGCTCCCTGTAAAGAATGGCTGGTTAGCGTCCCATTTCATGGTGAACGCTTATTCAGGGAAAACCTGGACAAATATATCCAGAAAATTTCCAGCGGTAAAAATACGCTCTTGCCGGTTAAAAGCAGAGTTAGAGGTCCCTCTTTAAGGGGCCTGCTTCTCCAGTCCCTGGGGCATCGGCTGTGTAACAGTTCCGACGGCCTCCTCGGTCAAATCCCGGGGGTAAAAAACAGGGACAGTAGCAGGGTAATGAGAAACCCTGGGTCAGGGGAGGTACAAAACCTCCCCCAAAGTTAAATTCATTGAAGCCCCCACTCAGTCGGGTGGGGGGAGGACTCCAGTTGTTCGCAAGAGACCTGGCGGGACACGATCAAGACAGATAGGTGCTCTCCGCAGTAGGTTTGGGATACAGTTTGGAGTTAAAAGACTCTCCTCCTTCCCATTTTTAAGGTCAAACGTGCCAAGGGATCCCCGGAAGAGAGAGTCCCTCCTGTTGGCACTAGAACAACTATTGCTCCAAGGAGTAATTATGGAAGTTCCCCTGGAAGAATGAGGGTTCGGGTTTTACTCAAACCTCTTTACAGTCCCGAAGCAAACGCGGACGGGAGGCCCATATTAATTCAAAAAGGGCTATACAAATTCCTGTATATCAGGACTTTCCGATGGAGTCGATCCGATCGGTGGCCACTGCCCTACAAGGGGAGGATTGGTTAGCCACGATCGACATCAAAGATGCTTATTTGCACATTCCCATCTTTCCAGTCCACCAAAAATTTCTACGCTTTGCAGTAGAAGGGCGCCATTTTCAGTTCAGAGCCTTACCCTTCGGTCTGGCCACAGCACCAAGAGTGTTCACAAAAATTCTGGCCCCATTATTGGTCAATCTAAGAACACGAGGTGTAACGATAATGGCATATCTAGACGACTTGTTGCTGATAGACCACTCAGTGGAAAAACTAGAAGTGGTTGTTCACGAGACAATCAAGTATCTGGAATATCACGGTTGGATTATCAACCGAGACAAGTCAGCCCTAAAACCAGTCAAAAGTCTGGAATACTTGGGGCTAAGGCTGGATTCAGACCAGAGAAAAATTTTCTTGTCTCGAGAAAAGGGGTCGTCTTTGAGAGATTTGATCCGCTTAGTGGGTTCAAAAAGACAGCCATCCATACGCCTGTGCAGGAGGCTGCTGGGAAAAATGGTGGCATCATTCGAAGCAGTACCCTACGGTCAATTCCATTCAAGGAAGTTGCAAAGGGCCATACTGTCAGCCTGGAACAAAAAAGTTCAGGCTCTGGACGTACCAATGTCCTTGTCCCCTTCCGTTCGCAGAAGCCTCCGTTGGTGGTTGGTTCCCCGGAATCTGGAAAGAGGGAAATCCTTCAGTCCGATTTCTTGGAAGGTGGTCACTACAGATGCCAGCCTTTTAGGCTGGGGAGCAGTACTGGAGCAATGGTCTCTCCAGGGCAGATGGTCGGATGCGGAAAAGGCCCTGCCCATCAATCTCTTAGAGATACGAGCAGCCCGGTATGCCCTAGTAGCATGGACATCCAAACTCCAAGGGTCCCCTGTCAGAGTTCAGTCAGACAATGCCACAGCAGTGGCATATATCAATCGTCAGGGGGGCACCAGGAGTCGTGCAGCCCAAAGGGAAGTAAATTACATCCTGAGATGGGCAGAAAGATATGTCCCAGCCATATCTGCGGTATTCATTCCAGGGGTGGAGAATTGGAAGGCGGACTTTCTAAGTCGCCAACAATTATGCCCAGGGGAATGGTCCCTTCATCCCGAGGTTTTCCGGACAATATGTCAGCGGTGGGGAACACCGGATGTAGATCTGCTAGCATCCAGGTTCAACACGAAAGTGGACAGGTTTGTCTCTTGGACAAGGGATCCCCTAGCGTGCGGCTCGGATGCCCTAGTGTTCCCTTGGGATCAGTTCAAGCTGATATATGCATTCCCACCGCCACAATTGTTACCTCGATTACTCCGCAGAATCAGGGTAGAAAAGAAACCAGTGATTCTGGTGGCTCCAGCGTGGCCCCGAAGAGCATGGTACGCGGAGATTGTAAAAATGTCTGTGGGGAGTCCTTGGACCCTCCCACATCGTCCGGACCTGCTTTCGCAGGGACCGATATACCACCCTTCCTTACCAGCCCTAGGTTTGACGGCCTGGCTATTGAAGCCCACATTCTAAAAAGGAGAGGGCTCTCTAATGCTGTGGTGTCTACCATGATCAATGCCAGGAAACCGGTATCCAGGCAGATCTACTATAGAATCTGGAAGGCGTACATCGCCTGGTGTGAGGCCAGGAAATGGCATCCACGTAAATACGTAATAGGTAGAATTCTGGACTTCCTACAATGGGCTGTAGATAGGAAGCTTGCCTTGAGTACTATCAAAGGTCAGATTTCGGCCTTGTCAATATTTTTTCAAAGGCCCTTGGCTTCGCATTCACTAGTCAAAGCCTTTATACAAGGAGTGATGCGTATTAGTCCTCCGGTTAATATTCCCATATGTCCATGGGATCTAAAATTGGTTCTGTCGGTTCTACAGAAACAACCATTTGAACCATTACAGCATATTTCCTTAGTGCTTCTCACCAGGAAATTGATTTTTCTAGTAGCCATTTGTTCGGCTAAAAGAGTATCGGAATTAGCAGCTATGTCCTGTAAGGAGCCATATCTGGTTATCCATAAGGACAGAGTAGTGTTACGTCCTCATCCAGCCTTTCTTCCTAGGGTGGTATCGAGGTTTCATTTGAACCAAGATGTGGTTCTTCCTTCTTTTTTCCCCAAACCTACTTCGGTAGAGGAAAAGTTATTGCATTCTTTGGATGTAGTAAGAGCAGTTAAAGCTTATCTAAAAGCCACTGCTCAGATTCGCAGAACGGATACTTTGTTTATTCTGCCGGAAGGCCCCAGAAAGGGTCAGGCAGCGTCAAAATCTACTTTAGCCAAGTGGATTCGACAGGTCATAATACAAGCCTATAGCTTGAGAAGTAGACCGCCTCCGTTCAAAGTTAGAGCGCACTCCACGAGAGCAGTTGGAACTTCATGGGCAGTGCATCACCAGGCCTCCCTGGCTCAAGTCTGTAAGGCCGCAACATGGTCTTCAGTACACACGTTTACTAGGTTCTACCAGGTGGACGTTAGAAGTCAGGAGGATGTCGCCTTTGGGCGCAGTGTGTTGCAGGCCGCAAAAGATCCTCATGTCTGATAGCGCTCAGCTTATATATGGTGTATCCCCCCCCTCATTTGGCATTGCTTTAGGACATCCCATTAGTAATGACTATGTCGCTCTGTGTCCCGTGATGTACGAGAAAGAAAATAGGATTTTTATAACAGCTTACCTGTAAAATCCTTTTCTTGGAGTACATCACGGGACACAGAGCTCCCGCCCCTCTTTGGGGACACTTATTGCTTTGCTACAAAACTGAGGTGCTCCCGGATGGGAGGGGCTTATATAGGGGAGGGTACTTCCGGTTTTGGAAGTTGCCAGTGCCAGCACCTGACGGTAACTATATAACCCATTAGTAATGACTGTCGCTCTGTGTCCCGTGATGTACTCCAAGAAAAGGATTTTACAGGTAAGCTGTTATAAAAATCCTATTTTTATCACTCTATGCTACAGTGCTGTATTTTTATGCACCTGCTAATGAAAATCTACCTTCTCTAGAATTGATTTCAGACAGCGAATCCCTGGGAAGGAAACTGTCAGAGCTTCGGCTGTTCTGTGATCTGCTTATGGAACAAGTGATGGAAGTAAAAGGAGCAGTGGATGCAGATGATCCCAGAGAACCTCCCAACAAGGAGGTAAAGTAACTGTAACAATCCAAAACACATGACACACAAGAAATGTCCAAGGACATCATGGCTAGATCCCTCATGCACAAAAGTTATTTGAGTGGCTTAATCCATTTGTATTTTGGATCAGCCAAGGCTAAATGTTTCACCACCATACTTTATCAGGTCAGACAAAACCCTTGCGGCTGAAATCTTAAAGTGGTTGTAAACCGCTGAAGAATAAAAAAAAACCAGACTAGCACATTATGAAATATTTACCTTAGAATGAAGCCCTTCCAGCGATGCCTGCTCACCCCTGAGGCGGATGACATCTTCCCCCAGTGTTTCATCTGGGTTCGCAAGCTTCGGCGCGGTTAGTGGCCGGAGCAGCAATGGCGTCACTCCAGTGCAAGCGCACGGGAGCCGCCTTTTCCGGCACAGGCTCTGATGGTCCGGCACTGTAAGCCAGACCTTCAGAGCGCATGCGCCGATGATGACTCTGGAGCTGCCTACTGCTGTGTCTGGCCAATCAGAACGTGTTTCGAAGGCACGGCCACGCCTCCTTTGTCAGTTGTTCCAGCTGACGAAGGAGGCATGGCCGTGCCTTCAAAATGCGTTCTGATTGGCCAGACACAGCAGTAGGCGGCTCCACAGTCTGACAGTTTTGGACTACTCCCACACAGAGACACTCCAAGGCTTATCGAGGCTTCAGCTGTTAGCTGATACGGCACTCGTGGACTCCTCATAGAGATACCCCGGCGGCTCATCTGTTGATGCTGCACATGGAAGCATCTACCCGCTCTAGCACTCTGTAAGTGCACCCTACATTGTACACATAATCTGTGTTTATATTGAATAAATTGTTTGCTGCCTAAGGATTTTCTTCGCTCTCCTTTGTCTGCCTTTCTCTCCCCACAGTGATCACGTTCCCCAGCCTGTGCCTGAAGCAGCCTCGCTCCCTCTGCAGCATCTATTTAGAGACTTCAATCTTAGGGGCTCATCCCCCAGAATTTTTCTTTTCAGTCCTTCCCTTTTTCAAGACTTTTATCAATTTTCATACATTTAATTTAAATGTTTTATTTATTTTTTATCTTTTCTTGCAAACGTTTCTATTATTGTAGCACTTCCATGTACCAGCATGCAGATCCTATTTATTCCTAATCATCAGATGGTTTAGCGCTGAACATTATACCTATCTTCGTATATGCGTTTTTTCTAATGGTTTTACCATGTGATCAGCTGTGCCAAATCACAGCTGATCACAATGTAAATAGGAAGTGCTGGTTATAAACTTTCCTCTGCTCACACTGACAGCGCGTGAGGAAAGGAAAGCCGATAACCGGCTTTCCTGCCAGGGGAATCTGCACTGATAATCAGTGCAATGATTATCAGAAAAACACTCCTGTGCACAAGTGGGTACCGGGTGAACTAGGGTTGGGATGGATTGTGTCACAGGCCTTGCTGCCCTCAAGAATGGGGGTATCCTAGCGATCACAAGAGAAAAGAAAGAAAGAGGGCGCACCGACCTTGCGCATTATCCTTAGGTGTGTTTTATTAAAAAATGAAGTAAAATACTACTCGCAAACAAATGGAAGACATTTGCAATACAAGAGATCTCCAAATGACAGCAATTGTTCTGAAGAGGAATGACTCCAGATGGTACCAGAGGAGTTAGGAGTTAACAGGGGCCACTGCTGGCTGACGCATTTCGAAGGAACACCTGGGGCTCTGAAGAAAAAGGTGTTCCTTCAAAACGCGTCAGCCGGCAGTGGCCCCTGTTAACTCCTCTGGTACCATCTGGAGTCGTTCCTCTTCAGAACAATTGCTGTCATTTGGAGATCTCTTGTATTGCGAATGTCTTCCATTTGTAAGTAGTATTTTACTTAATTTTTTAATAAAACACACCTAAGGATAATGCATAAGGTCAATGATTATCAGTGCAGCCCAATCAGTGCCCATAAATGCTGCTCATCAGTATCGCCTATCAGTGCTGCGTATTAGTGCTGCCTCATCAGTGCCCATCCGTGCCGCCTCATCATTGCAGCCTATCAGTGCCCATCAGTGAAGGAGAAAAATTACTTATTTACACAATTTTATAACAGAAACTAAGAAAAACGTATTTATTTATTTATTTATTTATTTTTTTTTTTGGTCTTTTTTGACTTGTTTAGCAAAAAAAAAACTCAGTGGTGATTAAATACCACCAAAAGAAAGCTCTATCTGTCTCAAAGAAATGATAAAAATGTCATTGGGTATAGCATTGCATGACCACGCAATTGACATTCAAAGAACTGAAATGAGCATGATAAGCGGATAAATCACATACCTGCTCCTTATATGCTCTGGGGACCAAAATTTCAAACTCCAGTTTCTAGGTGTGAAGCTATTACATGGGAGTTCCACTCTTTCTTCCTGCTAGATTTTTACATGTATTTCTAATTACAGATAATTCACCAGAAAGATTGATACTCCATAGTAGGTAATGCTCTACACAAGTCTGATTCAACGCAGATCTATCCAATAAACTAAAATATCAGTTTTGGGTGCAATGTCCAGATCAAGCTGAAATCCTAGCACACCATTTAGTCCAATGATGTTTTCATTGCAAAGAACGTTAAATGTAATTTTTTTTTTTCTTTATTCAACTAGCATGGATTTGTCAGTATGCGCACTTACTGTAATTCCATGCAAGCCAAAAAGCCTCTTCTGCAGTACACAGTGCTATCAGTCTAATGCCGCGTACACACGGCTGTTTTTCTCGTCGAGAAAAACTTCATTTTTTCCTTTCGACGAGAAAAACGATCGTCTGTGGGCTTTATGTCGTTTTTCTCGACGAGAAAAACGGCATTAAAAACGACGAGAAAAATTAGAACATGTTCTAATTTTTCTCGTCGTTTTTTGTCTGACATTTTTTCCGCAGCAGTGTTTCCCATAGGGAAACACTGCCGCGGAGCCCACAGACGGTCGTTTTTCTCGACAAGAGAAAAAACGACGTGAAAAACGACAGTGTGTGGGGAACAAACCGTTCCCTCGTTTTTAATGACATTATTCACGGCGGTTTTTTAACCGCCGTGAATAATGATCGTGTTTACGCGGCATTACACTAGGGATGTGCTTACAGGATGTAGCAGTACAGGGATGATCTCCTCTGTGTGTTGCTACTCCTTTGTCCATGTAGCAGTCATGGGGGAAGGGAGTGAATAATCTAGCTGTGTTGTCTGCTAAATGGTATGTGGATAGCTGAAAAGAGGAAACTAAAAGAGTTCACATAAAACATGTTTTTTTTTTTACCAGTCTGTAGTTTGCTTTAAAAGAAGTAGAATGTGGTTTGTATGGCCCTGCCCACCCTCCCCGCATTGCAAGAGCTAAATGCTCATTAACTCAAATGAATGAGGGGTTATACTTGGCTTATTCCTTGCTCTAGCAGGCTTTCTCTATTTGTATGACCAGTCCCCTGAAGCATCTTCTTTTAGGCTGGCCATGCAGGAACCGGTCGAGATTTAAACTAGGTTTGGGCAGGCTAAATGTACCCAAGTTGATCAATCAATTTGGGTACAACCAGCGTGCCGGATTTTGCATACAATTATTGCTAGCAGCTGGTATAGCCGCTAGCAATAATCACAGTCTTCTCCCATCGGAATCGGCTTCCCTCTCCGGGAGAATACAATGGCTCGTTGCAGTAAAGAAGTTTGCTCCTTAGGCTGTGGTCACAACAATGACAACAACTACAATGCGAGGCCAATAGCCATAGCAAGGAGTAAGATATTGTAACGGGAAGGCCCGGGGGACTCAGAATCGCTTAGGAAGTATGAAATACCCTTGCGCCAGCTTCCCCAATGGCTCTTATGTGTCAATCACCCTGTGTCTCTATTAGGGGCACAGGGTGAATGAAAACCCCAATATGGTCTATGATAGCCATATTCAAGGCTGTATATACATTGTATATAGATTGGATGTATACTGTATGTGGGGGTTAAGTATCATTGCTGTGAGGAATTAAGTTGTTTTGCATTTCTATTGTTCAGTATGACTGGAGAAGGTCTGGTGTGAATAGAAGTAATTAACCCTATACTTGTGTGTATTGTAAAGGCAGACTGGGATTTACAATACAAAGGGATTTAAGATGTAAAGGGTTTAGAACCTGTTGTCGCCAGACAGACTGGCTGCCAACCCTTTGTGGGAAGATGTGTATTGGAGATCGTATATTCTATTGTGTTGGGATCTTTTGAAGCCTAGCAGACGTCAGGATGAGGTGTTGAGTTTTGGGATGTGTGGGTGGAGCTGGGCCCTTGTTCATGTTAAATCATGTGCCCTGAATTGTGTATAAAGTTACAATGTTTGTCAATAATAAAGTCATTCCTACTACAGAAGAGACCGAGTGCGTCTCGTCTTCTTCCAGAGGGGTCGGCTCCTATAGGAAAGGGTCGTTTAGCTGTGGATATCGGTAGCGAGTGGATGTGTGTCTAGGAGAGGGAACATCGTAAACGGCGTTAATACCCCTTGAGATTGGGGTGCCGTTACAGATATGTATTACATCTTATTTCTTATCTGCTAGAGTCAACAAACATTTACCATTGCATCACAGCAATTCCTGGAGTTGGGCTTTAAAGAATATGTAAATCCAATTACTAAAATCCCATATAAGCTTTAACATGTTATTTTAACCTGGTGATCATGCAGATAACACACTTTCTCCCCTCTAATGTCTGTATTTTTCTACACTGCATATACAGTGCGGGGAAAAAAGCATTTAATCTCCTGCTGATTTTGTACAATTGCCCACTGACAAATAAATGATCAGTCTATAATTTTAATGGTAGGTTTATTTTAACAGTGAGAGACAAAATAACAAAACAAAACGCATTTCAAAAAAGTTATAAATTGTTTTACATTTTAATGAGTGAAATAAGTATTTGACCCCTTCGCAAAGCATTACTTAGTACTTGGTGGCAAAACCCTTGTTGGCAATCACAGACGTTTCTTGTAGTTGGCCAACTCTTTGCAGATCCTCTCAAAGTCATTAAGGTTTCGAGGCTGATGTTTGGTAACTCAAACTTTTAGCTCCCTCCACATATTTTCTATGGGATTAAGGTCTGGAGACTGGCTAGGCCACTCCAGGACTTTAATGTGCTTCTTCTTGAGCCACTCCTTTGTTGTCTTGGCTGTGTGTTTTGGGTCATTGTCAGGTGGAAAATACCCATCCACGACCCATTTTCAATGACCCTGGCTGAGGGAAGGAGGTTCTCACCCAAGATTTGACAGTACATGGCCCCCCGTTTATTGTCCCTTTGATGCACTGAAGTTGTCCTGTCCCCTTAGCAGAAAAACACCCCCAAAGCATAATGTTTCCACCTCCATGTTTGCCGGTGGGGATGGTGTTCTTGGGACCATAGGCAGCATTCCTCCTCCAAACACGGCGAGTTGCGTTAATGCCAAAGACACAACTGACCACAACACTTTCACCCAGTTCTCCTCTGAATCATTCAGATGTTCATTAGCAAACTTCAGAGAGGCCTGTACATGTGCCTTCATGAGCAGGAGGACCTTGCGGGCGCTGAAGGATTTCAGTCCTTCACGGCGTAGTGTGTTACCAATTATTTTCTTGGTGACTATGGCCCCAGCTGCCTTGAGATAATTGACAAGACTCTCCCGTGTAGTTCTGGGCTGATTCCTCACCATTCTCATGATCAATGAAACTCCACGAGGTGAGATCTTGCATGGACCCCCAGACCAAGGGAGATTGACAGTTATTTTGTGTTTCTTCCATTTGCAAATAATCGCACCAACCGTTGTCACCCTCTCACCAAGCTGCTTGCTGATGGTCTTGTAGCCCATTCCAGCCTTGTTTAGGTCTAAACTCTTGTCCCTGACATCCTTGGACAGTTCTTTGGTCTTGGCCATGGTGGAGAGATTGGAATCTGATTTATTGCTTCTGTGGACAGGTGTTTTTTTTTATACAGGTAACAAACTGAGTTTAGGAGCACTCCCTTTAAAAGAGTGCTCCCAATCTCAGCTTGTTACCTGGTATAGAAGACACCTGGGAACCAGAAATCTTGCTGATTGATTTGGGATCAAATACGGTACTTATTTCACTCATTAAAATGCAAATCAATTTTAGAACTTTTTTTGAAATGCGTTTTTCCTGTTTATTTTTGATGTTCATCTGTCTGACTGTTAAAATAAACCTACCATGAAAATTATAGACTGATCATTACTTTGTCAGTGAGCAAACGTACAAAATCAGCAGGGGATCAAATACTTTTTTCCCTCACTGTAGGGAAGGCAGGTATGGTTGTCACACAGGATGGACTTCAAACATGTCTGCCTTTGTCTCCATTACATAATGCGGGGCTCGACAAACCCCAGACACTCACACCAGGCTGCCATGGCGACAAGAAGTCCTGGCGCCCAGGCTGCTGACCGAATGCTCTCCACTTCCTGCGTGCGCCCCTCCCTCCGCTATGTATCCCAGGCTCTGCTTGCCCATCAGCGGGCCCGGAACCAGCCTAGTGGGTGCTGCCAGGTAGAGAGGAGGTGGGAGAGCAGACACATCCGCTCTCCTCCCCTTCTAGTTGTTGACCCGCAAGTGACTTGTGATGTCACTTCCAGGTCCCTGTTGACAGTTTCCCAGGCCATCAAAGCGGGAAAGAACGTAATACAGTGCAATGTGCATTGCATTATATTCAGTGGAGCACTTTTAGAACCTGAATGTCTCTATTAAAGGTGTAGCGGGTGCCCCGCTGACTCACATCTTTCTCTGGTCACCACCAGGATTAACACAGGCTCTCACAAGGGTGACACAGCCTGTCAGCCCCTCCCCCCCCCCATCTCCTCACTGTGCAGTAAGTGAGAGACACACACACACACACACACAGCAGCTCACTCCCCTGCTAACTCATTGGCAGGGGGAGGGAACCTATGACACTCAGGGAGTACTGCAGCAATGCATCTTGGGACATGTAGTCCCCATTGTAAAATGGCCCAGAGCTTTCTGTGGGGACAGAACTACATGGACCAGCTGCCCTCAGGATTAAAGAAAGGAAAGGACTCCCGTCTTGTCTGCTTGGGGAAATGAGACACCACGAGGCAGAGGAGAAGACCAGAGCTGGGGAGAGGTGTTGCCTCCCGGGTTGGTGTACCGTTCCTGCCAGGCATCCATGGCCAGTCGGGGACATCCTGCCTGAGAGGGGGATCACAGGTGCATATACAGGTGCACCTGCACTGATGGTGTGAAATGTCCAGTTGTGAGGTTTCTAGTCAGGCTACCTGAAGAGCCTGACTGTTCCAGGACGTTTCGTTTGGGCCTCGATCGCAGGATTGGTGAGCGGGCACTTGCCCATTTGCAGGAAACACTGCATGCAGATAGCGTTATTACTTTGCCCGCACTTGCCAGAACCTGGATTACACAGATGCCCTGTTAAGCAGTCAGTGTCTGTCCTGTTATCCAGACACTGCCAACATACTGCCTTAACACTCTACACTCTAGACACTGCACCGACTAAAGTGGCTAGTCGAAGACTCAAGGCCTTCTTTTCAAAGGGACTGAAGGTATTGTGGCCATACGGACACTCACACATACCCAGGGCTCAGTAGCTGTGATGTATGACCGGGGTAGTCTGCCTTGGGAGTTAGGCCATTGACCACTTACCTGAGTACAGTGTTTGTAGTTGGTTCTGTGGTGTCAGGGGACAGAAGAGAGAGGTCTGACATAACTGAGGGTCATTTCTCTGCTCTCCTCCTGCCTAGACTCATAGAGCCATTTGTGACGGGTTATTACTAAATTGTTTGCCTCTGCTCTTGGGGTTATTCGCTGTTGAGGAATCCCCTGAAAGCAGCCTGACAGTACCATTGAGTATATTGCTCTTGATCTTTAGCTATTATTGCTATACAGTTAATTTACTTAAGATATACTTGCCTACTGTTCAGAGATATACTGCCACTGTTTGTTACTATTCAGAGAAACAGTAAAGACAATTTCTGTGATTTAAATTAACCTGTGTCTTTCATTGGTATTGTTGCACTTACACTATTGCCAGGTGTGCCAGAGAGGCTGAGACTGTTCTTGGGGTTGCGAGGCAGAGTACAGAACCAAATATACTCAAGCCGATCCTCTGGGGGGGTAGCTCTACAAAGGGAACCTGTCCCCAAAAAAAACATTACATAAGGGACTTTTTGTCTCCTATGTGATGAAAAAAGTTAAGTAGAAAAAAAAAGTTTAATTGTAAAAAATGTAAGTTGCACATAAACCACCCCCAAACAATTGAGGCCCCCAGCCCCACATATACGCACGTACAAACGTAAACGCATGTGGCTTACACCTGAAAACGTTGATTGTGATACACATGTTACATATCGCTGCGCACGCAGGAATGAGAGCAATTATTCTACAACCAGACCTCCGTAACGCTAAACTAATGACTTATATGGGGCTTTTAAAGCATTGGCTATGGAATATATAGAGTACTGATATGTTCAAGGTTTGACATGTTGGGTATCTATTTACGTGGTGCAACCTTGGCGTTTATATTTTACTGAGAAATTGGGTAATTTCTTGCATTTTTGTGCCCCCTAGTATCAATGCTATGTAATTTCCCACCCCATTATTATTTTATTCAGGTCTTTCTGTAAAATTTCTATATCCTGATGTGAAGAAATTACACTGCTTATTTTTGTGTCGTCTGCAAAAACTGAGACTGAGCTATGTATCCCATCCTCTATATAATTTATCAACAAATTAAAAATAATTGGTCCCAGGACAGAGCCTTGGGGTACCCCACTTACCACTCCAGACCAGTTTGAGTACACGTTATTTATTACCACCCTTTGGCCGTGCCCCTGTAACCAGTTTTCTATCCAAGAATAAACCTTATGGCCCATGTCTACAGACCCACTGAGTTTGTAGATTAAGCGTTTATTGGGAACTGTATCGAATGATTTTGCTAAATCCAGATAATCACTATCAGGAAACCCTCACTTTAGAAGTGCCATTTAGCCATTGCTGGTGCAAGGAAATCGGCAGTACTGGGAGGAAAAAATTTAAAACAATAAAAAAAAGACAATTATTTATGATACAGTATTTCAGCAAACGAAATGTCACTCAGTTAGGGTTTACATAATGCTGAGCTGTCTTCTTACATAAGCATTCACAATGTAGTAGATGGCAAGCTGGCTGTAATTTGCTGCATGACAAGATTTTCAGGTTTATGATGTAAACCGACACACTGGACAGGTTTTCTTTGGAATTCTTGGTGAAAGCTTCAGGAAATATGTTTACATTCTGGTAAATGGTTACAGATCCTGTGTAGTTTTATCACATTTCTGCTAAGCAATGCTAGTCATTTAGTCATTTTGACATGTTTTCTTAAAGGAGAAGTATAGCCAAAGCTTGTTTGGCTGTACTTCTCCTATAGGAGTGCAATTAGTTTTGGACACCTGTGACACATTTTCAGCAGAGAGCGGACGTCTCTCTCTGCTGACGTCACCAATATCAGTCCGCGTCATCCCGACCATGGAGTCTGGATCCGCCAGGTGCATGGACTGACACCGGTCTCAGCCTCTCAGCGAGCCGCTGAGAGCCTGAGACTGCCGCTCCACAGCTCAGCGCTCCAATGAGCGAGAAGGGGGAGGAGCAGAGGGCTGTGACTGACAGTCTGCAGCTCTCTGCTCACGGAGCTCTGAAAACCTAGCGATCAGCGATTGTCGATCGCTCGGTTTTCAGTGCAAAGGCGGCGGGGGACAGATGCAGCATCGGACCCATGCTGCATCCACCTAGGTAAGTATGATGGAGGAAAAAAAAAACCTCTACTTCTCTTTTTACTGTATTATTAGTAAATACAAATGTCAAAGTATAGTAAAAAAAACTAAGCAGTTCCTGGATGAAACGTAAAATACTGTCCCTGGTCCTGTAAATCAGAAACTTTCTATAGTTCACAAAGGAATTCAATTACTGAAGCTAACAGACAATATATATCGATTGCGCCCGATTAGCTTTTTTAAATAAAATCGTATTAATATTACATTCCAGGTATGGCATATTTTTGCATAGTTACATTGCTCCAGCTTGGACCAATATAACTATACATATACCATACCTGGCTGATGCCCCTTGAAGCTGGAAATAACTGAAGTAAACCCCACTACGTCAGTGATCTCCACTTGCCTCTGAGTCCCATGCTGAGTGGCTCTAAACACAGGAGGTCGGCTGCTCAACATAGGCACCATTCAGGGAATGCTTTGCATTCTCTCATTGGACAAGGTGGAGCATGTGACATCACTACTCCGCCTCTCCACCTTGCCCTTTTAGAAAACGCTTTGCATTCTTTCAGGGGATGCAAAACATTCTCTGAATGGCACCTGTTCTGAGTGACCTCCTGTGTTCACAATGCATCAGACAAGCCGCTCAGCACAGGACCCGGAAGCTAGTGGAGATCACTATAGTAGCGGTGTCTATTTCAGTGATTCCCAGCTTCCAGGGGCATTGGCCAGGTATGGTATATATCTTGCCCCTTGAAGCTTGGACCGATATAAAACTATACAATGCCTGGAATTCTTCAAGTAAAGCCCCGTACACACGATCGGATAACCTATGGATTTTCGTCCGATGGATTTGTCCATCGGAAATCCGATGAAACTGTTTTTCATCAGTCTTGGCCACACACCATCAGTCCAAAAACCGACCGTTCCAAACGCGGTGACGTAAAACACTCCGATGAGCCGAGAAAAATTAAGTTTAATGCTTCTGAGCATGCGTCGACTTCATTCTGAGCATGCGTGGGTTTTTTAACCGATGGACTTGCCTATAGACGATCGGAAATTCCCATCGGTTTTTTATCCATCGGAAAATTTTAAAATAAGTTCTATTTTTTACAACCGATGGAAAAAAGACCGATGGGTACCATACATGATCGGTTGGTATGATGAAAACCATCCATCGGACGGTTTTTATCAGTCAAACCGATCGTGTGTACGGGGCTATACACTTGCAGGCCTTGTCCTTCCTGAGCCTGTTACAGAGCAATGCAGGTAGTAGCCGCAAGCTGATAAGCTCATTTCTGTTACTCTACCTTCTTCTCCTATCAGCATGTTTCTTGTTAGTACATGAGCACTGCAGCACAGGTGATTGGCTCCTGGTGCTGATTTTTCCTCTGTCGAGCACAGCTGTACAATGGATTGCAGGAGTCTAAAACCGAATACATTTGGGTATTTACACTGCTTACATTACAAAATGTATTCAATGTTGTATTACTGAATGTATATCTACATTCATTTTAAGTCTTTTAAATCATCTTGGAATTTTAGCTTTGAATTAAACCAGTGAAGCCTCGTACACACGACCGGTTTTCTCGGCAAGAAAGCTGCTGGGAGAGTTTTTAGCCGAGAAAACCTTTCGTGTGTATGCTTTCTCGTCGGGAAAACTGCCGGGAATCTCGACGAGAAAAATAGAGAACCTGCTCTCTATTTTTCTCGTCGGGATTCTCGGCAGAGTGTTTCCTGCCGAGAAAACCGTGAGTGTGTATGCTTACTTGTCCATGGTAAACCCGCGCATGCTCGAAAAGACTTTGACGCATGCGCGGTAGCATACAAGGGTAGTGTAGGATGTAGCAAGATGGCGGCGACGGCATCGAATGTGACGAGGTCGTAGTCGATGACGTCACCGCGTTCTTGCCATTCAAAAGAAGGCGGTTCTTTTGAATGGCCGTGTGTACACTCGCTCGGCATGCAAGGCAAGCTTGCCGGGAATCCCGTCGGGAAAACCAACGTTTTTTTTTCCCGATGGGATTCCCGCCTGTGTGTATGAGGCTTGAGGGTACAAACATTGGTGCTCTATTGCTTGGGTTTTTAGGTGCAGGCTACAGGAGCAGATTGGTTGCTGATCTTGGCCTCTTTTCTCGTTAAGGCTGCTTTCATACTGAGCAGTTTTTGAAGCACTTTTGTGTGAAGAAAAGCTGAAGAAAAATGCATCCCCTTAAATTCTATGTATGTTTTTACACTGGTCCGTTGAGCTTCTGTTGCGGTGTAAAAAATCCTGCTTGCTGCTTTTTTGGTGCATATTTGAAAGAAAAAACGCACCAAAAATGAACCACCCCATTGAAAAAGCAGCAAAAACGCACAAAAAACATACCTGTGTTGCGGTTTTGCTACTGATCAGTGTGAAATCAGCCTTATGCCGCGTACACACGACCGCTTTTCTCGACGAGAAAAACTGCATTTTTTTTTTTCGCCGAGAAAAACGATCGTCTGTGGGCTTTATGTCGTTTTTCACGTCTAGAAAAACGGCATAAAAAACGACGAGAAAATTTAGAACATGTTCTAAATTTTCTCATCGTTTTTTCCAGCATTTTTTTCCGCAGCAGTTTTCCCATAGGGAGACACTGCCGCGGAGCCCACAGACGGTCGTTTTTCCTGTCATTATTCACGGCGGTTTTTTAACCGCCGTGAATAATGATCGTGTATACGCTGCATAAGTTTGTGACCAAAACCAACCTGCAGCCAGCAAAGTGAGTGATTTACTAAGCAGATTTAATGTTGATGCCAGAATCAGGATGATGGCCCTAAAGGTTGCCTATTTTTATTTTATCTTTTTAATTGAGCAATGGCGGCACTCATAATTTTGTTCTTAACGGTTTTCTTTTAGAGGAATTTGACTTGAAGCAAAATGTCTGGTTGAATCTGCCATTCCAGGTCCAGAGCAGGTCTTTACTTTAAATCTACTTTGAGCATATATCTCTGCCCTGAAGAAAACATTGGGCAACCAAGAACAAGGTGCTTTATTATGCAAGTTTCCTTGCCTTCTCCTGCCACTCGCTTTTGGTGCATTACTGTAATGGGAAGCCTCAATGACCAGTAGTGAGATGCAGGAGGGAGCAGACCTAAGTTCCACTTCAGGAATTAGAAACCAGATTTGTTCACAGTGCCCTGGATTTTGGGGTTCACATGGTGCTTTGCAAGCTACCTGAACGAACATGTGAACCAATTATAATCTTTCCTTCACACACATTCCTTGAAACGGCTTGAAACAACTGGGTGCTGTAGTAACTACAGGCTAGGAACTGATGTCCTCACAAGTCAAAGCATACAGTATATCGCCAGCACACCATGCATGGATCTTCAAAATGGCGTCCAAAATTTTATTACAGCGATCACATCACAGCAGTAGATTGCAATTTACTGCTGTAATGTAATTCCTTTAAATACATTTTTGGATGCTCTTTTGAAGATCTATATTGTGCTGGCAATAAATGCTTTGAGTGTACACATGGGCCCCCTTAGGGCCGGTTCACACAGGGGCAACCCGACTTACAGTGCGACTTTGCAAGGTGATTTGGAGGCGACCGTAGCGCGACTTCAGCGCGACTTTGAGCAGCTTACAACGTGACTCCAGGGCAGGTAACTTTGGCTGTGGCCAATCACAAAATAATCAGCTCTGTGGGAGGGAGGGGTTTGCCTGGGTAAACTATTTTCTTTTTCCTGTAAAGTCGCTTCAATATAGATGGAGATCCAACTTGGAGGCAACTTCCATTGAAATCTATGGGTACAAGTTGCCTAGAAGTCGACCTTGAAAGTAGTACAGGAACCTTTTCTGAAGTCGGAGCGACTTCAGTAGTGTACATTAAGACGGCTCTCATTCTCTTCAATGGAATTTCTTATGTCCAGCGACTTGGGGCGACTTGAGGTCTGACACTGGTCACTGGTGACTGGTCGCTGTAGTGTGAACCAGCAATTAGGCAGTTATTTTAGTAAGAATAAAAGGAACACAGGTTGATTTAACTTTACTGCTTACAATGTGCCTTATTAGTTAAGAACTGGTACTTCCATCACACACTTCTGAGACAAGTATTTCCTTCATATCAGGGCACAATCTTATCATTTCCATTGATCTCCATTACATTTCTTTTTTTTTTTTTTTTTCTAGAAACTTGGTGCTGCATGCTCTGTATTACACGGGACCTGTTCTCACATCTGTTCAACGCTAGACGATTGTATGAAGTATGTCAACAACCTGCATCCGCTGATACAGAGCCCCCCTCTGCCTGTCCTGCCAGAAGATGTTGTTGGCAGCAAACTTCCACAAAGCCGTAAGGTATATTGCCCGGACTTGTCAACAAGAAACAACTGTCAAAAGTAAAATGACCATGACTGTTTTTGTTCTAATTGATTGAGAATACACAGGGGTTGATTTCCTGAAACTAAACTCAAACTAAATACTAAAACTGAAGAGTACAAAATTTGGTGAAGCTCTGCACAGAAACCAATCAGCTTCCATGTTTTTTTTGTCAAAGCTGAACAAGCTGAAGTTAGAAGCTGATTGGTTTCCATGCAGAGCTGCACCAGATTTTGCACTCCAGTTTTAGTAAATCAACCCCAAAGCGTGGCTTTGATCTTGCAAGTATATGCAAATATAGGCCATTATTAAGGATCTACTACAGCAAATAAAAGGCAGTCAGTAATCTGTTAAGGTTTTGTTGGAGTTTTTGGATTTATTGAAGGTGTAACTTCACCAACTTTGGTTCTGAGCAGCTTCTGCAAGCAAACTCACCTGTCATCTATAAAGAGCTCCGTTATTTTTCCTTTGAATAGGTTAAGGCCCTTTTCAGACGAGCGCCTCTGTGCAACGGATTCCGCTTGCTTAGCGGGGGATCACTCCACTGATACCCGCTGAGCAGTCGGATGACAGGCAGGTCCTGTCCGCTCCACCATGCAGAGTGGACACAGTCCTGCTCTCCTCTGTCCTCTATGGGGAAATCGGATGGAAATGGGAAATAGGACCACCATCCGTCTGGCTTTTGCGGTCAGGATCGGATAGTGGCAGATGTCAGCAGACATGTGTCTGCCGACATCCGCCGCTCCATAGGAGGAGACTGCAAGGTCCGATCAGGTCTGCCTGAAAAACTGACAGGTGGATCTGATCAAACAGCCCATGTGAAAGGGCCCTAATGGTGGGTAGGTGGCACTTAATTGCAGAAATAGGGAATTGGCCCTGAAGTCAGGATAGGCCAGACAGTAGTAACAAAGTGAAACCTCCATTAGAGAGGAGCACAAAATATGGTTTTCTTGCCTAACAGTGCAGTGCACATATCTTTTAGTACCACTGTAACAATATTATCAACACATATACATTATAGTATTAAAGGCTAGTCTACTCACTCTATCCTGTATTATTAGAGAATGATTAAAAGATGGATCTCAAGCTACTGTTAATTTTTGGGCAAAAAATAAACCAGCTCCATGATTTATGTGGTTAAAGTGGTTGTAAACCCTCCAAACCAACTTTCTTTCTCGTACATCACGGGACACAGAGCAACATAGTCATTACTATGTGGGTTATATAGTTTACCTTCAGGTGCTGGCACTGGCAACTTCCAAACCGGAAGTACCCTCCCCTATATAAGCCCCTCCCATCCGGGAGCACCTCAGTTTTTTGCCAGTGTCTAAGGTGTTGGCCAAGATGTGTTTTTCACTGAGCTTGCGTACAGGTTCTTTTGGGCCTCAGTAAGCTATTCCGGATCCGACCAAAAAAGCTTCATAGCTAAACGGTCGGTACCCGGGCCTTGCCCTGCCTGTAATGCTTCTCTTAGGAGGGCTGGACCCTGGGATCCAGAGCTCTGGTCATACCCACGACCAAGATGTTTTCTGTGCAGGGTGCTATACAGGTCCAGGGGAGTGGAATCCTTGGGAACCCGGTCCCTGAAGGTTTAATTACAATGCCTGCCGTGATAGGTGAAGTTTGGGCTTCTGTGGACCAAACAGAGTCCTGCGGCGGGGAAAAGGTAAGTGGGGGCCCCTCAGGAACTTGGTTCTATTGGGGGACCCCCAAGCCTAATATGTCTTCCCGCTAAATATCTGTGCATGCCTGTAACTGCTAAAAAATGTAATAATTTTAAGAGTGGTCAAGAAAAAAAAAAAAATGGTTAAACCGCGGTACCTGTGTTAAACCACTAGAGGCCGCTGTGGAACGTTGTTTTCTTGTCATGTGGATTTTTTCTTTCCAAGTCAAAATCCAGGCAGATGGTGAGTTCTCTGGATGGGAAACTGTTTCCTCTGCCATGTTGCAATGCTCGTCCATCCCCCGGCTCTGTGGCAAACAGGGCCCTGGCTTCTGTCCCTAGTGCCTTTTCAAAAAGAGCACCGAAGGCGCACGTGCCCGTGCGCGTGCACGCGCCTCTATTTATAGAGGTGAGCTGGAAAAAGGGGCGGAGCTTGGTGGATGACGCTCTGTGCGCGCCGCAGCGCTTCTGCGCATGTGCGGGCGTCCCAGCATGATAAAAAGCACAATCAGGTGTTGTCAGCTGGTTATGGAAGGCGGAAACAGAGCTGGCAACATTTAGAAAGGCATACAGCAGGCGGTTGATGCAGGCATCCCCATAGAAAGGCACATTAGTAGACACCAACTGTTTATATAGCAGCAATTGTGCTAGACTATTGTCAGTAAGTGGTGTATTTCGGCTGGAATACCTCAGCTTTGGGCTTAGGAATATGCCGTCTAAAGTCTCCGGGACTAAGCATCCCAGGAAGCATAGGGGGTCTCCATCGGGCTCTGAAGATCTTGGGCATGCTTCGGCTGCACCAATCTCCCCTGAAAAATCAGAGGTTAGTGACCGTAGAGCACCCTCAGGAGTACCTGGTACTGTGGCTGTCCTCAGTTCACCTGCTCCTGTGTACATAACAGAGGAGGTTTTTTCCTCAGCTCTGGGAGGACTGGAAGATAGATTGACAACATTGATCGCTGCTTCCCTGTCAAAGGGAAAGTGCGCCCGATCTCCGTCTCCTCCCTCAGAGTGCCTGTTAGCAGAGCAACAGTCCCATACAGGGATCGACCTACCTGAAGGGGATCAGGATGAGGTTGATTCTGTTGTAGAGGAATCAACAGTGGAAGAGTCATTCTCAGCATCACATGCTGAAAGATTATGGGTTCAGTCCCTGACTAACATGGTCCGATCAGCATTAAAATGCCCCTTGCGGAGCCATCATCCACGTCTGTCTCCTCGTTGGGGTCGCTAAAAGCCCCCCAGACTGTTTGTTCCTTTCCAATCCATCCTTTACTGGAAGGGCTCATTTACCAGGATTAGGAGCATCCTGATAAAATATTTACTCCTCCCAAGAGATTTCCGGTGGTCTATCCCATGGAGGATAAGTTCATCAAAAAAATGGAGGGTCCCTACAGGGGACGCAGCCATCTCTTGTGTGAATAAATCACTGACATGTCCAGTAGATAATGTCCAAATGTTCAAGGACCCAATAGATAAAAAATTGGAGTCCTTATTAAAATCTGCTTTCTCTACAGCAGGCTTGGTGACACAACCAGCAGTGGCAGCTATTGGGGTCTGCCAAGCAGGGAAGGATCAGTTGAAACAGGTCTTAAGGGACTTGCCAGATCAGCAGGCTCTTGCCCTAGCTGATCTACCTAGAGCCTTATGATTTGCGGTTGACACCATAAAGGATTCAATCCACCAGGCCTCCCGCCTTACGCTGTCTGTAGTACATATGCGCAGGCTTCTATGGCTCAAAAACTGGTCTGCTGAAGCTCCCTGTAAAAAATTCCTGGTTAGCTTCCCATTTCATGGTGAACGCTTATTCGGGGAAGACCTGGACAGATATATCCAGAAAATTTCCAGCGGTAAAAGTACACTCTTGCCGGTTAAAAACAGAGTTAGAGGTCCCTCTTTTAAGAGGCCTGCTTCTCCAGTCCCTGGGACATCGGCTGTGAAACAGTTCCGACGGCCTCCTCGGTCAAATCCCGGGGGTAAAAAATCAGGGACAATCGCAGGGTAACAAGAAACCCTGGGTCAGGAGAGGTACAAAACCTCCCCCCAAGTCAAATTCATGAAGGGTTGCCCCCACTCAATCGGGTGGGGGGAAGACTCCAGTTGTTCGCAGAGACCTGGCGGGACACGATCAGAGACAGATGGGTGCTCTCCGCAGTAAGTCTGGGAAGAGATTGGAGTTAAAAGACTCTCCTCTTTCCCATTTTATGAGGTCAAACGTGCCAAGGGATCCCCGGAAGAGAGGATCCCTCCTGTTGGCACTAGAACAACTATTGCTCCAAGGAGTAATTATGGAGGTTCCCCTGAATAGGGGTTCGGGTTTTACTCAAACCTCTTTACAGTCCCGAAGCCAAACGGGGACGTGAGGCCCATATTAAATCTAAAAGGGCTAAACAAATTCCTACATATCAGGACTTTCCGGATGGAGTCGATCCGATCGGTGGCCACTGCCCTACAAGGGGAGGAATGGTTAGCCTCGATCGACATCAAAGATGCTTATTTGCACATTCCCATCTTTCCAGTCGACCAAAAATTTCTACGCTTTGCAGTAGAAGGGCGCCATTTTCAGTTCAGAGCCTTACCCTTCGGTCTGGCCACAGCACCACGAGTGTTCACAAAAATTCTGGCCCCATTATTGGCCAATCTAAGAACACGAGGTGTAACGATAATGGCATATCTAGACGACTTGTTGCTGATAGACCACTCAGTGGAAAAACTAGAAGTGGTTGTTCACGAGACAGTCAAGTATCTGGAATCTCACGGTTGGATTATCAACCGAGACAAGTCAGCCCTAAAACCAGTCAAAAGTCTGGAATGCTTGGGGCTAAGGCTGGATTCAGACCAGAGAAAAATTTTCTGCCTCAAGAAAAGGTGTCGTCTTTGAGAGATTTGATCCTCTTAGTGGGTACAAAAAGACAGCCGTCCATACGCCTGTGCATGAGGCTGATGGGAAAAATGGTGGCATCATTCGAAGCAGTACCCTACGGTCAATTCCATTCAAGGAATTTGCAAAGGGCCATACTGTCAGCCTGGAACAAAAAAGTTCAGGCCCTAGACTTACCAGTGTCCCCTTCCGTTCGCAAGAGCCTCCGTTGGTGGTTGGTTCCCCAGAATCTGGAAAAAGGGAAATCCTTCAGTCCGATTTCTTGGAAGGTGGTCACTACAGATGCCAGCCTTATAGGCTGGGGAGCAGTACTGGAGCAATGGTCTCTCCAGGGCAGATGGTCGGATACAGAAAAGGCCCTGCCCATCAATCTCTTAGAGATACGAGCAGCCCGGTATGCCCTAGTAGCATGGACATCCAAACTCCAAGGGTCCCCTGTCAGAATTCAATCGGACAGTGCCACAGCAGTGGCATATATCAATCATCAGGGCGGCACCGGGAGTCGTGCAGCCCAGAAGGAAGTAAAATTGCATCCTGAAATGGGCAGAAAGATATGTCCCAGCCATATCCGCGGTATTCATTCCAGGAGTGGAGAATTGGAAGGCAGACTTTCTAAGTTGCCAACAATTATGCCCAGGGGAATGGTCCCTTCACCCCGAGGTTTTCCGGACAATATGTCAGCGGTGGGGAACACCGGATGTAGATCTTCTAGCATCCAGATTCAACGCAAAGGTGGACAGGTTTGTCTCTCGGACAAGGGATCCCCTAGCTTGCGGCTCGGATGCCCTAGTGTTCCCTTGGGATCAGTTCAAGCTGATATATGCATTCCCACCGCCACAATTGTTACCTCGATTACTCCGCAGAATCAGGGTAGAAAAGAAACCAGTGATTCTGGTGGCTCCAGCGTGGCCCCGAAGAGCATGGTACGCGGAGATTGTAAAGATGTCTGTGGGGAGTCCTTGGACCCTCCCACATCGTCCGGACCTGCTTTCGCAAGGACCGATATACCACCCTTCCTTACCAGCCCTAGGTTTGACGGCCTGGCTATTGAAGCCCACATTCTAAAAAAGAGAGGTCTCTCTAATCCTGTGGTAGCTACCATGATCAATGCCAGGAAGCCGGTATCCAGGCAGATCTACTATAGAATCTGGAAGGCGTACATCGCTTGGTGTGAGGCCAGGAAATGGCATCCACGTAAGTACGTAATAGGTAGGATTCTGGACTTCCAACAGTGGGCTGTAGATAGGAAGCTTGCCTTGAGTACTATCAAGGGTCAGATTTTGGCCTTGTCAATATTTTTTCAAAGGCCCTTGGCTTTGCATTCACTAGTCAAAGCTTTTATACAAGGAGTGATGCGTATTAGC
This sequence comes from Rana muscosa, assembly GCA_029206835.1. Taxonomy (NCBI): domain Eukaryota; kingdom Metazoa; phylum Chordata; class Amphibia; order Anura; family Ranidae; genus Rana; species Rana muscosa. The sequence continues at coordinate 912,379,490 of CM055117.1, forward strand.
CCTCCGGTTAATATTCCCATATGTCCATGGGACTTAAACCTGGTTCTGTCGGTTCTACAGAAACAACCATTTGAACCATTACAGCACATTTCCTTGGTTCTTCTCACCAGGAAATAGATTTTTCTAGTAGCCATTTGTTCGGCTAAAAGAGTGTCGGAATTAGCCGCTATGTCCTGTAGGGAGCCATATCTGGTTATCCATAAGGACAGAGTAGTGTTACGTCCTCATCCAACCTTTCTTCCTAAGGTGGTATCGAGGTTTTATTTGAACCAAGATGTGGTTCTTCCTTCCTTTTTCCCCAAACCTAGTTCGGTAGAGGAAAAGTTATTACATTCTTTGGATGTAGTAAGAGCAGTTAAAGCTTATCTAAAAGCCACTGCTCAGATTCGCGGAACGGATACTTTGTTTATTCTGCCGGAAGGCCCCAGAAAGGGTCAGGCAGCGTCAAAATCTACTTTAGCCAAGTGGATTCGACAGGTCATTATGCAAGCCTATGGCTTGAGAAGGAGACCGCCTCCGTTCAAAGTTAGGGCGCACTCCACGAGAGCAGTTGGAACTTCATGGGCAGTGCATCACCAGGCCTCCCTGGCTCAAATCTGTAAGGCCGCAACAGGGTCTTCAGTACACACGTTTACTAGGTTCTACCAGGTGGACGTTAGAAGTCAGGAGGATGTCGCCTTTGGGCGCAGTGTGTTGCAGGCCGCAAAAGATCCTCATGTCTGATAGCGCTCAGCTTATGTATGGTGTACCCCCCCCCCCTCATTGGGCATTGCTTTGGGACGTCCCACATAGTAATGACTATGTCGCTCTGTGTCCCGTGATGTACGAGAAAGAAAATAGGATTTTTATAACAGCTTACCTGTAAAATCCTTTTCTTGGAGTACATCACGGGACACAGAGCTCCCACCCCTCTTTTGGGGACACTTATTGCTTTGCTACAAAACTGAGGTGCTCCCGGATGGGAGGGGCTTATATAGGGGAGGGTACTTCCGGTTTGGAAGTTGCCAGTGCCAGCACCTGAAGGTAAACTATATAACCCACATAGTAATGACTATGTCGCTCTGTGTCCCGTGATGTACTCCAAGAAAAGGATTTTACAGGTAAGCTGTTATAAAAATCCTATTTTTACTTACAGGTAAGCCTAGATTAAGGCTTACCTGTAGGTGTTTGCAATATCTCCTAAACCTACACGGTTTAGGACATATTTGCCAAAAAGAATGCACCAGTGTCTACGGCGCATGCGCGCCGCAGACAACGGCGCAGCCGCACTGAGCGTGCCGGATTTCTGAATGGGATCATGCTGGTTCCGCGCGCATGCAGGGGAGTGACGTCATCGCCGCTCCGGCCAGTCACAGCGCCGGAGCGGCGGTACCCGGGAGGCACTTGGAGAAAAGATGGCGGCGGAGGGGAACGAGGAGCGCTTCGGGGGCCTCGATCTCAGGCAAGTCATTCATAATGACCTAGTATGCTATGCATACTAACTCATTATGCCTTTCTCTTGCAGGGGTTTTTTTTTTTTTTTTTTTTTAGGAAAAAAAAAAAATCGGGTTTACTTTTTCTTTAATTTTTCATTTCTGCAGAAATGTCCTGTGTGTCTAATATTTTAGAGTGACGATGTTGTCCCTTTAACATCTTTTTTACATTTTACAGTGCTAAGAGGGTATTTTTTCACTATTCTATAATTGTTGTTCTATTAAAATGTATATGGCATATGAATACCATGGCTGGTTCTTCATTTGACTACTTGTCCTTCCCCCACTCTTTTTCCCTATTATTTTTGATATCCTGTATTATTAGCATCTAATTATAATGGGAAATCTTTCTGGGCAGTGGAAGTAAGCTGATGGGGGTGGGCCAGTCTGGAACACTGTGCTAATAATACTAAGTAACCAAAGTTCTAGTTTGGGGGGTTCCTCTGGGACACTATTAGGTACACATAGGGGGTGATTTACTAAAACTGGTGCACACAGAATCTGGTTCAGCTGTGCGTTGTAACCAATCAGCTTCCAGGTTTTATTGGCAAAGCTTATTTGAAAAAGCTGACGATAGAAGCTGATTGCTGGTTACTGTGTACCAGTTTTAGTAAATCCCCCCCACCATAGTGCCTGAACCTAAGACCATCATGTAGTGGCTGGGGGGTCCTACATTAGGTTCAAATGCAGAGAATGAAGTAGCGGGGCTGCCTGCTGCAGAATATATATGCCAAGATAAAATTTAGCATCATTTTAACTTGTTTGATTTACCTGGGCCAGTTTGTATGCAAGTTGTTGTAACGTTTCCTGCTGCGTTCCTTTACTTTGTCCTATGTGCTCGCTGTCTTTTTTTTTTTTTTGGTGTTGAGTTGCTTTTTTTTCGCTTCTTTCAGATAAAACGTTCCATCAGTCAACCAGCACCCCAGAGGTGAGTAGGATTGGTCTCATTGAGGTTAGACACTCCCTGTCTTCCAACAGTTATAGCGTACTCACAACAGATATACCATGACTGCCACCTCTGAAATGTGGAATATAGAATTATGCTAGTCCTTAAAGAGCGCTTTGTGGTTGTAAACCTGAATAATCAAAATTAAAAAAAGCAGTTTACCTCTACCGTGCACTAAAGAATCGGAAGCCATCGATCTGTCCCCAGTCTTGCCAAGAAAAGAGCATCCAGCAATCTGAAATCCTCTCCACTTTTCTGCAGTGTTAAAACCCGACACATCCAAAAAGTTTGTGTCGCCACACCCCTGCTCCTGTGACCGACAGACTACGTAGTTCTCTCATGCTGCTTGTGTCCAGCATTTCATCACAGATCGCTTCCCCTACCTCTTCCTGCTCACCCAGGATTGGCTGCTCCATGCTTGAGCATTATTGGACTAGATGATGTCAGGTGGTGCTTTGTGTGTGACGTGTGAGGACAGCCGTGGAAACCGTATTCGATCTCCGTGCGTGCTGCTAAGCTGCACTTGTGTGATTGCTGGGGGTGTGAACAGATGGGAGGGGAGTCCTGTCATGTCACAACTCCGCCACCCTAGCTCTAGCATTGAGACACGCCCACAGATAAGGGATTTTCAGAGGGCTGTGATGTCTTTGATAGTTCTTGAACTTGAGGTTTACAACCACTTTAACCACTTCCTTACTGGGCACATATACCACCCTCCTGCCCAGGCAAAATTTCAGCTTTCAGCACTGTCACGCTTTGAATGACAATTGCGCGGTCGTGCGACGTGGCTCCCAAACAAAATTAACGTCCTTTTTTTCCCACGAATAGAGCTTTCTTTTGGTGGTATTTGATCATTTCTGCGGTTTTTATTTTTTGCGCTATAAATCAAAAATACTGACAATTTTGAAAAGAAACACAATATTTTTTTACTTTTTGCTATAATAAATATCCCAATTTTATTTTTTAAACTATTTTTTTTCTCAGTTTAGGCCGATAGGTATTATTCTACATATTTTTGGTAAAAAAAAATCACAATAAGTGTATAGTGATTGGTTTGCGCAAAAGTTATAGCACCTACAAAATAGGGGATAGAATTATGACATTTTTTTTTTTTATTATTATTTTTTTTTTTACTAGTAATGGCGGTGATCTGCGATTTTTATTGTGACTGCGACATTATGGTGGACACATCGGACACTTTTGACACATTTTTGGGACCATTCACATGCTATAAATATGCACTGATTACTGTATAAATGTGACTGTCAGGGAAGGGGTTAACACTAGGGGGCGAGGAAGGGGTTAAATGTGTTCCCTATTAGTGATTCTTACTGTGGGGGGGAGGGGACTGACTGGGGGAGGAGACCGATGGTTGTCCCTATGTACAAGGGACACACCATTGGTCTCCTCTCCCTAGCAGGACGTGGATCTCTGTTTACACACAGAGATCCATGTCCCTGGCTCTGTGACAGCCGATCGCGGGTACCTGGCGGACATCGCGGCCGCCAGGCACGTGCATCGACACCCGCGTGACACGGCGGGCACAGCTTTTCCCCGATGCGCGGCCGCGTGCATCGCGGAAGTAAACAGGAGGATGTCCATGGACGTCCTCCCGGCAGGAAGGCGCCACGCTGTAGATGTCTTTTGTCTGGTTAATCTTTAAAAAAATAAAAATTTACAGTGAGTGTGTTTGTTTGTTTTTTGTTTTGTTTTTTGCTGTCTCTGGGAGTTCTTCCTTCAGACCCAGCAGGAACTAAGAAGAGAGCTCTCAAATGTAAGGGGATATCCCCTCTAAGGCCTAATTCACACCATACGTGCTTAAAAGATTTGACTTGCATAAGCTTGTTTACACCATGTGTAGAGATGCGCCTATTTATTATGTACAGGCATACCCCACTTTTAAGTACACAATGGGTTTTATTTACTAAAGCTGGAAAGCCCAAAATCAGGCTCACTTCTGCATAGAAACCAATGAGCTTCTAACCCCAGCTTGTTCAATTAAGCCTGGTAATAAAACCTGGAAGCTCATTGGTTTTTATGCAGAAGTGAGACAGATTTTGCGCTTTCCAGCTTTAGTAAATAAAACCCATTGTGTACTTAAAAGTGGGGTATGCTTGTACGTCTCTTCAAGGACACAAAGAGAAAAATTATGCCTTGTTCACACCACCACATTGATGTCATGTCAGTTTCTTTCCCTTGCAGAAAACTTCATACATGCAGATACCAGTATTGTGGTGTGAACAGGGCACATAGGGGTCGATTTACTAAACGCAAATAGACTGCACCTTGCAAAGTGCAGTTTCCCGCTGCAAGTGCAGTTGCTCCAGAGCTTAGTAAATGAGGTAAAGCTTCACTTTGCAAAGAATACCTAATCGCGTGCAAGGAAAAAAAAAAAAACAACATTTTTGCTTGCACATGATTGGATGATGGAAGTCAGTAGAGCTTCTGCTCTTTTACAAAGATCTAGAGCAGTGGTCCCCAAACTGTGGCTGGGGGGCCAAATGTGGTCCTTTGCCTGCTTTTATCCGGCCCTTGGGGCAATATTTCATCCTCTGACTCCAACATTGGGGCATAATTCCCCCCACTAACACCAGCGCAGGAGCACAATTCCTGCCAATGACACCAAGGATGGGGCACATTTCCTGCCAATGACACCAAGGATGGGGCACAACTCCTGCCAATGACACCAAGGATGGGGCACAACTCCTGCCAATGACACCAAGGATGGGGCACAATTCCTGCCAATGACACCAAGGATGGGGCACAATTCCTGCCAATGACACCAAGGATGGGGCACAATTCCTCCCAAGGATGAGGCACAATTCTTTCCACCAAATGACACCAATGATGGGGCACCATTCCTCTAACTGTCACCAAAGTTGGGGCATTGTTTATTCCCACTGATGCCAAGGCATTTCTACTTCCAATGGCCACAGTCCGGCCCCACTAAGGTCTGAAGGACAATAAACTGTCCCTTTTGTTTAGAAACTGCACTTTGCAAAGTGTACAGTGTATTAGCTTTTAGTAAATTAAGCCCATAGAGCACAATTGTTTTATTTTTAGCGCATGCAGAAAACCATCTCTGCACCATGGTGTGAACGAGGCCTTAGCTGCCAAAAGAACAGGTGTCCTTATTGGAAGATTTCCCTCACCTCCTGTTTCTGTACCGTAAATGCTTGTATTTCTTATAACTTTCTGTACCAGAGACAATGGTCACCAGGACCCAAAGAGAAGATGAATTTACCTAGTGGGGACACAGACAGCAATAACTTCCTGACATAGGTTCGAATGCTTCCCCCAATCCAATATATAAGAAAAAGAGTTTGCATACACATGTTATGGGAACAATAGAGATGATTTGACCGTAACTTCACTTCTTCTTCTTCATAGGACTGCTGCATCACCAAGGCGGAGTAATGGGGTGACAGTGGTAAAGAATTTAGAGGAAATGGCAATGCGTGTACACTCTCGGGAACAGCATTATATGACATCTGGTAATGGCATTGTTGATTGAACAACAAATACGTAACCAGCCAAGCTGCCAAATAGGTAAGTCATATGTCTTTAAAATTACATCCAATAGCGGCGATCAAAAACTTATAGCGGGACTGTGATAATGTGGCGGACAATCTGACGCTGAGTGCGAACTGACTAACTGCCACTGACCTCACCAGTGACACTAATACAGGGATCAGTGCTAATAATATGCATTGTCATTGTACGAATGACACTGGGTAGGAAGGGGTAATCTGGGGCAATCAAAGGGTAATTGTGTGCCTAGTAATGTGTAAAGTGTTTACTGTGTGGTGCTTTTATTAAGGGACGTGACAGTTTTTTTCCCCCTGCTCTGCAGGGAGTCCAAAACCAGCCCATTCCCACTGTCAGTGGAAATCTTTTTGTTTACTAACACAGATCTCTCTCCCAACATCCGCTCCACCGATCGGCGAGCCCCTGGCCATGAATCATTGGCTGGGACCCACTGATTGGCATGCGCTGGAGCCAGTGACAGCACAGCCGGGTCAGCGGCCGCACACGCATGTGCCCACTACCTGGAGATAAACAATCACATATATATATATATACATATATACACGGTACTTGATTCTGTGCAGCCGGCCCACACTGTAGCAGTAAAACGACAGTGCGGGGTCAGCAAGTGGTTATTTGCTCTGAATACAGTTGATAATAATGCTATATGAACTCATCCAAGCTGTGAAATGGTGGCTGTTGGTTTAATGACATTTTAAGTGTACGCAGTGTACCTAAATATGACTTAGTATCGTCACCTTACAATCCACTGTACAGCAGAGCTCAGACTGGGAAATGGAGAAGCAACACGGTTAACAAGTCAGTTGTGCTGTTGCGCTTGTGTGCTAACAAGGGACTTGCTGAGTGGAGGAGAGAGTAGTAACAGAGATAAGCACAATATTGTGCTGTTTCTACTTTATTGTATATAGTACTAAAATAATACTGCGCCAACCCCAAGCAAGATAAATGTGTGTGAGCAGCCAACACAACAATCAGACACGATTATGAAAAATATAAATATACAAAGTGTGGCGCTGAGTGAGAAGTAGGAATAGGGAGTCCTACAGAAAACGTAAATCTATTGTTTACACTTCAAATAGATTTACGTTTTCTGTAGGACTCCCTATTCTTACTTCTCACTCAGCGCCACACTTTGTATATTTCTACTTTATTGCCCTGACTGGCATAGAGACCAGGTCTGAAAGTGTTACTTTAATGCAGCAGAGAAAAACCAGGCCTCCTGCCCTGTCAAGCCGGGCTTTATGATGTGAGAGAGCTGTGTAAATCTCAGAACTAGGTAGACAGAAATAAAAAAATCCTTTGACAGGAAAGACAGCTGTTTGAGTATAGCTTTAAAGGTAATATGTGGCTTTTTAGTTTTTTCTTTTAATACAAAAGAGTTTTATTAGTATTGAAATGTGCATAAAGGAAAAGCATCAATGTTGACCACAACATGCACCTATGCATGTATCACTACTTTGTTTTAGGGGTCATTCACACCAGAGAATGTTATAATAAGAGGTGCACTGAATGGAAATTTTGGTACCAAAACCAAAAATGCAGGATGCACCTGGCCGAAAAACGAAAATGACAGTTCTATCTATCTATATATATATAGATTTAGATATAATTGTATTATATTCAACTTTTTAATTCATATCATGAATCTAAATGAATATGAATTTATTGTCGCCCATTATTAGCACCTTAGCGCAAGAAAAAATCAAGAAAAATGCATCTCTTTAAATTCTATGTATGTCTTCACACTGGTCCGTTGCGCTTCCATTGTGGTATTAAAAATCCTGCTTGCTGCATCTTTGGTCAGTATAAAAAAAAAAAACGCACCTCCTCCTTGAAATGCATTTAAAATGCATCAATAACGCACCCCTATTACATTTTTGAGTCACATGACCAATGAAAAACACGCCATAAGCATAGTAAAACTGTGGTAAAATTGCAGCAAAATCACGGTAGTATCGCGGCAAAATCGATTGCGTTTTAGGTGCCATTATCGGCACCCTTTTCTCTTATCAGCAAAATGCCGATAACTCAATTTTCGACCGAAGTTTCAGTGCATCTCTAGTTATAACACAGCCATTGGTGTGCACTAAGAAGGGAGCAGTAATGATGCATTTGCAAAGTTCTTGGTACAATGGTGTTTCATTGATATGGCAGTTTGCTGTGATATGGTGTAGTGCATCACAACATGCTGTCCTTCATAAAAATGCAGCATGTCCTACTTTTTTCAGCACACACCACTAGTGGTATGAACTGAACTGAACTCATTGGGGTTGATTTACTAAAACTTGAGAGTGCAAAATCTGGTGCAGCTCTGCATGGTGGCCAATAAGCTTCTAACTTCAGCTTCTTCAATTAAGTTTTGACTGAAAACCTGGAAGCTGATTGGTTTCTATGCAGAGCTGCACCAGATTTTTGCACCCTCCAGTTTTAGTAAATAAACCCCATAGGGTTTAAGGAAATTTGCCATGTCTATGCATTCGGACTACGATAGGCAAGACTGCCTAGTGCAGCCCTGCATATATGGCATGAATGCCCCCCAAACAAATCCAGTACATGTGGAAGAACATGGAACACGTGTCATTTATTTTACAATTAAAATCTAGCTACGTGAAAAGTGATTGTCATTTTTATTCTTTTTATTTACAGAAATCTACCTGTTGTGAATTCCGAATTCCCTGAAGTCATTCTATTTTGGTCAGAGAAAATTTTTGTATCCTATTGAACAATATTTTCTATATTTAAATGAAGGATCGAGGGAAATTTCTATTTCTGAGTCAACAACTTTTCTTTGTTATTTATGTGTCCAGAAATTGTGCAGTGATACACAACATTTTGTAATCTAAACTGTCAATACAAAATAAAAGAATCCATTTATATTTTTAGAAATTGATGAGTTTTGGAAAATGCTTCTGTTATACATTATTTGGATTATTTCATTGGGGTATATGCCTATTTGATTTAAGATTAACTCCTTCAGATCTGCGCTATAGCCGTATGACAGCTACAGCGCAGACCTACTTGGCCGGGAGGCCATCAATAGATGGCCTCCCCTTTGCACGCTCCCTGCGTGCGCTGTGATCACCGAGTCAATGAGACTTGGGTGATCGCAGATCAGAGTAAGGGGCCGATCCCGGCCTCTTACCATGTGATCAGCTGTCAGCCAATGACAGCTGATCACGTGCTGTAAACAGAAGCTCGGTATCTTTATTTTTTTTTCTCCTCGCGCTGACAGCGTGAGGAGAAAAAAAAGCCGATCACTGGCTTCTGTGCAAGGGACATTGGTCCTGAAGAGGAGGAGACACAGGCACCTCATCTGTGCCCACAGTGCCACAAATCAGTGCCCAACAGTGCCACCTATCAATGCCCATGAGTGCCACCGATCAATGCCCACCAGTGGTGCCAATCATTGCCTTATAAGTGCCACCTAGCAGTGCTGCCTATCAGTGTCGCCAATCAGTGCCCATCACTGCCACCTATTAGTGCCACTTCTCAGTGCCTACCAGTGCCACCTATCAATGCCCTTCAGTGCCACCTCTCAGTGCCCACCAGTGCCGCCTTATCGGTGCCCATCGATGCAGCCTATCAGTGCAGCCTCATCAGCGTACATCAATGAAGGAGAAAAATTACCTGTTATAACAAAATATAAAACGGTTTTGTATTTAAAAAAAAAAAAATTGGTCTTTTTAAAGAAAATTTAACAAAAAATAAAATAAAACTCGCAGAGGTGATCAAATACCACCAAAAAAAAGCTCTATTTGTGGGAAAAAAATGATAAAAATGTAATTTGGGTACATTGTTGTATGACCGCGCAATTGTCATTCAAAGAGTGAGAGCGCTGAAAGCTGACAATTGGTCTGGGCAGTTGGGGGGTTTAAGTGCTCAGTAAGCAAGTGGTTAAATATTTTTTTCCTTGCATACATTTTAATCTGTCATCTAAGCGTTTTTTTTTTTTTTTTTCATTCAGAAAACAAATGGATTCCTCCATTTACACAAATGAGGTGGCTGGAAGAATCTTCCCAATAGCAACATTGTAGTCCTGACAGCGTGCACTTCACTGTCAGAATACACCGATCAGCACCTGCAACCAATTGGCTACACACAGCTTGAAATTTAGCTCGTCCCTGCTGAAGAGACTAAATTTTGATCCGTGTACCCACCTTAAGCTGTTAACCAGTGCCCCACCACCACCAGCCTAAGGCTTCATGTACACACAGCCTACTTTGACCACCGGCCGTGGGAAAGCGCAAAATGCAGCTCCTAAACTCTGCTAAAAGCCTACGTGTACATTAAAATATTGAGGTTCATTTACTGAGGCAAATAAACTGCACTTTGCAAAGAGCAGTTCACTGTGCAAGTGCAGTTGCTCCAGAGCTTCGTAAATGAGCAGAAGCTCTGCTGACTTCCATCTTCCAATCATGTGCATGCAAAAATACAGTTTTTTTTTTTTTTTGTTTGTTTTTTTTTTTCCTTGTATGTGTTTGGGTATTCTTTGCAAAGTGAAGCTTTACCTCATTTACTAAGCTCTAGAGCAATTGCACTTGCAGAGCGCAACTACACTTTGCAAAGTTTTCCTTTGGTAAATCAACTCCACAGGGTTATATGGTGTCGAGTTGAGTTTAGGAGCTTTGTCAAAAAAACACCTAAAGCTCCTAAACTCCAAGTTTAGGAGCTGTAGTGTACATGAAGCCTAAAACTGGAAGTGTATATGAACCAGTGGCGGTGCGTCCATAGAGGGCGCCGGAGCGCCACCCCCTCTCGCTCCCGCACCGCCACTGAAAGACAATACACAGATTCATGCATTGCATGAATCTGTGTATTGTCCGCGCTGCCCACTATTCATATGGCCGGCCTCCTGGTGAGCGCCGGCCATATGAATTAGAGCGGCGGCCAGCGGTGGGTGGAACTTGGAAGTGCCTATCAGAGCCAGCGGCTCTGATAGGCTTTCCGAATACAGCTCTCACGCTGTATTCGGCTTCCAAAAACTCCTCCCAGGTACGCACGGGGGCTGCGTTCCTTGGAGAAGACTGTGTGGAGGTTTCAGCCAATCAGGTTCACCGGATCTGGTTACCGGTAACCTGATTGGCTGAAGCGACATCGAGGGCGGGAGAACACATCGAGGACGGCGCGGACCGAGGAAGGTAAGTGCAGGGCTGGGGGTGGGGGGGAACTGGCTGTATATTGGGGACACACTGGCTGAATATGGGGGACAAACTGGCTGTATATGGGGGACAAACTGGCTGACTATGGGGGGACAAACTGGCTGCATATGGGGGCACACTGGCTGTGTATGGGGGCACACTGGCTGTGTATGGGGGCACACTGGCTGTGTATGGGGGCACACTGGCTATATATATGGGGACACACTGGCTATATAAATGGGGACAAACTGGCTATATATATGGGGGCACACTGGCTATATATATGGGGACAAACTGGCTATATATATGGGGACACACTGGCTATATATATGGGGACACACTGGCTATATATATGGGGACACACTGGCTGTATATGGGGACACACTGGCTATATATATGGGGAAAAACTGGCTGTATATGGGGGCACACTGGCTGTATATATGGGGGCACACTGGTTTTATATATATATATATATATATATATATATATGGGGGCACACTGGCTGTATATGGAAACAAACTGGCTGTATTTGAGGGGGCAAACTGGTGGCGTTTGGGCACAGTGGCTGCGTTTAATGGGCACAGTGGCGGCAATTGATTTTTTATTTTTTTTTCAGTTTGTTTGCGCCCCCCCCCAAAAAAATTTGAGCACCAGCCGCCACTGATATGAACCCAGAGAAAAATTGAGAACAAAGTATGGGACTTTCACAGTGCTTTACATCTCAGGAATGAACAGACACGTGATAGAATAAAAATCGCATTTTGTTATGTACAAAAGATTAAAAATGAATCCTGATTATAACATCCATAGTCCATCATTAAAATATACCAGACACTCCCAGCCTAGGAACCACTATACCCACTTGTAAAAAATAGCCAAATGCTATGACGATCCAAACACAATATTGTCACATACAGTATATATAGTGGGACTAAAAGGCTGTAAAATCTCCAACACGTTTCGCTACTGGTCCTATTTCGGGAGATATCTGTGAGTGTACTGGTATGGTAATATAGGAAGCTCTGCTTGCAGCCAAGAGGAGGAGGAAGGAAGAGGTAAGGGGCCACAGGTGGTGATGACCCCCAGTCTGTGACCAACCCCAAAGGAAGGGCACAAAAACACAGGGGTGCTCAGTAACCAGAACAAGTATCCCTGATTGGGCAGAGTAAGGGACTAATGCCAGAGCCTCCATTAATACATTTAAGTCATAAAAGGATACTGTCCTTGGGTAACAGCTGCAACAAGATCTCCCCCACCAGCAGAGAACCATAATTTGTTCTCAACTTTTCTTTGGTTTATAATTTAGGGATGTGGTGCTTAGTATACCCATTCATGCTATGCTTACATTGATACTGTATATGAACCCCGACAATGGATCTTATCTTGTTTGCTCCTCCTATTAACCAGCCAAAATGGTCCGGGGGTTAAGTGGTTAAGGACCAGGCCACATTTTGCCATTCGCCACTGCGTCGCTTTAACTGACAATTGCGCAGTTGGGCGATGTGGTTACCGAACAAAATTGATGTCCTTTTTTTTTCCACAAATAGAGCTTTCTTTTGGTGGTATTTGATCACCTCTGCGGTTTTTATTTTTTGCGCTATAAACAAAAATAGAGCGACAATTTTGAAAAAAATTCAATATTTTTTACTTTTTTGCTATAATAAATATCCCCGAAAAATATATAAAAAAAACATTTTTTTTCCTCAGTTTAGGCCGATACGTATTCTTCTTCTACATATTTTTGGTTAAAAAAATCGCAATCAGCGTTTATTGATTGGTTTGCACAAAAGTTATAGCGTTTACAAAATAGGGGATCGTTTTATGGCATTTTTATATAAAAAAAAAATTCTACTAGTAATGGCGGTGATCAGTGATTTTTTTTTTTTGTGACTGCGACATTATGGCAGACACATCGGACACTTTTGACACATTTTTGGGACCATTGTCATTTTTTCAGCGATCAGTGCTATAAAAATGCACTGGTTACTGTAAAAATGACACTGGCAGTGAAGGGGTTAACCACTAGGGGTGCTGAAGGGGTTAAGTGTGCCTAAGGGAGTGATTCTAACTGAGGGGGGGCGTGGCTACGAGTGACACGTCACCGATCTCCGCTCTGATTACACAGAGCGGAGATCAGTGTCAGTAGGTGAGCGGGGAGATGTTGTGTTTACACTAACATCTCCCCGCTCCATCCCTCCGTGAGACGATCGCGGGTATCCCGCGGTCCGACTCACAGGGATGGCGGCAGGGTCGCGAGCACGCCGCCGGCGGCACGCGCGCTTGACCACACGGACAGGCACTCAAAGGGGACGTACAGGTACGTGCATGTGCCTGTCCGTGCCATTCTGCCGACATATATCTACAGGAGGCGGCCGGCAAGTGGTTAAAGTGGGAGTAAACCCATTTATGATTTTTACCTATAGGTAAGCCTGTAATAAAGCTTACCTCTAGGTACTGTAATTATATCCTAAACCTGCACCGTTGAAGAGATCTTTACCTTAGATGCCACCGGTGACGTCACCAGTTAATGCGCTCTGAAGGAATGGCATACCCATGCCGTTCCTTCAGAACCGTGCCGTAAACAGCATGCGCTTTATGACTTTATCGTCGGTTTGACCAATCAGATAGCTGAAGCCCCCGAACCCGGAAAGAAGACTGGGTGAAGATGGAAGCACCTTCCGCGAGGACAGCGTGCCACTGGAGGGCTTTGTTACTTTTTTCCCTCAATGTACCTAAGTATTTGATCGCCTGCTGATTTTGTACGTTTGCTCACTGACAAAAATGATCAGCCTATAATTTTAATGGTATGTTTATTTTAACAGTGAGAGACAGAATAACAAAAAAAAAATCCAGAAAACCGCATTTCAAAAAAGTTATAAATTTGCAATTTTATGAGCGAAATAAATATTTGACCCCTTCGCAAAACATGACTTATGCCGCGTACACACGATCATTTTTTCCGTCGGGAAAAATGACATTTTTTTTTTTCCGCCGAGAAAAACGATCGTCTGTGGGCTTTATGCCGTTTTTCTCGTTGAGAAAAACGACGAGAAAAATTAGAACATGTTCTAAATTTTCTCATCGTTTTTTCCATCATTTTTTTCCGCGGCAGTTTTCCCATAGGGAGACACTGCCGCGGAGCCCACAGACGGTCGTTTTTCTCGTCAAAGAAAAAAATGACGGGAAAAACGGTCGTGTGTGGGGGAACATGCCGTTCCCTCGTTTTTCTTTTTTTTTCATGCCGTGATTCATGGCGGTGTTTTCACCGCCGTGAATCACGATCGTGTGTACGCGGCATAAGTGGCGAAACCCTTGTTGGTACTCACAGAGCTCAGACGTTTCTTGTAGTTGGCCACCAGGTTTGCACACATCTCAGGAGGGATTTTGTCCCACTCCTCTTTGCAGATCCTCTCCAAGTCATTAAGGTTTTGAGGCTGATGTTTGGTAACTTGAACCTTCAGCTCCCTCCACATATTTTCTTTGGGATTAAGGTTTGGAGACTGGATATGCCACTCTAGGACCTTAACGTGCTTCTTTTAAACCACTCCTTTGTTGTTTTGCCGTGTGTTTTGGGTCATTGTCATGCTGGAATACCCATCCATGACCCATTTTCAATGCCCTGGCTGAGGGAAGGAGGTTCTCACTCACCCAAGATTTGACGGTACGTGGCCCCGTCCATCGTACCTTTGATGCTGTGAAGTTGTCCTGTCCCCTTAGCAGAAAATCACCCCCAAAGCATAATGTTTCCACCTCCATATTTGACGGTGGGGATGGTGTTCTTGGGGTCATAGGTAGCATTCCTGCTCCAAACACGGTGAGTTGAGTTGATGCCAAAGAGCTTGATTTTGGTCTCATCTGACCACAACACTTTCACCTTGTTCTTCTCTGAATCATTCAGATGTTCATTAGCAAACTTCAGATGGACCTGTACATGTGCTTTCTTGAGCAGGTGGACCTTGCAGGCGCTGCAGGATTTCAGTCCTTCACGGCATAGTGTGTTTCCAATTATTTTCTTGGTGACTATGGTCCCAACTGCCTTGAGATCATTGACAAAATTCTCCCGTGTAGTTCTGGGCTGATTCCTCACCGTTCTCGTGATCATTGAAACTCCACGAGGTGAAATCTTGCATGAAGCCCCAGACCATGGGAGATTAACAGTTATTTTGTGTTTCTTCAATTTTCGAATAATCGCACCAACCGTTGTCACCCTCACCAAGCTGCTTGGCGATGGTCTTGTAGCCCATTCCAGCCTTGTGTAGGTCTACAATCTTGTCCCTGACATCCTTGGACAGCTCTTTGGTCTTAGCCATGGTGGAGAGATTGGAGTCTGATTGAATGCTTCTGTGGACAGGTGTCTTTTATACAGGTAACAAGCTAAGATTAGGAGCACTCCCTTTAAGAGTGCTCCAAATCTCAGCTCGTTACCTGTATAGAAGACACCTGGGAGCCAGAAATCTTGCTTATAGGGGATCAAATACTTATTTCACTCATTAAAATGCAAATCATATTATAACTTTTTTGAAATGCGTTTTGTTGTTGTTCTGTCCTCACTATTACCCTTCTTGGCGGTATTCCCGAGTGTGGCTCGGGGTGAAATTTTGGTACCATTAGTGGTAACCCGGAGCCACACTCAGGATTGCATTGCAGGATTCTGGAAGAGGTTACTTATCTTGTCCCCATGATCCCGTGATGTACTTCTGCTGTGTCTGGCGGCCGGATCCTC
Source organism: Rana muscosa (assembly GCA_029206835.1). Taxonomy (NCBI): domain Eukaryota; kingdom Metazoa; phylum Chordata; class Amphibia; order Anura; family Ranidae; genus Rana; species Rana muscosa. The sequence goes on from CM055117.1 coordinate 912,395,318, forward strand.
TGCCCGATGCGGAACCGGGTGGGAATTTCAAAATGTATAAAACACACACTAAAATACATTGTAATCTTATTGGATTACATTACGGTATCAAATCATTTGACCTCAGTTTGTCCCAAGCGCTTTGTCCAGTGCCCTGCCTGCAGTTTTACTATTCTTTCTGCCTGGAAACGAGAACATCCGTGGCATCCATAAAGCGTGCCTCTACATCAAAAGCGGTTTATGACCTGCTTAAAATTAGCGATACAGAATCACTTGCAGAATTGAGTAATAGTGATTCTTGGGGAAATTCGTCATCAGACACAAAGTGATTTCAGTGACAATCCTGCGACTGAACTCAGTGATATGTGGACTTGGTGCTCTATTGACTGCGGTACAGATCATGCAGCGCCCCCAAGATTCCCATTTACTGGAGCACCTGGTATGAAAGTGGACGTTGAAGATGACAACCCCTTGGCATACCTACAACTATTTCTGACCAATGAGGTTATTGAAAAAATAGTTACGGAGACAAAACGGTAGCAAGAGCAACAAGCTACTATACATCAGAAGTTTTCAAGAAGTAGAAAGTGGGAACCAGTGACCAAAGATGACATTTGGAAATTTCTGGGCCTTAGGCCAGGTTCACACTGGGCTGCGGGAGTGAAGCCGTGCGAGTTCAGCTGAACTCGCAGAATTTCACTCTCGCTGGCAGTCCCGATTTCAGACGCGATTACAAAGACATCTGTGCAGGTTTCTGCACAGATGTCAATGTAAATCGCGGCCAAAATCGCAAAAAGTAGTACAGAAACTACTTTTTGAAATCGATGCAGCGTCGCACCGATTAGGACGGTGCCATTGCTGGCAATTTGCGGCAAATATCGCAGTTTTGACATGCGATTTGACATGCCAAATCGCATGTCAAAACGCACCAGTGTGAACCAGGGCTAATAATACTTCAGGGAGTGGTGGGGAAACCCCTGCAGAAGTGATATTGGACAACGAATAAATTACTTGCCACTCCATTCTTTGGCATGGTCATGTCAGAGTACAATTTTGGGAAGTATATTAAATGATTCTGAAGAATTTCCAACAGAGCTATATGGCAGATAGAGATATTAGCATAGATGGAAGTCTAATGGCCTACAAGGGAAGGCTCAGCTGGATACAATACATGGCGTCAAAGAGAGCATGATTTAGCGTAAAATTCTTCATGCTATGCGAATCATCGACTGGCTACATTTTGAATTCTGTCCTATACACTGGTAAGGGAACAAAATTCAAGCCAAAATACAGCAACCATGGAATGGCCACATCTCCCGTTCTTTCACTGATTAAGCCATTGCTAAATCAGGGCTATTGTCTGTAACTAACAACAACTTTTACACATCTCTCGAACTTTTTGAGTTTCTTCTGCAGAACAAAATGGATGCCTATGGAACCGTTAGGGCTAACCGGCACGAGATGCCGCCAATGTTTGGCAATAAGAAGCTCAAGACTGGAGAAATGGTTGCCTGGCAGAAAGGCAAAATGATGGCACTGCGATGGCGTGACAAAAATGATGTGTGCCTAATTAGTACAGTCCATAATACCTCCGCTGTTTTGGTACACACAAAAGGTGGGAAAGAAATCATGAAGCCACATGTAGTGATAGACTACAATAACACCATGGGAGGTGTTGACAGAGATGACCAAGCAATGACATTCTATCCAGCTATGTGGAAACAGCAAAAAAAGTATTGCAAGAAGATCTTCAGGCATCTTCTTGAACAATGCTTGTGGAATGCCTACATTCTACTGAAAAAAAAAGAAGAAAAAGAGTGAGAAGCCTATGATCCATTTTGACTTTATTAGGAAAGTTGCCGAACTGATCTCCGTGAATCACCAAACACCAATGGCTGTGAATAGAGCTGGACGTCGTGCTGCTGGCGTTGTCAACCCGGAACGCCTGACTTGGTTGTCACTTCATGGACCACATCCCACCAACTGAGAAAAAGTCAGCACCCACAAGAATGTGCGTGGTTTGTTGCTCAAAGCGAGATGACAGTGGAAAGAAAATCCGAAAGGAAACCAGGTTCCATTTTCCTGATTGTGACGTCTGACTTTGTGCAGTCCCATGTTATAAAAATGTTCATACCCGGGATGTTTACTGAACCAATATTAGTAATATTGCACCCTTGTTTGGACAAATTTCAGTGTATTTGATTTGATTACAGTATATTGAATAAAATGTATTAAATAAAATGTATTATTATTGTTGTTTATAGTTAGTACATAGTTATAATAAATATGTAAAATATTATTGAATAAAATGTGTTTTTTATTATATTTGTTATTATTTATAGTTATTTATTATATTATAATTTATGATTTTGTGTTTCAAACTTTATCATACCCGGGAGGTCTACTATACTCTTGTTTGGACAGATTTAAGTGAGTTATTCCTAAGAATTACAGGCCTACAATATAAAACGCCAAATTTCCATGCAAAACAATGTACCTCTTTCAGCATCAAAAATCAGATATAATCATACCGCCAGGGAGGTTAAAATAAACCTACCATTAAAATTATAGACTGATCATTTCTTTGTCAGTGGGCAAATGTAGAAAATCAGCATGGGTTTAACTACCTTTTTCCCCTCACTGTATATCTGACATAATGTGCTAGTATGGAATGCATAATAGCACATTATGAACTGGCTGGGGCCGTTCTTTTTTTGTTTTTGTTTTTTTGGATTCGGTTTACTACCGTTTTAAACAGCATTTTGTTTAAAGAACCTTTTTTAAAAAAAAATGTTTTATTATATTTAATATATGCAAAAAAATACTGGTTGATTCTGCCAAAAATCTTGTGAGTCTGATAACTTCCTGTGCTCTCTGACTGTGCTGCACTGTTATCAATTAGCAATGATCAGTTCCCTGTGGCCTACAGAACACCTCCCCTATGGTATGGATAAGGTTGAAAACCTTTTTAAATGTGTTACATTTAAAGTTGCCTGACCACTGAGCCAAGTGCTTGTATAATCTGTTTGCTGATGCATTGCCCCCCTATATGAAAGTTATTTTGTTTTTTGTTTTTAGCAATATCACTGAGCATTTATCAATAAAACACACCTAGTTAAAGTTTTACAGTTGAAAAGGGCTAAACCATGCTGCACAGACTTGTGACGAGAAGAACCATGGTCATCCCAGGTCATGTTGAGCCCCATGGGAGGAGGGGAGGTAGAGGAATTACCTTGATCTTGGCACAGAAGTCCTATGAGAAAGGAAAATGTCAAGGATAGATTTAATCCACTTTAGTTTGCAAATGTCATTAAAAATCTTGTCATTGACAATTTAATAAACCAGATACCAATTTCAATTACTTGATAGCATCTGCAACCTTTGTAAGAGTACAAAAAGAGCCCATAGATTTTAAGGCATATCTGCTGATTGCTATCAGGATAAATAAAATGTGACCACGTGTCTTCAGGACCTATAAATCCCGGCTACACCAAATCAGCAAAGCTGTGGCCAGACTGGGACATCAATCCTACGGAGCTGTCCGACACTAAAAATCGTTACATTGCGGGCAGTGCGCACCTCTCCAGCCTCTTCCTGGCATTTTTTATGGGCAAATCAAAGAGATTAAACTTCAGTCTAATGAAGCGTCCGGTGGTCATCTAGAGAATGGCATTGTTTATAGGAGTATTGCACTGTAAAATATACAGAACAGCTTTTTTATCAAACACTCAAAGAAAGTAGGACAATATTTTAAGATGTTATTTTTATGGGAGTTTATGGGAACTTTGTCTGCTAAGGAGAACTCTGGTCAAGTCGAAAATGAGTAAACTTTTAGTGGGAGATTTATTAAAACTGGAGCGCTTAGAATCTGGTGCAGTTGTGCACGGTAACAAATTGGCTTCTAACTTCAGCCTAAGCTTTGACAATAAAACCTGGAAGCTGATTGGTTTCTGTGCAGAGCTGCACCAGATTTTGCACTCTCCAGTTTTAGTAAATCTCCCCCTTAGAATTACCTGATACAATTTTTCACCGAAATATGGAATAAGCTATAGTCATCTAAATATGGAATAAGCTATAGTCATCGAAATATGGAATAAGCTATAGTCATCTAAATATGGAATAAGCTATAGTCATTAGTCATGTGCATTTTTAATACTTGATGTGCTTTGTGTATTTCTTCCAGATCTTTCTAGTAATCCAGTGTAAGGTTGGGTTTACACCATTGCGAATTGGATGTAGGTTCCCCGCATCCATTTCGCAATAGCAGGAGATTTTGACAGGCTCCCTATGGAGCCGGTTCACATATCTCCGCTGCGGCTCCGGTGCGAATTTGCACAGGAGCCCTGTGTGCGTCTTTTGGTCCGTTTCAGGTCCGAATTCAGCCAAAAATTTGCGCTGAAATCGGACCTGAAACGGTGAACGGGGATGCACCGGACCCCTGCAGGGAGCCGCATTAGTATTGGGTGTGAACCCAGCCTAAAAGTTTCCCACTGTGTAATAAAGAATGGGCTCTGCTTTTTTCTTTCCTTGGATAGGGTGATTAGTCTTGTCTCCGCCCCCACCTGTATTATAACCTGTAGTTTGTGAGGCTTGTTGGGTTTCTATCACAGCTCTGCATTCTGTACAGGCCAAATACAGCATAGCGATTATTTCACTGCTAATATTACATGGGTTTTCAGAGGTATTTGATTGCTGTCCCTGTCATTTAGATATATTTCTCAGTATCAACAGAGGATATTAATCTACTTTCTGTGCACCGGTTGGCAAATCTGTCTATCACTATTGTTCACCCCCTTGCGTAAGCCAGTGTCAATCTGCGCCTCTCCTTTGCCAAGTGTTTTATTTCTGTAGCATTTCAATTTAAACTGATTATTTTATAAATATATACAAGGGGTACCAAAAAGAATCACCCCCCCCCCCCCCCCTGAATTTAAAAAAAAAAAAACGCATTTTGTTGCTTTGCAGCCTGAAATGAAGACACACAGTTTTTGTTTTATCCGGTCGTATTTACTAGTGTAACTTATAACATCCAAGTGAAAGATATAAAACCAATATGTCATAAAAAAAGAAAAACTGTGAAAAAACAGAATCACGAGTTGGAAAAAGGATCACCCCCTTATGTCAGTATTTTGTTGAACCACCTTTTGCTTTAATTACAGCTTTTAGTCTGTTGGGATATGTATCTACTAACTTTGCACATCTTGACTTTGCAATATTTGCGCACTCTTCTTTGCAGAACTGCTCGAGTTCAGTTAAATTTGATGGTGACCGTTTGTGGACTGCAGTTTTCAAGTCATTCCATTGATTTTCAATGGGGTTTAAGAAGTCTGGGGTCTAAATAGGCCATGCAAGGACATTCACCTTTTTCTCCTTCAACCACCATGTTGTATTTTTTTCTGTGTGCTGTGGGTCATTGTCATTTTGGATGGTAAACCATCTTCCCATTGACAACTTTCTGGCAGAGGGCAGCAGGTTTTCCATAAGAATTTGACAGTATTTTGCCTCATCCATTTTTTTCCTTCTATCCTGAAAAGTGCTCATTCCCTGCTGCAGAGAAACACCCCCATAACAGGACATTACCACCTCCATGCTTTACTGTAGGAATGGTGTTATTTGGATGGTGTGCTGTATTGGATTTCTGCCAGACATTAATTTTAGGGGGGTGATTCTTTTCTATACCCACTGTATATCCTAAAATGCTTCCCTGGTCGTCCAATTTCCACAGAGCCAATTTCGACAGAGCCAAGAAATAGTCCCCATTTTGCTGGATGAATAAACATAAGTTCTTTAAAAGTTAATCTGGTTGGATAGAGCGTTTAGAGCGTAAAGTGTTTTAGTTTTGCATAATGTGTTATAAGCCCCATACTCATGTTGTTTAATTTGTTCAATACTGAAAAGTCAGGTGTATAGAAATATACAGTTTTATTATTTGAATTCCTAGTTGGAGTTCCACACGTTTATCCTTCAAACATTGTGGTACTGCTGAAATTTTTTAGCTTAGTAAATCAGTGATTATTGCTAGTGGTTACAACAGCTTCTAGCGATAATCGCATGTAAATTCCGGTAGGCTAATTGTAGCCAAGTTGATTGATCGATCTACTTGGGTACATTCAGCCTGCCCATATATGGTTCGAATCTCGTCCAGTCCTGCTGAACCGGCAGAGATTCGAACTGTCTATGGCCGGCTAGAGTGATACAATATGAAAGCAAACAGCTCCTACTAAGCTCTCGCTTTAGAAAACCTACACTGCTCTGTGGTAATGTGGTATACTGGGTGTGCTCTGTATTAACTTTATTTTTTACAAAACTAATAGAAAAAAAGATATAAAACATCAGCTAACCAGGTGTACGATGAAAAATGAAAAAAATGTCAAAAATAGCAAGACACTGTCATTGCCCTCAAAAAAATCATAAAACAGTTCCCTGTAAAAGAAGAGGTATTATACTAACCCTCCAGCAGCCTGTACCGCCAATCTTTGCTTTGCTGAAGTGCCATAGCCTTTTATAGAATCTTCGCCACTGAATGCTTGCTGGAGTGTCAGATGTCTGTCTCTCCTGCTGTAAGCTTTGATCTTATCTGCTGACATCTGTCCCGCAGATAGGGGGGCCCATCCATTAAGGGCCCACTGGCACCGCGCCCCTATCCATGCCACCGCCCCCCTATCCATGCGTCTGGCCCTTTGCAGGACAACGGGCGAATGAATTCCAGGGGTGGGGGTGTTTTTTTGAAGCACCTGATTAGAGCCAGAGGATCTAATAGGCTTCAAAATTGGGTGGGTTTCAGACCCGCTTCCTGATTTGCCAGGAGGAGGATCAGTGTTACAACAGCGAATATTCATTTGCTATTGCAATACACCTGGGTGGGGTTTCAGAAGCAAGCCCATCCGGGTGTGTTGAAATAGAAAATTAATATTCGCTGTTGTAACACTGATCCTCCTCCTGGCCAATCAGGAAGCAAGTCTGAAACACGTCACCCGATTGGCTGAAAGGATGGGCGATCCTATTGAACGCCAAGAGGAGGGGATGAGACACTTGGCGGAAGCGAAGAGGAGGAGACACAGGAGCCTGATTCCCATCGCTGCCTGATGCCCACCGCTGCCTGTTGCCGGATGCTCGCCACCTAGATGGGGTAAGTGCTGAAGGACCGACCTGCAGACAGCGGCTGCTCGATGATGTGTCCTTTAGTGACATGTAGGGCCAATGGATGGAACCACAACATGTGGTTGGGGACACAGGCATCATGTGTCTCTTAAAAGTACTAAAAGATATAACACTGGTCCATCCTAAACTACTTTGTAGGTGTACTTTAGTATTATTCATCTGATGATGTTTCTAAGAACCTCTTAATAGTCCCTATATTAAATGTTTTTCCCTTTTCTGGTTCGAAGCTTTTTTTAAATAATTCACCCATCAAACTGTTTCATCTTTTACGTTTCTGTATTGTGGTTCATACAAAAACTTTAATTTCTATTCCACTATGGGGTTTATTTACTAAAGGAAAATCCACTTTGCACTACAAGTGCACTTGAAAGTGCGGTCGCTGTAGATCCGAGGGGGACATGCAAGGAAAATAAAAAACAGCATTTTTGCTTGTACATGATTAGATGATAAAATCAGCAGAGCTTCCCCTCATTTCAGATCTTCCCCTCAGATCTACAGCGACTGCACTTCCAATTGCACTTGCAGTGCACTTGTAGTGCAAAGTGAATTTCCCTTTAGTAAATCAACCCCTTTGTCTATTATCTTTGACTCCATTAGTATTTAGTCATTGATTTTCCATATTTATTTCTAAAAGTAAGTCTCAAGGTAGATTGAAACAGTCAATGTTTTGCAGATTGTGACAGAAGGGGCATTCTCAGACACATATGAGTTTATATACTAAAGGCTGATAGGCTGTTTAATTGTGCAAGAGAATGTTCCCATCAGCTTAATGAATGAGACAAAGCTCTGTTGACTTCCCTGGTCCATAATGTGCAAGGGAATTTATCATTAGTGATGAGCCGAACACCCCCGGGTTCGGTTCGCACCAGAACCCGCGAACGGACCGAAAGTTCGTACGAACATTAGAACCCTATTAAATACAATGGATGCGAACGTTCGAATTCTAAAGTGCTAATTATAACGACTATTATGCATGTTATTGTCCTAAAAAGGGTTTGGGAACCCGGGTTCTGCACCAGGGGACATGTATCAATGCAAAAAGAAGTTTTAAAAACGGTCGTTTTTCGGGAGCAGTCATTTTAATGATGCATAAAGTGAAAAAAAAAAAGTCAAATATTCCTTTAAATATCGTACCTGGGGGGTGTCTAAAGTATGCCTGTGAAGTGCCACGTGTTTCCCGTGTTTAGAACTGTCCCTGCACAAAATGACACTTCTAAAGGAAAAAAAAGCCATTTAAAACTGCTTGCGGCTTTAATGTAATGTCTGGTCCCGGTAATATGGATGAAAATCTTTAAGAAAAATGGCATAGCTACCCCATGACCCCCCCCCCCCCTACCCCAGCCCATTACCAGCCCCTTTGGGTCTTGTATGGATATTAAGGGGAACCCCGCACATAAAATAAAAAAGGCCCTATATACTCTGAACAGCCGTATACAGGCGGTGCATACAAGACAGGGACTGTAGGTTTGTTCTTATGTAGAATCTGTTTGTAATTTTGAACAGGTACATTGTTGAAGTGTAGCTCCAGGCCAAAAATCTATTTTTAAACTTTTTGGAAAACATAGGTAAGGGTTATCACCCCTGTAACATTTGTTTTGCTGTCTGTGCCCCTGTTCAGAACATTTCACCTCACTTTCCGTCCCAATGACAACTGTTTTTGAAATGTGGTGTTTTTCTTGAAACAAGGATTGCTGATAAAGCATCAGTACAGAGGAGACACCTTTCTCCCATATTTATTCTTACAGGAGAGAATTTTCCTTCCTAGTGGTAGATTTCCTCTCACTTCCTGTTGTCTTCTTGCGTTTGCAAGTAGGAGTCGTTTGTAAGTTGGATGTTTGAAAGTAGGGACCTGCCGTATATACTCTGCAGAAATAGGCCCCTTAGTTGTTGGTGTTGGCACAACACTGTAAGCACTCACAGTTACTCTTGGTTGGTGCTGGAACGCCCTGCTGTCAACTATTATATCAGGAATTTTAATTACATATAATTGTTGAACAGTGGTAGTAAAAATTGGGCCTTTGATGGTGGTGCTGGTGCCACAACACTGTAAGCCCTGACAGTTACTCTTGGTGGGTGCAGCAATGGGCCCTGCTGTGAATTATTAGATCAAGAATTGTAATTGCATGCCCCTGTTGAACAGGGGCTGAAAAATTGGGCCTTTCGTGGTGGTGGTGGTGGTGGTGGTGTTGCCACAACACTGTAAGCCCTCAGAGTTACTCTTGGTGGGTGCAGCAATGGGCCCTGCTGTGAATTATTAGATCAAGAATTGTAATTGCATGCCCCTGTTGAACAGGGGCTGAAAAATTGGGCCTTAGGCACTGGTGGCACAACACTACAACCCCTCACAGATACGTTACTTGGAGCACAGCAATGAGCCCTGTTGCAAAGTATTGCTTCAAAAATTGTAATGACACGCCCCTGTTAAACAGGGGCTGAAAAATTGGGCCTTAGGCACTGGTGCCACAACACTCCAACCCCTCACAGATACTGTACTTGGAGCACAGCAATGAGCCCTATGGCAAATTATTGCTAAAAAAATTGTAATTACACGCCCCTGTAAAACAGGGGCTGAAAAATTGGGCCTTAGCCACTGGTGGCGGCACCCATAAACAAAAATGATCTTCCAAGCTATCATCATCAATCGTATCATTGAGGACTCGGAGGAGGAGGATAGCCAGTCAACATAACAGCACAGGCACTCAGCATCAGCATCAGTCTTGAAGGGATGTGACATGTTAAAATCAATTAGTCTGTTATATCAGCATCAGGTGTGTGGTAGCTGGTGGTGATCCAAGACTGGTTCATCTTGATGAAAGTCAGTCGATCAACCGAGTCGGTGGACAGGCGCACCCTGTGATCCGTGACAAATCCTCCAGCAGCACTGAATGTGCGTTCCGAAAGAACGCTGGATGCAGGACAGGCCAGTAGCTCAATTGCATACTGTGCAAGCTCTGGCCAGTGATCCATCCTCAAGACCCAGTAAGCCAGAGGATTTTCGGTGGGGAAGGTGTCCAAGTCTGACCTTGCCCCTAGATATTCCTGCACCATGTTTATCAGACGCTGGCGATGGTTGCTGGAACCGATCATACTTTGGGGCTGCGGACTAAAGAATTGTCTGAACGCATCGGTCAGACGGCCACCTTCCCCACCGCTCCTTCTTTGACTGGCCAAAGCCTCAGCAACTCGTTGTCCAGGACCAGGAGTTTGTAACCTCCCAGTCTCTGGGAACGCGTTGCACAGACCTTTCTGCAAGGCCTCCCGGAGTTGTCTCATCCTCTGCTCCCTCTGCGAAGGTAACATAAGGTCCGCAACCTTACCCTTGTACCGTGGATCAAGGAGAGTGGCAAGCCAGTAATGGTCCCTCTCCTTGATCCGAAGAATACGAGGATCCTTCCGCAGACTTTGCAGGATCAGGGAGGCCATGCAGCGTAGGTTTGCTGAGGCATTCGCTCCGGAGTCCTCTGGGTCACTAAGGACGACATGATCCGCAGCCACCTCCTCCCAGCCACATACAAGTCCACTGGTTTCTTGGGACTGTAAATCATCCCTAAAAGACTGCTGCTGATGATGCTGAGTGCCAGCCTCCACCTCCATGCTGACACAATCCTCCTCCTCCTCCTCCTCCTCCTCTTCCTCTTCCTGTGCGATGGGTGGGACAGAAGGAACACTGTCTGGGTAAAGGGGGCCTTGAGAGGCAAGGAAGTCCTCCTCTTCCTGCCTCTGTTCTGCCTCAAGTGCCCTGTCCATTATTCCACGCAGCGTGTGCTCCAACAGGTGGACAAGAGGTACAGTGTCACTGATGCATGCACTGTCACTGCTCACCATCCTCGTGGCCTCCTCAAATGGTGCCAGGACAGTGCATGCATCCCTGATCATGCCCCACTGGCGTGGAGAAAAAAAAACAAGCTCCCCTGACCCTGTCCTGGTGCCGTAGTCGCACAGGTACTCATTGATGGCCCTCTGCTGCGTGTGCAGCCGCTGCAGCATGGCCAACGTTGAGTTCCACCTGGTGGGCATGTCACATATAAGGCGGTTCTTGGGCAGGTTCAACTCCTTTTGCAGCTCAGCCAGGCGAGCACTGGCATTATAAGATCTGCGGAAATGCACACAGACTTTCCTGGCCTGCCTCAGGACATCCTGTAAGCCCGGGTACCTGCCCAAGAACCGCTGCACCACCAGGTTAAGGACGTGAGCCACACAGGGCACATGGGTCAGTTGTCCCTGTCGGAGGGCGGAGAGGAGGTTGGTGCCATTGTCGCAAACCACCATTCCTGGCTTAAGCTGGCGTGGCGTCAACCACCTCTCGGCCTGGCCCTGCAGAGCAGACAGGACCTCTGCCCCAGTGTGGCTTCTGTCCCCCAAACACACCAGCGCAAGCACGGCATGGCATCTTTTTGCCTGCGTACTTGCGTAGCCCCGTGAACGGCTACGGAGCACCGCTGGTTCATAGGACAAACCACAGGAAGAGGCCATGGAGGAAGAAGAAGAGGAGGGGGTGGAGGAGAGAGGTGTGTCACAACCAGTAGTAGCATTTTGGAGGCGTGGCGGTGGAACAACCTCCAACACTACTGCACCTTGTCCTGCATCCTTCCCAGCTGCCAAAAGAGTGACCCAATGGGCCGTGAAAGAAAGGTAACATCCCTGTCCATGCCTGCTGGACCATGAGTCAGCGGTAATATGCACCTTACCGCTGACCGCCCTGTCCAGCGAGGCCAAGACATTGCCTTCCACATGCCGGTAGAGAGCCGGAATAGCCTTCCGTGAGAAAAAGTGGCGTTTGGGAACCTGCCACTGAGGAACCGCACATTGCACAAACTCACGGAAGGGGGCCGAGTCTACCAACTGAAAAGGCAGCAGTTGAAGCGCTAGCAATTTAGCCAAGCTAGCATTCAACCGCTGGGCATGTGGATGGCTGGGAGTGAACTTCTTTCGACGGTCCAGCAGCTGGGGCAGAGAAATTTGCATGCTAGAATCGGACGTCGGTGTACTGCTAGCAGAGTGGCCGCAAGTACTTGGCTGTGACACACCTAATTCTACACCTTCATTCCTCTCAGTGCATGTTTCAGAGAGGACTGAAGTTATAGTGGGGTTGGAGATCCCAGCTGATGCGGTGCAAGGAGAGGTCCGCTTTGTTCTTTGGTGTGGGTCTTTGAGGTAGGCTTGCCAACGAGCTGCATGGCAGGTCAACATATGTCTGGTCAGGCATGTGGTACCCAAGCGGCTGATGTTTTGGCCACGCGATATACGCTTGAGACATATGTTGCAAACAGCAGCTGTGCGATCTGATGCACTAGCCTCAAAAAAGGCCCACACCAAGGAACTTTTTGAATGACGGGCAGAGGCAGCGCCCTGCACAGGCGGAGCTCTGCGGTGTGATTCCGTTGGTGTACTGCCCTTATGCTGGCCACCAAAGGGCATCCTGCCTCGTTGGAGATGTGCCTCCTCCTCATCCTCCTCCTCCTCCTCTCTCCTATTAGGCACCCACGTGGAGTCAGTGACCTCATCATCCCCTCCCTCCTCATCACTGGAGCCAATCTGGCAGTATGCTGCAGCTGCTGGAACATGACTGCCAGATTGGTGTCCTTCTTGAGCATCCCCTCTGTCTGCTCTCACGCTACTGCCTTCCTGTAGCTGGGTTTCATCATCAGACCCTTCGAAACGCTGGGCATCCTCCTGGAGCATGTACCCAACACTGTGCTCAAACAGTTCGGGGGACTCCTCAGGAGGAGGGCATGGTGGGTCTAGGGAAGGAGTGACTGATGATGAGTCTGACATTGATACCAGGGAAGAGGACGCTTTGGCAGCTGCTTTGCCAGTACCCTGAGCCTGGGTGAGAGAGGATGAGGAGGAGGAGGAGGGCTTGGTCATCCACTCTACCAAGTCTTCGGCATGATGTGGCTCAACATGTCCAGCTGCCGAAAAGAAGGACAAGCGTGTCCCATGGCCATGTGCTGATGACAATGCACCGCGTCCACGACCAGCACTGTTGCCCCCAGACGCAGAGCCTGCTTGCCCTCTTTTATTGCCTCCTGACTGTCTGCCTCTCCTTGTTTGCCTTCCAGACATTCTAATAGATGGCCTGCAGGGAGATGGGAAAAAAGCAATAAGGGCTACCTTCAGGTGTCCTTCTCTGTCCCTTTACTTAAGGATTTCTAAATTTGGTTGAGGATTATTGCTTTTGCACAGAATAGCACAACGACAATTTCCCTGACTGTCCAAAAAACAAGGATTTCACAGATGGTTGATGAGGAATGCTTTGGCACACTATAGCACAAGGAGAATTCCCTCACTTTCCTTCTTTGTCCCTAGAAACAAGGACTGGCACAGTGAAAGAAACTGACATTCTCCCTACCTACAGTTTTCTGTCCCTAGAAAAAATGTTTTTTTAAAGCACACTATAGCACAAGGAGAATTCCCTCACTTTCCTTCTTTGTCCCTAGAAACAAGGACTGGCACAGTGAAAGAAACTGACACTCTCCCTACCTACAGTTTTCTGTCCCTAGAAAAAATGTTTTTTTAAAGCACACTATAGCACAAGGAGAAATCCCCTCACTTTCCTTCTTTGTCCCTAGAAACAAGGACTGGCACAGTGAAAGAAACTGACACTCTCCCTACCTACAGTTTTCTGTCCCTAGAAAAAATGTTTTTTTAAAGCACACTATAGCACAAGGAGAATTCCCCTCACTTTCCTTCTTTGTCCCTAGAAACAAGGACTGGCACAGTGAAAGAAACTGACACTCTCCCTACCTACAGTTTTCTGTCCCTAGAAAATTTTTTTTTTTAAAGCACACTATAGCACAAGGAGAAATCCCCTCACTTTCCTTCTTTGTCCCTAGAAACAAGGACTGGCACAGTGAAAGAAACTGACACTCTCCCTACCTACAGTTTTCTGTCCCTAGAAAAATTTTTTTTTAAAGCACACTATAGCACAAGGAGAAATCCCCTCACTTTCCTTCTTTGTCCCTAGAAACAAGGACTGGCACAGTGAAAGAAACTGACACTCTCCCTACCTACAGTTTTCTGTCCCTAGAAAAAATGTTTTTTTAAAGCACACTATAGCACAAGGAGAAATCCCCTCACTTTCCTTCTTTGTCCCTAGAAACAAGGACTGGCACAGTGAAAGAAACTGACACTCTCCCTACCTACAGTTTTCTGTCCCTAGAAAAAAATGTTTTTTTAAAGCACACTATAGCACAAGGAGAAATCCCCTCACTTTCCTTCTTTGTCCCTAGAAACAAGGACTGGCACAGTGAAAGAAACTGACACTCTCCCTACCTACAGTTTTCTGTCCCTAGAAAAAATGTTTTTTTTAAAGCACACTATAGCACAAGGAGAAATCCCCTCACTTTCCTTCTTTGTCCCTAGAAACAAGGACTGGCACAGTGAAAGAAACTGACACTCTCCCTACCTACAGTTTTCTGTCCCTAGAAAAAATGTTTTTTTAAAGCACACTATAGCACAAGGAGAAATCCCCTCACTTTCCTTCTTTGTCCCTAGAAACAAGGACTGGCACAGTGAAACACACTGACACTCTCCCTACCTATCCTTCTCTTTCCCTAAACTAAAGGAATCCAGGTTAAGCAAGAAAGAAATAAATGTCACTGTCCCTGCCTATGCTTGTCTTTCCCTGCTCCGGAACACACTACACTAGGCCGCCGTGCTGGCGGCCTTTTATAGTGTGGGGCGTGTACTAAACACCCTCAGCAATAATTGGCCACAGGCGTCCTGCCTGTGGCCAATCATTGCTCTCCTCGCTGCCGGCGCTGTGATTGGCCAAGCATGCGGGGTCACAGTGCATGCTTGGCCAATCACAGCGCCTGGATGACACTGCGATGGCGTAGTGCATTGTGGGCCGTTCGCGTCACTCGAATTTGGCGCGAACGGCCCAAATCGTTCGATCTTCGTCGAACGATCGAACAGCCGATGTTCGAGTCGAACGTATGTTCGACTCGAACACGAAGCTCATCCCTATTTATCATGGCAACCACCAGCTTTTGTCAGATAGAACTTGGTAAGGTTTTCATGCACAACTAGTCCAGATTCTGGCTGCTCCATTTTTGATCAATCCTTCTCAAAAGTTTTAAACTCAGACATAACCATTTTTTCTTTTAGTATTGTATAGAGTAGGTAAGGGGGAAATTCCCCTTACTTCCTGCATCAGTGATAACATTGTCACCTGCACAGGAAGTAAGGTAGAGTCTCCTGTGTGGGGCCTTCGACAACTGAAGATACAGTTTAATTGCTTCCTGGTTTCCGGTGACCAAATCATTGAAAACTGGATAGATCAACCTCAATGCCACTTAAAAAAAAATGTCACACTGTATTTCATTATCTGGTTGCTTAAAGCTCAATTCTGTGAATTGGACAAAATCTATCTTTTCAGTGGGGCTCTCCTGCACTGTATGGGTTAGGTGTAGGGGGATATGAAGAGGTTGTATTACTCACCTTAAAGGGGTTGTAAAGGTTTGTTTTTTATTTTCTAAATAGGTTCCTTTAAGCTAGTGCATTGTTGGTTCACTTACCTTTTCCTTCGATTTCCCTTCTAATTGTTTTTTTCTTTGTCTGAATTTCTCACTTCCTGTTTCTCCTCAGTAAGCTTACCCCCATCATCCGAGTGGTGTGGAGTCACCCAGAACAGCTTACTGAACAGCTTGCTGAGGAGGAACAGGAAGTGAGAAATTCAGACAAAGAAAACCAAAAAAACATTTAGAAGGGAAATCGAAGGAAAAGGTAAGTGAACCAACAATGCACTAGCTTAAAGGAACCTATTTAGAAAATAAAAAATGAACCTTTACAACCCCTTTAACCCCGCTTGAGCAGGTTCAAGTGCTCTCCGCTTCTCCCTCTGTTGATCAGGGCTGTGGACGGTCCCTTGGAATCATCACATCATTACCTCTGCATTGTATGTGGAGGAGGCAGGCATGCAACTGATGGGCAGCTGGAGGGAGCCTCCAGGAGCGAGGAGTAAAGCTGGCTGTACATGTACAGTTTTGTCTTTTTTGTTCAACCAACGGGTGGAATAAAAAAAAAACAGATTGATCCCCACATCAATAAAAGTGATGTTGATGCAAGAATTTCTCCTGCTGTCACTATTGTATTCTGACAGCTCCTCCCCATCAGAATACACAGATAAGCACTTGCAGTCATTGGCTGCCAGCACTGATCGAATTCTGTTTTTTCCAGCATGACTGTTCAACAGAAGCCTGGCATTAGACCAGCATCTGTTGAACAGACAGCGGTATACACATACTGAAATTCGCCCAGTTCCTGCTGAACCTGCAGGAACTAGTCAAATTCTGGTACATGTGTACTGGGCTTAAGGTAAGTATTACTCCTTAACCCTTCCCTCCTAGACTTAACATTCAGTTGACCCTTGCTAGGTGGGTCCTCACTGCAAGGGTAGATTATGTTAATTACTAGAGCTTAGAGATTCCTATGGACCAAGGCAATTTTTACATTTCCTCCATGGACCTGTTTATTTAGTGATAATATTCATTATATTGTGAAAAAAACAAAAACAAATAGAAATAAGAAATACAAACAAATATTAGGGGGGGGGGGTAGTTAGGGCGGATTAGAGTTAGCTATGGAATAATAAAGCGTTAAATGTAAATTTTATTTTTTTTAATCACTTTTGAGCTACATAAACGAAATAGTAAATGCAATGAAACAACACATATTGTATTTACTCTGTTTGCAATTGTGATACACAAGTGCGGCTGTTATTTTGACAGGCAGTGATAGCAGCAGGGGCAACAGAGTAGGACGTAAAAGATGCAACCTAGAAACTTTGTTGGACCTATGTCTTGCATTCCAAAGAGATGGAGAAGAGATTATATCTTACCTACAGTAATCATTCAGTGCTCCTTCTATGCGCTTCCTCCCGTGGGGTTGTTTACTAAAAACGAATAGAATGTGCACTTTGCAAGTGCAGTTGCTCCAGAACCAAGTAAATGAGGTAAAGTTTGAATTTGCAAAGAATATCCAATTACTTACAAGGAAAAAAAACAGCATTTTTGCTTGCACACGATTAGATGATGAAAGTCAGCAGTGTTTCTGCTCATTTACTAAGCTCTGGAGCAACTGCACTTTGCAATCTATTAGCCTTTAGTAAATCAACCCCACTGTGTTTAAAGTAAGCAAGTTATTTCATTTATTGAGCAGATTGTACATGTTTACCATAGGACTCATAAGCCTGATCTTCAGTCACACATTTACATTTTTCATGCTGTGTGATGCTATAATAAGCAGCCAAACGAATTAATAATTGACTATGCTGTACTATGTTTCTTTTTAGGTGGGCATTATCATCCCTTCTAATTGCAGAATTAAAATGTTTCACAAATGTATACACACATGCACAATGCATTCATGTACCAATATTGTAACAATATTTCTTTTTTCACAAGGTTGCAGTGTGTTGATTTATTTTTATATGGTTGCAATAAATAGGTTTTGGTTGCAACGTGTTTATTTTTATATATCATTTTATAATTATATTATGTTTACACATGTATTTGACATAGCAATACACATAAAAATGGGGGGGGGGGGGGGACAGACCTCCAGACAAATATCTTAATAGTATTATGATATAATTTCTCAATTTTAATTACTATAAAGATAGCTGTTATAATTCTCATGTAAATGCTTTTTTCCCCCAAAAAAATTCCCATATTCCTTCAAACCCCAGAAATCAGGCAAGGATAGGAGTATCAGCTTTGGTATCCGAATAGGATAACCAGTATCAGGTAAAGACTGTGGACAAGAGGTGGGGAGACTTACATTTTCAGCGGTGAACAAGGTCTTAAGCCTCGTACACACGATCGGTTTTCCTATGGATTCTAATCCGATGGATTTTTCCATCGGAAATCTGATGAAGCTGACTTCCATCAGTCTTGCCTACACACCATCAGTCTAAAATCCGACTGTCCCAAACGCTTTGACCTAAAACACTCCGACAAGCCGAAAAAAATTAAGTTCAATGCTTCTGAGCATGCGTCGACTTGATTCTGAGCATGCATCGGTTTTTTGTCCGATGGAGTTCCACACAGACGATCGGAATTTGCTATTGTTTTTTTTCCCATCGGATAAATTTAAAACATGTTCTATTTTTTCTCACCGATAGAAAAAAGACCGATGGGGCCCATACACGATCGGTTTGTCCATCGGACTGTTTTCATCGGTAGAACCGATCGTGTGTACACGGCTTTACAGTAAAAATCCTGAAAACCAAGTTGCATGCTTAATGTTTGCATAATTTGCTTTTATAAATGTGAAATGGATCTAGTAGTAGACATAGGCATGAACAAAGAATAAGGTATGAGGAGTTCCCAATCTTCCCCAGAGCCCCATATTGTAAAGATGGAATTGTCTGAATGGTGGATTCCTAAGACCCTGAGGAATTCTCCTGATTCATAGTCAGGAACAACATATTTTCGGGCTACCAGAAGCCAAATCATCCGCAAGAGTAGGTGACCATGTGGGCTGCGTATGTCTAAGTTTATAAAATGAGGAGTGGAAAATAGCAGCGCTACACTTCAAGGTAATGATCTTATTTTCTAAAGTTATTGAAGCAGTAGTATTATAGTCACTAGAGGGCTACTTTAAACAGTAATGCCGCGTACACACGTTCGGAATTTCCGATGGAAAAAGTCAGATGGAATTTTTTCATCGGATATACCGAACGTGTGTATGCCCCATCGGACTTTTTCCTTCAGAAATTCAGACGGACTTAGAAAGAGAACGTGTTCTCTTTTTTTCCGATGGAAAAAATTCAGATTGGAAAATCCGTTCATCTGTATGGAATTCTGAGGGAGAAAGAAACACGCATGCTCGGAAACAATTTGACGCATGTTCGGAAGCATTGAACTTCTTTTTCTCGCCTCGTTGTACGTGTTGTACGTCACCACATTTTTAATGGTCGGAATTTGGTGTGACAGTGTGTATGCAAGACAGCTTGAACGGAATTCCATTGGAAAAACCCGTCAGAGTTTAATCCGACGGAAGATCCTATCGTGTGTACAAGGCATAAGGGTTTTGTTGTAAGATCTGCCATCTTTACATTGGTAGTCAGGGTAGAAAACCCCCATTATGCTGGTGGTCAGCATAGAATTCTCTATTGCAGGGTAATTAAATAGCAATATACTGGGAAATTCTACAGTGACCTGCAGTGTAACATAGGCATTTACTAATGTGACAAAAACATGCTACGGTATTAATGTATAGGGATATATATATATATAAACTGGCCAATGTAATAATTTAATTCTACACTGACCACCAATGCCAATATAATGGTGTAAATCTAGGGTGTTTCATTTAATCTAATGCTCCCGTTATTTGGAGGTCAGTGTAGCATCCCTTATTAAGTGTTGATCATTGCAAACACCTCCTATTACAACAGTGGTCAGTGTAAACCCCCCCCCCCCCATATTACATTGGTGCTCATTGGGACATTATTGTTTCTTTGCACTGGTGTTCATTGCGGGAATAGATGCCTTCTCACATCAATAGGAGAAGTGCCCTGTGAGATGGGCCCCTGTCAGAGGTGTCAGTAGGACAAGAATCCCTTGGTGTCACTGAAAGATAGGACACTAATTTATTGGTGTTCAATAGGTGCTGAGGAGGAAAACCATTTGCACACTGTTGGATACAGTCTTTGGGCACATGACAAGCAGAAGTGGCCCCTGTCTATGGTGTCCCAAGACCTTAGCCCAGGTTCACACTGGGCTGCGGGAGTGAAGCCATGCGAGTTCAGCTGAACTCGCACGATTTCACTCCTGCCTGTCAGTCCCGATTTCAGCTCGATTACAGAGACATCTGACACAGATGTCAATGTAAATCGCGGCTGAAATCGCAAAAAGTAGTACAGAAACTACTTTTTGAAATCGGTGCAGCGCCGCAGATGCGGCGTCGCACCAATTAGGACGGTGCCATTGCCCGCAATTTGCGGCAAATTTCGCAGATTTGACATGTCAAATCGCATGTCAAATCGCACCAGTGTGAACCAGGGCTTAAAGTGTTACTAAACCCACAACAGTAAAAACAGTCTGTATATGCAGGAAAGCATGCTTGTTATATTCACTGTGGAACCTAAGGGAACCAATCAGCACTGTCCAGATAGAGGGTCATGCAGCCTCATAGGACAGTCAGAAGATAATGAAAACTCCTCCTACAAGCTTTACACCCTGTTCCAAATTATTATGCCAATGATATTTCAGTGTCACAAATATTAAATATTTAGTTTTTCAGTTTAACTCATGGATGGCATTGTGTCTCAGGGCTCTTTTGATCACTGAAAACAATCTCGGACACCTGTGATAATTAGATTGCCAGGTGAGCCCAATTAAAGGAAAAACTACTAAGGCCTGGTTCACACTGGGGCGACAAACGCTCCGACATTGGGAGCTCATGTCGCATGACGTGTGAAAATCAATGTTTCCCTATGGGAGCCGTCTTAACTGGTCCGACACATGTCGGTCCGACTTTGAAAATGCTCCCTGTACTACTTTGGTCCGACTTTGATCCGACTTCAGCCCATTGACTATCATTGAAGTCGGATCAAAGTCGGACCGCAGTCTTGCATGATCCGACTTTGGCATGCGACTTGTGCTGTACTGCTCTTGAAGGGGAACTCCAGGCCAAATTTTAAATAAAAAAACGGCATGGGTTCCCCCTCCAGGAGCATACCAGGCCCTTGGGTCTGGTCTGGATTTGAAGGGGCGCCCCTACGCCGGAAAAACGGCGTGGGGGTCCCCCCCAAAATCCAAACCAGACCCTTATCCGAGCACACAACCTGGCCGGCCGCAGGGGAAGAGGGGGGGACGAGAGAGCGGCCCCCCTCCCTCCTGAACCGTACCCGGCCGCATGCCCTCAACATGGGGGGTTTGGTGCTCTGGGGCAGGGGGGCGACCTGCGGCCCCCCCACCCCAGAGCACCCTGCCCCCATGTTGATGAGGACAGGGCCTCTTCCCGACAACCCTGACCGTTGGTTGTCGGGGTCTGCGGGTGGGGGGCTTATCGGAATCCAGGAGCCCCCTTTAATAAAGGGGCCCCCGGATCCCGGCCCCCCCACCCTATGTGAATGAGTATGGGGTACATCGTACCCCTACCCATTCACCTGGTGGAAAAAAATTGCAATAAAAAAACCACACAGCTTTTTAAAGTATTTTATTGCACAGCTCCGGGGGTCTTCTTCCGAATTCGGGGGTCTCCGGTGTCGTCGCCGCGCTCTCCGGTTCTTTCTTCTGCCAGGCCTCCGCTAACTTCTTTTTAGCTCTTTTGCTAACGGAGGCCCGGTCTTCTCCGTCGTCTCGTCTGGCTCTCCGTTGTCCTTCTGCCGGCCCCTCCACTAACTTCTTTAGCTCTTTTGCTAGTGGAGGGGCCGGTCTTCCCGTCACCGTCGCCGTCTTCTTCTCTCTTCTCCTTCTCGATGTTGACGCGTCGCTTCCTCCCGCTGTAATACTGGCTCTCCGCTCCGCATTAATATAGGCTTCCCATGACGTCACAGTCACATGTTCCCATGACGTCACAGTCACATGCTCCGGGGCCATGTGCCCCGGAACATGTGACTGTGACGTCATGGGAAGCCTATATTAATGCGGAGCGGAGCGGAGAGCCAGTATTACAGCGGGAGGAAGCGACGCGTCAACATCGAGAAGGAGAAGAGAGAAGAAGACGCTGACGGCGACGACGGGAAGACTGGCCCCTCCACTAGCAAAAGAGCTAAAGAAGTTAGTGGAGGGGCCGGCAGAAGAAAGAACCGGAGAGCGGGAGAAGAACCGGAGAGCGGGAGAAGAAGAAGGCGACGGAGAAGACCGGGCCCCGTTAGCAAAAGAGCTAAAAAGAAGTTAGCGGAGGCCCGGCAGAAGAAAGAACCGGAGAGCGCGGCGACGACACCGGAGACCCCCGAATTCGGAAGAAGACCCCCGGAGCTGTGCAATAAAATACTTTAAAAAGCTGTGTGGTTTTTTTATTGTAATTTTTTTCAACCAGGTGAATGGGTAGGTGTACGATGTACCCCATACTCATTCACATAGGGTGGGGGGGCCGGGATCCGGGGGCCCCTTTATTAAAGGGGGCTCCCGGATTCCGATAAGCCCCCCACCCGCAGACCCCGACAACCAACGGCCAGGGTTGTCGGGAAGAGGCCCTGTCCTCATCAACATGGGGGCAGGGTGCTCTGGGGTGGGGGGGCCGCAGGTCGCCCCCCTGCCCCAGAGCACCAAACCCCCCATGTTGAGGGCATGCGGCCTGGTACGGTTCAGGAGGGAGGGGGGCTGCTCTCTCGTCCCCCCCTCTTCCCCTGCGGCCGGCCAGGTTGTGTGCTCGGATAAGGGTCTGGTTTGGATTTTGGGGGGGTCCCCCACGCCATTTTTTCGGCGTAGGGGCGCCCCTTCAAATCCAGACCAGACCCAAGGGCCTGGTATGCCCCTGGAGGGGGAACCCATGCCGGTTTTTTATTTAAAATTTGGCCTGGAGTTCCCCCTCAAGATTCATACCAAACACAGTGCCTGATATTGGCTGGGATCCAAGTCGGATCCCCGTTCATTGAAAGTCGGACATATGTCGGCTTCATGTCGCAGGGCAAAGTCGGATCCAAAGTAGGACAGATGTCGTGTCGCACAAGTGTGAACCCAGCCTCAAGGAGGGTGTTCCACATTATTAACCTCCCTGGCGGTAATCCTGAGTCTGGCTCGGGGTGAGATTTCAGTACCATTAGCGGTAACCCCGAGCCAGACTCGGGCTGCATCGCAGTATCCAGGGAGAGTTACTTACCTTGTCCCCTGGATCCTGCGATGTCTCCCCGCAGTGTGTGTGAGCTGTCATCTCACTCAATTCACACTGCCGAGTGCCGAGCTCTGTTCCCTGCGACGTTGCGACGCACGAGTGACGGAGTTCAGCGCCAAATTCAAAAAGTGAAAAACACAGTATAGATACAGTATACTGTAATCTTACAGATTACAGTACTGTATAAAATAATTACACACCCCCTTTGTCCCTAGTGGTCTGTCTAGTGCCCTGCATGCACTTTTATATTATAAAAACTGTTCTTTCTGCCTGGAAACTGGAGATTGTCCATAGCAACCAAAAAGTGTCCCTTTATGTCAAAAGTGGTTTTAAACCAGCTAGTAAACAGCGATAATAGATTAGAATCTCTTGCAGAATTGAGCGATAGCGATTTGTGGGGAAATTCGTCATCAAACACTAAATCTAATGACAGCGACAATTCAGCAACTGAGCAGATTACATTATTGAATAATTTTTATTATAATTACATTATTATTTGTTATAATTATTTATAGTTATTTATTATATTATAATTTATGATTTTGTGTTTCAAACTTTATCATACTCGGGATGTCTACTAGACTCTGGTTTGGACAGATTTAAGTGAGTTATTCCTAAGAATTGCAGGCCTACAATATAAAACGCCAAATTTCCATGCAAAATAATTGTACCGCTTTCAGCACCTAAAATCTGACAGAATCATACCGCCGGGGAGGTTAAGCAGAGCACCATTTTCAAGCAATATGGAGAAGAAAAAGGATCTCTCTGCTGCCGAAAAGAGTGAAATAGTTCAATGCCTTGGACGAGGTATGAAACGTAAGCGTGATCATCGCACTAATAAGGGATTTGTGGCTGATTTAGAGCACAGATGGGTTTCGTGCAGATAAAGGCACATTGAGGAAGATTTCTGCCAGATCCATGCATCAGATCAAGAGAGCAGCTGCTAAAACCCCATTACATAGCAGAAAACAGATATTTGAAGCTGCTGGTGCCTCTGTAGTCCCACGGACATCAAGGTGTAGAGTCCTCCAGAGTACTGCAACTGTGCATAAACCTTCCATTCGGCCACCACTAACCAATGCTCACAAGCAGAAACGGCTGCATTGGGCAGAAAAATACATGAAGACTAATTTTAAAACAGTCCTGTTCACTGATGAGTGCCGTGCAACCCTGGATGGTCCAGATGGATGGAGTAGTGGATGGTTAGTAGACGACCACCCTGTTCCAACAAGGCTGCGACGTCAGCAAGGCGGTGGTGGAGTCATTTTTTGGGCTGGAATCATTGGAAGAGAGCTGGTCGGCCCCTTTATGGTCCCCGAAGGTGTAAAGATGACCTCTGCAAAGTATGTGGAGTTCCTGACTGACCACTTCCTTCCCTGGTACAGAAGGAAGAACTATGCTTTCCATAATAAAATCATCTTCATGCATGAAAATGCACCATCTCATGCTGCAAAGAAAACCTCTGCATCAATGGCTGCTATGGGGATAAAAGGAGAGAAAGTCATGGTGTGGCCTCCATCCTCCCCTGACCTCAGTCCTATTGAGAACCTTTGGAGCATCCTCAAGCAAAATATATATGAGGGTGGGAGGCAGTTTACATCCAAACAGCAGCTCTGGGAGGCTCTTCTGACATCTTGCAAACAAATTCAAGCAGAAACTGTCCAAAAACTCACAAGTTCAATGGATGCAAGACGTGTGAAGCTGCTATCAAATAAGGGGTCCTATGGTAAAATGTAACGTGACCTGTTAAAATGTTTAAAAAGTTAAAATATTGTTCAAAGTTTGATTGAAATAGCTTTTGATTTCAGTAAATATGCTGCAAACACAACAAATTACAATTTTCAGTTTGTTACAACCTATAAAGTGTTTTGAAACTTACTGTGCGTAATAATTTGGAACAGTGCATTGTAAGTTTTTTATTTTGAATTTTTTTTTTTATCATTAGGAGGTTTGTTTAATAAAATTTGAATTGTACTCTTAATAGTTGATAACATGAAAATTATGCTGACTGTTGTTTAAATCAATTATTTGGGTAAATTAGAAAAATATCATTGGCATAATAATTTGGAACAGGGTGTAAACAGTGCTCGGCCAGTCACTGATAGTAGCCACAAGACTGCTATATACTGCTGATGAGAAAAGGTATTTAGCAATTTATATTTACTAAAATAATTGCATTTCCATGTTCTGTGTACTGTGGGAGACCAGATATAGTGAATGCAGTAAAACTTTAAGGGTCCCTGTGTAGCTGCACAGATCCATCACTGAATAGAGTCAGTCTGAGAATTTCTGTCTATTGCAATTCGCAGACCATTTAAAATAGTATATACAGTACAGTACACACATAAAATGCATGCACATTCACACAAATAACAGTCCACAAACATTAAGTGAAAACATCAATGATGTGCAAATCTTCTAAAAAACAGTAAAGTCCAGAAACAAGTGAAAACATTCAACTATCCACTGACTCTGTGAATGTATCTTGAGGATATGAAAGATCCCCACCACAGATCAGCTAGGCATGTAATTAACAGACCTCTAGACCAGTGTTTCTCAACTCCAGTCCTCAAGGCGCCCTAACAGGTCATGTTTTCAGGATTTCCCTCAGATGAAACGGTTGTGGTAATTACTAAGGCAGTGAAACTGATCAACTCACCTGTGCAAAATAATGGGAAGCCTGAAAACATGACCTGTTGGGGCGCCTTGAGGACTGGAGTTGAGAAACACTGCTCTAGACATTCATCAATGGCAATAGCAGGACACCAACTTCCAGTTTCAGTGATTCCAAGGATCAGCATGTCAGATCAGGCCGCATCCGGACTCATGGTATCAGTACATGCTGTGATATGCTGTATTTTCTTTTATCTCTGTAGGTACCTGTCTATTGTTTTAAAAAAAAATGTTTGCTGGTTTTCCACTATATGTGGCCTCTGTTATCCTCCATGAGTGCGGATGTGGCCTGATCTGACATGCTGATCCTTGGAACCAACTCCCCGACCATCTCCGGCTCCCAATGCCCCAAGCTCTTTTTAAGAGGCAATTAAAAACCCACCTTTTTAAAAACGCTTTTTCCTAACTACGGATGTAGAGACACCTAACTCTGTAATAATTAACGTCAACTTTGTTTTTCGACTCCCCTCGTGAGCCTTCCTTCCTCTTTTTTTTTTTTTTCTCCCCTCCCTTTTTCTCAAATGTTTTTTTCTTTTCCCAGTGCTGATTGGTGAATTTATGGTACAGCGCGCTTAGTTGCAGTCCTCCAAGACAGTATTTGGCGCGATATAAATTTACATATCAATCAATCAATCAATAACTGAAGCTGGAAGTTGGTTTCATATTTATTAGTGCCCCCATAGGGAGGAGCCAGAAGCAGCAAAGAGGGACCTGAGAAGAGGAGGATAAAGTCTGCCCTATGCAAATCCACTGCACAGAGCAAGTAAGTATAACATGTTTAATAAAAAAAATAAAAAATACGAGACTTTATAATCACTTTAACTTGTAGAGCTCTCCCTCTCCATGGGAATACCCTTTAAATGATCAATGGACTCTCTCTTTAACAGTCTTTATTACCTGAAAATGTGTGTTAAACTGAATATGCATTTCATTATACAGTACTAAAAAACATAAATACGTGTTTAGGTCAACAGGGGGTGAAAAGCATGCCAGAACTCAACAGGAAACCTTTAATCCTGTAAAATTCCATAGGGAAAAAATGGTTTCTATTCACTATTTAAAGTGGTTGTAAAGTCATTTTTTAAACTTTTACCTACAGGTAAGCCTATACTAAGGCTTACCTGTAGGTAAAAGAAATATCTCCTAAACCTTTACGGTTTAGGAGATATTCCCCTCGCAATGCGCCGCTGACAGCAGCGGCGCATGCGCACAGGGGATTCTCGGGCTGAAGGCTCGGCAGACGCCGAGCCTCGCCGGAACGAAGTCTCCCATGCGCATGCGCGGGAGTGAGACATCGCGGCTCCAGCCACTCACAGCGCTGGAGCCGCGATAACCGGAAGACACGCCGAGGCAACATGACATCTCCCTCGGCGTGGACCAGGTAAGTTCCCGACGCCTCGTTCTAAGGTAAGTATTTTATAATGAGCTTGTATGCTGTGCATACAAGCTCATTATGCATTTTCCTTTACAGGTGTAAAAAAAAATTAAAAAAAAATAGCGGGTATACAACCGCTTTAAGATTATGCCACAAAGCAAATCATAAAAGTAAATCTTGCACCAAATCTAAATCTACACCAAATCTGAGATTCTGACAATCACCGTTCCCTCGGCTCTGGCTTCCTCCTTGAGGGGATCTTTCCCTTTCACATGGGCATCGCCCTCTATGCGATACTTAAGCTCACTAATAACTCGGACTCCCTGTACACACATAACTATGTCCCCCTACTTGGGAAGATTCGCCAAGCTTTGCAGTCTTGGGATAGAGCATCCTTTACAGGGGTCGGTCACACAAATATTATTAAAATTACAATATTGCCCTGCATACTCTTTCCCCTGCAGATGGTACCTGTGCCTTTACCTCTGCGCTTCTACAAAGAGCTCTGTAGCCTTTTCATTAGGTTTGTGTGGGGCAGTAAGAGACTGTGACTTGTCATGGCACTGCTACAAAGGTCCAAGCAAACGGGGCCTGGGAGTACCCAATGTTTTACAATACTACCAGATGGTTGCACTGCAGCATGTTCTCAACTGGAGGTTCCACTCTGCCTCCAAGCTCTCGGGACCTGTCATATGCACCATGGGTTCCTCAAAGGGACAGGGGTTTCTACAAATGAGTGTACCCATTGGCCGTTCACTCTCTGAGGGTTTGGGATAGATTAAATGGCCACTTGGCACTGGCACCTCAGATGTCTCCGTTGGCACCCGTGGGTGGTTACCCATGGTTTCCCCCTGGGGAGTGGCTGTCCTTCCTTGGAACCTGGACGAGTGATGGGGTTATCAGCCTGGCACACTTTGTAGAAGGTCACATACTGGTTCCACTTACCACCCATAGGGAACAATATGGTAGCTTCCCCTTCAATTTCTGGAGGCATCATCAACTAGCTGATTTCGTTGCCACACAACACTGAAATTCACAGATTAGGTCTACTCTTACCGAATTTGAACGCCTATGGGCAACTAACGACCCTCCACCCCACATGATTTCAGACCTCTACAAGATGCTGGAGGCAGCTAAATCTAGCCCCAAGCCTTTTTTTGTGAGAGAATGGGAGTGGGACCTCCAGTGTGAATTTACCGATTAGCAGTTGCATCACTTATACCACCTGACCCATTGGAGTTTAGTGGACCCAAGAGAATAATTACAAGCGCTTATCGAGATGGTATAGGGTGCCCTCATCCCTAGCTAAATGAACCCTCCACCTCCAACCTGTGCTGGAAGGGATGTGGACTGAAAGGAACATTTATACATATATGGTGGGAGTGCCCACTATTAACACCTTTTTGGTTAATGGTTAGTAAGCACATATCGGATGGTCTTGGTATAGATCTCCAAGTCTCGCCAAAACACTTTTTGCTCCACATTCCTCCCATGCCTATCTCTTGCTACAAACACAGTGCTCTCCCCCACCTTCTCAATGTTGCAAAATGCTTTTCTACCAGTTTATTGCAAAAGCCTGAGCAAGCTTGACTGGGTTGGGAAGGTGAGGGAGATCATGGAGGCAGAGGACTGGCTGCTACTTGTAAAGGCACTTGAGAATGATTTGAACCTACCTGGGCAGCCTGGAAAGGCCCCATACATGGCACAATCTCAGTTTTGTCTAGCCTGGACATTGCTTTATCAGCTTTGGCAGATCCAACATTTAGGCCACTTGTCCAAACAAACCAACGTCCTATGGTCGACAGCCCTACATAGGCTGCGTCTAATCAGCCAACGAACCAGGTGCAAACTTTTCTGTACCTTTGGTACACCTTCATTTTTGTTATTGATATATGAGCGGTACCCTGAGATGTCATATGTTTCAAATAAACTTTGAGCCATGTACAGTTGTGCTCATAAGTTTACATACCCTGGCAGAATTTATGATTTCTTGGCCATTTTTCTGAGAATATGAATGATAAAACAAAAACTTTTCTTTCACTCATAGTTAGTGTTTGGCTGAAGACATTTATTATCAATCAACTGTGTTTCCTCTTTTTAAATCATAATCACAACAGAAACTACCCAAATGACCCTGATCAAAAGTTTACATACCCTAGTTCTTAATACCGTGTATTGCCACGTTTAAAATCAATGACAGCTTGAAGTCTTTTGTGGTATTTGTGGATGAGGCTCTTTATCTTCTCAGATGGTAAAGCTGCCCATTCCTCTTGGCAAAAAGCCTCCAGTTCCTGTAAATTCTTGGACTGTCTTGCATGAACTGCACGTTTAAGATCTCCCCAGAGTGGCTCAATGATATTGAGGTCAGGAGACTGAGATGGCCACTCCAGAACCATCACTTTATTCTGACGTAGCCAATGACAGATCGACTTGGCCTTGTGTTTTGTATCATTGTCATGTTGGAATGTCCAAGTATGTCCCATGCGCAGCTTCCTGGCTGATGAATTTAAATGTCCCTCCAGTATTTTTTGATAACATACTGCATGCATCTTGCCATAAATTTTGACCAAATTTCCTGTGCCTTTGTAGCTCACACATCCCCAAAACATCAGTGATCCACCTCCGTGTTTCACAGTAGGAATGGTGTACCTTTCATCATAGGCCTTGTTGACTTTTTTTCAAATGTAGTGTTAATGGTTGTGACCAAAATGCTCAATTTTGGTCTCATCACTCCAAATGACTTTGTGGCAGAAGGTTTGAGGCTTGTCTCTATGCTGTTTGGCGTATTGTAAGTGGGATACTTTGTGGCATTTGCGTAGTAATGGCTTTCTTCTGGCGACTCGACCATGCAGCCCATCTTTCTTTGAGTGCCTCCTTATTGTGCATCTTGAAACAGCCACACCACATGTTTTCAGAGAGTCCTGTATTTCACCTGAAGTTATTTGTGGGTTTTTCTTTGCATCCCGAACTATTTTCCTGGCAGTTGTGGCTGAAATTTTAGTTGGTCTCCCTGACCGTGATTTGGTTTCAACAGAACCCCTCATTTTCCACTTCTTGATTAGAGTTTGAACACTGCGGATTGGCATTCTCAATTCCTTGGATATCTTTTTATATTGCTTTCCTGTTTTATACAGTTCAACTACCTTTTCCTGCAGATCCTTTGACAATTCTTTTTCTTTCCCCATGACTCAGAATCCAAAATGTCAGTGCAGCACTGGATGAAAGATGCAAGGGTCTGTCAAGAGTCCAGAAACTCATTGACCTTTTATACACACACACTAATTACAAGCAAACGGATCACAGGTGAGGATGGTTACCTTTAATAGTCATTCTTGTGTGCATGTTATCAGGCCAAAATCACAAGGGTATGTAAACTTTTGATCAGCGTCATTTGGGTAGTTTCTGTTGCCATTATGATTTAAAAAGAGTAATCACAGTTGACTGATAATAAATGACTTCAGCCAAACACTAACCATGAGTGAAAGAAATGTTTTTGTGTTATCATTCATATTCTCTGCAAAATGGCCAAGAAATCATAAATTCTGCATGGGTATGTAAATTTATGAGCACAACTGAATGCACTACCTATCGACCCTAGCTGAGATTGGGATGCCCCTATTCTCTCCCTGTAAGGGAGGGAGGCTTGTCCACATGGACCGAATCTCCAGGACAAGGGAGGTATCCCCATTTAACACATGTTGATATGTCTCATTATTTCCCTTATTGTTTTCCTTGGGACCATGGCTGATGCACCCTTCTTATTCCTTTTTTCCCTTTTTGCTCTCCTTTGTTATAATGTCAAAATGTAAAAGTAAATAAAGATTATAAAAGATAAATAATTTAATCCACCAGATCATCGGTTGAGTAAATTTCAATAATTTCACTCATTCCTATGGTACTTTTGTATTTCTAAATTCAATTACTAAGTATTTGAAGTGGGGGATCTGAAATTGCAGAAGCATTAGTCATACCACTAATCAGTACATTTCCAAATAACAGTTTACATTTTTACACTATGCTGCTTGTTTCTGTTTACCATGTACCCCCTGCAGGTGGTGACAAACATTAATTAAGATCTCTGTAAACAGATAGCGCAGATTATCGCTTAAACATAGTGACACAAATATAAGTACCGCATACAACATCTAATTACTGTTGAGTTAGTCAGGGGATCTATTGCTATTTAGTTTCAGCCATCACCCTTTTGCGTCCTAATACTTCTGGTGATTTTTTGCAACGTGAGCTGAGTTGTGATTGATAGGTAGAGGATCCAAAAGCCCAGTGTTATTACATCTCTTCCATCTTCCATGTGTATGTTGGGCTCATCTGCCTCCAGATCACTTAGGCCATTAACAGTGTGTGCTGGTCATATCAAGTTACAAATGGCTAAGACCTTAGGGGCTTTATAACATTACCATCCCTGCTCTTAGTTGGCTGGTAACTTCAGATCAGCATCAAGCAGCATAGCCTTCAAAGTTAACTATGACAGCACTGCATCCCATTACCTTTCAAATATCGATGCACAAAGCCCTTGAATGTGGAAAATTCCTTTTTGTGTATCAGTCTCAGGACACCTGTGTCTTACTATCATGACCAATAGGGACAACACCTATTTAGTCTACTGTATAGGGAAGGATAAACACATAGGCTTGTAGCATTTTTTTACAGTTAGATGAAATTATACAAATAAATTGAAATTGTAAGTTCAATTGAAAAATTGCAAATGAAATGAAATGAATGTGATCACACATTCCAAACAAGAAGAGACGCAATTGAAAAAGGTTTCCCTAGATGTAGTCGAACTGCAGTGGGTATCTTGTAGAATGTTTTAGGGCACAGGTGTCAAACACAAGGCCCGCGGGCCGAATCCGGCCCTCCAGTCAATTTCATGTGGCCCTTGCACCTCTCCTGCAGCTGCAGGAGAGCTCCAGCCCACCTCTGGTCCTCCTCCAGACCCTTACTTTCTGCTTTCAAGCAATGCATCCATCATCTTCCCAGCAGCAGCATAAGGGGGGTGCACTGTAATGTAAGGGTGGGGGACTCAACTTCTGACGGTGGGGTGGCTCTTGACATCTAATGTAAGGGGAGGGGATGCGCTGAACATCTAATCTTACAGACACAACCGGCCCCTTTGAGGGCAATCATAATGCTGATGCGGCCCACGATAAAATAGAGTTTGACACCCCTGTAGGGAAGGCAGGGCTATAACCGGGGACGTTATTAAAAAAATTAAGTCATCGGCATATGCCGCCAGTTTCTGTTCTTTTCTTCCCCCTTCGTTACTATCCCCTTAATGTTCGGATTTGCCCGTATCTTCCTTAAAAAGGGTTCTATTGTCAAAATAAAAATAATAGGCGACAGTGGGCAACCTTGTCTTGTCCCATTTCGAACAAGAAAGTCTTTATGTATTTAGGGGTCATCATAAAATGTATTGTATGCAATCAGGTGTACAATTTTAAATATTTTTTAAATTCTGTTTTATTAATTTTAGTAGAAGTACAAGATACAGTACAAAAACAATTGGGCAGCCTATACAACAAATCACTGCTGATAAAAAGAATGTATAAATGTAACAATCAAAAGATATAAAAAAATCAGGATAAAAAATAAATTACAATGTGTGTTTTTATTTGATTTATGGTAGATATGTGACAGATTGTAAAATGATTAAAGTTTCCAATTTATTTTACAGAAATCTTTACATATATAGACACGTGAAATAACTTCATAAAATCAGTGCAGCTGTGTTAAAAGAAAAAGCAATCAGTCAAACTGGCAAATATTTATTGCACACAATCTAATTTAAAGAGTGTACAATTCTGCATAAAATTAATGGGAATCTTCATGTGATTGTGTAACCTGGCTGTCATTGAAATGCACCTCTTATTAGTTATGTTATTATTGTATTGTACATTGTAAAGAGTAACTCAACTTTTGTTGAGAAAAAAAACATACCCCTCTGGGTGATCTATGTACATTGCAATTTTTTTTAACAAACTTTGTTGCAGATTCCTACCTTTTGTTATGCTGAAGGAATCCCTGTGTGTTTGTCTGTGTCCATGTGGTAAGTGAATCTAATGGGAGTGGTTTCATAATTATCAACCAGCTTCTGCACTTGCAGGGCTCTAATGAGAAAAATTGCAGGGCCTGCATCCCTTTAGACGTGATTTCCTATTGGGGGTATCTCACCAAAAATCACATTTTGTTGCGGGGAATGCCTGAAATCTGACTTGTATATTAGTGTAGACTTCTGGGAAACTCAGTGATCCAATCATAAAAACAGGAAATTATGTTTTTGAGGGGGCGTTCTATACAAATTCTGTGTACAGACTACCTCCAGGTAGCCATATTGCACTGCATTTTATATAAAATTTCAGAGCTGCAGATTGAAAAGGAAAGGCACTTTTTTAATAACATTTAATTACAATATGACTTGTGTCGCAATTTTATATGCTATATATATTTTTTTTTATTTGCTATTTTTTTCCCCCCCAAAAGTGTAGTTACCGTTTAAGTGCAGTGCCAATGTTCAAACATTTAGAAAACTAACAAGCAACTATTGGCAACTGGCTACTAGAATTTTGATGATCAGCAGGGCATCAAATGTCTTTGAAAGTCTTTACTTATATTTCAGTTTTTTTGTAAGTTACATAATCACTTACATGATGTTATCAGTCATACTCAATACTAAAAAAACGGAACAATTCTGGTGTAATTAAACTGAACTGAAGTTATGTAATTGCAAAACCCGCCACATATGTATTATTTTTCTATTAAACCAATAAATTCAAAACTTTTTTCCTCTTTGGATAGAATACGAATGGATTAAAGCCCTGGGCCGTCAGTATCTCTAGCTATCTTTGTCCCCATTGGGGAGATTTCCCTTCACTTGCTATCCTGTATACCAGAGGTATGCAATTAGCGGACCTCCAGCTGTTGCAGAACTACAAGTCCCATGAGGCATAGCAAGACTCTGACAACCACAAGCATGACACCCAGAGGCAGAGGCATGATGGGACTTGTAATTTTGCAACAGCTGGAGGTCCGCTAATTGCATATCCCTGCTGTATACCAATGGTTCTCAACCTTATTGAAACCAGGACTCACTAAATTCTGCCAAAACCTTCCATTGCCCAACAATAATAAAAAAAAAAAAAGTTTATTCTCACCCAATAAAGTCTGGGAATAAAAAATGTATTGCCATTCTGGAAGGCTATGGATGGGCTTGGTGTTCTTTGTGGAGGAATGAGAGTTCTGGAGTGGGTTAGGGGACTGTATAGCAGACTTGGTGGTGCCCCTATAATGTAACCACGGGGGATGTGTCTCTGGAGGGGGCTGGGGGTATCTCTAGGAGGCTGGGTACTATGCAGGAGCACTGTGGGAGGCTGGAGGATGCTGTTGGAGGTTGGGGACACCATAGGGAGCTGCAGCAAGTTAGGGGGCACTGCAGAGGGCTGAGGGGGGGGCACTGTGGGAGGTTGAGGGGCACTGCATTCCACTATAGGAGGCTGGATGGCACTATGAGGACTGGGAGACAGTATGGTAGGTTAGGGAATCTGCAGCTGGCTTGAGGCTGGAGGGAGGGAGGCTGTGGCCCCACAGCGGCTGAGAACCACTGCTGTATAAAAAGCCAGAAGTGAGAGGAAATCTTTCAGAGTAGAGGATTATGACCCTTTAGAAATATTAGAATAAATGCTTCTGTTGTAAAATGTTTTCAAGACATCTCCCATCATATTCACCTCCAGTCATGGTGCTCATTACAAGAAATGGAAAGGAGGGACTAAGGGGTCAATACACTAGCAATTATTGCACGTGTTTTTATTTAACTACTGCATGCAATAATAAAAGAGTCAATTCATCAAAGTAAAATTTTTCAAAATTGACGCTCTTTTTTTGTTTATAGCGCAAAAAATAAAAACCGCAGAGGTGATCAAATACCACCAAAAGAAAGCTCTATTTGTGGTAAGAAAATTATAAAAATTTAGTTTGGGTACAGTGTTGCATGACCGCGCAATTGCCATTCAAAGTGCGACAGCGCCGAAAGCTGAAAATTGTCCTGTGCAGGAAGGGGCAAAAGTGCCTGGTATTGAAGTGGTTAAGAATGAAAGACACCCCTACACATCTGCTAAAGAGCAGCACGTTTTTCCTGCATGTCGGAAATGCATACAATCACCAGTGCCCTCCTTTTCTTAATGAACACACTCACTCAGTGTGTTCATTCAAAACTGAAGCATAGTACACTGTGTTTTGTATGCTTCAGTTTGTGAATGAACAGGAAGCCGCTCAACACAAAGCACTTCCCATTCATCCACTGTCCCGTGCAGCTGAGGCTGCAGAGAAAGGCATGTGTGTTTTGCTTTGGGATGCACACCCTAATAGAATAGGCTGCACACACCTAGGAGTAGTGATGAGCCGAACACCCCCGGGTTCGGTTCGCACCAGAACCCGCGAACGGACCGAAAGTTCGAACGAACATTAGAACCCTATTAAATACAATGGATGCGAACGTTCGAATTCTAAAGTGCTAATTATAACAACTATTATGCATGTTATTGTCATAAAAAGGGTTTGGGAACCCGGGTTCTGCACCAGGGGACATGTATCAATGCAAAAATAAGTTTTAAAAACGGTCGTTTTTCGGGAGCAGTCATTTTAATGATGCATAAAGTGAAAAAAAAAAAGTCAAATATTCCTTTAAATATCGTACCTGGGGGGTGTCTAAAGTATGCCTGTGAAGTGCCACGTGTTTCCCGTGTTTAGAACTGTCCCTGCACAAAATGACACTTCTAAAGGAAAAAAAAGCCATTTAAAACTGCTTGCGGCTTTAATGTAATGTCTGGTCCCGGTAATATGGATGAAATTCTTTAAGAAAAATGGCATAGCTACCCCATGACCCCCCCCCCCCTACCCCAGCCCATTACCAGCCCCTTTGGGTCTTGTATGGATATTAAGGGGAACCCCGCACATAAAATAAAAAAGGCCCTATATACTCTGAACAGCCGTATACAGGCGGTGCATACAAGACAGGGACTGTAGGTTTGTTCTTATGTAGAATCTGTTTGTAATTTTGAACAGGTACATTGTTGAAGTGTAGCTCCAGCCCAAAAATCTATTTTTAAACTTTTTGGGAAACATAGGTAAGGGTTATCACCCCTGTAACATTTGTTTTGCTGTCTGTGCCCCTGTTCAGAACATTTCACCTCACTTTCCGTCCCAATGACAACTGTTTTTGAAATGTGGTGTTTTTCTTGAAACAAGGATTGCTGATAAAGCATCAGTACAGATGAGACCCCTTTCTCCCATATTTATTCTTACAGGAGAGAATTTTCCTTTCTAGGGGTAGATTTCCTCTCACTTCCTGTTGTCTTCTTTCGTTTGCAAGTAGGAGTCGTTTGTAAGTTGGATGTTTGAAAGTAGGGACCTGCCGTATATACTCTGCAGAAATAGGCCCCTTAGTTGTTGGTGTTGGCACAACACTGTAAGCACTCAGTTACTCTTGGTTGGTGCTGGAACGCCCTGCTGTCAACTATTATATCAGGAATTTTAATTACATATAATTGTTGAACAGTGGTAGTAAAAATTGGGGCTTTGATGGTGGTGCTGGTGCCACAACACTGTAAGCCCTGACAGTTACTCTTGGTGGGTGCAGCAATGGGCCCTGCTGTGAATTATTAGATCAAGAATTGTAATTACATGCCCCTTTTGAACAGGGGCTGAAAAATTGGGCCTTTCGTGGTGGTGGTGGTGGTGGCGTTGCCACAAGACTGTAAGCCCTCAGAGTTACTCTTGGTGGGTGCAGCAATGGACCCTGCTGTGAATTATTAGATCAAGAATTGTAATTGCATGCCCCTGTTGAACAGGGGCTGAAAAATTGGGCCTTAGGCACTGGTGGCACAACACTACAACCCCTCACAGATACTGTACTTGGAGCACAGCAATGAGCCCTGTTGCAAAGTATTGCTTCAAAAATTGTAATGACACGCCCCTGTTAAACAGGGGCTGAAAAATTGGGCCTTAGGCACTGGTGCCACAACACTCCAACCCCTCACAGATACTGTACTTGGAGCACAGCAATGAGCCCTATGGCAAATTATTGCTAAAAAAATTGTAGTTTTGGATCAGGGTGTATAATTTAGTTTACTCCCTTACCCAATTAAACCTAACTAAATCAGCTAAGCAAGCACTACTGGGGGGAGGAGATGTGGAAGCCTCCAAGTCCTGCAAGAGGCTCTTGACATTTATTTTTATTTCAGCCAAAATCACTATTGCTAGGAACTGGAAATCGGCAGCTCTACCATTCGATCAGCTTAAAGGCAAATTGTCTTGGTTGATGCTAAACGAACGCTTGACCGCTCTGGCCCAAGATAAAATGAAACTGTTTCATGGAGTTTGGGACCCATGGCTTCGTTACCTAACTAATGACCCGGAGATGTTTACAGCATAGCCTAGGGGATTAGGTTGAGATGTCTGGATGCTGAATCGGGGCTCCTCCCCCCCCTCCCTCCCCCCATTCCCCCCTCCTCAACTGTCCTTTCCTTACTCTGTCTCCTTCCTTCTATTCTTTGTCACTGTCCTCTTTCCTCTCTTTTGAAATTTGTTTATTGTTTATTTTTGGAGTCAGATCCAGACCTTAGAGGTTTGTGCTGCTCCCTGTTTTCTCAGCTCCTACGGGACCATTGTCAGTCTGATCAGACCTCTGGGCTGCCCACACGGCCGGCTGAGTTGCGCCCCCCCCGATAGATGGATGGGGAGGCGGCTCATCTGGGTGGACGGTTCAGATATGATCTGCGATGCTAATAGGGGTTAACGGCTCTACGGAGCTTCGGACTACTCCAAGGACCCCTACACTTGGTGATCTTCATTGTGTTACCCCAAATGTTGATTGTGACTGTACAATGTTATGTGGCGACTTTTATACATTTTGTATGACAAAACTTGAATAAAAAGATTGAAACACAAAAATTGTAATTACACGCCCCTGTAAAACAGGGGCTGAAAAATTGGGCCTTAGCCACTGGTGGCGGCACCCATAAACAAAAATGATCTTCCAAGCTATCATCATCAATCGTATCATTGAGGACTCGGAGGAGGAGGATAGCCAGTCAACATAACAGCACAGGCACTCAGCATCAGCATCAGTCTTGAAGGGATGTGACATGTTAAAATCAATTAGTCTGTTATATCAGCATCAGGTGTGTGGTAGCTGGTGGTGATCCAAGACTGGTTCATCTTGATGAAAGTCAGTCGATCAACCGAGTCGGTGGACAGGCGCACCCTGTGATCCGTGACAAATCCTCCAGCAGCACTGAATGTGCGTTCCGAAAGAACGCTGGATGCAGGACAGGCCAGTAGCTCAATTGCATACTGTGCAAGCTCTGGCCAGTGATCCATCCTCAAGACCCAGTAAGCCAGAGGATTTTCGGTGGGGAAGGTGTCCAAGTCTGACCTTGCCCCTAGATATTCCTGCACCATGTTTATCAGACGCTGGCGATGGTTGCTGGAACCGATCATACTTTGGGGCTGCGGACTAAAGAATTGTCTGAACGCATCGGTCAGACGGCCACCTTCCCCACCGCTCCTTCTTTGACTGGCCGAAGCCTCAGCAACTCGTTGTCCAGGACCAGGAGTTTGTAACCTCCCAGTCTCTGGGAACGCGTTGCACAGACCTTTCTGCAAGGCCTCCCGGAGTTGTCTCATCCTCTGCTCCCTCTGCGACGGTAACATAAGGTCCGCAACCTTACCCTTGTACCGTGGATCAAGGAGAGTGGCCAGCCAGTAATGGTCCCTCTCCTTGATCCGAAGAATACGAGGATCCTTCCGCAGACTTTGCAGGATCAGGGAGGCCATGCAGCGTAGGTTTGCTGAGGCATTCGCTCCGGAGTCCTCTGGGTCACTAAGGACGACATGATCCGCAGCCACCTCCTCCCAGCCACGTACAAGTCCACTGGTTTCTTGGGACTGTAAATCATCCCTAAAAGACTGCTGCTGATGATGCTGAGTGCCAGCCTCCACCTCCATGCTGACACAATCCTCCTCCTCCTCCTCCTCCTCCTCCTCCTCCTCCTCTTCCTGTGCGATGGGTGGGACAGAAGGAACACTGTCTGGGTAAAGGGGGCCTTGAGAGGCAAGGAAGTCCTCCTCTTCCTGCCTCTGTTCTGCCTCAAGTGCCCTGTCCATTATTCCACGCAGCGTGTGCTCCAACAGGTGGACAAGAGGTACAGTGTCACTGATGCATGCACTGTCACTGCTCACCATCCTCGTGGCCTCCTCAAATGGTGCCAGGACAGTGCATGCATCCCTGATCATGCCCCACTGGCGTGGAGAAAAAAAACCAAGCTCCCCTGACCCTGTCCTGGTGCCGTAGTCGCACAGGTACTCATTGATGGCCCTCTGCTGCGTGTGCAGCCGCTGCAGCATGGCCAACGTTGAGTTCCACCTGGTGGGCATGTCACATATAAGGCGGTTCTTGGGCAGGTTCAACTCCTTTTGCAGCTCAGCCAGGCGAGCACTGGCATTATAAGATCTGCGGAAATGCACACAGACTTTCCTGGCCTGCCTCAGGACATCCTGTAAGCCCGGGTACCTGCCCAAGAACCGCTGCACCACCAGGTTAAGGACGTGAGCCACACAGGGCACATGGGTCAGTTGTCCCTGTCGGAGGGCGGAGAGGAGGTTGGTGCCATTGTCGCAAACCACCATTCCTGGCTTAAGCTGGCGTGGCGTCAACCACCTCTCGGCCTGGCCCTGCAGAGCAGACAGGACCTCTGCCCCAGTGTGGCTTCTGTCCCCCAAACACACCAGCGCAAGCACGGCATGGCATCTTTTTGCCTGCGTACTTGCGTAGCCCCGTGAACGGCTACGGAGCACCGCTGGTTCATAGGACAAACCACAGGAAGAGGCCATGGAGGAAGAAGAAGAGGAGGGGGTGGAGGAGAGAGGTGTGTCACAACCAGTAGTAGCATTTTGGAGGCGTGGCGGTGGGACAACCTCCAACACTACTGCACCTTGTCCTGCATCCTTCCCAGCTGCCAAAAGAGTGACCCAATGGGCCGTGAAAGAAAGGTAACGTCCCTGTCCATGCCTGCTGGACCATGAGTCAGCGGTAATATGCACCTTACCGCTGACCGCCCTGTCCAGCGAGGCCAAGACATTGCCTTCCACATGCCGGTAGAGAGCCGGAATAGCCTTCCGTGAGAAAAAGTGGCGTTTGGGAACCTGCCACTGAGGAACCGCACATTGCACAAACTCACGGAAGGGGGCCGAGTCTACCAACTGAAAAGGCAGCAGTTGAAGCGCTAGCAATTTAGCCAAGCTAGCATTCAACCGCTGGGCATGTGGATGGCTGGGAGTGAACTTCTTTCGACGGTCCAGCAGCTGGGGCAGGGAAATTTGCCTGCTAGAATCGGACGTCGGTGTACTGCTAGCAGAGTGGCCGCAAGTACTTGGCTGTGACACACCTAATTCTACACCTTCATTCCTCTCAGTGCATGTTTCAGAGAGGACTGAAGTTATAGTGGGGTTGGAGATCCCAGCTGATGCGGTGCAAGGAGAGGTCCGCTTTGTTCTTTGGTGTGGGTCTTTGAGGTAGGCTTGCCAACGAGCTGCATGGCAGGTCAACATATGTCTGGTCAGGCATGTGGTACCCAAGCGGCTGATGTTTTGGCCACGCGATATACGCTTGAGACATATGTTGCAAACAGCAGCTGTGCGATCTGATGCACTAGCCTCAAAAAAGGCCCACACCAAAGAACTTTTTGAATGACGGGCAGAGGCAGCGCCCTGCACAGGCGGAGCTCTGCGGTGTGATTCCGTCGGTGTACTGCCCTTACGCTGGCCACCAAAGGGCATCCTGCCTCGTTGGAGATGTGCCTCCTCCTCATCCTCCTCCTCCTCCTCTCTCCTATTAGGCACCCACGTGGAGTCAGTGACCTCATCATCACCTCCCTCCTCATCACTGGAGCCAATCTGGCAGTATGCTGCAGCTGCTGGAACATGACTGCCAGATTGGTGTCCTTCTTGAGCATCCCCTCTGTCTGCTCTCACGCTACTGCCTTCCTCTAGCTGGGTTTCATCATCAGACCCTTCGAAACGCTGGGCATCCTCCTGGAGCATGTACCCAACACTGTGCTGAAACAGTTCGGGGGACTCCTCAGGAGGAGGACATGGTGGGTCTAGGGAAGGAGTGACTGATGATGAGTCTGACATTGATACCAGGGAAGAGGACGCTTTGGCAGCTGCTTTTCCAGTACCCTGAGCCTGGGTGAGAGAGGATGAGGAGGAGGAGGAGGGCTTGGTCATCCACTCTACCAAGTCTTCGGCATGATGTGGCTCAACATGTCCAGCTGCCGAAAAGAAGGACAAGCGTGTCCCATGGCCATGTGCTGATGACAATGTACCGCGTCCACGACCAGCACTGTTGCCCCCAGACACAGAGCCTGCTTGCCCTCTTTTATTACCTCCTGACTGTCTGCCTCTCCTTGTTTGCCTTCCAGACATTCTAATAGATGGCCTGCAGGGAGATGGGAAAAAAGCAATAAGGGCTACCTTCAGGTGTCCTTCTCTGTCCCTTGAAACAAGGACTTTGACAGTGAAATAAACTGACACACTCTCCCTACCTACAGTTTTCTGTCCCTAGAAAAAATGTTTTTTTTAAGCACAATTTAGCACAAGGAGAATTCACTCACTGTCCTTCCAGGTCCCTGGAAACAAGGACTTTGACAGTGAAAGAAACTGACACACTCTCCCTACCTACAGTTTTCTGTCCCTAGAAAAAATGTTTTTTTTAAGCACAATTTAGCACAAGGAGAATTCACTCACTGTCCTTCCAGGTCCCTGGAAACAAGGACTTTGACAGTGAAAGAAACTGACACACTCTCCCTACCTACAGTTTTCTGTCCCTAGAAAAAATGTTTTTTTTAAGCACAATTTAGCACAAGGAGAATTCACTCACTGTCCTTCCAGGTCCCTGGAAACAAGGACTTTGATAGTGAAAGAAACTGACACACTCTCCCTACCTACAGTTTTCTGTCCCTAGAAAAAATGTTTTTTTTAAGCACAATTTAGCACAAGGAGAATTCACTCACTGTCCTTCCAGGTCCCTGGAAACAAGGACTTTGACAGTGAAAGAAACTGACACACTCTCCCTACCTACAGTTTTCTGTCCCTAGAAAAAATGTTTTTTTTAAGCACAATTTAGCACAAGGAGAATTCACTCACTGTCCTTCCAGGTCCCTGGAAACAAGGACTTTGACAGTGAAAGAAACTGACACACTCTCCCTACCTACAGTTTTCTGTCCCTAGAAAAAATGTTTTTTTTAAGCACAATTTAGCACAAGGAGAATTCACTCACTGTCCTTCCAGGTCCCTGGAAACAAGGACTTTGACAGTGAAAGAAACTGACACACTCTCCCTACCTACAGTTTTCTGTCCCTAGAAAAAATGTTTTTTTTAAGCACAATTTAGCACAAGGAGAATTCACTCACTGTCCTTCCAGGTCCCTGGAAACAAGGACTTTGACAGTGAAAGAAACTGACACACTCTCCCTACCTACAGTTTTCTGTCCCTAGAAAAAATGTTTTTTTTAAGCACAATTTAGCACAAGGAGAATTCACTCACTGTCCTTCCAGGTCCCTGGAAACAAGGACTTTGACAGTGAAAGAAACTGACACACTCTCCCTACCTACAGTTTTCTGTCCCTAGAAAAAATGTTTTTTTTAAGCACAATTTAGCACAAGGAGAATTCACTCACTGTCCTTCCAGGTCCCTGGAAACAAGGACTTTGACAGTGAAAGAAACTGACACACTCTCCCTACGTACAGTTTTCTGTCCCTAGAAAAAATGTTTTTTTTAAGCACAATTTAGCACAAGGAGAATTCACTCACTGTCCTTCCAGGTCCCTGGAAACAAGGACTTTGACAGTGAAAGAAACTGACACACTCTCCCTACCTACAGTTTTCTGTCCCTAGAAAAAATGTTTTTTTTAAGCACAATTTAGCACAAGGAGAATTCACTCACTGTCCTTCCAGGTCCCTGGAAACAAGGACTTTGACAGTGAAAGAAACTGACACACTCTCCCTACCTACAGTTTTCTGTCCCTAGAAAAAATGTTTTTTTTAAGCACAATTTAGCACAAGGAGAATTCACTCACTGTCCTTCCAGGTCCCTGGAAACAAGGACTTTGACAGTGAAAGAAACTGACACACTCTCCCTACCTACAGTTTTCTGTCCCTAGAAAAAATGTTTTTTTTAAGCACAATTTAGCACAAGGAGAATTCACTCACTGTCCTTCCAGGTCCCTGGAAACAAGGACTTTGACAGTGAAAGAAACTGACACACTCTCCCTACCTACAGTTTTCTGTCCCTAGAAAAAATGTTTTTTTTAAGCACAATTTAGCACAAGGAGAATTCACTCACTGTCCTTCCAGGTCCCTGGAAACAAGGACTTTGACAGTGAAAGAAACTGACACTCTCCCTACCTACAGTTTTCTGTCCCTAGAAAAAATGTTTTTTTTAAGCACAATTTAGCACAAGGAGAATTCACTCACTGTCCTTCCAGGTCCCTGGAAACAAGGACTTTGACAGTGAAAGAAACTGACACACTCTCCCTACCTACAGTTTTCTGTCCCTAGAAAAAATGTTTTTTTAAGCACAATTTAGCACAAGGAGAATTCACTCACTGTCCTTCCAGGTCCCTGGAAACAAGGACTTTGACAGTGAAAGAAACTGACACACTCTCCCTACCTACAGTTTTCTGTCCCTAGAAAAAATGTTTTTTTTAAGCACAATTTAGCACAAGGAGAATTCACTCACTGTCCTTCCAGGTCCCTGGAAACAAGGACTTTGACAGTGAAAGAAACTGACACACTCTCCCTACCTACAGTTTTCTGTCCCTAGAAAAAATGTTTTTTTTAAGCACAATTTAGCACAAGGAGAATTCACTCACTGTCCTTCCAGGTCCCTGGAAACAAGGACTTTGACAGTGAAAGAAACTGACACACTCTCCCTACCTACAGTTTTCTGTCCCTAGAAAAAA
Source organism: Rana muscosa (assembly GCA_029206835.1). NCBI lineage: Eukaryota > Metazoa > Chordata > Amphibia > Anura > Ranidae > Rana > Rana muscosa. The sequence continues at coordinate 912,439,330 of CM055117.1, forward strand.
TGTTTTTTTTAAGCACAATTTAGCACAAGGAGAATTCACTCACTGTCCTTCCAGGTCCCTGGAAACAAGGACTTTGACAGTGAAAGAAACTGACACACTCTCCCTACCTACAGTTTTCTGTCCCTAGAAAAAATGTTTTTTTTAAGCACAATTTAGCACAAGGAGAATTCACTCACTGTCCTTCCAGGTCCCTGGAAACAAGGACTTTGACAGTGAAAGAAACTGACACACTCTCCCTACCTACAGTTTTCTGTCCCTAGAAAAAATGTTTTTTTTAAGCACAATTTAGCACAAGGAGAATTCACTCACTGTCCTTCCAGGTCCCTGGAAACAAGGACTTTGACAGTGAAAGAAACTGACACACTCTCCCTACCTACAGTTTTCTGTCCCTAGAAAAAATGTTTTTTTTAAGCACAATTTAGCACAAGGAGAATTCACTCACTGTCCTTCCAGGTCCCTGGAAACAAGGACTTTGACAGTGAAAGAAACTGACACACTCTCCCTACCTACAGTTTTCTGTCCCTAGAAAAAATGTTTTTTTTAAGCACAATTTAGCACAAGGAGAATTCACTCACTGTCCTTCCAGGTCCCTGGAAACAAGGACTTTGACAGTGAAAGAAACTGACACACTCTCCCTACCTACAGTTTTCTGTCCCTAGAAAAAATGTTTTTTTTAAGCACAATTTAGCACAAGGAGAATTCACTCACTGTCCTTCCAGGTCCCTGGAAACAAGGACTTTGACAGTGAAAGAAACTGACACTCTCCCTACCTACAGTTTTCTGTCCCTAGAAAAAATGTTTTTTTTAAGCACAATATAGCACAAGCACAAAACACACTGACACTCTCCCTACCTATCCTTCTCTTTCCCTAAACTAAAGGAATCCAGGTTAAGCAAGAAAGAAATAAAAGTCACTGTCCCTGCCTATGCTGCTCTATCCCTGCTCCGGAACACACTACACTAGGCCGCCGTGCTGGCGGCCTTTTATAGTGTGGGGCGTGTACTAAACACCCTCAGCAATAATTGGCCACAGGCATCCTGCCTGTGGCCAATCATTGCTCTCCTCGCTGCCGGCGCTGTGATTGGCCAAGCATGCGGGGTCACAGTGCATGCTTGGCCAATCACAGCGCCTGGATGACACTGCGATGGCGTAGTGCATTGTGGGCCGTTCGCGTCACTCGAATTTGGCGCGAACGGCCCAAATCGTTCGATCTTCGTCGAACGATCGAACAGCCGATGTTCGAGTCGAACGTATGTTCGACTCGAACACGAAGCTCATCCCTACCTAGGAGTTACATAGTTATGCTGGCCATACACGCAGAGAATTTTCGGCCAAAACTAGTGGTTTTCGGAAAGATCGTTCGACAATCGTGCCGTTAGTGGACCTAACTTTATCAACGATTTTAACCATGGGTCCGGCTAATGGATCCGAAGCGAAAACTTTTACCGTTTTAACTAAAGTGTATACAGTATGTGTATGTTGTAATTGAAATGATAAGAATATTCTGTCTTGTATAATTTATATATGTTTTTTTTATATATGTTTTTATTGTTATCCAATGGTCACTGCGATCATGGAAACGAGTTTATTCTGTCAGTTAGTGGCCAAATCTCTTTCAACCGATGAATAATCGTTTAGTCTGCAAACGGCCAAAATTCTGTGCATGTATGGCCAGCATTAGTCTGCTTGAAAAAAGATACAAGTCTATCCAGTTCAACCAATAGAAGGAAAATATATATATATATATAATCCTATACCCACAGTTGAAGGCAAAAAAAAAAAAAACAATAAAGCATGTATCCAATTTTCTTCAGCAGGGTAAAAAAATGTATCCTTCAAGAAGCAATCGGATATTCCCTGGATCAACTTTACCTATAGATACAAGTATCCAGTTATATTATGTGTATCTAGGAAATAATCCAGGCCGTTTTAACAATCTACTGAGCTGGCCAGAACCGGCTCTGGAGGGAGTCTGTTCCACATTTTCACAGCTCTTACTGTAAAGAAACCTTTCCGTATTTGGAGATTAAACCTCCTTTCCTCCAGACATAAAGAATATTTGTTCTGATAACCTTAAGGGAATACAAAACACCAAAATCACTATATGGACCACTTATGTATTTATACATGTTGATCATACCTCCTCGTAAAGCTGAGGTTGAGGCTCCTTCAGAAAAAATTACAAATAGTGTGGCTGCTGACTTTAATATTAGGAGACTTACCTGACCACAATTTCAGCGGTGTCTTCACCCAAGCTGATTTTTCAATTGGCTCTCTCGGGTGCTGCTGCCGCCGCCATCTTGGCTGAGAGAAACCAGCGATGAAGCCTTGAGGCTTCACAGCCGGTTCCCTACTGTGCATGTACGATGTGCGCTGCCCTTTATAAATGGCCCTGTGGCAGGGGAAGGAGGAGGGGTGCCTAACTTCCGAATTAATTTGCCGTGGTGAAGTCAGCTGGAAGTAGGAGGGGGTAACCGCTCCCCCCTTTAATCTCCTCCTCTCAAGTGAGAATAAATTCAGTTCCCCTAATCATTTCTTATAGCTGAGCTCCTCCATGCCTCTTATCAGTTTGGTTGGCCTTCTCTGCACTTTCTCCAGTTCCCCAATATCCTTTTTGAGAACTGGTACCCAAAACTGAACTGCATATTCCTGATATATCTAATGATTTGTACAGACAGCCAATCCAAAAACCTCTCACCACTCAATCCAGAACTACAAGGGTTTGACTTTTAATATACTTTAATTATTATTGTAATTTGTTTTTTATTGTATGTTACATTTAGTATATGCTACATTTAGTGTATGTCATATGTTATATTTAGTATATGTTACATTTAGTGTATGTCACATTTAATGTATGTTGTATGTTATATTTAGTATTTGTCATTTAGTGTAAGTTATATTTAGTGCATGTTACATTTAGTGTATGTTGTATGTTATATTTAGTGTATGTCACATTTAGTGTATGCAGGGCTTTTTTTTCTCAGACAATAGGTGCAGGAACTCCCCTTTTCCAAGTCACTTGTTTTCTCCACCCCTACCCACCTCGGAGCAACATCCCTTGGTTCCATCCCCTACCCACCTCCCAGTACCGCCCCTTTTAGACAATACAGAACCAAGTATCATTTTGTTGTGCTAAGTAATTTGTATGGAATTTGGTTTCCCCTTCAACCAACAACAATAGATCCCCCTAACAATGTACCCCCCACAACAAAATTTCCCACCCCAGCAACAATAGACTCCCGGCAGCATCAACAGATCTCCGCACAGCCAGCATTAATAGACTCTCTGGCAGCCATCAACAATAGACCCCTCCCCCAACAGTAGATCTCCTTCAGCAACAACTGACCCCCCAGCAACAATAGGTCCCCCACCAGCAACACAAGACCTCCTCAGCAACAATAGACCCCCCTTCAAAAATAGATCCCTCCAGCTAGAATAGATCCACCAGCAGTGAGCATCAATACCCTGCAGAACACCCCAGCACCCCTTGACATTACATACAGTCAGTCCAGGAGGTGCCGGAACTGCGTTCCCCCCGCGTTCCCGCTGAAAAAAAGCCCTGAGTGTATGTCACATTTAGTGTATGCCACATTTAGTATATGTTACACTTAGTACCTGTTACATTTAGTATATGTTACATTTAGTATATGTTGCATTTTGCGTATGTTACATTTAGTATATGTTACACTTTAGTACATGTTACATTGATGTTACATTTAGTGTATGTTACGTTACATTTAGTGTATGTTACATTTAGTACATGTTACATTTAGAGTATGTTACATTTAGTATATGTCACATTTAGTGTATGTTATATTGAGTACATGTTACATTTAGTGTATGTTGTATGTTATATTTAGTATATGCCACATTTAGTGTATGTTACATTTAGTGTATATTACATTTAGTATATGTTATATTTAGTAAATGTTGCATTTAGTATATGTTATATTTAGTATATGTTATATTTAGTATATGTTACAGTTAGTGTATGTTATATTTAGTGTATGTTATATTTAGTATATGTTATATTTAGTATATTTTATATTTAGTATATGTTACAGTTAGTGTATGTTATATTTAGTGTATGTTATATTTAGTATATGTTACAGTTAGTGTATGTTATATTTAGTGTATGTTATATTTAGTGTATGTTATATTTAGTATATGTTATATTTAGTGTGTGGTACATTTAGTATATGTTACATTTAGTATATGTTACATTTAGTGTATGTTACATTTAGTATATGTTACATTTAGTATATGTTACATTTAGTGTATGTTACATTTAGTATAAGTTACATTTAGTATAAGTTACATTTAGTATAAGTTACATTTAGTGTATGTTACATTTAGTATAAGTTACATTTAGTGTATGTTACATTTAGTATTATGCCCCGTACACACGATCGTTTTTAATGTCATTTTTTAAACCGACGTTTTTCTCCTCGTTTTTTTTCATGTTTCCTCTCAAGCCTGTCTTGCGTACACACTATCATTAAAAAAAACGATCAAGCAAAGCGCAGTGACGTTCAACACGTACGACGGCACTATAAAGGGGAAGTTCCGTTCGAATGGCGCCACCCTTCATGTTAGTAAAGTTTGTTGAGCGACGATTCGCGCTTTTCAGTCCGTTACTGTGTAATGAATGTGCTATCTCCATTACGAACGCTAGTTTTACCAGAACGAGCGCTCCCGTCTCAGACTTGATTCTGAGCATGCGCGTTTTTTTTCACGTCGTGAAAGCATACACACTATCGTTTTTCACGTCGTTAAAAAAAACGACATGAAAAACGACGTGAAAAAGGAGAGCATGTCCGGAATTTTTAATGCCCGTTTTTCACGTCGTTAAAAATGCTCTGGAGCATACACACGATCATTTTTAATGGCCATTTTTTAAAATGGCATTTTTAACGGCATGAAAAACGATCGTGTGTATGGGGCGTAAGTTACATTTAGTATAAGTTACATTTAGTATAAGTTACATTTAGTATATGTTACATTTAGTATAAGTTACATTTAGTGTATGTTACATTTAGTGTATGTTACATTTAGTATAAGTTACATTTAGTATAAGTTACATTTAGTATAAGTTACATTTAGTGTATGTTACATTTAGTGTATGTTACATTTAGTATAAGTTACATTTAGTATAAGTTACATTTAGTATAAGTTACATTTAGTGTATGTTACATTTAGTGTATGTTACATTTAGTGTATGTTACATTTAGTATAAGTTACATTTAGTATAAGTTACATTTAGTATAAGTTACATTTAGTATAAGTTACATTTAGTGTATGTTACATTTAGTATATGTTACATTTAGTATAAGTTACATTTAGTGTATGTTACATTTAGTATATGTTACATTTAGTATAAGTTACATTTAGTATATGTTACATTTAGTATAAGTTACATTTAGTATAAGTTACATTTAGTATATGTTACATTTAGTATAAGTTACATTTAGTGTATGTTACATTTAGTATATGTTACATTTAGTATATGTTACATTTAGTATAAGTTACATTTAGTATATGTTACATTTAGTATAAGTTACATTTAGTATATGTTACATTTAGTATAAGTTACATTTAGTATAAGTTACATTTAGTATATGTTACATTTAGTATAAGTTACATTTAGTATATGTTACATTTAGTATAAGTTACATTTAGTGTATGTTACATTTAGTATATGTTACATTTAGTATATGTTACATTTAGTATAAGTTACATTTAGTATAAGTTACATTTAGTATATGTTACATTTAGTATATGTTACATTTAGTATAAGTTACATTTAGTATAAGTTACATTTAGTGTATGTTACATTTAGTATATGTTACATTTAGTATATGTTACATTTAGTATAAGTTACATTTAGTGTATGTTACATTTAGTATAAGTTACATTTAGTATAAGTTACATTTAGTATAAGTTACATTTAGTATATGTTACATTTAGTATAAGTTACATTTAGTATATGTTACATTTAGTATAAGTTACATTTAGTGTATGTTACATTTAGTATATGTTACATTTAGTATATGTTACATTTAGTATAAGTTACATTTAGTATAAGTTACATTTAGTATATGTTACATTTAGTATATGTTACATTTAGTATAAGTTACATTTAGTATAAGTTACATTTAGTATATGTTACATTTAGTATATGTTACATTTAGTATAAGTTACATTTAGTATAAGTTACATTTAGTGTATGTTACATTTAGTATATGTTACATTTAGTATATGTTACATTTAGTATAAGTTACATTTAGTGTATGTTACATTTAGTATAAGTTACATTTAGTGTATGTTACATTTAGTATAAGTTACATTTAGTATAAGTTACATTTAGTATAAGTTACATTTAGTGTATGTTACATTTAGTGTATGTTACATATAGTGTATGTTCCATTTAGTGTATGTTATTTTTAATATATGTTCCATTTATGTATGTCATAGTTAGTATATTTCTGGTTGCCATCTCTGTGGAGGGTCGGTGTAGGAGATCGGTGCTGTCCTTGGTGCTGATCAGGGTTAATGCTCTGCTATGTGTGTGTTTGGTGCTGAGCTCCGGGCGTGTCTGACCTCCGTAGGGATGCAATGAGAGATAGGAGGATCCCTGGTCTATGGTCCTCCTCCTCCCTCTATATCTCTCTTCATCCTCCTCCATCCACCCACCTTCCCCCCTCCCCAAAAAAGCATTGGAGAAGAGCAAGCACTGGGCTCCATCAGTCCTTCCAAGGGGGAGAATAAACGGCTGCCCCCCATCCCCCTGCAGTCCTCCAATGATCCAGATGGGGACTATGCAGAGGCTGTGACAGGAGGAGGCCCTTGGGAGAGAAGGCTCCTGACTATTGTGTAAGGCGGACACACAGCCAGAGCCATCGCTGTGATTAAAGGTAAGAAGAGATGATGTGCAGGGTGATCCATCCTCCTGTGATCCTGTGCCATCCATGTATACAGCTTGTCTATGGTTCCTTGTACCTGTGTGCTGCCATGGTGGGATCCATGATCCATCTGCTGCTGGATGAGGATGATGATGATGATGATGTGCAATCACAGTCTGCATTGTGTGCCTGGCCAGGTTATGTGCAGTTATAGGCCTTCCCTTCCTCCAATTAGGACTGTGATTGAATCTATAAATCCATCCACATTCTTTCTATAATATGGAATGCAATGGATTGTCACTCTATGCCAACCTGCTACTGACCTTTATGGGGGAGATCAGAGTAGAGCGGATTGCATGCCCTCTGCAGATAAGGAAATGATATATAAATATGCCCAATCATCCCCATGTACAGATATTCTGCTGATGGCTGATCACACATCAGGTACATAGAGGAGACAGCAAGATGGACTCAGGCTTCACAGGGATGCAGCAAAATGGAAGGATAACACCAGGATGGATTCATGACTGATGGGTGAAGGTTAATGCACAGCTGCAGAGAGGAAGATCTGTTAGATTTGTTATATGATGACTATGTTAGAACTGTAACAATCTCATCATATGAAAATACTGCTGGATAAATACATAAGAAATATCAGCCAGTCAGCCATAGCTTGTAGAGCTTCATAATCAATAATGTAAACAGTGAAGAGTTAGGAAAACTACAACTTCTGGCTCTGCGCCCCTCATTAACTGTTTAAATGACACAGAATTGTCCTCCATGGGGTCTTTTTTTTACTGGAGGCTGCAATTCCAGAAGTGGCCATGAAGAGGCACTAGAGACTCATTCTTAAACAAGGGGATGTGTTGGGCTGTGTCTACACACAGCTGTTTGGACCACATAGGGGTGTGTGTGTGTGTGTGCACGTGTGTGTTCAATGGACAGAATGTCACTGCTCTGTTATGTGTATGTATGTGTATATGCATATGTCCATGTATATGTATATATCCATCTATGAATGGGACATAGATGGGGTTTTCATTATGGTTACGATAGGCTCATTTTTTTTACATTCTTTCTTATTTGTAAATGAATAGGTTTGGTACTTAAAGCAGTATTAAACCCAAAACCAAAATGGAATATACTGCAGTGCCATTAAGAGTTAACAGCACCCCCTTGTGTTTCCTTTTAAGCACCGCGTTTTGTTTGCAGCGGTATATGGGTGCGGGAAAACATGAGATTTATGCCCTGTACACACGATCGGATCTCCGATGGAATAAAATCCGATGGAATTTTCCGTCGGAATTCCGATGAAGCTGACTTCCATCAATCTTGCCTAGACACTGTCAGACTAAATTCTGACCGTCCAAAACGCAGTGACGTAAAACACTCAGACGAGCCGAGAAAAATGAAGTTCAATGCTTCCGAGCATGCGTCGACTTGATTCTGAGCATACGTGGATTTTTCTCTGGAAAAATGTAAAACATGTTCTATTTTTTTACTCCGATGGAAAAAAGTCCGATGGGGCCCACACACGATCGGAATTTCCGATGAAACAAGTCCATCGGATTTTATTCCATCGGAAATCCGATCGTGTGTACAAGGCATAAGACTCGTTCCTGCACCAGCACAGATGTGAACCTAGCCCAAGGATTGGTAAACTGCAATAGAATAAATGTTCATTTGGGGTTTAATTCTGCTTTAAAGTGCATCTAAACCCTCACTGGGTGACATTCACTTTGCTAAAGCACCGTGTATCATAACCAACTGCGATTTTGTCTAAAATGCACCTTAGACCTTTTTCTTTTGAAAAAAAATTTTTATTGAAATTTTCGATATCATACAGAACTAGCCCAGGCAGGGGCCAAACAGTTTCCCGCGCAGGGGCAGATCCCCTGTTACGGGAACATACCGCAACAGGGCACACGAAAAAACATTAACAAACCGACTTATACTATAACCCTGATGTGGGGAGAGGTTCAGTTCAGGAGGATCTGTGCTCAAATTGTTACCGACAGGATAAATCAACATGAGAATAGTTGGGTCAACATCAATACTGTATCCTGGCCTAGGCCAACAAGGCCCAGGCCTAGGGCAGCACTTTGCAGGGGGGCAGCATGGAAAGAGTCCCCGCCGGCTTGCGCTACACTGTAAGTGTAGCACCAGTCTTATGGGGTGGACTGGGCTGACAGGCAACTTAGACTAGCTCCCCCATAAAGCGGCCGCACTGCTTCCGGTACTGTGGGGGCACCTCTTCTAATTTTGACTGTCCCATCATCCTGGACCACAAACCTTCCTCACTGTGCTATATGTTTTCTGCTGCACCATTGGCATGGTTATATCTTCTTAGTCCTCTCCATCAAATTATCAGAAATTTGTGCTTAAAGTAGAACAATAGGCAACACACTTTTTTTTCATTTTGGATAGAGTAAGGGAGGGTTATAGCCCCTGTCAGTTTATTTTTTTACCATCCCTGTCCCATTGCAGAGATTTCCCTTCACTTCCTGCCCCATAGCCAAACAGGAAGTGAGAGGAAATCTATGTAAATTAAGGGAATCCATTGCCCCCCCAGGCCCTCAGAACTAGTGTCCCCACGCGAAAATTTCAGGGGGGGGTTTAAACAGCAAGGGGTGTGGCCTTGACAGGAAGGGGTGGGTCATATTTAAATTAGGGGGTGCACGAGTTTAGTCAGGCCTAGGGCAGCACAAAACCTAAATACACTACTGGTCAACATACTAACAGAGATATACTAGAGATATATTGTCAATCTAGTAATCAGTTACTGCAGCCGTTGCTGTGGTATTATCATCTAGCCAACAGGTCCATACCTTCTCAAATTTCTGTGGACATCCCCTGCCCGAGTAGGTGGCTTTATATAGGGGCAAGCTGGCATTCACTAGGCTTTTCCAGAATCTGACAGAGGGGGGAGACGCTTTTTTCCAGTTCATCATAATGGCCTTACGGGCATAATACAATAGCAGGGATATGAGTATTTTTCTGGCTCTGATCATGGACATTTGTTCCACCAGCCCCAGCAGACAATATTTAGGATCATAAGGAACACGAGTCCCAGTGACCCTAGCAATCACCTGAAGTACTTCTTTCCAATAATGTTCTATTGCTGAGCAAACCCCAAAAATTTTGAAAAAGTCACCCGGTTGATGGAAGCAACGCCAGCACGCCGGAGAATGCGCTGGCGACATCTGGTGCAGCCTGTGAGGCGTGTAGTGAGCTCTATGCACAAGTTTGTACTGGACCAATTTGTCCCTTGCAGAGACCAGAGGGGAGAAGGGAAAGTCCCAAATCTCCCTCTAGTCGTCCTCTTCCAGCTCCGGTATGTCCCCCACCCATTTCCTGCGGAGGGAGGACAGCCCGGGGGCCGGCAGCAACCAGCAGGGACCCATAGAGCTGGGACGTGGGTTTCTCCAAGTCCTTCACCCGAAGGGTGGATTCGAGCTCCGAGTATGCCAAATCAACTGGTTGGCCTAAAAACTGGCACCTGTAGGTATGAGCAATTTGAAGATACCTAAAATGGGCCCGTGCAGGCACATTAAATTTGGTGCATAAAACATGAAAAGGGGTGAGCTCTCTGTTAGTGACAATATGCTTAAGGGTCAGTATTTTGTATTTGGCCCAGGCCTGCGGATCCGGGATGGTATTGAACTGCGATAGGTTAGGGTTCAGCCACAGGGGGGTGTGAGGAGACCAGGAGTTTGGCTGGGGTGCCCTCTGCGCATCACCCACCTTCCATGCCACCATAGTGGTATGCATCGAAGGGGTGAGATGGTGAGGCGCCTTTGGGCCCCTGAATAGCAACCCCTTTAACGCTTCCAGAGACCCCACTATAGCACCGTCGCAGAGTTGGTCAGGTCTGGCTGCGGCCACCAATGGGCGGTCACAAGCTGAGTGGCCAAGTAGTACTTGTGGCAATCAGGGAGAGCCAAGCCCCCACTGTCCACAGGCCTGGTCAAAGTGGTGTAGTTGAATCTAGGAGGCCTGGGCCCCCAAATGAAGGAGAGGAAGAGTTGCCTGAGAGAATTAAAGAAGACTTTGGTCAGCCATTGTCGGGAGTTCTGAAAAATGTATGTAAATTTAGGGAGGACTTTCATCTTGAGGAGATTAATGCGCCCAATGAGAGAAAGGGGAAGATTACTCCACGCTTTGAGTTTGGTTTTAATTACTACCAAGACAGGGTCAAGATTGAGCCGCACAAAGTCCCTACTCTCTCTTGAGATGATAATACCTAAATAAGTAAACTGATCAACCCACTGGAGTGGGAGAGAGGAGGGTGAGGAGGACCTGGCCCCCGCATCCACTGGGAACAACTGAGACTTGTGCCAGTTCACTCTCATCCCCGTGAAGGCGGAGAAGGCATCCATGATACCGAGTGCGCCCCGCAGAGAGTCACCAGCATCACCTTTGACCTTTGTTTAGTCCACACCTGGGTGCTGCTGATTTCCTGGGGTGACTTACTGTCTATATACACACCAAAGATTGTTGCATGGCACTTCCCAGGGTGCCGGGGTAATGTGTGCTGAAATGTGTAGTCTCCACCAGAAGCCCATGTCTACCCATGAGACAGGTCATTGTCACTCTATGGGCTCATTCACATAGCTGGCAGGCTCTACCGTCCCTCTGAAAAGCGATCTGAGGTGGATTGTTTTTTCACAGCCAGTTTAGAGGCATTCAGAATGCGAATGCATAATTTCAATCCCAAGGTGGATTTTGCTTTGAACTACCGTGCTAAATCCGCCATAGTCACATTTGGCACGCAGTCACGTTGCAGTCCCGTTGACAGAAGTGGGTGAATTTAACAGGTGTTGCTGTCTACCAAACTCTACATGCTGAATTAAATTTGCATTATGAAGCATCACAGCAGTGGCAACATAAACAGAACTGAGCATCAGCCATGTACACTTGTAGGTGAGAAGTTGTGGGTGGTAAAAACACAGATCAGACATCTGTTTTTATTGTCCCCTGGTCACCTGTGTGAACTTACCATACACTATGCAATCTGTTTTTACAAACTCCTTTAGCTCTACCAAATATTGTGTAATCTAAACACCTGTGTGATTGGATAACAATTGATTGGCTTGTATAGGTTTGTCCTAATATTACATACACTATATTACCAAAAGTATTGGGACACCTTTACACACACATAAACTTTAATGGCATCCCAGTCTTAGTCCGTAGGGTTCAAGACTGAGTTGGCCCACCTTTTTGCCTGACCTCACAAATGTGCTTCTAGAACTGTGAAACATTCCCATAGACACACTCCTAAACCTTATGGACAGCCTTCCCAGAAGAGTTGAAGCTGTTATAGCTGCAAAGGGTGGGCCAACTCAATTCTGAGCCCTACGGACTAAGACTGGGATGTCATTAAAGTTCATGTGTGTGTAAAGACAGGTGTCCCAATACATTTTGTAATATAGTGTAGTTTTGGTAAATGTAAATTGGATGGTTCAGGGATTGTACAATCAAATTGTATTGTGTATGGCTGTGTAAGGTCTGGTTCATACCTATGCGTTTTTCTGTGAGTTTTCAATTTTACAGAAAAGCACTATAGTCCATTTAACATGATTTCCACAGACTTCAATGGAAACACAGCAGAAACATTTGACAAACGCAAATAAACACAGTACTTGCATTTTTTTATGTGTTTCTGTTGCGTTTTTGATGGTTTCTCCTGCATAACAACAGATATCTCCCAAAAAGGCAAAAACGCATCAAAAATGTGTAAAAAAAAACGCAAAATGCACCGGGAAAATGCATCAACTTCAAACTGCATGAATGTGTACCTAGCGTAAGACAGGAAGTGAGGGAACAATGGACAGGATCACTTTATATATTATGATCACAATATTCATTTATTATGTTAAAGATTTATAAAACATTTTGGGGACTGGGTTTGCATATACTTTGTCATTAATCCATATCAATCAGCTATATTTATCTTGCTGTTCTAACTACAGCTACCTGACTTTTGATTGGTTGCTATCGCTAACTGCATTGTGTAAATCACTGATGTCTTATAAAGGGTCTCATTGAATATTTGAATAATGATGTATATATGAGGTCTTAGCAGATATCTATATCAATTTGCTGTGATTGCATCATTCTCAGACTGGAGTGGAATGGCTCATTGCTCATATGCTTTCGGCTTTATACATGTGTTTCTTCAATCAGGTGTGTTATTTTACATTAGAGGACATTGCTTCTTTTCTTCATGGATTCTTTATTTTAATTTTGAAAGTAAATGACATGTGGTAATGATGTGGGTGATGTTGTTATATTTGTGTGTACAAGTCTGCCTTCTGAGACTACATCACAGTGTTGTAGAGCAGGTTTATGAGACTACATCACAGTGTTGTAGAGCAGGTTTATGAGACTACATCACAGTGTTGTAGAGCAGGTTTATGAGACTAGATCACAGTGTTGTAGAGCAGGTTTCTGAGACTAGATCACGGTGTTGTAGAGCAGGTTTATGAGACTACATCACATTGTTGTAGAGCAGGTTTCTGAGACTAGATCATGGTGTTGTAGAGCAGGTTTATGAGACTACATCACATTGTTGTAGAGCAGGTTTATGAGACTACATCACATTGTTGTAGAGCAGGTTTATGAGACTACATCACAGTGTTGTAGAGCAGGTTTATGAGACTACATTACATTGTTGTAGAGCAGGTTTCTGAGACTAGATCATGGTGTTGTAGAGCAGGTTTATGAGACTACATCACATTGTTGTAGAGCAGGTTTATGAGACTACATCACATTGTTGTAGAGCAGGTTTCTGAGACTAGATCACGGTGTTGTAGAGCAGGTTTATGAGACTACATCACAGTGTTGTAGAGCAGGTTTATGAGACTACATCACATTGTTGTAGAGCAGGTTTCTGAGACTACATCACAGTGTTGTAGAGCAGGTTTATGAGACTACATCACAGTGTTGTAGAGCAGGTTTATGAGACTAGATCACAGTGTTGTAGAGCAGGTTTTTGAGACTACATCACAGTGTTGTAGAGCAGGTTTATGAGACTAGATCACAGTGTTGTAGAGCAGGTTTATGAGACTAGATCACAGTGTTGTAGAGCAGGTTTATGAGACTACATCACATTGTTGTAGAGCAGGTTTATGAGACTAGATCACAGTGTTGTAGAGCAGGTTTATGAGACTACATCACAGTGTTGTAGAGCAGGTTTATGAGACTACATCACAGTGTTGTAGAGCAGGTTTATGAGACTACATCACAGTGTTGTAGAGCAGGTTTATGAGACTACATCACATTGTTGTAGAGCAGGTTTATGAGACTAGATCACAGTGTTGTAGAGCAGGTTTATGAGACTAGATCACAGTGTTGTAGAGCAGGTTTATGAGACTACATCACAGTGTTGTAGAGCAGGTTTATAAGACTACATCACAGTGTTGTAGAGCAGGTTTATGAGACTACATCACAGTGTTGTAGAGCAGGTTTTTGAGACTACATCACAGTGTTGTAGAGCAGGTTTATGAGACTACATCACAGTGTTGTAGAGCAGGTTTATGAGACTACATCACAGTGTTGTAGAGCAGGTTTATGAGACTACATCACAGTGTTGTAGAGCAGGTTTATGAGACTAGATCACAGTGTTGTAGAGCAGGTTTATGAGACTAGATCACAGTGTTGTAGAGCAGGTTTATGAGACTAGATCACAGTGTTGTAGAGCAGGTTTATGAGACTACATCACATTGTTGTAGAGCAGGTTTATGAGACTAGATCACGGTGTTGTAGAGCAGGCTTATAAGACTAGATCACAGTTTTGTAGAGCAGGTTTATGAGACTAGATTACAGTGTTGTAGAGCAGGTTTGTGAGACTAGATCACAATGTTGTAGCGCAGGTTTTTGAGACTACATCACAGTGTTGTAGAGCAGGTTTCTGAGACTAGATCACAGTGTTGTAGAGTAGGTTTCTGAGACTAGATCACAGGGTTGTAGAGCAGGTTTCTGAGACTAGATCACGGGTAGGGTTGGTGCTACCACTAGGCAAACTAGGCAGCCGCCTAGGGCGCACTGCTGCCTAGGGGCACCCGCCCACTGGTGTTCCTACTCTCTTCTCTCTGTAACAAGCAACTAAGTCTCAGCATCAGCAGGCAGCCGCAGCTCCGTTCGTACATAGTATTCGTACATAGTGTCAGAGGTGCTGTGTCTGTGTCCCAACTCCTGAATGAATGGAAGCAAGCAAACATTCATTGATGGGCACAAGTAGGCTGCATTGTGGGCATGGGTGAGGCTGCATTGATGGGCGCTGGTGAGGCTGCATTGATGGGTGCTGGTAGGCTGCATTGATGGGCGCTGGTGAGGCTGCATTTATGGGCGCTGGTAGGCTGCATTGATGGGCTCTGATGAGGCTCCATTGATGGGCGCTTGTGAGGCTGCATTGATGGGCGTTGGTAGGCTGCATTGATGGGTGCTGGTGAGGCTGCATTGATGGGCATTGGTTAGACTGCATTGACGGGTGCTGGTGAGGCTGCATTAATGGGCGCTGGTGGGGCTGCATTTGATGGGCGCTGGTGAGGCTGCATTTGATGGGCGCTTCATTAAAAAGGTGGGGTATACATGGGCATGACAAAGGGGGTGGAGTCAGGGGTGGAGCCAAGGGGGGTGCGGAAAAATAAGGTTTCGCCTAGGATGTCAAAAATCCTTGCACCAGCCCTGATCACAGGGTTGTAGAGTAGGTTTCTGAGACTAGTTAATAGTGTTGTAGAGCTGGTTTCTGAGACTAGATCACATTATTGGAGAGCAGGTTTCTGAGACTACATCATGGTGTTGTAGAGCAGGTTTCTGGGACCAGATCATGGTGTTGTAGAGCAAGTTTCTGGGACTAGATCATGGTGTTGTAGAGCAAGTTTCTGGGACTAGATCATGGTGTTGTAGAGCAGGTTTCTGAGACTAGATCATGGTGTTGTAGAGCAGGTTTCTGGGACTAGATCATGGTGTTGTAGAGCAGGTTTCTGGGACCAGATCATGGTGTTGTAGAGCAGGTTTCTGAGACTAGATCATGGTGTTGTAGAGCAGGTTTCTGAGACTAGATCGTGGTGTTGTAGAGCAGGTTTCTGGGACCAGATCATGGTGTTGTAGAGCAAGTTTCTGGGACTAGATCATGGTGTTGTAGAGCAAGTTTCTGGGACTAGATCATGGTGTTGTAGAGTAGGTTTCTGGGACTAGATCATTGTGTTGTAGAGCAGGTTTCTGGGACTAGATCATGGTGTTGTAGAGCAGGTTTCTGGGACTAGATCATGGTGTTGTAGAGCAGGTTTCTGGGACCAGATCATGGTGTTGTAGAGCAGGTTTCTGAGACTAGATCATGGTGTTGTAGAGCAGGTTTCTGAGACTAGATCATGGTGTTGTAGAGCAGGTTTCTGAGACTAGATCGTGGTGTTGTAGAGCAGGTTTCTGGGACCAGATCATGGTGTTGTAGAGCAAGTTTCTGGGACTAGATCATGGTGTTGTAGAGTAGGTTTCTGGGACTAGATCATGGTGTTGTAGAGCAGGTTTCTGGGACTAGATCATGGTGTTGTAGAGCAGATTTCTGGGACTAAATCATGGTGTTGTAGAGCAGGTTTCTGGGACCAGATCATGGTGTTGTAGAGCAGGTTTCTGGGACCAGATCATGGTGTTGTAGAGCAGGTTTCTGAGACTAGATCATGGTGTTGTAGAGCAGGTTTCTGAGACTAGATCGTGGTGTTGTAGAGCAGGTTTCTGGGACCAGATCGTGGTGTTGTAGAGCAGGTTTCTGGGACCAGATCATGGTGTTGTAGAGCAAGTTTCTGGGACTAGATCATGGTGTTGTAGAGCAAGTTTCTGGGACTAGATCATGGTGTTGTAGAGTAGGTTTCTGGGACTAGATCATGGTGTTGTAGAGCAGGTTTCTGGGACTAGATCATGGTGTTGTAGAGCAGGTTTCTGGGACTAGATCATGGTGTTGTAGAGCAGGTTTCTGGGACCAGATCATGGTGTTGTAGAGCAGGTTTCTGGGACCAGATCATGGTGTTGTAGAGCAGGTTTCTGGGACTAGATCATGGTGTTGTAGAGCAGGTTTCTGGGACTAGATCATGGTGTTGTAGAGCAGGTTTCTGGGACTAGATCATGGTGATGTAGAGCAGGTTTCTGGGACCAGATCATGGTGTTGTAGAGCAGGTTTCTGAGACTAGATCATGGTGTTGTAGAGCAGGTTTCTGAGACTAGATCGTGGTATTGTAGAGCAGGTTTCTGGGACCAGATCATGGTGTTGTAGAGCAAGTATCTGGGACTAGATCATGGTGTTGTAGAGCAGGTTTCTGGGACTAGATCATGGTGTTGTAGAGCAGGTTTCTGGGACTAGATCACTGTGTTGTAGAGCAGGTTTCTGGGACTAGATCATGGTGTTGTAGAGCAGGTTTCTGAGACTAGATCATGGTGTTGTAGAGCAGGTTTCTGAGACCAGATCACTGTGTTGTAGAGCAGGTTTCTGAGACTAGATCATGATGTTGTAGAGCAGGTTTCTGGGACCAGATCACTGTGTTGTAGAGCAGGTTTCTGGGACCAGATCATGGTGATGTATAGAAAGTTTCTGGGACTAGATCATGGTGTTGTAGAGCAGGTTTCTGGGACTAGATTATGGTGCACATTGATTTTCAATATGGCTGCGCCATAGGACGTCTTTTTATGGAAGCTGTCAGAATGAGTTTTCTTGTTCTATTGTTGCATGTCAAATTGCATGGCACAGCTTGTTTATTTGTTCCCTAAGGCCCCTTTCACACGGGTACCTCCATTCCATCTCAGCAGGGGATTAATAGCAGGATACCCTACTGAGTCAGATCAAAAGGAAAACGGATGCCATACATGTGACATCCATGTCTGTTCCAGCTTTGCTCTGTTTTTTATTCATTGGTCATGGGGGAAAAAGTAACTTATATAATCCCTATGGGCACACGGATGTAAGCAAATGTGCATCCGTTCCTTTCTTTTTAGGGCTGCAAAATTAGGCTGGATGCAAGACTACTGCTTTCAGTCCAACAACCCAGAATTAACCCATTTAAAAATGGACGCACATCCCTTTACATCCGGCCATGAAGTCCATTTGTGATTGGTCTAAAATACAGGTCCACAACAGACTGATGGAATGCCCTTGTGAAAGGGGCCTAAAGTGGTATAAAACCCAAAACCAAAAATTTAATATATTGCAACCAATGCCAATCCTTAGATGTGGAGGCTGCATTTGTTTTCTTTTCTAGGCATTTTCCCCTGTGTGTTCACCTGGTGATCTGGCCAGTAACACACCTCCTGTATTAAGCTTCATGCACACTGGACGTGTTTTCAGCTGTTCCTAGAGGCATCTGGTGGTTTTTTATCCCTGCCTCTAAACACTACTGGATGTTAGCCTATATGTACACATAGGCTTTTAGAGGAGTTCAGAAGCAGGAAAAAAAAAATAGTGCTAGTGCGTCCAGGAGCAGCTGAGTTTTGGCAGAAAAAACGTTTGCCCCTTATAAAATGTATGTAAACGCGTCCAAGCGCTCGTTAAGGCCCCTTTCACACCTGTACGATCTGAAAGTCATGTGACTTTGACGTGACTTTAACCACTTCCATACCGGGCCATTGTAAAATGACGCCGGCAGGAACCCTCTCTCCCTCCGGGTGGGCATCATATGACGTCCTGGGTTTGAGGGGGATATCTGAATAATGCCTGCAGCTAGAGGCATCATTCAGATATCCTTGTCTTCAGCCGGCGATTCTGCGCACTATAAGAATGATCATAGCGGCGGTTCCGCCGCTTGATCGTTATTATAGGCGGCAGGAGGGGACACCCCCCCTCCCGCCACCATCCGGTGCTTCTCCGGGCTCTCCCGTGCCATTGGGGACCCGGAGAGAACTGTCCGGCGCCGGTGGTGAGTCACGTGACGAGCATAGAGATGACTGGTGACCAGATGGTCACCAGTCATCTCTATGACCGTCGGAGGCCCGGGCGCGATGTGATGACATCACGCCCGGGTCCTCAGATGTAAACAAAGCCGCCATTGTGGCTCAAAGTATGAGATCAGTGAAATTTTTTTCACGATCTCATGCTTTCCAGCTTGGAGGAGAGATGCGGGGTCTTATTGACCCCGCATCTCTCAATAAAGAGGACCTGTCACACACATTCCTATTACAAGGGATGTTTACATTCCTTGTAATAGGAATAAAAGTGATTAAAAAAAAATAAGTAAAAATAAGTAAAATAAAATTTAAAAAAAATATATTTTTTTAAAACGCCCCTGTCCCCAATAGCTCGCGCTTAGAAGCGAACGCACACGTAAGTCCCGCCCGCATATGTAAACACCATTGAAACCACATATGTGAGGTATCCGCGCGTGCGTTAGAGCGCGTGCAACAATTCTAGCACTAGACCTCCTCTGTAACTCTAACCTGGTAACCTGTAAAAATTTTCAAAGCGTCGCCTATGGAGATTTTTAAGTACCGAAGTTTGGCACCATTTCATGAGTGTGCGCAATTTTAAAGCATGTTAGGTATTATTTTACTCAGCGTAACACAAGCTTTCATATTTTACAAAAAAATTGGGATAACTTTACTGTTTTGTTATTTTTTAATTCATGAAACCATTTTTTCCCCCAAAAAAGGCGTTTGAAAAATTATTGCGCAAATACCGTGCAAGATAAAAAGTTGCAACAACCGTCATTTTATTCCCTAGGGTGTCTGCTAAAAAAAAAACATATATAATGTTTGGGGGTTCTGAGTAATTTTCTAGCAAAAGAATGATGATTTGTACATGTAGGAGAGAAGAGCCAGAATAGGCCCAGTATGGAAGTGGTATAAAAAGCCCTGTATGGAAAGGGTTAAGCAATGCCTGTGTTATCTTGAGGTCTATGGATATTAAGTCACATCAAAGTGGGACCAAAGTAGTGCAGGGACTTTTTTGAAGTCGCTGCAACTTGAAATCGCACAGATATGAACGCTACTCATTGGAAATCATGGGGTACGACCTGTCATGCGACTTTGCAGTCCTAAGTCGCAGGAAAAGTCGCATAAGTGTGAAAGGGGCCTAAAGTGGAACTACTCTGTATCTGAACACCACAGACCAAAAACGTTAATTAACTCATTTTTGTTATTCAAATCAAACTCAGCCATCTATCCATGCCTCCGTGCTTTTTTTTTTTAATGAGAAATCACTTTGAAAAACACCCCCTAGCATTTCTGGCTGTGGTCATCTTGAGTAAGGGCAAATGATTTATGGTATGTTCCATTTACTTCCTAGAATCCATCTGACCTTAGCTCATGCATACAGGCAGGAGGGTGTGTTTAGCTCAGCAAACCCCTCCTTCCCTCCTAAAAGCCTCCTGGGATAGATGACATCATTTGCCTAGGCATGGAAACCAGGAAGTAACTGAAAAAATGCAAACAAAAGTTAAAAACAAGTAAGTATCATATAGAGTACTGTCCTATCTATTTTCTAATGCTAGCAGCATGAGGATTACACATAATCAATGTTGATTGAGAGAGTAGAGTTCCACTTCAATGCTAGGCGTGTTTAGTGCTTAAACATTAATTCATTTCAACGGGCAGAATAAATTGTTTTTCTGGCCAATTAAATAAATTGACGCCTGTAAAATGCGACTACACAGGCACATTACAATTTATGGGCTGTATTTTAGCTCAGTAAAAAAAAAAAAAAGCTGTACTGTGCAGTGTCCAAGAAGCCTTATAAGCAGTTACAGCAACAGTTCTTTTTAAAGGGATAAAGGTTTTACATAAATAAATAATAATATTTAATAAATATTTGCTTTTTGGGTGTAATACCACTTTAAATGTAGCCATACACAGGCAGATCTTTCATCAGTTAGAACAAAAGATTTGAGATCCACTGAGCTGCCTGTGATTGCTGAGCACATCCGATGTTTATTCTTTCTAATAATACTTTTCTGAATACATGGTTTGCGCAGTATGTGGAATTTGTATCCAGCATGCTGGAAGATTTCTTTTATTGGCAAAGTCAGTTTTCCTCTCTCCTCCACCCATTGATAATCACTTAAAGTGGAGGTCCACCCTAAAAAAAAAAAAATTACACCAAAATGCTACAAAAAAATAGAAAAAAAAAATAGAAAAAAAAAATTTTTTTTACTTACCAGAAATTGCGGTTGCTAGGCGTATCTTCCTAATCTGCCTCTTCCTATACCGCAGCTGGTCTTCATCCTTGCGTTGTCTTCTGGGGAATGGGGCACGCTGCCTTCTGGGAACTGTGTGTATCCCAGAGAGCAGCCGCCCATTCATACAGCGCCGCGAGACTCGCGCATGTGCAGTAGGAAACGGGCAGTGAAGCCGCAAGGATGGTGAGGATGGCGGCGCCAGGACTTGCAACGATCGAGGGATCTGCCTCGGGGGGCCGACATCGCGGGCGCCTAGGACAGGTAAGTGTCCTTATTAAAAGTCAGCAGCTACAGTGTTTGTAGCTGCTGACTTTAAAAAGAAAAAAAAAAAAACGCGGGTGGAACCCCACTTTAACAATACACAGCTCAGTTATCACATGCAATGCTTGATGTTTTAACATAGTACAGTAACTAATCAGAAATCTTGTACTACGTCCATCATCATCATTCTTTACACTGCCTTCAGATACACCTGTGATGGGAGAAATAAAAGGCCTGCCCCTGCTAACCTCCTTCTAAAAAATGCTACTTACCTGGCTGTGCCTGATTTCTATACTTCCTAGTAGTTATCCTAGAACAGAGAAAGTTTGGATTCCCTATTACTGTACTTCTTTTGGGTCAGCGAATAAGAAAATATTGAGGACATCCACAAGATAGCCAGACAACTAGCATTTTTTGACAAAAAAGGCCAGAAATAGCAGAATTTATTTCATTAATCGACTCAGAGTTTGCATAGACCATTATGCCTTGTACACACGATCGGAATTTCCGATGAAAAAAGTCTGACGGAATTTTTTCAGCAGATATTCTGACCGTGTGTGTGCCCCATCGGACTTTTTTCCATTGGAGTTTAGAAATAGAACATGTTTTATTTTTTTCCGATGGAAAAAAATCCTATCGGAAATTCCGATCGTCTGTGTGGAACTCCGATGGAGAAAAAAACACGCATGCTCAGAATCAAGTCGACGCATGCTCGGAAGCATTGAACTTCATTTTTCTCGGCTCGTCATAGTGTTGTACTTCACAGCGTTCTTGAAGATCGGAATTTGGTCTGACAGTGTGTATGCAATTGGATTAATTGATTTTTAATGTGCCCAAACCATTGAATAAAACCATTTTTTACTCAATTCATTTTGTTCTACGTTGTTTGCTGCTATAAAATCCCACGGGAAAAACGTCTGTTCTTTTCAATATCCATTTCGGGATGTGCAGCCCTCTCGCATATGCATCTGTGTCTATTTAAGCTGACAGTGTGTATGTAAGACAGCTTGAACGGAATTCCGACGGAAAATTCCATCGGATTTTATCCCATCGGAAATTCCGATCGTCTGCACAGGGCATTAGAGTTTATTTTATCTTTTAACCCCTTCACACCTAAGGGTAAAATAAATCGAAATGCCTAAGCTCAGTTTCGCAATTTTGACATGTGTTCCTAAAACCGTACATATCATCACACATCAAAACGACTTTGTGTATCCAGGTGGATTATACCTTGTTTTTTTTTTTCAGGACAAATTGGTCTTTCATTTGGTGGTAAATAGTAATGGATACCCCCTGATTTGTTTTCTTTAATCATCAAAATAAAGGATATATTAATATAATAATATATTATTTAAAATGTAGCTGTATATTTCTTGTTACTATGCATACTAGCTCATTATGCCTTTGTCTTCCAGGGTTTTTTTTATTTAGGGATTTTTGGACGAGGGTTTACTTCCTCTTTAAGTCGTTCCGACTTCAAAGTAGTCCCTGCACTACTATGTTTTCCGATTTTGATGCCACTTACACAGGCATTCTCTGAAATCGCGGTAAAATCGCGGCCGCAAAATCACGGTAAAATTGCGCGACTTTGAAGTCGCACTAGTGTGAAAGGGGCCTAAGTGTCATTTCTGCCGGCTGCTTCATTTCTCTGCTATCAGCATGAATCACTTCTGACAAGTTTTCCTGACACCAAGGGAATAAAGGTGACAGGGGAGGGACCTCCAGCTGATTGATAGCCTCAGCTCTGTTCCTGTATGCTGTGTGAAGTGGGGGGGGGGTGTCTCTCTTCCCTCCAATCAGCTCTCAGAGTTATCCCCACTGAGCTGTGCAGAGTTTAACTTCAGCTCTCCGCCCCCTTTTTTCTGAACAGAGAAGCCTATAAATTCAGCACTTTGAACGCTTGTGGAGAAGAAAAGACAGCAGATAAACAGGTATAACGTATGTAGGAGGATTTGTTTTATCTCTGTGTATCACCTGAGGATAGTCCCTTCTCTGGGTATATGTATGGGTTTTCAACCACTTTAAGACATGAAGAGAGATTAGAAGAGATCATATTATATATATACACAGACACACACAGTATCTCACAAAAGTGAGTACACCCCTCACATTTTTGTAAATATTTTGTTATAACTTTTCATGTGACAACACTAAGGAAATGATACTTTGCTACAATGTAAAGTAGTGAGTGTACAGCTTGTATAACGGTGTAAATTTGCTGTCCCCTCAAAATAACTCAACACACAGCCATTAATGTCTAAACCGCTGGCAACAAAAGTGAGTACACCCCTAAGTGAAAATGTCCAAATTGGGCCCAAAGTGTCAATATTTTGTGCGGCCACCATTATTTTCCAGCACTGCCTTAACCCTCTTGTGTATGGAGTTCACCAAAGCTTCACAGGTTGCCACTGGAGTCCTCTTCCACTCCTCCATGATGACATCACGGAGCTGGTGGATATTAGAGACCTTGCGCTCCTCCACCTTCCGGTAGAGGATGCCCCACAAATGCTCAATAGGGTTTAGGTATGGAGACATGCTTGGCCAGTCCATCACCTTTACCCCCTCAGTTTCTTTAGCAAGGCAGTGGTCGTCTTGGAGGTGTGTTTGGGCTAGTTATCATGTTGGAATACTGCCCTGCGGCCCAGTCTCCAAAGGGAGGGGATAATGCTCTGCTTCAGTATGTCACAGTACATGTTGGCATTCATGGTTCCCTCAATGAACTGTAGCTCCCCAGTGCCGGCAGCACTCATGCAGCCCCAGACCATGACACTCCCACCACCATGCTTGACTGTAGGCAAGACACACTTGTCTTTGTACTCTTCACCTGGTTGCCGCCACACATGCTTGACACCATCTGAACCAAATAAGTTTATCTTGGTCTCATCAGACCACAGGACATGGTTCCTGTAATCCATGTCCTTAGCCTGTTTGTCTTCAGCAAACTGTTTGCAGGCTTCCTTGTGCATTATCCTTAGAAGAGACTTTCTTTCTGGGACGACAGACATGCAGATCAATTTGATGCAGTGTGCAGCGTATGGTCTGAGCACTGACGGGCTGACCCTCCACCCCTTCAACCTCTGCAGCAATGCTGGCAGCACTTATCTGTCTATTTCCCAAAGACAACCTCTGAATATGACGCTGAGCACATGCACTCAACTTCTTTGGTCAACCATATCGAGGCCTATTCTGAGTGGAACCTGTCCTGTTATACTGCTGTATGGTCTTGGCCACCGTGCTGCAGCTGTGTTTCAGGGTCTTGGCAATCTTCTTATAGCCTAGGCCAGTGATGGCGAACCTTGGCACCTCCAAATGTTTTGGAACTACATTTCCCATGATGCTCATTCACTCTGCAGTGTAATCGAGCATCATGGGAAATGTAGTTCCAAATTATCTCTGGTGCCAAGGTTCGCCATCACTGGCCTAGGCCATCTTTATGTAGAGCAACAATTATTTTTTTCACATCCTCAGAGAATTCTTTGCCATGAGGTGCCATGTTGAACTTCCAGTGACCAATATGAGAGAGTGAGAGCGATAACACCAAATTTAACACACCTGCTCCCCATTCACACCTGAGACCTTGTGACACCAATGAGTCACATGACACCGGAGAGGGAAAATGGTTAATTGGGCCCAATTTGTAAATTTTCACTTAGGGGTGTACTCACTTTTGTTGCCAGCAGTTTAGACATTAATGGCTTTGTGTTGAGTTATTTTGAGGGGACATCAAATTCCCACTGTTATACAAGCTGTACACTCACTACTTTACATTGTAGCAAAGTGTCATTTCTTCAGTTTTATCACATGAAGCGATGAAATAAAATATTTACAAAAATGTGAGGGGTGTACTCACTTTTGTGAGATACTGTAATAATATATATATATATATATATATATATACTGTATATATCTTGTTTGGCAGTGCCGGCTGAGTAATGTTTTTAGTGTTGATGTAAAATGATGACGCTGTGTCTAGTATTGTATTTATGTTTACACAGACTTGGAGTATGCAGATCTCTAGAATTTTGGCCTGCGTGGAGCTAATAATTTATGTGTATTTATGTGGCTAAGGGTAGAAATGTTGAGCACTCACAGGCTTGGATCAATGTTTATCGATTATTAGTAGGAAAACATTAAGTGACAGATAATATGAAAGCCTAGAAGAGCTTAGAGTGGGCGGGAGGAGAGAGACTCCCTGAGGGATGAGGTTACACCAGCAAGCTTCTCATGTAAGCTCTTCAGCATGGGTGGGGGGCCTTTACTAAATCAATTACTCCACTCTGTTTTGTTCTCTGCTCTGCAATGTATGAATTTCTGTCTATAGAAGACTAAAAACAGTCTGTGGAGGAAAAGGATGCATGTTTTGATTCCAGAGATCTCTACCCCATGTTAAATAACAGCTCCAAAAAAAGTCAGTCAACAAAGGCTTGGGATTTGCTGGTGAACATTGGGTCTGGCAGTCGGTTAACATTAGAGAATGGTCAGATGAAGCATCCAAAAGCCCCCCACCGCCCTGTAGCTACAACTCATGGCTCAGCTAAGTGTTCCCATCTGTTCTTTGCAGCGGATGGAAGATGAGAGCAATGGCCAGCACTGGTAATCACAGATGTGAAGCTGCAAGAAGCCATGAAGGGGCCCCCTGGCCCCTGACCGTGGCCCTTGCCACTGATCCCGGTCCTTTAAGGCTGGGTTCACACTTGTGCGATGCGAGAACATTGCGAACCCACTGCGGGTTCCCGCATCGCACCCGACTAGCACGGAAGTTCACACTTCCATATGCGAACTGCTAGGGAGTGTCATACAACATTAGTGACACCCCCATTTCAGCTTGCATATCGCACTGCGAACTGACAGTTCGAACATGAATCGGATCACATAGGTGTGAACACCCATGTGATACGATTCTGGTGCGGACCAAAAAAAGGGTCCTGTGTGTGTTTGGTCCAAATGCGGTGCGACATCAGCCATACTATCTGTATGGCTGAAATCGCATTGCACGGACATCGCATGTGATTTACACTGCAGTGTGGTGCGAATCACATGCGATATCGCACAGCGCACTAGTGTGAACCGGCCCTTACTCCCATTGTGGGACCCTTTATTACAGTTCCCCAGTGGGCCACCTTCCTGACATCTTAGGGTCCCCCCACAGTGGCGGAACACCAGAACCTGGTCTCAAATGCACATTTGCGAGCCTGGTAGTTCCGCCACTGGTGTCAGTAGATTTTTATTTTTGTTGTTTTATTTTTTTTTTCAAATTTTTTTTTCAAATTTTTTTTTTAACATATTTATTTAAGACTCCCGTTGGGGGGGCTTTGGTGAAATATCAGGGGTCTAAACAGACTCCTGATGTCTCAGTTTTGAGACAGAGAAAGGGACTGAGGACAGGTTCATCAGTCGCCATCTCTGCAAATCCTATAGAAAATGTATGGAGGGAGCTGAAACTTCGAGTTGCCAAGAAACCTTAAAGGGGTTGTAAAGGTTTGTTTTTTATTTTCTAAATAGGTTCCTTTAAGCTAGTGTATTGTTGGTTGACTTACCTTTTCCTTTGATTTCCCTTCTAAATGTTTTTTTTCTTTGTCTGAATTTCTCACTTCCTGTTTCTCCTCACTAAACTTCACACCATCATCTGAGTGGTGTTTAGGCAGCCAGAACAGCTTACTGAACAGCTTACTGAGGAGGAACAGGAAGTGAGAAATTCAGACAAAGAAAACTAAGAAAAAAAAAATTTGGAAGGGAAATCTAAGGAAAAGGTAAGTGAACTAACAATGCACTAGCTTAAAGGAACCTATTTAGAAAATAAAAAACAAACCTTTACAACCCCTTTAAAGTGATACTAAAGTCTTGTTTTTTTTTTTTTTGTTAAAAAACCAAACATGTTATACGTCCCTACCCTGTGCAGTGGATTTGCACAGAGCAGCCTGGATCCTCCTCTTCTCGGGTCCCTCTTCTGTGCTACTGGTAGCTTGCTATGGGGGCACCCGAGCTGAGCCGCAGCTTCCTGTGTCCATTCAGACACGGAGCTGTGGCACGGCCATGCCCCATTTCTCTCCTCATTGGCTGACTGACTTTGACAACAGCGAGAGCCAATGGCGCCCCACTGCTGTCTCAGCCAATGAGGAGGGGAGTCCTGGGCAGCCAAGACACTCCTACAACATCTCTGGATCTAGATGGGGCTCAGGTTATTATCATCGCACACAGAAGTCTTCATAAAGGAGTTGTAAAGGCAGAAGGTTTTTTATCTTAATGCATTCTATGCGTTAAGATAAAAAAACCTTCTGCTTTTACAACTCCTTTAAGGATTCAGAGAAGATCTGTAAAGAAGAGTGGACCAAAATCCCTCCTGAGATGTGTACAAACCTGCAAACCAACTACAAGAAACATCTTACCTCTGTGCTTGCCAACAAGGGTTTCTCCACCAAGTACCAAGTCAAGTTTGCGTGGGGATCAAATACTTATTTTAATGTCGGTTCACACTTGTCTGATGCAATTGTGATGCAAATTTTTTCATTGCGTGTTTGGTTAATACCAGCGCGATTGTAATGCGAATTCAATTTGAATTTAATGCGCTTAGAATTTAAATTAGGCACAGATGCGATTTGTGCTCAGGCCAATCGGAAAGGCAAGAAAAAAATGGGTGTTAACTTCCTGTGCTCTTCCCTGTTTTCTTTTGTGGGGAGAGTATTAACAAGAACTGGAAGGGGGAGCTGGAGGTGAAGAATTCGCACATATCTGAACCAAACAATGCGCTTCCAGAACGATTTACATTAATGTCTATGGAGACTTAATACGCAACGCTGTAAACTCGCACAAGACCCTTTTTTAATCGCATCGCATTCGGAGAGGAATCGCAACGCATAGATGTGAACGACTGTAATTGAAAACAATTACTTTTTGGATGACATGCGAATATAGTTTTTGTTTAACGCATCGCATTCGTTATCAACTCGCACAAGTGTGAACCGGCACTTACTCACTGAACTGTAACTCAATCTATAACATTTCTATTGTGTGTTTTTTTCTGGATTTTTGGTTGATATTATGTTTTTATCATTTAAAGTACACCTATGATAAAAATGATAGACCCTTCATTTCTTTGTAAGTGGGCAAACTTACAAAATCTGCAGGGGATCAAATAATTATTTCCCCACTGTATGTGTTCACTATCACAGACATATTATGATCTGGTAGATTGGTATACATACCTCACTTTAAAGTAGAACTAAAACATTTTTTTATTTTTTTGCCAACAGGCAGGCTCTTTATTCCTACTTACATTGGTGTTCAGTGATGGGTTCTTTTACTTTGGAGGTCAGTTAAAAGAATGAGCCTTTTTATTGGGGTTCAGTAGGAATAAGGACAGCTTCACAGACAGCTAAAGAGATCAAATGAAGAAAATGAGTGAGGACAGCCGCACTCCAATCCAACGTATATTTATTCAGGCAAAACAGGCACTACAAAAACCAGCAGAACTCAGGACAGTTGACGCGTTTCACACCAATTCAGTGTTTACTCATAGCTAAAGAGATCACCCGTGTCATGCTGCAAGCTCTGCCATTTGGCATTTACCCTGGTACAATGCAGGCAACATTAGATGAGAGGTCAGTCAGCCACAGCTCAAAGAACCCCTAGCAACCTATTATGCCGTACACACGAGCATTTTTCCCGTCGAGAAAAATGTCATTTTTTCCTTTGGACGAGAAAAACGACCGTGTGTGGGCTTTTTGTCGTTTTTCTCGACAGGAAAAACTGCATTAATCACGACGAGAAAAATTAGAACATGCTCTAATTTTTCTCGTCGTGATTCCCGTCGTTTTTTCTGCGGCAGTTTTCCCATAGGGAAACACTGCCGCGGAGCCCACACACGGTCGTTTTTTTCGACCAAAAAAAAATGTCATTTAAAACGGCCGTGTGTGGGGGGAACAAGCTGTTCCTCGTTTTTCACATCGCTTTTCTCGACGGTGTTTTCACCGTCAAAAAAATCGATCATGTGTACGCGGCATTAGGTTCCGTGGTTGAAAATGGCTGGTGTAAACTATACAGTGGAACCTCGGATTGCGAGTAATGCAGTTAACGAGCGTTTCGCAATATGAGTACTGTATTTTTAAAAATCGCAACTCGGTTTGCGAGTGTTGTCTCGCAAAACAAGCACCACTCTACTGCACAGCGCTTTGGCCTGAGGTGGGGGGGGGGGTGCCGGAGCCGAGCCGAACATCGCGCACGGAAAGCTCTGCTGACCTCGGCAAATCTTGGGAACGAAGTCTTTCCGAGGTTTGCCGAGGTCAGCCGAGGTGTCCTCGGGCCTTTTCGGACAATTCCGAGACTCTCCGGCGCCCCACCTCTGGCCGCATGCAGTTTTACATGCCATTGAAGTCCAAAGTACTCGCATATCAAATGTTTCTATTGACTTCAATGGGGAAACTCGCTTTGATATGCGAGTACTTTGGATTACGAGCATTCTCCTGGAACGGATTATGCTCGTAATCCGAGGTTCCACTGTAGCTGGATTTTCAACTATATTTCAATTAATTAAAAGAAGGGGAAAAAATGTTAGGGACTTTTGGGAAACCAAAGCCTGGTAAGGCTATGTATATCCATCCCTAGGGACTTTGTGTGAAATCGTGGTCCGGTAGGGTCACGCATTTCCATCCCAATTATATTCTAAAGGGGGAGAGTGAGGAAAATGGGACTTTAAATAAAGCACATGTTTGCAAGGATGTAAAGGTTCCACTGTAGCTGGATTTTCAACTATATTTCAACTAAGTATAGTTAATCATAGACATAACACAATTTTTCAGTGCCATAAAAGCAAAATTTGTACTTTCAGACAAAGACAGCAATGGTATCACTGGGTCTCTGCACTTCTATATGCAATGCACACCGATCAAGGCTGGGGGGGTGCTGGCAGAGTACTGTATATAGCTTTATGAAAACATCATGACATCCTGCCCCAATGCTCCTCTCAAGAGTCTTAAGCCCTAATTCAAGCCGTGGGCTGGCTCTTGTTGTTATGCAAACAATCTTCCTTGATGGGTGGATGTCAGTCTGGAACAATGGGCATTCCTCGGCATTTGCATGCAGACCACCCTAGGTAATGTTAACATGTGACACTAAGCTTCCATGATTGAAAGAAACTGATATCCAATGAATAAATGTGCTTGGCCTGGGACAGTAGGGTCTCAATCATACTTTCTTTGGTCTCTTAAGACCTATCCGCGTTTGGATTGCTCTTCAGAGAACATTTGATAGGTGTTAAGAAGGCGTGGTATCACCACCTCACCACTTGCTTTAACTCCTTGAATGCCCCACCACAATGCTCCTTACACCAGTGTTTCTCAACTCCAGTCCTCAAGGCTCCCCAACAGGTCGTGTTTTCAGGATTTCCCTAAAGATGAAACAGCTGTGGTAATTACAAGGCAGTGAAACTGATCAAATCACCTGTGCAAAATAATGGAAAGTCTGAAAACATGACCTGTTGGGGCGCCTTGAGGACTGGAGTTGAGAAACCCTGCCTTACACAACCATGTAAGTTAAACGCGGTTGTGGCCGTGGCATGCGTACAGAGTGCTGTTGTTTCAGTAGCTAAAGGGGGAGCAGTTGGAGTGGGGAGTAGTAAAAATGTGTCTCCACCACAATGTTTTATTGCCCTCAACTGTTTGTGCGAATAAGCCCTAAAACCAAGGAGGAAAGAAGCTCACAGTGTACCATGAAATCAAAATAAACAATTTCAGTGACCTTCAGACTCCTGGGTCCAAGTTTACATCCTGCATTACTGTGAACAATATGCTCCCAGACACCACTAGAGGGCATTGTTTGTAGACTGGAGACCTGCTTTGCTTTTGCCTGAAACAGCTTCTGCACAGCAATGGAAGATGTGAACACAGAAGCGGGAGTCTGCAGGTTGTGCTGCTTAAAGTGCTATTAAACCCACAACATTAAAATTAATCTGTATATGCATTAACCACTTACTTACTGGGCACTTAAACCCCCCTCCTGCCCAGACCAATTTTCAGCTCTCAGCGTTGATGCACTTTGAATGACAATTGCGCGGTCATACAACGCTGTACCCAAATGACATTTTTATCATTTTTTTCACACAAATAGAGCTTTCTTTTGGTGGTATTTAATCATCGCTAGGGTTTTTATTTTTTGCTAAACAAACAAAAAAACATGAAAAATTTTGAAAAAAAAAACATGTTTCATAGTTTGTTATAAAATTTTGCAAACAGGTAATTTTTCTCCTTTATTGATATGCGCTGATGAGGCAGCAATGGTGGGCACTGATAGGCTGCACTGGTGGGCATTGATAGGCACAGATAAGGCAGCACTGATAGGCACAGATAAGGCAGCACTGATGGGGACAGATAAGGCGGCACTGATGGGGACAGATAAGGCGGCACAGATAAGGCGGCACTGATGGGCACAGACAAGGGGGCACTGATGGGTGGCACTGATGGGCACTGGTAGGTGACACTGATGGGCACTGGTAGGTGACACTGATGGGTGGCACTGGTAGGTGGCACTGTGGGCACTGATGGGTGGCACTGTAGGCACTGATGGGTGGCACTGTGGGTGGAACTGTGGGCACTGATGGGTGGCACTGTGGGCACTGATAGATAGCGCTGGTGGTCACTGGTAGGCAGCATTGTTATTTACTAGCAGGTGGCTTTCCTTCATCGGGACACTATCAGCGTGAGGAGAAAAAATAGCTGATTATCGGCTTTGTTTACATCACATGATCAGCCTTCAGGGGGTGCGCAGGCTGCTCGAGCACGGGAGAACGTTCAGGGATGCCCTCCCGGCAATTCAGGTCCACGCTGTAGCCATCTTTTCGCTATAGCGCGGATCTTAAGTGGTTAAAGTATTCTTATTATACTTTCTGTGGAGCCTAAGGGGTTAATCCTCTGCATTGTGTAAAAAGGCTGTTTGTGTAAAAAGGCTGATCCTCCCCTTCTTTTTCTGTCCTCAATCCATCTCCTGATAACAAAGAGCCCTAGGAGGCACTCTGCACATGCTCAGTTTGGTGTGTATTGCTAGAGAGTTTTTTTTTTTTTTGGGGAGAGGGTGCATGTAATCAGCACAGGTCCAAACAGCACTGTCCAGACAGAGGGTCAGGGGTCATGAAGCCTCAAAGGACAGTCAGAGGAGAATGAAAACTTCTCCTACAAGCTTTTACCAGTAGACTTGTGCACAACGGAAACATTTGTTTAGTTTCGGTTCGTTTCTTGTGCACAACCGAAAAAGTCTTCTTTCGTTTCGGTTCGTTTCTTTTCGGTCCTGTTGATTCGTAATTTTGCTAGACGGGATTTTTCGTGTTCGGACTAATTCGTATTTTCGCTAAGCGACATTTTTCGTTGAATCGGAATGATTCGTATTAATGTAAGCCTTATTTTTAGTTGATTTATAATTCGTACTTTCGGTAGAGTACATTGTTTTTCGTTGATTCTGGACACAACTCCTACTTTCGTAACTATTTTTGGGTTTGTTGGTTCGTAATTTTCCGTGTCTCTCTCACAACGACGCTGCCTATTATGCCTAATGTGCTTCGAATGGATTTGTACTTTTCTAAATACATAGCGGTTATTTGTAACGATTCGAAATCTTGTATTTCACTTTCGTTTTTTACATGCGGCTGTAGCCTCCGCCCCTGTACACCATTTTGAGAGGGAGTTCAGCATGGTGAGGGAGAAGCAGAGAGCAGAGTGAGTGTTATTGTGCTTCGAATGGATTCGTACATTTGTAACTTTTTTCATAACGAATTATGCCGAAGACATTCGGGCATTCGCTATTTGCAATATAATTTATTTCGGATTCGGTTTTATTCGTAATTGCTTTGTTCGGAAATTCAAATGCTTCCGAATGTCCGAAAGTTGCTAAATTCGGATGAATTTTGATTCGTTACGAAATGAATTGCACAAGCCTATTAACCAGTGCTGGGCCGGACACTGATAAAAGTCGCAAGAATGCTATACAGTATACTGCTGATGAGAAAAGGTGTTTAGTAATGTGTGTGTGTATATATATATCAAAATAATTGCATTCCCATGTTCTTTGTACTGTGGGAGACGAGATATAGTAAATGCAGGCTCCTGGGTTTAGTAACACTTTAAAACGGGACTTCTTTTCCACACAGGTAACATGTCTTACTGACGTTTGACTAAAACTGGGACAAGTACAGTAGAAATGGGTGAATGCACAGTTATACTTTAAGGGGGAGACCCCCTTTAATTTAAACTTTATTTATTTGATCACTGTGTAGCACCCTCACAAATTTACTTGCAAAGAGTAGTTATCTTGGTCGATTGATAGAGATCTATTAATTTTTCCCTAAGTTTGGCCTTGTTGCACTTTTCTCTTCTACCACTAGGTGGCCAGGTACTTGGTGGTAAGAGATATGAGAAGGGCAACCCAAGGTAAGGTTATGAGTATATGGGGTATCTCAGCCAATGGGCAGGGGTTTTCTTGAATCCCTTGGCCGGCTGGGAGAACCTATATATTCGGGTGAGATCAGGTGATCTATGTTCTGTGCCACCCGGACGGCTGTCCGGGTGGATGTGTGTCGTACTCCCCGAGCTGCTAGGCCAGAAATTGCTCCTATCCCTGGGGCATTTGGCTGCCAGGCTGTGTGAGGGCCTATCCAGAAGTAAAAAGAGCAGCTCAGGGTTGGGATTGCGGCTTGCAGTCCAACCAGAAGTGACGGTTCTGCCGGGCCAGAGAACCTGTCAGTGGTCAGGGGTAGAAGGGAAGTTGTCACCACAAAGGGACCAACCACCTTTACTAGGGACCACAGTGAGTAACTGAAGCAAGTACCGGAACCATATTCTCACTGAAGGGCACGGTGGAGAATCAGGAAACTTCAGGCGGTGATGAAGTCAGAGACCCAACCAGAGGAGGTGACACTTGCAGAGCAGCCTTGTGAGTCAAGCCAGGGACTGAGCCGGTTAGCAGGGATGAAGCTTGAGAATTATCTGGAGTGCCAAGCTAGGGACCCAGCAGAGAAGCGTGGGTGACTCTTGAGGGGATACCACCACAAACCTTGGAGGAGCTCAAGGGATTCAGAGTCAGTGAATCAGTGGGTCTAGTGAGAGACCGGGAGCTCAGTGTTGAGTAGGGATGAGCTTCGTGTTCGAGTCGAACATACGTTCGACTCAAACATCGGCTGTTCGATCGTTCGACGAAGATCGAACGATTTGGGCCGTTCGCGCCAAATTCGAGTGACGCGAACGGCCCACAATGCACTACGCCATCGCAGTGTCATCCAGGCGCTGTGATTGGCCAAGCATGCACTGTGACCCCGCATGCTTGGCCAATCACAGCGCCGGCAGCGAGGAGAGCAATGATTGGCCACAGGCAGGATGCCTGTGGCCAATTATTGCTGAGGGTGTTTAGTACACGCCCCACACTATAAAAGGCCGCCAGCACGGCGGCCTAGTGTAGTGTGTTCCGGAGCAGGGAAAGAGAAGCATAGGCAGGGACAGTGACATTTATTTTTTCTTGCTTAACCTGGATTCCTTTAGTTTAGGGAAAGAGAAGGATAGGTAGGGAGAGTGTCAGTGTGTTTTACTGTGCGAATCCTTGTTTCTAGGGACAGGGAAGGACAGTGAGGGAATTCTCCTTGTGCTATAGTGTGCTTTAAAAAAACATTTTTTCTAGGGACAGAAAACTATAGGTAGGGAGAGTGTCAGTGTGTTTTACTGTGCGAATCCTTGTTTCTAGGGACAGGGAAGGACAGTGAGGGAAATTCTCCTTGTGCTATAGTGTGCTTTAAAAAAACATTTTTTCTAGGGACAGAAAACTATAGGTAGGGAGAGTGTCAGTGTGTTTTACTGTGCGAATCCTTGTTTCTAGGGACAGGGAAGGACAGTGAGGGAAATTCTCCTTGTGCTATAGTGTGCTTTAAAAAAACATTTTTTCTAGGGACAGAAAACTATAGGTAGGGAGAGTGTCAGTGTGTTTTACTGTGCGAATCCTTGTTTCTAGGGACAGGGAAGGACAGTGAGGGAAATTCTCCTTGTGCTATAGTGTGCTTTAAAAAAACATTTTTTCTAGGGACAGAAAACTATAGGTAGGAAGAGTGTCAGTTTCTTTCACTCTGATAATCCTTGTTTCTAGGGACAGGGAAGGACAGTGAGGGAAATTCTCCTTGTGCTATAGTGTGCTAAAGCATTCCTCATCAACCATCTTTGAAATCCTTGTTTTTTGGACAGTCAGGGAAATTGTCGTTGTGCTATTCTGTGCAAAAGCAATCATCCTCAACCATATTTAGAAATCCTTAAGTAAAGGGACAGAGAAGGACACCTGAAGGTAGCCCTTATTGCTTTTTTCCCATCTCCCTGCAGGCCATCTATTAGAATGTCTGGAAGGCAAACAAGGAGAGGCAGACAGTCAGGAGGCAATAAAAGAGGGCAAGCAGGCTCTGTGTCTGGGGGCAACAGTGCTGGTCGTGGACGCGGTGCATTGTCATCAGCACATGGCCATGGGACACGCTTGTCCTTCTTTTCGGCAGCTGGACATGTTGAGCCACATCATGCCGAAGACTTGGTAGAGTGGATGACCAAGCCCTCCTCCTCCTCCTCATCCTCTCTCACCCAGGCTCAGGGTACTGGCAAAGCAGCTGCCAAAGCGTCCTCTTCCCTGGTATCAATGTCAGACTTATCATCAGTCACTCCTTCCCTAGACCCACCATGTCCTCCTCCTGAGGAGTCCCCCGAACTGTTTGAGCACAGTGTTGGGTACATGCTCCAGGAGGATGCCCAGCGTTTCGAAGGGTCTGATGATGAAACCCAGCTACAGGAAGGCAGTAGCGTGAGAGCAGACAGAGGGGATGCTCAAGAAGGACACCAATCTGGCAGTCATGTTCCAGCAGCTGCAGCATACTGCCAGATTGGCTCCAGTGATGAGGAGGGAGGGGATGAGGAGGTCACTGACTCCACGTGGGTGCCTAATAGGAGAGAGGAGGAGGAGGAGGATGAGGAGGAGGCACATCTCCAACGAGGCAGGATGCCCTTTGGTGGCCAGCGTAAGGGCAGTACACCGACGGAATCACACCGCAGAGCTCCGCCTGTGCAGGGCGCTGCCTCTGCCCGTCATTCAAAAAGTTCTTTGGTGTGGGCCTTTTTTGAGGCTAGTGCATCAGATCGCACAGCTGCTGTTTGCAACATATGTCTCAAGCGTATATCGCGTGGCCAAAACATCAGCCGCTTGGGTACCACATGCCTGACCAGACATATGTTGACCTGCCATGCAGCTCGTTGGCAAGCCTACCTCAAAGACCCACACCAAAGAACAAAGCGGACCTCTCCTTGCACTGCATCAGCTGGGATCTCCAACCCCACTATAACTTCAGTCCTCTCTGAAACATGCACTGAGAGGAATGAAGGTGTAGAATTAGGTGTGTCACAGCCAAGTACTTGCGGCCACTCTGCTAGCAGTACACCAACGTCCGATTCTAGCAGGCAAATTTCCCTGCCCCAGCTGCTGGACCGTCGAAAGAAGTTCACTCCCAGCCATCCACATGCCCAGCGGTTGAATGCTAGCTTGGCTAAATTGCTAGCGCTTCAACTGCTGCCTTTTCAGTTGGTAGACTCGGCCCCCTTCCGTGAGTTTGTGCAATGTGCGGTTCCTCAGTGGCAGGTTCCCAAACGCCACTTTTTCTCACGGAAGGCTATTCCGGCTCTCTACCGGCATGTGGAAGGCAATGTCTTGGCCTCGCTGGACAGGGCGGTCAGCGGTAAGGTGCATATTACCGCTGACTCATGGTCCAGCAGGCATGGACAGGGACGTTACCTTTCTTTCACGGCCCATTGGGTCACTCTTTTGGCAGCTGGGAAGGATGCAGGACAAGGTGCAGTAGTGTTGGAGGTTGTTCCACCGCCACGCCTCCAAAATGCTACTACTGGTTGTGACACACCTCTCTCCTCCACCCCCTCCTCTTCTTCTTCCTCCATGGCCTCTTCCTGTGGTTTGTCCTATGAACCAGCGGTGCTCCGTAGCCGTTCAAGGGGCTACGCAAGTACGCAGGCAAAAAGATGCCATGCCGTGCTTGCGCTGGTGTGTTTGGGGGACAGAAGCCACACTGGGGCAGAGGTCCTGTCTGCTCTGCAGGGCCAGGCCGAGAGGTGGTTGACGCCACGCCAGCTTAAGCCAGGGATGGTGGTTTGCGACAATGGCACCAACCTCCTCTCCGCCCTCCGACAGGGACAACTGACCCATGTGCCCTGTGTGGCTCACGTCCTTAACCTGGTGGTGCAGCGGTTCTTGGGCAGGTACCCGGGCTTACAGGATGTCCTGAGGCAGGCCAGGAAAGTCTGTGTGCATTTCCGCAGATCTTATAATGCCAGTGCTCGCCTGGCTGAGCTGCAAAAGGAGTTGAACCTGCCCAAGAACCGCCTTATATGTGACATGCCCACCAGGTGGAACTCAACGTTGGCCATGCTGCAGCGGCTGCACACGCAGCAGAGGGCCATCAATGAGTACCTGTGCGACTACGGCACCAGGACAGGGTCAGGGGAGCTTGGTTTTTTTTTCTCCACGCCAGTGGGGCATGATCAGGGATGCATGCACTGTCCTGGCACCATTTGAGGAGGCCACGAGGATGGTGAGCAGTGACAGTGCATGCATCAGTGACACTGTACCTCTTGTCCACCTGTTGGAGCACACGCTGCGTGGAATAATGGACAGGGCACTTGAGGCAGAACAGAGGCAGGAAGAGGAGGACTTCCTTGCCTCTCAAGGCCCCCTTTACCCAGACAGTGTTCCTTCTGTCCCACCCATCGTACAGGAAGAGGAGGAGGAGGAGGAGGAGGATTGTGTCAGCATGGAGGTGGAGGCTGGCACTCAGCATCATCAGCAGCAGTCTTTTAGGGATGATTTACAGTCCCAAGAAACCAGTGGACTTGTACGTGGCTGGGAGGAGGTGGCTGCGGATCATGTCGTCCTTAGTGACCCAGAGGACTCCGGAGCGAATGCCTCAGCAAACCTACGCTGCATGGCCTCCCTGATCCTGCAAAGTCTGCGGAAGGATCCTCGTATTCTTCGGATCAAGGAGAGGGACCATTACTGGCTGGCCACTCTCCTTGATCCACGGTACAAGGGTAAGGTTGCGGACCTTATGTTACCGTCGCAGAGGGAGCAGAGGATGAGACAACTCCGGGAGGCCTTGCAGAAAGGTCTGTGCAACGCGTTCCCAGAGACTGGGAGGTTACAAACTCCTGGTCCTGGACAACGAGTTGCTGAGGCTTCGGCCAGTCAAAGAAGGAGCGGTGGGGAAGGTGGCCGTCTGACCGATGCGTTCAGACAATTCTTTAGTCCGCAGCCCCAAAGTATGATCGGTTCCAGCAACCATCGCCAGCGTCTGATAAACATGGTGCAGGAATATCTAGGGGCAAGGTCAGACTTGGACACCTTCCCCACCGAAAATCCTCTGGCTTACTGGGTCTTGAGGATGGATCACTGGCCAGAGCTTGCACAGTATGCAATTGAGCTACTGGCCTGTCCTGCATCCAGCGTTCTTTCGGAACGCACATTCAGTGCTGCTGGAGGATTTGTCACGGATCACAGGGTGCGCCTGTCCACCGACTCGGTTGATCGACTGACTTTCATCAAGATGAACCAGTCTTGGATCACCACCAGCTACCACACACCTGATGCTGATATAACAGACTAATTGATTTTAACATGTCACATCCCTTCAAGACTGATGCTGATGCTGAGTGCCTGTGCTGTTATGTTGACTGGCTATCCTCCTCCTCCGAGTCCTCAATGATACGATTGATGATGATAGCTTGGAAGATCATTTTTGTTTATGGGTGCCGCCACCAGTGGCTAAGGCCCAGTTTTTCAGCCCCTGTTTTACAGGGGCGTGTAATTACAATTTTTTTAGCAATAATTAGCCATAGGGCTCATTGCTGTGCTCCAAGTACAGTATCTGTGAGGGGTTGGAGTGTTGTGCCACCAGTGCCTAAGGCCCAATTTTTCAGCCCCTGTTTAACAGGGGCGTGTCATTACAATTTTTGAAGCAATACTTTGCAACAGGGCTCATTGCTGTGCTCCAAGTACAGTATCTGTGAGGGGTTGTAGTGTTGTGCCACCAGTGCCTAAGGCCCAATTTTTCAGCCCCTGTTCAACAGGGGCATGCAATTACAATTCTTGATCTAATAATTCACAGCAGGGCCCATTGCTGCACCCACCAAGAGTAACTCTGAGGGCTTACAGTGTTGTGGCAACGCCACCACCACCACCACCACGAAAGGCCCAATTTTTCAGCCCCTGTTCAAAAGGGGCATGTAATTACAATTCTTGATCTAATAATTCACAGCAGGGCCCATTCCTGCACCCACCAAGAGTAACTCTGAGGGCTTACAGTGTTGTGGCAACGCCACCACCACCACCACCATGAAAGGCCCAATTTTTCAGCCCCTGTTCAAAAGGGGCATGTAATTACAATTCTTGATCTAATAATTCACAGCAGGGCCCATTCCTGCACCCACCAAGAGTAACTCTGAGGGCTTACAGTGTTGTGGCAACGCCACCGCCACCACCACCACGAAAGGCCCAATTTTTCAGCCCCTGTTCAAAAGGGGCATGTAATTACAATTCTTGATCTAATAATTCACAGCAGGGCCCATTCCTGCACCCACCAAGAGTAACTCTGAGGGCTTACAGTGTTGTGGCAACACCACCACCACCACCACGAAAGGCACAATTTTTCAGCCCCTGTTCAACAGGGGCATGCAATTACAATTCTTGATCTAATAATTCACAGCAGGGCCCATTGCTGCACCCACCAAGAGTAACTGTCAGGGCTTACAGTGTTGTGGCACCAGCACCACCATCAAAGGCCCAATTTTTACTACCACTGTTCAACAATTATATGTAATTAAAATTCCTGATATAATAGTTGACAGCAGGGCGTTCCAGCACCAACCAAGAGTAACTGTGAGTGCTTACAGTGTTGTGCCAACACCAACAACTAAGGGGCCTATTTCTGCAGAGTATATACGGCAGGTCCCTACTTTCAAACATCCAACTTACAAACGACTCCTACTTGCAAACGCAAGAAGACAACAGGAAGTGAGAGGAAATCTACCCCTAGGAAGGAAAATTCTCTCCTGTAAGAATTAATATGGGAGAAAGGTGTCTCCTCTGTACTGATGCTTTATCACCAATCCTTGTTTCAAGAAAAACACCACATTTCAAAAACAGTTGTCATTGGGACGGAAAGTGAGGTGAAATGTTCTGAACAGGGGCACAGACAGCAAAACAAATGTTACAGGGGTGATAACCCTTACCTATGTTTTCCAAAAAGTTTAAAAATAGATTTTTGGGCTGGAGCTACACTTAAACAATGTACCTGTTCAAAATTACAAACACATAAGAACAAACCTACAGTCCCTGTCTTGTATGCACCGCCTGTATACGGCTGTTCAGAGTATATAGGGCCTTTTTTATTTTATGTGCGGGGTTCCCCGTAATATCCATACAAGACCCAAAGGGACTGGTAATGGGCTGGGGTAGGGGGGGGGGGGTCATGGGGTAGCTATGCCATTTTTCTTAAAGATTTTCATCCATATTACCGGGACCAGACATTACATTAAAGCCGCAAGCAGTTTTAAATGGCTTTTTTTTCCTTTAGAAGTGTCATTTTGTGCAGGGACAGTTCTAAACACGGGAAACACGTGGCACTTCACAGGCATACTTTAGACACCCCCCAGGTACGATATTTAAAGGAATATTTGACTTTTTTTTTTCACTTTATGCATCATTAAAATGACTGCTCCCGAAAAACGACCGTTTTTAAAACTTCTTTTTGCATTGATACATGTCCCCTGGTGCACAACCCGGGTTCCCAAACCCTTTTTAGGACAATAACATGCATAATAGTTGTTATAATTAGCACTTTAGAATTCGAACGTTCGCATCCATTGTATTTAATAGGGTTCTAATGTTCGTACGAACTTTCGGTCCGTTCGCGGGTTCTGGTGCGAACCGAACCCGGGGGTGTTCGGCTCATCACTAGTGTTGAGTAGTGATGAGCCGAACACCCCCGGGTTCGGTTCGCACCAGAACCCGCGAACGGACCGAAAGTTCGAACGAACATTAGAACCCTATTAAATACAATGGATGCGAACGTTCGAATTCTAAAGTGCTAATTATAACAACTATTATGCATGTTATTGTCCTAAAAAGGGTTTGGGAACCCGGGTTCTGCACCAGGGGACATGTATCAATGCAAAAATAAGTTTTAAAAACGGTCGTTTTCCGGGAGCAGTCATTTTAATGATGCATAAAGTGAAAAAAAAAAAGTCAAATATTCCTTTAAATATCGTACCTGGGGGGTGTCTAAAGTATGCCTGTGAAGTGCCACGTGTTTCCCGTGTTTAGAACTGTCCCTGCACAAAATGACACTTCTAAAGGAAAAAAAAGCCATTTAAAACTGCTTGCGGCTTTAATGTAATGTCTGGTCCCGGTAATATGGATGAAAATCTTTAAGAAAAATGGCATAGCTACCCCATGACCCCCCCCCTACCCCAGCCCATTACCAGCCCCTTTGGGTCTTGTATGGATATTAAGGGGAACCCCGCACATAAAATAAAAAAGGCCCTATATACTCTGAACAGCCGTATACAGGCGGTGCATACAAGACAGGGACTGTAGGTTTGTTCTTATGTAGAATCTGTTTGTAATTTTGAACAGGTACATTGTTGAAGTGTAGCTCCAGACCAAAAATCTATTTTTAAACTTTTTGGAAAACATAGGTAAGGGTTATCACCCCTGTAACATTTGTTTTGCTGTCTGTGCCCCTGTTCAGAACATTTCACCTCACTTTCCGTCCTAATGACAACTGTTTTTGAAATGTGGTGTTTTTCTTGAAACAAGGATTGCTGATAAAGCATCAGTACAGAGGAGACACCTTTCTCCCATATTTATTCTTACAGGAGAGAATTTTCCTTCCTAGTGGTAGATTTCCTCTCACTTCCTGTTGTCTTCTTGCGTTTGCAAGTAGGAGTCGTTTGTAAGTTGGATGTTTGAAAGTAGGGACCTGCCGTATATACTCTGCAGAAATAGGCCCCTTAGTTGTTGGTGTTGGCACAACACTGTAAGCACTCACAGTTACTCTTGGTTGGTGCTGGAACGCCCTGCTGTCAACTATTATATCAGGAATTTTAATTACATATAATTGTTGAACAGTGGTAGTAAAAATTGGGCCTTTGATGGTGGTGCTGGTGCCACAACACTGTAAGCCCTGACAGTTACTCTTGGTGGGTGCAGCAATGGGCCCTGCTGTGAATTATTAGATCAAGAATTGTAATTACATGCCCCTGTTGAACAGGGGCTGAAAAATTGGGCCTTAGGCACTGGTGGCACAACACTGCAACCCTTCACAGATACTGTACTTGGAGCACAGCAATGAGCCCTGTTGCAAAGTATTGCTTCAAAAATTGTAATGACACGCCCCTGTTAAACAGGGGCTGAAAAATTGGGCCTTAGGCACTGGTGGCACAACACTGCAACTCCTCACAGATACTGTACTTGGAGCACAGCAATGAGCCCTGTTGCAAAGTATTGCTTCAAAAATTGTAATTACACGCCCCTGTTAAACAGGGGCTGAAAAATTGGGCGTTAGGCACTGGTGGCGGCACCCATAAACAAAAATGATCTTCCAAGCTATCATCATCAATCGTATCATTGAGGACTCGGAGGAGGAGGATAGCCAGTCAACATAACAGCACAGGCACTCAGCATCAGCATCAGTCTTGAAGGGATGTGACATTTTAAAATCAATTAGTCTGTTATATCAGCATCAGGTGTGTGGTAGCTGGTGGTGATCCAAGACTGGTTCATCTTGATGAAAGTCAGTCGATCAACCGAGTCGGTGGACAGGCGCACCCTGTGATCCGTGACAAATCCTCCAGCAGCACTGAATGTGCGTTCCGAAAGAACGCTGGATGCAGGACAGGCCAGTAGCTCAATTGCATACTGTGCAAGCTCTGGCCAGTGATCCATCCTCAAGACCCAGTAAGCCAGAGGATTTTCGGTGGGGAAGGTGTCCAAGTCTGACCTTGCCCCTAGATATTCCTGCACCATGTTTATCAGACGCTGGCGATGGTTGCTGGAACCGATCATACTTTGGGGCTGCGGACTAAAGAATTGTCTGAACGCATCGGTCAGACGGCCACCTTCCCCACCGCTCCTTCTTTGACTGGCCGAAGCCTCAGCAACTCGTTGTCCAGGACCAGGAGTTTGCAACCTCCCAGTCTCTGGGAACGCGTTGCACAGACCTTTCTGCAAGGCCTCCCGGAGTTGTCTCATCCTCTGCTCCCTCTGCGACGGTAACATAAGGTCCGCAACCTTACCCTTGTACCGTGGATCAAGGAGAGTGGCCAGCCAGTAATGGTCCCTCTCCTTGATCCGAAGAATACGAGGATCCTTCCGCAGACTTTGCAGGATCAGGGAGGCCATGCAGCGTAGGTTTGCTGAGGCATTCGCTCCGGAGTCCTCTGGGTCACTAAGGACGACATGATCCGCAGCCACCTCCTCCCAGCCACGTACAAGTCCACTGGTTTCTTGGGACTGTAAATCATCCCTAAAAGACTGCTGCTGATGATGCT
This sequence comes from Rana muscosa, assembly GCA_029206835.1. NCBI lineage: Eukaryota > Metazoa > Chordata > Amphibia > Anura > Ranidae > Rana > Rana muscosa. Next base: position 912,483,262 of record CM055117.1, read on the forward strand.
GAGTGCCAGCCTCCACCTCCATGCTGACACAATCCTCCTCCTCCTCCTCCTCCTCCTCCTCCTCCTCTTCCTGTGCGATGGGTGGGACAGAAGGAACACTGTCTGGGTAAAGGGGGCCTTGAGAGGCAAGGAAGTCCTCCTCTTCCTGCCTCTGTTCTGCCTCAAGTGCCCTGTCCATTATTCCACGCAGCGTGTGCTCCAACAGGTGGACAAGAGGTACAGTGTCACTGATGCATGCACTGTCACTGCTCACCATCCTCGTGGCCTCCTCAAATGGTGCCAGGACAGTGCATGCATCCCTGATCATGCCCCACTGGCGTGGAGAAAAAAAACCAAGCTCCCCTGACCCTGTCCTGGTGCCGTAGTCGCACAGGTACTCATTGATGGCCCTCTGCTGCGTGTGCAGCCGCTGCAGCATGGCCAACGTTGAGTTCCACCTGGTGGGCATGTCACATATAAGGCGGTTCTTGGGCAGGTTCAACTCCTTTTGCAGCTCAGCCAGGCGAGCACTGGCATTATAAGATCTGCGGAAATGCACACAGACTTTCCTGGCCTGCCTCAGGACATCCTGTAAGCCCGGGTACCTGCCCAAGAAGCGCTGCACCACCAGGTTAAGGACGTGAGCCACACAGGGCACATGGGTCAGTTGTCCCTGTCGGAGGGCGGAGAGGAGGTTGGTGCCATTGTCGCAAACCACCATTCCTGGCTTAAGCTGGCGTGGCGTCAACCACCTCTCGGCCTGGCCCTGCAGAGCAGACAGGACCTCTGCCCCAGTGTGGCTTCTGTCCCCCAAACACACCAGCGCAAGCACGGCATGGCATCTTTTTGCCTGCGTACTTGCGTAGCCCCGTGAACGGCTACGGAGCACCGCTGGTTCATAGGACAAACCACAGGAAGAGGCCATGGAGGAAGAAGAAGAGGAGGGGGTGGAGGAGAGAGGTGTGTCACAACCAGTAGTAGCATTTTGGAGGCGTGGCGGTGGGACAACCTCCAACACTACTGCACCTTGTCCTGAATCCTTCCCAGCTGCCAAAAGAGTGACCCAATGGGCCGTGAAAGAAAGGTAACGTCCCTGTCCATGCCTGCTGGACCATGAGTCAGCGGTAATATGCACCTTACCGCTGACCGCCCTGTCCAGCGAGGCCAAGACATTGCCTTCCACATGCCGGTAGAGAGCCGGAATAGCCTTCCGTGAGAAAAAGTGGCGTTTGGGAACCTGCCACTGAGGAACCGCACATTGCACAAACTCACGGAAGGGGGCCGAGTCTACCAACTGAAAAGGCAGCAGTTGAAGCGCTAGCAATTTAGCCAAGCTAGCATTCAACCGCTGGGCATGTGGATGGCTGGGAGTGAACTTCTTTCGACGGTCCAGCAGCTGGGGCAGGGAAATTTGCCTGCTAGAATCGGACGTCGGTGTACTGCTAGCAGAGTGGGCGCAAGTACTTGGCTGTGACACACCTAATTCTACACCTTCATTCCTCTCAGTGCATGTTTCAGAGAGGACTGAAGTTATAGTGGGGTTGGAGATCCCAGCTGATGCGGTGCAAGGAGAGGTCCGCTTTGTTCTTTGGTGTGGGTCTTTGAGGTAGGCTTGCCAACGAGCTGCATGGCAGGTCAACATATGTCTGGTCAGGCATGTGGTACCCAAGCGGCTGATGTTTTGGCCACGCGATATACGCTTGAGACATATGTTGCAAACAGCAGCTGTGCGATCTGATGCACTAGCCTCAAAAAAGGCCCACACCAAAGAACTTTTTGAATGACGGGCAGAGGCAGCGCCCTGCACAGGCGGAGCTCTGCGGTGTGATTCCGTCGGTGTACTGCCCTTACGCTGGCCACCAAAGGGCATCCTGCCTCGTTGGAGATGTGCCTCCTCCTCATCCTCCTCCTCCTCCTCTCTCCTATTAGGCACCCACGTGGAGTCATTGACCTCATCATCCCCTCCCTCCTCATCACTGGAGCCAATCTGGCAGTATGCTGCAGCTGCTGGAACATGACTGCCAGATTGGTGTCCTTCTTGAGCATCCCCTCTGTCTGCTCTCACGCTACTGCCTTCCTCTAGCTGGGTTTCATCATCAGACCCTTCGAAACGCTGGGCATCCTCCTGGAGCATGTACCCAACACTGTGCTGAAACAGTTCGGGGGACTCCTCAGGAGGAGGACATGGTGGGTCTAGGGAAGGAGTGACTGATGATTTGTCTGACATTGATACCAGGGAAGACGACGCTTTGGCAGCTGCTTTTCCAGTACCCTGAGCCTGGGTGAGAGAGGATGAGGAGGAGGAGGAGGGCTTGGTCATCCACTCTACCAAGTCTTCGGCATGATGTGGCTCAACATGTCCAGCTGCCGAAAAGAAGGACAAGCGTGTCCCATGGCCATGTGCTGATGACAATGCACCGCGTCCACGACCAGCACTGTTGCCCCCAGACACAGAGCCTGCTTGCCCTCTTTTATTGCCTCCTGACTGTCTGCCTCTCCTTGTTTGCCTTCCAGACATTCTAATAGATGGCCTGCAGGGAGATGGGAAAAAAGCAATAAGGGCTACCTTCAGGTGTCCTTCTCTGTCCCTTGAAACAAGGACTTTCACAGTGAAAGAAACTGACACTGTCCCTACCTAGAGTTTTCTGTCCCTAGAATAAATGTTTTTTTTAATCACAATATAGCACAAGGACAATTCACTCAATGTCTCTCCAGGTCCCTGGAAACAAGGACTTGCAGAGTGAAAGAAACTGACACTGTCCCTACCTAGAGTTTTCTGTCCCTAGAATAAATGTTTTTTTTAAGCACAATATAGCACAAGGAAAATTAACTCACTGTCCTTACAGGTCCCTGGAAACAAGGACTTGCAGAGTGAAAGAAACTGACACTGTCCCTACCTAGAGTTTTCTGTCCCTAGAATAAATGTTTTTTTTTAAGCACAATATAGCACAAGGACAATTAACTCACTGTCCTTACAGGTCCCTGGAAACAAGGACTTGCAGAGTGAAAAAAAAAAAACACTCTCCCTACCTAGAGTTTTCTGTCCCTAGAAAAAATGTTTTTTTTAAGCACAATATAGCACAAGGACAATTAACTCACTGTCCTTACAGGTCCCTGGAAACAAGGACTTGCAGAGTGAAAGAAAAAAAACACTCTCCCTACCTACAGTTTTCTGTCCCTAGAAAAAATGTTTTTTTTAATCACAATATAGCACAAGGAAAATTAACTCACTGTCCTTACAGGTCCCTGGAAACAAGGACTTGCAGAGTGAAAGAAAAAAAACACTCTCCCTACCTACAGTTTTCTGTCCCTAGAAAAAATGTTTTTTTTAATCACAATATAGCACAAGGAAAATTAACTCACTGTCCTTACAGGTCCCTGGAAACAAGGACTTGCAGAGTGAAAGAAACTGACACTGTCCCTACCTAGAGTTTTCTGTCCCTAGAATAAATGTTTTTTTTAAGCACAATATAGCACAAGGACAATTAACTCACTGTCCTTACAGGTCCCTGGAAACAAGGACTTGCAGAGTGAAAAAAAAAAAACACTCTCCCTACCTACAGTTTTCTGTCCCTAGAAAAAATGTTTTTTTTAAGCACAATATAGCACAAGGACAATTAACTCACTGTCCTTACAGGTCCCTGGAAACAAGGACTTGCAGAGTGAAAGAAACTGACACTGTCCCTACCTAGAGTTTTCTGTCCCTAGAATAAATGTTTTTTTTAAGCACAATATAGCACAAGGACAATTAACTCACTGTCCTTACAGGTCCCTGGAAACAAGGACTTGCAGAGTGAAAAAAAAAAACACTCTCCCTACCTACAGTTTTCTGTCCCTAGAAAAAATGTTTTTTTTAAGCACAATATAGCACAAGGACAATTAACTCACTGTCCTTACAGGTCCCTGGAAACAAGGACTTGCAGAGTGAAAGAAAAAAAACACTCTCCCTACCTACAGTTTTCTGTCCCTAGAAAAAATGTTTTTTTTAATCACAATATAGCACAAGGAAAATTAACTCACTGTCCTTACAGGTCCCTGGAAACAAGGACTTGCAGAGTGAAAGAAAAAAAACACTCTCCCTACCTACAGTTTTCTGTCCCTAGAAAAAATGTTTTTTTAAATCACAATATAGCACAAGGAAAATTAACTCACTGTCCTTACAGGTCCCTGGAAACAAGGACTTGCAGAGTGAAAGAAACTGACACTGTCCCTACCTAGAGTTTTCTGTCCCTAGAATAAATGTTTTTTTTAAGCACAATATAGCACAAGGACAATTAACTCACTGTCCTTACAGGTCCCTGGAAACAAGGACTTGCAGAGTGAAAGAAAAAAAACACTCTCCCTACCTACAGTTTTCTGTCCCTAGAAAAAATGTTTTTTTTAAGCACAATATAGCACAAGGAAAATTAACTCACTGTCCTTACAGGTCCCTGGAAACAAGGACTTGCAGAGTGAAAGAAAAAAAACACTCTCCCTACCTACAGTTTTCTGTCCCTAGAAAAAATGTTTTTTTTAATCACAATATAGCACAAGGAAAATTAACTCACTGTCCTTACAGGTCCCTGGAAACAAGGACTTGCAGAGTGAAAGAAACTGACACTGTCCCTACCTAGAGTTTTCTGTCCCTAGAATAAATGTTTTTTTTAATCACAATATAGCACAAGGAAAATTAACTCACTGTCCTTACAGGTCCCTGGAAACAAGGACTTGCAGAGTGAAAGAAACTGACACTGTCCCTACCTAGAGTTTTCTGTCCCTAGAATAAATGTTTTTTTTAAGCACAATATAGCACAAGGACAATTAACTCACTGTCCTTACAGGTCCCTGGAAACAAGGACTTGCAGAGTGAAAGAAAAAAAACACTCTCCCTACCTACAGTTTTCTGTCCCTAGAAAAAATGTTTTTTTTAATCACAATATAGCACAAGGAAAATTAACTCACTGTCCTTACAGGTCCCTGGAAACAAGGACTTGCAGAGTGAAAGAAACTGACACTGTCCCTACCTAGAGTTTTCTGTCCCTAGAATAAATGTTTTTTTTAATCACAATATAGCACAAGGACAATTAACTCACTGTCCTTACAGGTCCCTGGAAACAAGGACTTGCAGAGTGAAAGAAACTGACACTGTCCCTACCTAGAGTTTTCTGTCCCTAGAATAAATGTTTTTTTTAAGCACACTATAGCAGAAGCACAAAACACACTGACACTCTCCCTACCTATCCTTCTCTTTCCCTAAACTAAAGGAATCCAGGTTAAGCAAGAAAGAAATAACAGTCACTGTCCCTGCCTATGCTACTCTATCCCTGCTCCGGAACACACTACACTAGGCCGCCGTGCTGGCGGCCTTTTATAGTGTGGGGCGTGTACTAAACACCCTCAGCAATAATTGGCCACAGGCATCCTGCCTGTGGCCAATCATTGCTCTCCTCGCTGCCGGCGCTGTGATTGGCCAAGCATGCGGGGTCACAGTGCATGCTTGGCCAATCACAGCGCCTGGATGACACTGCGATGGCGTAGTGCATTGTGGGCCGTTCGCGTCACTCGAATTTGGCGCGAACGGCCCAAATCGTTCGATCTTCGTCGAACGATCGAACAGCCAATGTTCGAGTCGAACGTATGTTCGACTCGAACACGAAGCTCATCCCTAGTGTTGAGGAACTACAAGAGACAGTTGTAGTGAAGCTGAAGGAATTGTTACGTTTGAGTTAGGAACTGTTAAAGACTGTTACCATAGGAGACAGCATTCCTGCATGTGCATATGTGGCTTCTTTTTGGGGCCTTTCCCTGTATGGCTGTCTTCCTATTGAAGTCTCGGAGTCTGCCAATTGAATCTACAACTACTTATGGGTGTCCTGGCCCTAACCCTCTTTTCCCCAAGAATACAAAAAGGACTGTCAAAATAAATAAAACCTCTTTTACATCCAAGAAGTGTCTGGCGCCCAATGACTTTCACCATCTTTGCACCCACTATGCCTCACAACCCACTACATATTGAAGGATGTCATCTATCTTTGGCCTTCTCATTAGACTGGATAAGGCGGGAGACCTTACTACAACTGTAATATCATACTCTAAGGCCCCATGTACACGGGACGCTGGTAAACGTGCGTTCAGAGGCAGTTGGACACTTTTTTCAACTGCCCCTGAACACATTCAATGTTATTCTATGTGACCATGTACACAGTCTCGTTTATTGACGTTTTTAGGCAGTTGCGTATAACAGCGCGTTTCTTTGAAAGCAAAAAAATGGGTTCAGACGCAAAAGATTTCCACGTTTCAGATGCAAAACGTGGCTAAACGTGGTACCAGCGTTTAGCCGCGTTTTAGTTTATAAGCGTTTTTAACCACTTCGCGCCCAGGCCGTTCTCAAAAGACGGCCGCATTGCGGCGCTCAATTGCCGGGAGGACGTCCATGGTCGAAAAGCTGTGCCCGCTGTGTCACGCGGGTGCCAATGCGCGTGCCTGGCGGCCCCGATGTCCGCCAGGTACACGCGATCGGCTGTCACAGAGCAGGGACGTGGATCTCTGTGTGTCAACACAGAGATCCACGTCCTGTCAGGGAGAGAGGAGACCGATGCTGTGTCCCTTGTACATAGGGACACAGATCGGTCTCCTCCCCCAGTCAGTCCCCTCCCCCACAGTAACAATCACCTAGCAGGGTACACATTTAACCCCTTCCCGCCCCTAGCGTTAACCCCTTCACTGCCAGTCACATTTATATAGTAATCAGTGCATATTTATAGCACTGTTCGCTGTATAAATGTGAAGGGTCCCAAAAATGTGTCAAAAGTGTTCGATGTGTCCGCCATAATGTCGCAGTCACAATAAAAATGGCAGATCGCCGCCATTACTAGTAAAAAAAAAAAATACAAAAAAATGTCATAATTCTATTCCCTATTTTGTAGGCGCTATAACTTTTGCGCAAACCAATCACTATACACTTATTGCGATTTTTTTTTTACCTAAAATACGTAGAAGAATACGTATCGGCCTAAACTGAGAAAAAAATTAGTTTTTTAAATAAAAATTGGGATATTTATTATAGCAAAAAGTAAAAAAGATTGTGTTTTTTTTTCAAAATTGGCGCTCTTTTTTTGTTTATAGCGCAAAAAAACGCAGAAATGATCAAATACCAACAAAAGAAAGCTCTATTTGTGTGAAAAAAAGGACGTCAATTTTGTTTGGGAGCCACGTCGCACGACCGCACAATTGTCATTCAAAGCGTGACAGTGCCGAAAGCTGAAATTTTGCCTGGGCAGGAAGGGGGTTATGTGCCCAGTAAGCAAGTGGTTAAAGGTGACATATTTCTTTACATTAAAAATCTCAAAAATGATGGCAAATGATGAAAAATCATTAAAAAAAAAAAAAAAAACTGTAATTGCTTGCATTGCATTGTGGACAATCCACAACTTGTGGCAGGTGACGTGGCAAATGACAATCCGCAACTTGTGGCAGGTGACGTGGCAAGTGGACAATCCACAACTTGTGGCAGGTGACGTGGCAAGTGGACAATCCACAAATTGTGGCAGGTGACGTGGCAAGTGGACAATCCACAACTTGTGGCAAGTGGACAATCCACAACTTGTGGCAGGTGACGTGGCCAGTGGACAATCCACAACTTGTGGCAAGTGGACAATCCACAACTTGTGGCAGGTGACGTGGCAAGTGGAAAATCCACAACTTGTGGCAGGTGACGTGGCAAATGACAATCCGCAACTTGTGGCAGGTGACGTGGCAAGTGGACAATCCACAACTTGTGGCAGGTGACGTGGCAAGTGACAATCAGCAACTTGTGGCAGGTGACGTGGCAAGTGGACAATCCACAACTTGTGGAAGGTGACGTGGCAAGTGGACAATCCACAACTTGTGGCAAGTGGACAATCCACAACTTGTGGCAGGTGACATGGCAAGTGGACAATCCGCAACTTGTGGCAGGTGACGTGGCAAATGACAATCCACAACTTGTGGCAGGTGACGTGGCAAGTGGACAATCCACAACTTGTGGCGGGTGACGTGGCAAGTGACAATCAGCAACTTGTGGCAGGTGACGTGGCAAGTGGACAATCCACAACTTGTGGCAGGTGACGTGGCAAGTGACAATCAGCAACTTGTGGCAGGTGACGTGGCAAGATGACAATCCACAAATTGTGGCAAATGACAATCCGCAACTTATGGCAGGTGACGTGGCAAGTGCACAATCCACAAATTGTGGCAAGTTGACAATCCACAAATTGTGGCAAGTGATGTGGCAAGTGACATGCTAAATAAAAGTACACTGCTGCTCTCTCAGCTGCTGCTACTCACTCTGGTCTCACGTCATCTGGTCCCACGTCACCTGCCACAAGTTGTGGACAATCCACAACTTGTGGCAGGTGACGTGGCAAGTGACAATCAGCAACTTGTGGCAGGTGACGTGGCAAGAGGACAATCCACAAATTGTGGCAAATGACAATCCGCAACTTGTGGCAGGTGACGTGGCAAGTTGACAATCCACAAATTGTGGCAAGTGATGTGGCAAGTGACATGCTAAATAAAAGTACACTGCTGCTCTCTCAGCTGCTGCTACTCACTCTGGTCTCACAAAATGGCTGAAATTGTTAAATAATACTGTTTTTTGAGCTTAGGGAGGGTCTTATGATGTTTCTTAACTAAACGCTTCTAGACGCAAACGTGGCATGCAAATGTGGCAAAACGGGCATTTCTAAACGCCGGTTTCAAGCTTCGTTCAGAAGAGTTTGCACCAGCGTCCCGTGTACATGGGGCCTAGTAGTACATAGATGCTGTTATGGAGACCATGCAACTCTGCTATAAATTCAATGTAAGATGGAGTCTGAAAAATATGTTGACAATGAAAAAAAGCCCTGCATGCTGGACCTCAGAGAAGATCTACAGCATGCATTATACTATATAGCTGTAAGATTTACCTGCATTTCATACAGTAAAACCATTGTGATATATGTGAGGCTGTTGTGAAATGCAGGAAAAGCAAAACAGAAGTGTTGATTCTCTTGAAGCATTGCATGCTTGTCGATATGATGCTGTTTTAGAATGATCAATGTTCCAGTATAATTCCCCTAATTAAATAAGCTTGCTTGCGACTGATGTCTTCTTGGCAACACCGACCTGTTATGCATTAATCTGCCGTTTCCACTGCATGAAGATATTATCTTTGTGCTGTGTTCTTGCAAGCAAATAGGGTTATGATGGTGACATATTTTCTTGGTGATGAAAATCAAATATAGCGGTACAGGGGACTCAGGGGGTTAATGAATGAACAGATCGGGGCCATATATGCCACAAAGACAAGTGCCTTGGGCAGCAGAATAAGATTGGGCAGCATCAATGCTCAACATTGGGGGATTTTAGTTTTTCTTTATTCTTGTTTTGACTGCCTACTGCTGGAGAAGGAATAATCTGCTCTTAACCAGAAACAAATGGGTAAGGGAGGGCATAGTCTCCTAAAGACTGAGAAATCATGGGATGATGGCAGCTTGTCTTTCTCAGCAAGGTGGTAGTCAGTAGGCTGTGATGTCCAATGATGGCTCTACATAGAAAAAGGGCTGCATGGTGCCTCCAACAAAATGTTCACAATGATCAATTAATTCAGGACACCGTCATTTCATAATCTTGAAGCCCAGGCACAGCCAAAATCAGAAACAGGGAAATCAGCACAAGGGGCACAACTCCTCCCCCCATCCCACCCCTGCCAGAGTAATCTTTCGGTGCGACGTGGTTTAATACAACCCCTATGCCCACTCTTTTTGCTCAGCTCCACCAAACATAGAAGCGTTACTACAGCTTCTGTAAATGGAATGTGATCTATAAATGGAGGATAAGCGTATAATTGATAGCTTCATCCCCTCCATTCATAGATCGTGTTCCAATCCATTGAACCAGTAGTACAGTTCAATGAATGGTGGAGCTGGGTGGAAAAGGTGAGCGTAGTCATGCTCTCGTGATGAGAGCCTGTGACAGCCCATTAGTTGTATTAACCCCCGCCCCACCAGAATATTATGATGGTGGGTGGGGGGAGTGCAGGATGGAGGAAGATTTTCACTAACAGAAGAGGAACGAGCACAAGGGACACATCCTACTGATTTAGGTTATTTCTCTTGTGCAGATTTTTCTATTTGTGATTTTGCACTTAGGCTTTTATTATATGGCCCATGTTTTTCCATGAGCACAGTTAAACAATTTTTTTTTCCTTGTGTGTGATGTTATTTGTAATCAGGGCCCCCGATAAGAGGGTACCACTAGTCCTCCTGTATCAGTTCAGCAGGGGTAATCGGATCATGGACAGGAGGGGGTGATCGGTGCAGTGGGGGGGGGGCAATCACTGAAACCAATCCCCAGTATGGCTCTCCCTGTAGCAGCTGAATTCTGGCTACTCTTCTTTTCCCTCCCTCCAGCTTTCAGCTGCTACAAGAAGAGCCACAAGCCCATTCCTCCCCCCCACTCTCCGTGGGAGACGGACGATGGATTGGAAGGCGACGGTCGCTGCAAGCACCCAACCCCCCCTCCCCCCGTGGGAGACAGACGGCGAAGGGAAAGGCGGCGATCGCCGCAAGCACCCTGCCCCTGACGTTAGATGTATGAGAACCACCACCACTCCCAGTGGGAGACTGACCTTAACTTAGGAGGCAGGGGGAAAAAGGAGCCAGGAAGTTGCTTCTCCGACTGAATAGGAAGAGTGTCCTGAGACCCGATTGGCCAGGGAGTTCTAATACTGGCCAATCGGGACTCAGGACCTGCTTCCTGATTGACCGGGAGGAGAATCAGGAAGACCAACTGGGTGGGTTCAGGGCTCAGTGCTCTGCACTCCGAGCCCACCCTTTTTTAAGCCAATTAGAGCCTCAGGCTCTAGGCATATGCTTCAAAAAAACAAAAAAACCCTGTTGAAATCCATGCGTCCTGCGCCCTGCATGTAGATTAGGAGCCGGGCGCATGGATTAGGGGGGCGGGACCCCTGCACCCCGTATGGATGGGCCACCACTGCTAAGAATTGTCATACAAACGTTTGTTTGAAAATCCGCTACTGTACAGCCAGCCTTAGACTACATTCACACTAGACTACATGATAAAACGCAGTGTTTTACCATGTGGGCAGCTTTCAGTGTGAGCTCCAGGCAGGGCCGATCCTAGGGTCCCAGGCGCCTGGGTGCAGAAATATTTTTGGCGCCTCCACATGGGCGTGGTTATATTATTAACTTCTCCCCTTTACAAATGTTTCTATGGCAACAACTTCACCTCTCCAACTGTAAGCCCCACCACTTTGTTTTGACAATAACGAAGTCAACAGCTTTGACAAATCAAAATAAATGTTTTATTTATTGACAATTTTGTGTCAAGTGCATGTAAATCAAATAGTGTAGCAAAAAACAAAATTTGAAATATTAATATGAACTGAACAATATAAAACTTGAATAGATAATGAGGTAGCAGAAAATCTATAACTACAGATGCAAAATATGCAAGATAGATTGATTCTGTACTTTTTAAATTTTCAATAAATACAATCACTAAAGTGCAAATAAGATTCATGCATACAATCACAAAACAGTGCAAATATCAATTAAATAAAGTTAAAGTGTCTGGCTTCCCATCCTCCTCCTTAGCAACCAGCTATATACAGTGTGTTTAAATAGAAAAAAAAACGCAAAATGCATGAAAACTGCATGCAAAAACTAGGGTTTAAAAACAAAAAGCACCTCAAAACGTGCATGAAAAACGCATCAAGCACAGAAGCCTAGATGTAAATCTAGCCTTAGAGTGCACTAATTAAGCCCAAATAACGTTGACTTGTTCAAGTAGGTCTTTCCTGACATTTTCTTAGTCGCATCCTACAGCAAAAGCCATGGTCCGCAGAGAGTTTCCAAAGCATCAGATGGATCTCACTGTTAGAAGGTATCAGTCAGAAGAAGGGTACAAAAGAATTTCCAAGGCATTACATATACCATGGAACACAGTGAAGACAGTCATCATCAAGTTGAGAAAATATGGCACAACAGTGACATTACCAAGAACTGGACGTCCCTAAAAAATTGATGAAAAGATGAGAAGAAACTGGTCAGGGAGGCTGCCAAGAGGCCTACAGCAACATTAAAGGAGCTGCAGGAATATCTGGCAAGTGCTGGCTGTAAGGTAAATGTGACAACAATCTCCCATATTCTTCATATGCCTGAGCTATGGGGTAGAGTGGCAAGCCTTTTCTTAAGAAAAACATCCAAGCCCAGCTAAATATTGCAAAAACACATCTGCAGTCTCCCAAAAAATGTTGGTACATTATCTTCTAGTTGTGAGACACTAGGGAAGGATGCAGTGTGTACACATTGATTATTTAATCAAACAAAACGAACTCTCCGAGCCTTGGCAACAGCAAAATTTCTAATGACATCATGTATATCCAAGTCTTCACAGAAGGTTTTTTCAATGGATATAATGGATAAGTTGGTAAGTCTTGCCTGGGACATCGTGGATCGGAGATAATTTTTTATCAGCTTTAGTTTAGAAAATGAACGTTCCCCAGCAGCTACACTTACAGGAAGTGTCATCAATATTCTCAGTGAAACAGAAAGGTTTGGAAATGTGTTGGTCAAGTTATTCTCCACTAGATACTGCAAGATGTTGGTGACTGTCATCTCCTGGGTTAGAAAAGGTCTAATGGTGTCCAGTTCATCACAAAGATCTATTCCATTAATGTCAGAGTGGGATAACTGGCTGTCAGTTAATTTGTTTTGCAGATCCATGGAACACTTCAATATATCCTTTTTGTCCATTCCAAGTTTTGGGATATCATATAAAAATGCAAATGTGTCACAGTGGCTCTGAAGTAACGTGAATCTCTCATTTATGGACTGGATGGATGTATCCAAAACGGCAAAGAAAAAATTCACTTTAAAATATTGTGTAGGGTCTGCAAGAGACTCATCTTCATGTTCATAGTCAAAAATCTTCTTTCTCCGTCGAGGTCTAATTGTAAAGGCATCAGGAAATTTTGCTTCACAATCAAGCTTTTCAGCTATTTCTTTGGCATCAACTAGCACATTTTCAAAGCCTTCATCAGACCTGTATTCCACCAAGTGCTTGATCAACTTTTCCAGTTCCTGTACACAGCCTGATAGGTTTATTGTTGTTTGCTGCATTATTTTGCTGATTACGTTCACCTTTGATAATAATTCATACCAAATGACAATGGAACAGACGAATTTGAATGATTTAATTTTCGTTGCCAAGGATTGAGCCTGATGTTTAGTGTTAATGTCCCTGTTGTCATCATCTGAGATGTCATATAGTGCATCAAATACCTCAGGTAGGAAATATCGCAAGGGTTTAATTGCTGCAACTCTGCTTTCCCATCTGGTATTGGAGAGTGGTTTTAAAGTTAGATTTGTAACGTGCTCCTTGAGTACTTGCCATCGTTGGGTGGATGAGACAAAGAACACATAAAGTTCTTGAATGATGCCAAAAAAATCTATTGTCAGGTATGAAATCTTTGCAGCGTCATTCACAACCAAGTTGAGAGTATGTGCACTGCATGGAACAAAAAAGGCTCTTGGATTGATATTGAGTATCTTTTGCTGCAAACCATTATGTTTTCCTTTCATATTGGCGCCATTGTCATAGCCTTGGCCACGCATATTCTCAATTGCAATCCCATTGTTCTTTAAGTAGGCCAGTAAAAAGGATGTCAGTCCTTCAGATGTTGTATTGTCTACTGGGCAAAAATCCAGGAAGTGTTCTCGAATTTCAATTTTTTTTGCACTTTGATCTAGAACAACAAATCGGACAACAATACTAATCTGCTCCATGTGGCTCATATCAGGAGTACAATCCAGGATAATGGAGAAATATTTGGACTCATGTAGGCTTCTTATAATTTTTTCTCGTATTTTTGTTCCAACTATGGCAATTATCTCATTCTGAATCTTGTAACCGAGATAATGTGGCATTTGTGAATGCTGTGAAATGGAGCACTGAATTCTCTGAATGTGTTCAGATATGATGGGATCAAATTTCCCTATCATTTCAACCAATTTCAGGAAATTACCATTATTGTTTTGAAACAAACGGGTATCACAGCCACGAAGCGCCAGATTTTGTCCTGCTAAATATTGGATAATGTAGATTATTCGCTGTATGACAGAATACCAGCGCTTCTCTTCTTGTTTAATGATCTTTTGATTGATCTGATCAATGGTTGTTCCCTTTTCCAGAGCTCTTGAAAGATCCATCCATTTCTTATAATTTGTGATATGGATTGTGTTTTTTTCATGTCGGCTTAAATGTCTTGACAGATGCTGCCAATCATTAAAGCCTTGTTTTGAGGCCAAAGCCATATTGTCACTGTTGAATATCCGGCAAGCAAAGCACTGGACCGAATTATTAGCTGTAGAATAGATCAGTGTTTCTCAACTCCAGTCCTCAAGGCGCACCAACAGGTCATGTTTTTGGGATTTCCTGCAGATGAAACACCTGTGGTAATTATTACTAAGGCAGTGAAACTGCTCAAATCACCTGTGCAAATCAATGGAAATCCCAAAAACATGACCTGTTGGTGCGCCTTGAGGACTGGAGTTGAGAAACACTGGAATAGATCAACCAATTTCTTTGTATCTTCTCTCCATTGTCCAGTACTCTTTGGTAATAAGAGATAGAAAAGCTCCTGTTGGAATCATCTTTTGGAAAAGTAGAAGCCTTTTCTTGAACAGGACCAATTTTTATCAAAGTTATTCTGTGTTGGTCATCTATATTTTCAGGCCAGAAAGCAGGATCACTTGTGATTCCACTTGATGATGTTGATGGCTCTTCAAGTTCCATTTCAGTTTCATCATCCATATGAACAATAGACTCAGTGTCTGACTCAGAGGAAACATCAGATATATCTTCCTCTTCAATGTCATAATGCTCTGCTGCTGAAACAATGTAACCTGAAGTTACATCTCCAGTTGTTATTGGCTCAGTGCAACACTCAGGATCCACGGGGACTAGATCATCATCACATTCTGATTCTTCCAATTCTTTATTTGTTTCTCCTTCTCCACCATATGAAATGTCTGTGAGACTGGACCTTAACTCTTTGCTTGATGTTGATGCATCTGTGCAAAGGGAATCTTGACCACTGCTTAACGAAGACTGTGGCTGTAAGAAGCTTGTGATAGAAGAAGTATTTTTTTTCAAAGCTTCTTCCTTTCTTTTTCGGCGTTGCAGGTTTTGATATCCTGATAACTTTGGTTTTTTGCTAGCCATCTAAGGTTCAAAGTAAATGTACACTACACTGATCAGCCACAACATTAAAACCACTGACAGGTGAAGTGAATAGCATTGATTATATTATTACAATGACACCTGTCAAGGGGTGGGATATATTAGGCAACTACAATGGGGTCTAATTGGATCTGATGGGGGGGGGTCTCTCTACCAGAGGCCCTCTTTGTGTCCATTATATAGTCTGTTAGAGCCCCCACCAGGCCCCATTAGAGACTACAATGGGGTCTAATGGATCTTGGAGGGGGGGGGCTCTCTAACAGAGGCCCTCTCTGTGACCATTGGAGAGTCTCTGATAGAAAAAGTCCCCTCCAGGCCCCATGAAGACTACATTAGAGTGTCACTGAACAATAGTAAAAATAAACAATATATAAATTTATAGCACTTTGATGCCCAGGCCCAGCCCTAGAAGACTTCACTTACCTTAAATAATAGGTGCTGGGTCTGGCTGCTGGTCCTCCTGTCTGTCTGGGACCTCCTTTCCCTCCCATCTCCACTACTACCTTTTGGCAGGGTCTGACTGGCAACTTTTGGCCCAGGGGGCAAGTATTACCCAGAGGCCCATGGTGGAGCAACTCGGCCACCCTCCCCCTCTTCTCTGCTTCCTCTCGACCCCCGCCTGCCACTTTCAACATTCATGTAAAAGAACAAAGCGTGGTCATTATGTGCATGTGACAACAATATCACACATTCTCCACAAATGTGGTTTGTATGGGAGGGTTGCAATAAAAGAACACTCCTCAAGAAAGACCACGTGCAATCACTTGAGCTTTGTCAAAACGCACCTTGAAGATTCTGAGGCCACATGGTAAAGGGTGTTATGGTCCGATGAGACTAAAATTAAATTATGTGGCCTCAATACCAAACAATATGTCTGGCAGAAATCCAATACAGCTCACCATCCAAATAACACCATTCCTATAGTAAACCATGGAGGTGGTAATATCCTGGTATGGGGGTGTTTCTCTGCAGCGGAAAATCTGCTGCCCACTGCCAGAAGGTTGTCAATGGAAAGAAGGTTTACCTTCCAACATTACAATGGCCCAAAGCACACAGCAACAATGAGCACATAGTGGTTGAAGGAGAAAAAGGTGAGTGCCCTTGCATGGCCTAGTCAGAGCTCAGACTTAAACACCATTGAAAATCTGTGGAATGACTTGAAGACTGCAGTCCACAAACGGTCAGCATCAAATGTAACTGAACTTGAGCATTTCTTGCAGTGGAATAACGTCCTCACAGGATGTCTCCAACTTACAAGCCAACCTCAATGCTCTGTTTTATTGGGCAACTATGTGGCAAAATAAGGTTTAATGTTGATAAATGTACAGTAATGCACTTGGGTCTAAGAATATGCATTATACATACTAGGAGGAGATCAGCTGGGGGATCAATGGCATGCATTGCAGGGTGGATTTGATTTAAATCACTAGTAAAAAGGCTTGATTTAAATAAACTCGATTTAAATCATAATTTTTAAAGAGCAACTGTCATCTCTGTCCCGCAGTGGCTCCTCCTCTGACCCACTATTGACTCACCAACAGTTCCATTTACTTTAATGGGGCGGATGGTGATGCGGCAGTGACACAACAAGGTGAGGGACGTGGCGGCAGCAGGTGAGTGGATGCCCGCTGACAGGCGCTCCCATGATGGATCTGAAATGACAGGTGCTCGTTTAATGTAAGGAATTATTCTTGTGGGTAGTTAGAATCTTTAATATTTGCAAACAAAATGAAGGTTTCCTATTTTGAATAATAAGCTGTCAGGTTAGTAAAACAGCGATATCAGAACTCATAAATTTTTTAGTGTACATTGCAAAACAATGGGATAAAGGAATATTCCTGAACTTTGTTTTATCTCCTGGTTACTGTGAAATTGTGTGAATGCATCAATGCAGTGCATGTCATCTCAGGTTGCAGAGCTTGGATTTATTGAGCCTTGGTTCACACATATGCAAACACAGACTTGCATGTGATTCTCACCACATTGATGGTGCGGATCACATGCACTGTCTGTGCAATGCAAATTCAGCCATACAGTTGTATGGCTAAACTCGCATTGGATTTGCACAAAAAAAGGTGCAGGGACTTTATTTTTCCCACACTGAAATTGGATCGCATGGGTGTTCACATTCCTGTGCTAATTCACAGTTCACACTGCGATCTGTGAACCGATCTGGGGGTGTCATTAAAATTGTATTGACACCCGCATCGGTTTGCAGAGGGCAGTGTGAACTGCCCTCTGGGGGAGAGATGTGATGAGGGAACCGTCACTGCAATTGCGCTGGTTCCCGCATCGCTATAGTGTGAACCCGGGCTAAATGAGTTTACCAAAAATTTAAATATTGCAGACTATACAGCCTCGTGCTACCTAACTAAGCTCCATTTTATACCGAATAAACTAAATTATTAATGTATCTTACATAGAAAACTATCTTTAGATCGATTTTTACTCCAATAGCATTTTATTAAAATAAATTTGATAAAAATAAATAAAAAAAAATTGATTTAAATAAAAAAAATAAAAAATAAAAATCTGATTTTTTTTCCAATTTATTGATTTATATCCACCCTGATGCAACGCCAAGCAGCGGTTTCCAAATCAAGCAAAATCCTTTTTTGTATTATGCCCCCGGCTAGATCATAGTGTATTTGCGTCCTGCATACTGCAGCTGTGAGAATAGGTGAGTGAATGGTCTCACAGCCGCAGCGTGCCCCGTTTCAGTATTACTGACGGCCACACTGTCCATATAAAATTACATATACGCGGTACTCAGTGTTGCCAACCCCTACAAGTTTTTTAAAACCTAGAAAATGCACTGACAAGCTGCAATTTTTACTTACATAACATTTGACAGAAAGTATTCAAAGCGATTGACATTTAAACAATATGTAAACTGTTTACAGTAAACATTAGCAATACCTACAATTGAAAAGTCAGCTTGATAAAAAGTGGAGTGTGACTAAAATTATAAAAAACGTAGTAAAAATGGGTGGGGAAGGAAAACACATGCAAAGATTCATATAGCACAATGTGGAAAAGCGTTATTATAATCAGAACCAGGGCCTAGTCGCTTTATGCACTCCTATGCCACAGTTTATTTACCCACAAAATTCTACTAATTAGGCCTCTTTCACACGGGACAGATCCGTGCAGATCCGCCCCGTGAAGCTCTGCTTGCTCAGCGGGGATCGCTCCGTTGATCCCCGCTGAGCCGGCGGATGACTGTGCGGTCCCCGCACACTGTGCAGGGCCACCCTGTCAGAGCGCCGCTCTCCCCTATGGGGGATCGGATGACGACGGACCGTCTGTCCGTGTTCATCTGATCTGATCCGCAGACGGAAGGAAAAATAGGATTTTCCTCCGTCACACTTTGGCGGATTGGAGCGGGTCGGATGTCAGCAGAAATGTCACCGCTGACATCCGTGGCTCCATAGGAGGACATGTAGCATCCGTTCAGGTCCGCCTAAAAGACTGACAGGCAGACCTGAACGGACTGTCCGTGTGAAAGAGGCCTTACTGTAGCACAACTGACAGCCTCACACATACGCCTAGGGCTAGAGGATCCTTTTTTAAAACATTTTAATTTTCAATAACATTTGCACAAAGAATGATATCACTTTGTCTGAGCCTACCTTACAGAAGAACTTTGTTAAAATCAGTAACTGTTGAGAGAATGAACACTGTTAGGACTATGCAACATACAACATGGAGTATATAAACGAGAGGGGGGAGAGAGAGAGATTTATGTAGTACGTGATCTGACACTCCTGGGTCTGTGGAGTGCATGCGCGCGCGCGCCGGTGACCCACTCCTGCTGTGATTACACACAGTAGGAGATGATCTGCGGTAGGGTTGTCCCGATACAACTATTTTAATAGCGAGTACAAGTACCGATACTTTTTTCCAAGTACTCACCGATACCGATTACCGATACTTTTTTTAATATCATGTGACAGTGGCACATGTCAGTATTTTTTTTTTTTTTACAATTTGTGTTTTGATTTTTTTTTAAAAAATTTTTTACAATTTATTTTATTTATTTATTTGTTTTTTTACAATGCTTTCGTTTTTTTAAGGGGGGGGGGGGGGGCAGTGTCAGTGTGCTAGTGTGTTTTTTCTTCTATTTATTTTTTATTTTTTTTACAATTCTTTTTTTATTTTATTTTTATTTATTTTTTTTATCAGCCCTGTTAGGGGGCTTTGGTGAGATATCAGGGGTCTTAACAGACCTCTGACATCTCCCCTTTGAGACAGGGAAAGGGACTAGGGACACAGATTCCCCAGTCCCTTTCTCAGCAGCCTTAGCTGCGCTGAAAATAAATGGAGACATGGACAGCGGCTCCTCTTTATTCATAAACTAAAACATTGTAAACACAGTTTACGATGTTTCAGTTATGTGAATGGACAGAGTCAGTGATCACTGACTCTGTCCATTCCGAACAGTAAGGAGCCAGATTTACCAGCTCTTACCTCCGCTCTCCATCCTGACAGATCGAGGGGGAGGAGGAGAACGGAGGGGGAAGGCAGCACGGAGGGAGACAGCAGCATTGAGGGGGACACGGAGGGAGAGAGCAGCATGGAGGGGGACACGGAGGGAGAGAGCAGCATGGAGGGGGACACAGAGGGAGAGCAGCACAGAGGGAGGGAGACAGCAGCATGGAGGGGGACATGGAGGGAGACAGCAGCATGAAGGGGGACACGGAGGGAGAGAGCAGCATGGAGGGGGACACGGAGGGAGAGAGCAGAATGGAGGGGGACACAGAGGGAGAGCAGCACAGAGGGAGGGAGACAGCAGCATGGAGGGGGACACAGAGGGAGACAGCAGCATGGAGGGGGACACGGAGGGAGAGAGAAGCATGGAGGGGGACACGGAGGGAGAGAGCAGCATGGAGGGGGACACGGAGGGAGAGAGCAGCATGGAGGGGACACGGAGGGAGAGAGCAGCATGGAGGGGGACACGGAGGGAGACCGCAGCATGGAGGGGGACACGGAGGAAGAGAGCAGCACAGAGGGAGGGAGACAGCAGCAGAACGGAGGGGGGCTGGAGGAGTATACGGGGACAGTCAGCGGTGATCGTGTGTGGGGGAGTTACAAGCACCAATCACCGCTGATTTTCACTAAAGCAGCTGAAAGTCGTGCGGGGCGGGGGGGGGGGGAGAGAAACGGCTGTCAGACTTTTAAATCTATACAGCGGTGATCGGTGCTTGTAACTCCCCCACCGCACTGATCACCCTGACTGTACAAATATCGGGTTGAAGCATCGGGAGCATTTGCCCGAGTACAAGTACTCGGGCAAATGCTCTGTATCGGTACCGATACCGATACTAGTATCGGTATCGGGACAACCCTAATCTGCGGGTACCGCGGCCTTTATGTCCACCAGAAACCGCTGATCATTAGGCAGAGAGCCAAAATGATGTTCTGCATATGTAAACAAGGCAGATCGCAATTCTGTCTGTTTGCACGAACACAGGTCAGTACATTAGTACAGTGACAGCGCATATTTTTAGCACTGATCACTGTATTAGTGTCATGCTTTACTGTCATTTTAGCTGTGCTTTTCAGCTGTTAGCGGGGTGCTTTTAACCCCTAGCGGCCGAAAAAGGGTTAAAAGTGCCTGCAAAGCACCGCTGCCGAGGCACTTTTGTGGCGCTGCCCATGGATTTCAATGGCAGGGGTGCTTTAGGAGAGGTGTATACACCGCTCCTCAGTGATGGTGCGTCCATTAAGGACACGCGGGCGCCGCCCCCTCTTTCCAGGCACCTCCTCTGGGTAGTATGGATAGATTCATGCATTGCATGAATCTATCCATGGCTGCTGTAGCCAACAACTATTTAGGTGTCCGGCCCCTTTTCGGACACCGAGCACATGAATTACAGAGGCGGGGGGTGTTTTTGAAGCACCTAATTAGAGCCATAGGCTCTAATAGGCTTCAAAAAAGGTGAACTGTGAGCGTAAAACATTTCCCCCTAGGTGTGTTAGGAAAGCGAATATTCATATTTGCTTTTCTAACACTGAACCGCCTCTTAGCCAATCAGGTGCGCAGGTCTGATTGACTGAAATGACAGGCGCTATGATTAGATGCCTATGGGGAGGAGGCGTACGGAAGACACAGAAGCCGCTGTCTGTAGCTGCGTTTGACAGGCACCATGGCTGCGATTGGGCACAGTAGCTGCGTTTAATGGGCACAGTGGCTGCGTTTGACAGGCACAGTGGCTGCGTTTGACTGGCACAGTCGCTGCGTTTTGATGGGCACAGTGGCTGCGTTTTGACGGGCACAGTGGCTGCGTTTTGACGGGCACAGTGGCTGCATTTACATGGGCACAGTGGCTGCGATTTGACTGGCACAGTGGCTGCGTTTTGATGGGCACAGTGGCTGCGTTTTGACAGGCAGAGTGGCTGCGTTTTGACGGGCACTGTGGCTGCGTTTGACGGGCACTGTGGCTGCGTTTAAACGGGCACAGTGGCTGTATTTACATGGGCACAGTGGCTGCGATTTGACTGGCACAGTCGCTGCGTTTTGACGGGCACAGTGGCTGCGTTTTGACGGGCACAGTGGCTGCATTTTGACGGGCACAGTGGGTGCGTTTTGACGGGCACAGTGGCTGCGTTTTGACAGGCACAGTGGCTGCGATTTGACTGGCACAGTGGCTGCGTTTTGACAGGCACAGTGGCTGTGTTTTGACGGGCACTGTGGCTGCGTTTGACGGGCACTGTGGCTGCGTTTGACGGGCACAGTGGCTGCGTTTACATGGGCACAGTGGCTGCGATTTGACTGGCACAGTGGCTGTGTTTTGATGGGCACAGTGGCTGCGTTTTGACGGGCACAGTGGCTGCGATTTGACGGGCACAGTGGCTGCGTTTTGACGGGCACTGTGGCTGCGTTTGACGGGCACTGTGGCTGCGTTTACATGGGCACAGTGGATGCGATTTGACGGGCACAGTGGCTGCGTTTTGACGGGCACAGTGGCTGCGTTTACATGGGCACAGTGGCTGCGTTTTGACGGGCACACTGGCTGCGTTTACATGGGCACAGTGGCTGCGATTTGACTGGCACAGTGGCTGCGTTTTGATGGGCACAGTGGCTGCGATTTGACGGGCACAGTGGCTGCATTTTGACGGGCACAGTGGCTGCGATTTGACGGGCACAGTGGCTGCGATTTGACGGGCACAGTGGCTGCGTTTTGATGGGCACAGTGGCTGCGTTTTGACGGGCACAGTGGCTGCGTTTACATGGGCACAGTGGATGCGTTTTGACGGGCACAGTGGCTGCGTTTTGACGGGCACAGTGGCTGCGTTTACATGGGCACAGTGGCTGCGTTTTGACGGGCACAGTGGCTGCGTTTACATGGGCACAGTGGCTGCGATTTGACGGGCACAGTGGCTGCGATTTGACGGGCACAGTGGCTGCGATTTGACGGGCACAGTGGCTGCATTTTGACGGGCACAGTGGCTGCGATTTGACGGGCACAGTGGCTGCATTTTGATGGGCACAGTGGCTGCGTTTAATGGCACAGGCACATCAAATTACTTACAGGTCAGGATGGTGCAGTCAGTACTACTACTAGTCTCCTCAGCACAGGTCAGCTCCTCTCAGACTCTCACAGCAAGGCTGGCAGGCAGGCAGGCAGTCCACAGTCAGCAGCGGTAGGCTCAGTCAGACAGAGACTCACTCTATAGTGAGTACTCTGCTCGGCGCTCGCTCCCTGTCCGCTCCCTCTGAGCCACGCTGTCTGAAGATGGCAGAGGCAGAGGTGGGTGGAGCCGAGCGGAGCTAAATTTCCAGGCCCAGCCGCAGAGGCGGCGCGCTGTGAATGCTGGGGCGGCCGCGGCCTGTGTGTGACCGTGACATCACTGGTTGCTAGGTAGATAGTAGATTCTAGCAGCAATGTGCAAGCAGTAGCTTCGGCGCCGGCGGAACAGCGGCTCGGCGGCTCGGCGCCCCTTCTCTGCAGCAGCTAACAGCCGCTTGGGTGCGAGGCACCCCCTGCACCCTAGGTAGGATCGGCCCTGGCTCCAGGGCACCATACAAAGAAATAGGAGCCCTGACTGGCTCAGAGTAGCCAGTCTTACTGCTGATGTATTGGGCATTAGAGTAACTTAAAGCGGACCTTCACTCAACTCCCCACCCCCATCCATAACACCTTTGAACATTTTTGTTTTATGGGGAGCAAGTGCCTTTTTTGATAGGCACCTGCACCCACTTCCTCAATTCTCGTCTAGACTGAAGTTCCTCTTTAATAGGTAGGTACCTATACTAGTTGTATTTGAAATGTATTTAAAGGACTACTAAAACATTAGCATAGTGGTAACTGTATGTAGTTAATGTATATAGTGATCCCATATAGCAATTCATTTTTTATTTCAAGTCTTTTCATA
Source organism: Rana muscosa (assembly GCA_029206835.1). Lineage (NCBI taxonomy): Eukaryota > Metazoa > Chordata > Amphibia > Anura > Ranidae > Rana > Rana muscosa. Next base: position 912,506,884 of record CM055117.1, read on the forward strand.
TTATACCTTTACATTTACCTGCATACCAACCTGTCCAGCAAAAGTGACAGAGTTTGGGACAAACTATAACGCAGTAAGGGTTGCTTAAGGTTGAAGTATGGCCAAAAATTATTTTTGCTCATTTGCACAGAAAAAAATAAGTTAGCTCTAATGAAGTTTGTACCACATCTGGTTGCTGCAGCATTTGTTACATATTTTACATATAATAGTCTCCAGCATGGGCGTAGCATAAGGGGTTGCAGGGGTCACAATCGCAACCCCGCCCCTAGCTCCAGGGGGCCCCTGAAGCTTCCCTGTGATATTATTATTATATACTCCACATAGTCCAGCTCCGAACTGCCTTAGGGCCCCACAGCCATGCTCCAGTACTGGGCATCCACTTTGCCCTCCGAAGTCCACACCTCTCCATTCTCATTTTCTGGGGAGAAGCTGTGAACCATTTTCTGAATGGAGAGGAGCACGAGGTGAGAACAGCCCAGCATGGGAAAGTGTCTGTGCTGTGTGTTAGCAACATGGAATGGTAACCGAGTTCAGCGAGTTAAGAGGAGGAGAGTGCCGTCCTGTAGCCATGATAGGACCGATGTCACTGGTGAGGTAAGACACCGCTCAGTGTCTTCTAGTCACCAGCTGGGATTCTCTGTACTCCTCCCACCTGGGGATGTCTGCTTTCCCCACTTCCCTGACAACTGGGGAAAAGACACAAACCTCCAGGAGGTGACCTTCCCCCAACACCTGCAAACACTGACAGAGAAACCTTCAGAAATTGTGTAACACCTCCTGAGGGGTCCCTGAGGGGCTGCAGGCTCCAGATTTTGTGTCGCATGGCTTTGCCCCCCAGATCTAAGTTGCGCCCCCCCAAAGCCCCCTGACCACCTCCTCTGCCCTGAATGCTATGCCCGGCTGCTGATCTCCTTTTCTATTACATCACTCTATACAGCTCCTCCTCCGCAGGACTGAAATCACATTGCTTTACAACACAGCCAGTCAGCTACGATCTGCACAGGGTGTATCTGCCGCCTACTGTAACTACACTGCCGTTCTGACCAGAGAATTTCACAGGTCAGAACAGCAACATAAAAGCCAGATACAACACCCTGTGAAGATTGTGGCTGACAGACTTGTGTAAAGGAATGTGATTTCAGCCCTGTGTAGTGTAGGGGGATGAGGTGTATACAGTGCTGGGATGGGAAAGAAGCTTTGCAAAGTGACCTGCCAGGGGTGATCCCTGTCCTCTGATTCTCCAGCAGTGATCCTTGTCCTCTGATGTAAGGAGGAACTCAAAACTCTTAAGCAACTTTGAGTATCTTTCCATGCGGTGAGTGTATCTGCATGCACGGTGGAAGGCCCAGGTCAACTTTTGCCCACAAGCTTTAAGCTACGCCTCTGGTCGCCAGCCAGTACCAGATGTCTGAGACTTACTTCTGGCTGCAGTATATTCAGCACACTAAACGCTGTTTGTCAGTCTGTCGTCACCTCGTCCATTCATAAAAGGAACATTTGTCCAGGTGTGTAAAAATGGTGCGCTAGTTCAAAGGAATCCCTTTCTATACTATTAGGCAAACAGTCATAAATACCATAAAAACATATCAATATATTATGCATAAAACATAAATAAGATAAACCAGTGTCCAGTTATATAGTGAAGAAAAAAAGGAAAGTTAAAAAACTGTGCTCCAAAAAAACAAAAAACAAAAAAAACTTTGAATCCAATTTAGACGTGCAAACTAAAGCCGCTATTGCTGAAAGATATGTAAAAAACAATCCTTATGATATTGTGTCAGTAAAATGAACCCGCCACCTTCAGGTAAAATAACCACTCACCTCAGGGAACGACCAATAGGTCAAACTGCGCTTTTGGAGTAGGGTTGTCACATCACCCCTTTAATCCAGAACACACATTAATTACACAGGTTCTGTGACTGATTAAGGTGGTAATTAAACTCACTTGGTGCCTTATCTGCATTAAATCAGCCTCAGAACCTGTGTAATGAATATGTGTCCTGGATTAAAGGCATGATGTGGCAACCCTATTTTGGTGTAGAGAATAAAGGTCTTCAAATCCTGATCACTTACACTAAAAATGATCTGTCTCTCTAGATCCACACTTTGCTCCATCGATCTCTCTGCAGGGGGGTTAGCTGGATCCTTGCCTCCTGTTTCGCGCATCATAAACAGACATTCCTAGTGCAATATTGCCAAGAAATATTCAATTTTATTAAAATAACCAAATATCTGCTCACATTAAAACCAATTTAAACATGGCATAAGGTTGTCCTGAAGAAGTCACATGGCCAGTGATGCAACGCGTCGGGTGGATCCGGTGACATAATTTCCACTGACGTTATTCAGAAGTGTGGTGAGGAGGCAATATTGATCCTGAATTTTTACTATGCGATGTTTACATGGTTTTAATGGTTTACCCTCAGCTTTTATTCCAGTGAGAATGGTCATCAAGACTAGTAGAGGGCCGATTTCCCCCAGTAAAGACAAAGACAGCAATTAAAACTTGACAAAGGGGTTTCCCACTTTATTCCATATAAAAAATAAAAAAAAACATTGTATGAGCTCAGCACACATTGTGTTGTCTCAGTGTAGAGGATCCATGTGCAGGAGGTGACAGCATAGGTTCAGCCCAGCAAATCACCCAACACACCTCAAGCCCTAGGAGACTCACATTGCAGTGCCTCCACCAGAAACGGTGTACAGTTGTAAGCACTCTTACATTTTATGTCCGTTTTGTAACTACTCTCATACTTCAAAAAATGAGAAAAAATGGGACTATCGCGGTGCTTTGTATTCTCTACAAAGCACCGCGATAGTCCCATTTTTTCTCGTTTTTTGATATTCTCATTATCGGGATGAGGTGCATTTAAATTCTTTTGAAAACGATTCGGATCTTCCATTTTCTATACTCTCATACTTCGTTAAAAAGAGCCGGTTTACTTTGAACTAGAGGAAAATTATACACTAATTTACTAATCAAGCACGGTCTGGCATACAATTTGTCAACCAGTATCTATAGCCCACACCCAATAAATGTATTAATGTTACTGACAAATCACAATTCATCAGCACATACTGAATCAATAACCAAGCTAAAGAAAAAAAGACTGAATAAAAAAGCATTCAGAAATATACTTAAAAAATCGTGTCTAACCAATTGCCCCAATTTGCACGTAGTTGTCATGTACTGTAGTTAAAGGACATGTTGACATTTCCTGCCCTTTGGGTCCCGACTCTAAATTAGCATTTTAGGTGTTTTATTTCATGGCTCCATAGACTGTATAAAATGCCTGGTAACATAATTAACACCAATAGTACTAATAAATGTGAACATTTGCAGTCACACCTGCTTCGTGGTAAATCGTCGTCAATGAAACTAGCTTTCTACCTTCACAAGATCACACGATCCCACAGACAGACTTCTAATCAGGCTGAAATAGGATAGATTGTACCGTGCTTGTTTTGTGTCTATGTGCAGCTTAACTATTGAATTGCCATTCCTAAAATTTCTCTGCATGATTTTGAAGGATTATAAAATGCTGTACTTGTAGGGCAGAATATCCAGGCTTATTCAATAAGATAATGGATAATGTGCAAAATGCAGCACGCTGTTATGTCAATGACCGTTTTTTACAATGTGTGTATTATACATTGGGTATTACATTCTTTACCCAACGACATTTTATTCCTATCTCCAGCTGTGTCTGGGAGAATTCCATAACATGCTTGTATGTACACCTGAGCTGATTCCTGAATAATGAAAAGCAGCAAGCCATAAACAAAATCTTCACTTCTATACAAAGTCCTGAAGCAGGAATATTTTGGGAAAAAAGAGAACCAAATGTTTGACATATACATACTGGGGTTGATTTACTAAAGACAAATAGACTGTACACTTTGCAAGTGCAGTTACACCCATTTTTCCCAGAGCTTAGTGAATATGGTGAAGCTTCAGTTTGTAAAGAATACCCAATCGGGTATAAGAAAAAAAAAAAAAAGAAATTTTGCTCCTATATTTATGTGGATTTACTAAAGGCAAATAGACTGTGCACTTTTCAAATAGATTTGCATTTAATTTCCCCAGAGTTTAGCAAATTTGGTGAAGCTCTGCTGATTTCCATCATCCAATCATGTGCAACCAAAATTGCTGTTTTTCCCAAAATCTAAGGGTGCAATTTGTGGTATTTTTTTTTAACAATAATCATTTTGATAATTTCATAGTTGTATGGTCATCACTATATCCACTATAGAACTACAAGTCTAAGCATGCAATGACGTGTCAGCTCCAAGGGTGGACTCATCCAGCACACAGCATGTTGAAATTTTAGTTTCATAAATCTATTGGTTGTCCATCAACATCTAATAGTGTATAGTACAGGAGCATAACTACAGGGGTCACCATTGTGACCAGGATCCATGCTCAGGGGGTCCGTGCGCCCCCCCCCTGAACAGCTGGATAGAAGGGTCGCGGCATGTATAGGAACCGATTCCTCCATGTAGACGCTAAATGCCTGCTTCTCCTCCTCTCCCTCCCACAGACATTCAGCGACTGCAGGAAGGCAAATGGAGGGCATTGGTTCCTCTACATGCTGCTCCAGCTGCCTCCCTATCGCTGTCCTGCTGCCCTCAGCCCATTTGTGCTTCCCTGCCCCCGCAGCGCTGCTGGGTTCCCACCTCCCGCTGGCTGCTGCGGGAGATCTGTCATGATGGAAAGCGGGAAAGAGGCCGGTAAATGTGTCATTTCCTGGCCCCTTCCTTGTCTTAATGTTCAAGTGACGATCACTGACTCTGTTTTTCAATTTATTTATTTTTTTATTCATTCATAGCTGAGGCGTAGTAAATTTACTATGCTTCAGTTTATGAATGAACGGGAAGCTCTGTACAGAGCTTTTCCTGTTCATTCATTCTGTGCAGCTGAGGCTGCAGAGAAAGGGAATGATGAATCTTTCCTCAGTCCCTTGCTCTGTCTCAAAAGCAAGACATCAGGGGTCTGTTTAGACCCCTGATATTTAATCAAAGCCCCCCAACAGGGGTCCTAAAAAATAATAAAAAATAAAATAGTTAAAAAAATATATAACAAAAATAAAAAACGACTGACACCAGTGGCGGAACTACCAAGGTCGCACTTGTGACTGGGCTCTGGCGTCCTGCCACTGTGATGGCAGGAAGGTTGCCCGCTGCAGGACCATAATAAAGGGTCCCATGATAGGAGTAAAGGGCCTCATAATTAATGAGAAGAGGACCAGGGGGGACCTTCATAGTTTCTTGCATCGGGGCCCTGAAGTTTCTAGTTACATCTCTGGTATAGTACAGGGGGTCCCCGACTTACGAACGCCCGAGTTACGAACTTCTCCTACTTACGAACCGGGCACTGCAGGGACCCTCTGCCATTTTGGGCGGACCGTCTGCTGTTCTGCGCATGCGCGGCCAGACAGAGCCTTGGGAAATGTCGAAAATGTCTGTAATTGGCCGCGCATGCGCAGAACGGCATTCGACGGAACATCGGAAAACATCGAAAATGGCTGTAATTGCCGGTCTGCGCGTGCGCAGCCGACTTACGAACATTTCCGATCTACAAACAGGAGGAAAGTCCCTAACGGGTTCGTAATCCGGGGACCCCCTATATGTATAATTTGTAAGAACGGTTATGGTGAAAACATTGTTTTTAAATATTTTGATGCTTTTTGCATTATAGAATCATACTGTATGTATAGAGCTTGTCAAATAAATGCTCTTACAAGATGATCCGCAAACTGTCTGGAAAGTAAAAATGCAGGCATTGCCTATTGTTGGAGAACTGATATATTTTGGGGTGAAAACTTTTGAAGGCACCCAGTTCTCTATCAGGTATGACGAACAAAACTGATTTCGTAAAGCTTACCCACCAAAAAATATTTGGCTAGCCAACGAGAAGTATTGAATGTTTTTGTCATCTATGGTTAACACAAAACAGCCCTTCACTGCCGGTGTCTTGCCGAAAAAGGTCCCCCGGCGGATAAGGACCCCCCCCTGTACTTCGCAGGTGCAGCGCTTGCGCAGTACGAACCTCAACGGAGCCGCCGAAAATAGCCGAAGATGTAGAGCTGAGAGTCAGCTCTACATGGCGCCTGCGCAATGACTATGACAGATGCCTCACGCTCCCAATGCTAGTGCTACTCTGCAAGGGGCGGGGGTGATTTTAGCAGTAAAGTACACATCTTAGCGGGGCAACTTAAAACAAATGAAGGGCGGGTTTTGCACTGTTGATGGGCAGATTTGCACAAACTATTTAACTCACAAAAGAGGCGGTATTTTAAAATGATGGACAGAGATGATAAGGGCGGGTCGATACTGTGATAAATTCATTGTGTTAGTTAGTTAAATAGGTCGTGCAAATCCGCCCATCAACAGTGCAAAACCCGCCCTTCATTTGTTTTAAGTTGCCCCGCTAAGACGTGTACTTTACTGCTAAAATCACCCCCGCCCCTTGCAGAGTAGCACTAGCATCGGGAGCGTGTGGCATGTGTCATAGTCATTGCGCAGGCGCCGTGTAGAGCTGACTCTCAGCTCTACATCTTCGGCTATTTTCAGCGGCTCCATTGAGGTTCGTACTGCGCAAGCGCCGCGCCTGCGCAGTACAGGGGGGTCCTTATCCGCCGGGGGGATCTTCATCTGCAGAACATCAGCAATAGAAAGAGGTCATTTTAAGGTACAATTTAAATCTACATTTTAAATTCCATTTTTTTATTTTTACATTTTTTGCTACACATTATTTTTGAATTTTCTAAGAAATGGATATGTAAAAAAATAAAATCAAGACCTTTTTATGTTTACTGTGTATGGTACAGATGTCTATTCTGGATCATCGGATGTTGCCTGTGTTACGTTAATGGTATTGCCATAAGAATAAACAATCCTGTGAGTTCTAAACAATAGATTTTTCCTTAAATCTGTAGCAACCACGCCACCCTCCTTCTCCACTCTTTGGCTTGTTTACTGAAGAGGAAGGTGCATAGTCTCCACCATGCCCGTTACCCTTGGTTTGCAGAGGTTAAGCACACTTGTTTTAACTTACGGGTCTTTGCAGCGAAGACTCCCCTCAGAGTTGGCTTCTGTCCCTAGTGTAAGGACAAAAGTCTCTATGCCCCAAGTAACTCCAAGGTCCACACCAGCATCAACTCCAACATAGAGTTTATTTCTTTATGCATGAACATCCACAAATGAGGAGAAGAGAAAGGTGTTAGGAAGACAGATCAATTCAGGCACTCTTGTTTCTTCGCCACTCGATTCCCGAGAGTAGCAGCCGGCGTGTAACTCGAACAGTCTATTAGATTCCCTAATGGATGCGTTCCGGAGATCCTCTGCCACAGAATCTATAGTGTCCCAAACCTCCTACTGGTCCTGTTGTTTAGATCCCCTTTTCCGGATGGATGACATCCCTCCAGAGAGTTACTGGGCCCCTTCCTTCACTGTGATCTCTCACCAGTCCTTCGGAACAGTCCTCCCCCAGCCTCCTCTTCTAGGAACGGGTCCCCTCGCAAGGCGGCACCCTAGGATTCCTCCTCCCGAAGTGGGCTCCAGCTAAAGGTGCTGGGCCAAGGGCTGAAGTTGCAGTCCCAGGACTCAAGGTGCCTGGGACTGAGGCGTACGTGGCCCCATCACCTGTGGTTCAACCCCGAGTATAAGTGACAGTGCCACCCATACTTCTAAGGGGAACTGCACACCAGGCAAAACAGCAGCAAGGCAGAGTCTAGCAAATTGAAAGATTCGAGCCAACTACCACTCGAATCACCCTTAAATTTGGCATAGCAATCCCAAAATTTTGGGACCCCCGCTACATATCGTTAAAGCCAATTGCTACACTGTGTCTAGAGCATGCAGCGTTATGTTGAGACACAGATCCTCTCTCTGCATGGATCACGCAGTTTTACAGGGAGGAGGTGTCCCCTTGCTCCTGTGCATATAGCTGTACTGTACACTCATACAGGCTCATTTAATAAAGCGATGAAAACACCAATGATTTGCAATCTAGACTAACCTGTCAGATTTTACCCATAATCAGATTTAAGCACAGACAACGGTGAAGGTTGATATTAGTAACCGCACTTTGCTCATGTCTCCTCATTTAATAGGTCTGGTGGTACTTGTTCTTTCAACTTCATACTCTTCAAACTCTGCAACCCAATGGAGACTTTTAGAACGGTGTCACAAATGCAGATATGCAGAGCTGCTGACACAGCATGCTGAAATTCTGATCCACGTGCTCTCACGCACACTCCCTCCCCCTCCTCTTCCCCCATTTATTACCGCTTAATGCGTCTTTTCCCTCCACCCATCTCCCCAGACCAACTCCCTTACCAGCCTTCCAATTATGGCCTGAAATCCTTGTGATAGGAGTACAGGGCTGCCTGGCGGCATCCTATGATTGGATGAGATGAACGTAGTCACAGACCTTAATTGGCTGTTTAAATGTCCCATATGTGTTCTTATTGGAGGGTGTCACCAGCTCACGTTGCATAGTGTTGTTGAGAGGCAAGGAGTGACTCTGTCCGGAGTCTTGTCGCTGCGAGGTCAGTCCAGGGGGAGGCAGACGGCTGGCGAGCATCTTTTATTTATAGTGTTTGGGTGCTTTGCTCTCTCTCCTTGGCTCTCCTCGAAGGGAAACTCTGCAAAATTCCTCCCCACGCACTAAGCTCCAATCATCTTGCAGCTTTTCACTACACCTACCAATAACAGGACACCTCACTTGTAAACAGCCAATACTAGCACTTTGCAATTGGTGGGCATAGGGGGTACTGTGTGCTGATTGGTAGAAAAGAAGCCAGGCACAGGTGTTGCTGAGAGATGTTGGGAGGCAGAGCAATGTCTTTTCTCAGAGATATGAAAAGCAAGTTTATAATAAAAAAAAGCAAAACATCTTCTTTATTCCCTGATTGGTTCTAATGCACATCTGCACCTGTCAGTGCGTATAGAGGGGGTACAGCAGAAATAACCCTTTCACTGCTATACAGAAGCTCATACGTCTCCCACTTATCACAGCGGCAGTCCCCATTGCCCCCTTGACCTTCAGGTTCTTTTGAATGAATAGACTCAATGGGACACTAGAAGAACACTGGAACACTGGAAAAACTGTCTTGACTGAGGCTCAGACAACAAGCACTCGACAGTCGTCTCTCAGCAACGTTTGTACCAAATGACAAACAGTGGGAGATGGCTCTTTAAGAGTAATTGGCACTTAGTATGAAGATTGTAAGAATATGTCACAGCCAGTAATCAGTAGCAATGTCATTAAGGTGAAAGTATGTATGTACACAGCAGTACAACCTGGCAGAAGAATTTGTTCAAAATATGGACGAGTGCCGCGAAACAACATTAACACCTTCTAACTGACTCTTTGGTAAATGCGGCCATATTATACTTGTCCTAGTGGGGTGTATTACTTGCTCAGAGCCAAATTTATACCTTTTTCTGCTCTGCAAAAAACCCAGACTGCCTAGTCTTGGTATCAAACCTTATAGCCAAAAGGCACACCCTTAGGTGGGGAATGAAGAGACCGAAAGAGACAGTTTGCCAACTCTGTGCCAGTGTTTATTTTATTTTTTTATTATGGGTATTTATATAGCACTGACAACTTTTATACATTCACATCAGTCCCTACCCTCAGGGAGCTTACAATCTAAGGTCCCTATCCTACATACAGTACACATACTAGGGCCAATATAGACAGGAGCCAATTAACCTAGCAGCATGTTTTTCAAGTGTGGCAGGAACCCAGAGTACTTGGACTACCACTGGCCCACTGTGCTGCTCACACCTAGAACCTGGGAAAACTGTGGTTTCCAAAGCGAGCAAACCCCTTTCTTGTATAGAGAGGTATAGACTCCAGAAAGAAAGATATAATTTTGCCCCTGTACAAATCATTAGTAACACCTCATCTGGAATATGCAGTTCAGTTTTGAGCACCAGTTCACAAAATGGATATTGGGGAACTGGAGAAAGTGCACAGAAGGGCAACCAAACTGATAAGTGGCATGGAGGAGCTCAGCTATGAGGATAGTAAGGAGCTGAATTTATTCTCTCTTTAGCAGAGGAGATTAAGGGGGATATGATCAACATGTATAAATACAAAAGTGGTCCATATAGTGAACTTGGTGTTGAGCTATTCACTGTAAGGTCATCACAGAGAACAAGGGACATTTTTTATGTCTGGAGGAAAGGAGATTTAATCTCCAAATACGGAAAGGTTTCGTCACAGTAGGACCCCTTTCACACTGGGGCGGTTTGCAGGCGCTATTGCGCTAAAAATAGCGCCTGCAAACCGACCCCAAACAGCGGCTGCTGTTTCTCCAGTGTGAAAGCCCAAGGGCTTTCACACTGGAGCGGTGCGCTAGCAGGACTGATCCAATGGTCCTGCTAGCAGCATCTTTGGAGCGGTGAGAGGAGCGGTGTGTTTACCTCTCCTCCACCGCTCCTTCCCATTGAAAGCAATGGGAAACCGCGGCTATACCGCCGGCATTGTGCCTCTGCAGAGGCGCATTGCCGGCGGTATTAACCCTTTTTTGGCCGCTAGCGGGGGTTAAAACCGCACCGCTAGCGGCCAAATACCGCCGCAATTCCGACAGTATAGCGCCGCTAAAAATAGCGGCGTAATACCACCAGCGCACCTCCCGCCCCAGTGTAAAAGGGGCCTAAGAGCTGTGAAAATGTGGAATAGACTCCCTCAAGAACTGGTTCTGGTTAGCTCAGTAGCTTGCTTTAAAAAAGGCCTGGATTATTTCCTAAATGTACGTAATATAACTGGGTACTGACATATATAGGTAAAGTTGATCCAGGGAATATCTCGGGGGATCAGGAAGGATTTTTTTCCCCTGCTGGAACAAATTGGATCATGCTTTGTTGGGCTGTGGGTATAAAATTGTGTGTATGGGATTGTATGGTTTTTTTTTTTTTCCCTTGGTTGAACTAGATGGACTTGTGTCTTTTTTCAACCTGACTAACTATGTGGCTAGTTATGTAACTGTATCAGGGGCAGAACAATTTAGAGGATTCAAAAACATATGTTATGATTACGTCCAACAAAGTCTTAAATGGACAATTTGGGTATGGTTTAAGATATATTTATTGAGCCACTATGTTTAAAGAGGATTTCCATATCAACAAGAAAGTCAGAACCCTTTTATACATAGATACAGAGTGGGTTTTCCAATCTTAGATCCACTACAATATACCATTTCTCTTTAAATCAGTTTTATTACATGGTATAATATATTCAGTTGTCAAAAAGCAAGTGTGAGGCCTTGCATGAAAACAGTTATACCAATACTCCATGTTGGTTAATACTGTTGTACATACAACTTATATAAATGTATTTACCATGATTGCAAAAAAATTATTGTAATGTAATGAGGTATGAGAATCGTCAATATAGGACAACTTCAATTTATATTCCAAAAGAAGCAAATGAAAAAATGAAAACTTCAATTTATAGTCGTTCTGTATGGCTTTCTCTCCCCTTATTTACCAGTGCACCTTGTTTTAATTCAGATGTCTTGTATGCAGTTATAATGACACCTGAGGACTAAACGTGACTTGGTCTTTCTCAACACCATGCAGGCAAAGCTCTGTACAAAATAAGTCAGGTCTGGTGCTGCAGTCTTGATAGCATTTCTTACATTTGAGCTGGGAACCCTGAGTGGGGAGACCCTTCTGCCAGTGTCATATTCTGTGTGGCACTTGGCAGGTTGGCAATGTTTTTGGCTGACTGAAAATCTCTCCAAGGGAGTGGTTTGATGCAGTGGATTTACACTTATTGGATGGGCAATTTAACTGAAGCCCCCTTTTTTTTTTATATAAATCTATTTTATTGTTTTTTATATACAGTAGATAAAGAGTTGCAAACTCCATAGTACCAACCTGCGCAGGAGAGGTCACTAGTAAGTTCACATATACAATACAATTAACAGTTAACAAAAATCTAACGTGATGGCTCATGCACCAGTCCACAATGGCAGAATTCATTCAATGCATCTCCTCATATTAGAGACACCCGGGTAGCTATGGCAGATATAAGAGGGCCTTAAGCAGCCTCCATGTTGGACAGTGAAATATATTTAGGGGCCCTGGTAAACTGGGGTGGATGGCTCTTCCAACCATTTTGCCCATACATTATTGAACTTTTTCTTCCTGCCCGTGTTTTCATAGGTATCCCATATAGAGGGAGAATTGAATTAATTTGATTTTTCCAGAAGACTAGAGAAGGAGGAGTTGCTTTTTTCCAATGCATAATAATCGATCTCCTAGTGTAAAAGAGTAACAGACCCAAAAGCATTCTTTCGGCTATAGTGGTAACCATGTCCTCCACCAGGCCCAGTAGACACAATTTCCGCTCCAGGATAAGGCGGGCCTGGGCAACTGCCTTGATTACATCCACCAACTCTGTCCAGAACTGAGAAAAAAAGAGCAGTTTCAAAAAATGTGAAAAAAGTCTCCATCTGGGTGGCCACACCTCCAGCAGGTGGGAGACAGAGCAGGGTTCAACCTGCATAGCCTGTAGGGAAGCTCTCTTGTTTTAATGGTTTCTGTTTCCTCTCAAAATAATGAACTTTTTGGGTACCTTGTTCAGTGTTGGCTATCTAGTCATTGCTCTTAAACGATAAAGTAGCTATTTCAGTTTACTTTGTGTAAATGTGGAATACATTGTAGCTAAAAGTGAAGAACTCTTTTCTTTCTCCATGCATTGTATTGTAAAAGGATCACTTAAAGTACAACTATGGCCTCATAGTTATAAATGCCACAGCGCTTACAGTTTTTTTCCAGTCCCCTCGCAAAGTCCTACAAATAAGCTGCATTAGGTGACGATTTGGCACTGATGCTGCACTGCTCCTTAATTTAGAGTAGAGTTGCCAATCTAATGTAGGTTGTGCCTGCTTGCACTATAGTGTTGCAGGGGGCATGGCTGCTAGCATTGGTAGTGCTAATGCACAAGCTTATAGCTTGTCAGTTAACACCTGCCCATACCTAGTTCTGTCCACTGCTTTCTACATAAACAGCACTGCCTCTGTTGCTGAAAACCTCCTTTTGTGAGTTGTAGTGTCTGTCAGGGGGAGCATGTGAGACACAAATTAAGGAGGATTTGGGGTAAATAAAGATTTTTGTTTAATTTATGTGGCTTGTGCATCACATAGTAACTGTATTTGGGACTTGTTTAGATGGTCATACAGGAGCCTTTAGTTGTTTGGCTTCAAAGATCAGGGAAAGATAACCCTGCACAACCTCCAAACAGACTTCCTGTAGCTCACAAAGGGCTATGCACTTCTTCCCCACCCCTGTTTAATAGTGACAGGCCATACATGAGGTACCTACCTCTGTCACATGAGAAATGAGAGTGAAGCCTCGTACACACCACTGGTTTTCCCGGCAAGAAAACTGCTGGGAGAGCTTTTTGCTGTGAAAACCGGGCGTGTGTATGCTCCCTCGCCGGGAAAACTGACGGGAATTCCGGCGGGAAAAATAGAGAACCTGCTCTCTATTTTCCCGCCAGATTTACTACACTTGCCAATGGAAAAACACTGCGAGGCAGTGCCGAGGGAGCATAAGCCCTGTACACACGGCCGGGATTCCCAGCCAAAGCTCTCACCACAGTTTTCCCGTTGGGATTCCCGGCGGACTTTATACCGCCGGAATCCCAGCAGCCGTGTGTACAGGGCTTGAGTCACATGCTCACTCATACCCTAAAAGAAAGTGCCAGCTACATCACTTCATTGCTGGCAGCCAATCTAAGTGGTGTGGAAGCAAGGTAGGGTAAGCATGTTAGCAAGGTGGGGTAGTAGGTGAAAAGGTAGGAGGTTTTTCACATCCTCCATGTTACCCTCCTCAATGGGCACCAAGCAAGGGTCACATGAGAGGCCTACCCCAGGGTGGGTTCTTCTGAACTACACTAGGCACTTGGTAAAGGGTCACTTTACTACACATGGGGTACCTTTTGCTTTGTGCCCTCTTCATCAATGCCTTGGTCCAAGGCTGAGGTTGCCGTGGGGTAATACTTAACCTTAAAGGAGAAGTACAGATCCTATGGATCACAATAGTGCAGTTCGTTTTGCACTCCTGTGACCAGTTTTCAGCAGAGAGCGGGCTGAAGTCCATTGTCTGCTGATGTCACAGAGTTGGTCCAGGCTCAGGCATCATCACGACCATGGAATCGGGATCCATCCAGATCCCTGGACCGGCAACCGGCTCAGCTTCTCATCGAGCCACTAGGAGCCTGAGCCGGCCGCTCCTACCCGCTCCATAGCCCAGCGCTCTAGTGAGCGAGGAGGGTGCAGACCAGAGAGCTGCTGACTGACAGCCAGCAGCTCTCTGCTCGGGGAGTTGTGAGAACCGAGCGATCAGCGGTGTTCGATCGCTCGGTTCTCAGTGTTCTCAGTGTTTGTCACCTCCTTGCAAAAAGTTGAAATAAAATGTGGTACAGTGCGGAAAATGCACCCATGAAATACATGAGTAAGTAGTTAGAATTCAGCAGACACATTTCCCTGGTCAGTAAAAGCACTCCATGGAAATACTGCCCATGTGCCACCACTCTAAAACTTGGAATCTAAAGACATGATATAATAGTTGCACAGTACAACTGTGGGTTGCCCCAGATTTTACCAGCCATTGTTAAGGCAGTGAGCAAGTGGATAGATTAGAAAACATGTCCTGGCTACCAAATCGAAGGACAGAGCAGTGAGATTAATTTAATCCCTGACATTATCTGTGCACTGCCTATGCTCTGTTGACCCATTTTTTCCTTAAACCCATATAATTATCTCAAAACCAGACAGTACATCACAAAATCTAACTACTGGGACAGAATCCAGATAGACGGATTGCAATGCAGACAGAAGCTATGCCTAAGCACATGGAAACTAGTCTACAGTTCACACAAACCACAAAGATTAAGCATCTGCCAATGTCCTCACTGTTAAGCTGGCCATGGACATTAATAACAGTAATATTAAAGTATTGTCTATACATGCATGGTCTGTCTTACAATGTCTTTTGGGGTAGTGTCCCTTTAAAATGCAGGTGCAATAGTCACAAAAGCACACCTGTTTTGGGCTGGAAGGAAAGCCATGCGCAGACAGTTCTGTGCTGGAGAAAACAGTATTTGCCAGGGAGGTATTGCAACCCCCCTGATCATTTTGTTCCCCCAAAATACTTGTTTGAGCCTGCGGTGTGCTGCCCCTGAGAAGAGGAACAAGGTGCATTTTGGGTGTACTTAAAGTGATAATAAAGTCTTGTTTTTTTTTTGTTTAAAAATACCAAACATGTTATACTTACCTGCTCTGTGCAGGGTGATCCTCTTCTTCTCAAGTCCCTCGCTAGCGCTCCTGGCCCCTCCCTCCTGCCGAGTGCCCCAAAAGCAAGCAGCTTGCTATGGGGGCACCTAAGCCAAACCGCTGCTCTGTGTGTCCATTCAGTCAAGGAGCCATCGTTGGCCCCACCCCCTCTCTCTCCTCATTGGCTCACTGACATTAATTGACAGCAGTCAGAGCCAATGGTGCCCGCTGCTGTGTCTCAGCCAATTGGAAGGTAGAGTCCCAGACAGCCGAGGCTCTCATGCAACACTGCTGGATCGAGATGAGGCTCAGATAAATATAAGGGGGGCTAAGGGGGGCTGCTAAACACTAAAGGTTTTTTAGCTTAATGCAGAAGGTTTCTTAAAGCGGAGTTCCACCCAAAAATGGAACTTCCGCTTTAAGCACTCCTCACCCCCTTAAATGCCACATTTGGCATGTAATTTTTTTGGGGGGGAGTGGGGACTTCCTGACCCACTTCCTCCTTCCGCCCAGGGACCGCCTCGGCAACTTCTCCTCTCGCCTTAGGCGGCCCCTCCCTCTAGGCGATCTCCTGGGACACGTGACAGGTCTCAGGTGATCGCCTCTCCACTCAGGAAGCGCAGCGCCACTCGCGCATGCGCAGTGCGTGCCCGGCTGTGAAGCCGAAAGCTGTCACGGCCGGGTGCCCACAATGTGAATGGAGGCGCCGGCGGAGAGGGGGGGGAGAGGAGCGACGCTCCGGGCGTCCGCATCGGTGGACCGTGGAGCAGGTAAGTGTCTGATTATTAAAAGTCAGCAGCTACACTTTTTGTAGCTGCTGACTTTTAATAAATCTAAAAATGCTGGAACTCTCCTTTAAGCTAAAAAACCTTCTGCCTTTAGAACCACTTTAAAAGTTGGAGTGGTTTTTAATGTCGCCTCTGCGTGGGCAAAACATGGCTTGTTATGACTTCTTGAAATTCCAATAAAAATATTGAAACAGAAAAATCTGAGTGGCTTAAAGAGGTATGGATAAACAAAACCTGCGCCTATTCCCTCCCCACCACTCCCAGGCACAAAGGTTGCATAGTCTTTGTACCCACAAATTATGCTTTACATACAATACCACTAGTGAAAGACTCAGTCACATTAAAAAATAAAAAAAAGTTAATCCATTACATGAGCTTTTTTGCACACAGCCCCCTTAATATAGTTAGAACTACTAAGCAGGAATTTGTATTGTACAATATAGCATAAAGCGTGCATGGGTCAGGAATATGTAATGTACAAAGAAAAGGGGTCAGGTATATGTAATGTACAACATAGTATATTTAGTGGAAGAGTCAGGAGTACAGTATGTAATACACAGAGTGTGGTGGACAGAAGTGTGTTATGCACAGAAAACAAGAGTCATAAATATGTAATGCACAGGATGCAGAGGTCAAGAGTACGTAACAAACAGAGTGCAGGGGTTAGGCGTACTTAATACACAGGGTAAGGGGTATATCATGCACAGAGTGCAGGCATGTGGAGTATGTAACACAAAGAGTACAGAAGAAAGGAATACATAATACAAAGAGTGCAGGGCAGTAGTGTATGTTGGTTTTGTGCTGCCCTAAGCAAGTCTAAAATCGGGCGACCCTCCATCTAAATTTGTCACACCCCTTCTTTTTCAAGTGGCTATTCGGGGCCCCTGGTGGCTGTGTGTGGCCTCTGGTGGCTGTGCGGGGTCCCTGGTGGTTGTGCGGTGCCCCTGGAGGCTGTGCGGGGCCTCTGGTGACTGTGCGGGGGCCTCTGGTGACTTGCGGGGTCCTTGGTGGATATGCGGAGTCCCTGGTGGTTGTGCGGGGTCCCTGGTGGTTGTGCGGGGTCCCTGGTGGCTGTGCGGGGTCCCTGGTGGTTGTGCAGAGTTCCTGGTGGCTGTGTGGGGTCTGGGTTGGAGAAGTAAGCACATAGGCGAGTGAAGGGGGGGGGGGGGGGTGGGGGCATCCCACACACACAGGTAGGTGACACACTCTGCATGGGGCAGGCACAGATAACAGTTAACTCTTCAAGTGAGGGGAGGTGTAGACGAGAGCCCAGTCTAAGGAGGAGGGTAACAATGATGTCAGGTGTCTGTGCACACAGTGTTGATTTGGCTCAGTGTCCACGAATCACTCACCTCTCCTCCTAGGACACGATAGTCCGCTGACACACATCACACATACGAGCCCCAATGGGTGACAGCAGGAACAGGAGAGTGGAGGGAGGTCAGAGCTTGCACTCTGCTCTGAGTGGGCAGCGTTGCGGCGAACCCGATTAGAGAGGCTCTCTCTTCTCCCTTCGACTGACAGGAGAAAGGGGAGAAGGGCGAGCGGGGGAGATACAAAGACAGCCCGCAGCTCTCCTCTCCCCTGTCACAGTGCCGCTGCCTAGTTCTCTGGCAAAGGGAAAAGCGCTGTCACCACTTTAACGATGGGGGGGGGGGGTGTCAGCTCGACGGCACCCACTAAAATTGCTTTCTGGTGTCACCTCTCTGGCGGGTGTCACCCGGGTGCGGTAAGCCCACCCCCCCTGCACCCCCATAGCGATGCCACTTGTCTGGGATTCAGCTTTGCTCCACTGATGGTGGCCCTGTGTGCGGGAGGAGAGAGGAGGATGCGGGTGCTTTTTTTTCATCCGGGGTGCCGCTTTTCTGCCACCACCCCCGCAAAGTGCCGCCCTAGGCCTGGGCCTTGTCGGCCTAGGCCAAAATACAGCACTGGTGCAGAGGTCAGGAGTAAATAAGACACAGAGTGAATCTTTAAGTCTGACCACAGATTTTCTATTGGATTGAGGTCTGGGCTTTGACTAGGCCATTCCAACACATTTACATTTCCCCTTAAAGCGGAGTTCCACCAATATAAAAGTCAGCAGCTACAAAAAGTGTAGCTGCTGACTTTTATTAATCGGACACTCACCTGTCCCAGGTTCCAGCAATGCGGGCATACGAAGCCCCGCTTGTCTCCCCCTCCTCTCTGCGGCACCGGCAATCATGACTGTGGGCGCCCGGCTGTGGCCTCACAGCTGGACACGCACTGCGCATGCGCGAGCCACGCTACGTGCCGTGATTTCTTCGGACAATCATCTGGGACATGTGGAGTGTCCCAGATGATTGCCGGGAGGGAGGGGGAAGAGGTGAACTTCCTCCCGGTGCCGCGGTGCCCCAGGAGGAAGTGGGAGCTGGAACCCTCTAAAAGATGGTTTCCGCTCCCCCCCCCTAAAAAATTACATGCCAAATGTGGCATGTCAGGGGGTCACCTTCCCTTAAAGCGGAAGTTCCATTTTTGGGTGGAACTCCGCTTTAAGCCACTCAGGTGTTGCTTGAGCAGTGTGTTTGGGGTCATTGTCCTGCTGGAAGGTGAACATCTGTATTAGCCTCAAATCACACACAGAGTGGTACAGGTTTTGCTAAAGAATATCCCTGTATTTAGCACCATCCATCTTTCCCTCAACTCTGACCAGTTTCCCAGTCCCGACTGTTGAAAAATGGTGTTCTTTGGGTGTTGTGATGTGTTGGGTTTGCACCAGACATAGCATTTTCTTTGATGACCATAAAGTTCAATTTTAGTCTCATCAGACCAGAGCACCTTCTTCCTACATTTTGGGAGTCTCCCACATGCCTTTTCGCAAACTCAAAACCTGCAATTTTGTTTTTTTGCTGAAAGTAATTGCTTTCTTCTGGCCATTCTGCCATAAAGCCCAACTCTATGGAGCGTACGGCTTATTGTCATCCTATGTACAGATACTCCAGTCTCTGCTGTGGAACTCTGCAGCTCCTCCAGGGTTTCCTTAGGTCTCTGTGCTGCCTCTCTGATTAATGCCCTCCTTGCCCGGTCTGTGAGTTTTGGCGTGCGGCCATATCTTGGCAGGTCTGCTGTTGTGCCATGTTCTTTCCATTTGGTTATGATAGATTTGATGGTGCTCCTAGGGATCATCAAAGATTTGGATATTTTTTTATAACCTAACCCTGACTTGTACTTCTCAACATCATTGTCCCTTATTTGTTTGGAGAGTTCCTTGGTCTTCATGACAGTGTTTGGTTAGTGGTGCCTCTTGCTTAGGTGTTGCAGCCTCTGGGGCCTTTCAAAAAGGTGTGTATATGTAATGACAGATTATGTGACACTTAGATTGCACACAGGTGGACATCATTTCACAAATTATGTGACTTCTGAAGGTAATTTGTTGCACCAGAGCTTTTTATGGGCTTCATAACAAAGGGAGTTTATACATACGCACATGCCAATTATTTGTTTATTTCTGAAAAATAGTTTTATGTATATATTTTTCTAATTTTACTTCACTAACTTAGACTATTGTGTTCTGATCCATTACATATAATTCAGATTAAAAAAACATTGAACTAAAGGCTGTAATGTAACAAAATAGGTAAAAAGCCAAGGGGGTGAATACTTTTGCAAGGCACTGTATTCATGTGAAAATCATGTGATTAGATCTCTCATTTAATTTGTCTTCAGCAATTTGATACATTTTCAACTGCCTATGTAATACATTCCTGTGTATGCTATATTGCATTATCTATTTCTTTGAATGAATATGTACAACATGGGTCCATGTCTTTGTCAGCATTGGTGTTTCTTACTTTATGCTTATTTCAGTACTAATAAAAACTCTTTGGGGTTAGGCACAGAAGCTGGGCAGTTTCGGCCTTCGGACCTGGGGCACCCTGGTAGAGATACTTAGTCTACAAATTATCCTGGATATTGCAGGACAAGTTTCCCCAATTGAAAAAACCTGGGACCCCTGGATCACCTATCTGATGGGGACAGCCTAAAGCAGATCTGAGGCTAACTTCTTAGTGCCCCAGGAGAGGCTCGCTGTCTCTTTCCCCTTTCTTCTTCCTTCATCCCTTTCCTCTTTTTTCCTACTTATTAAACCCTTTGGTAGTTTAGGGAGTGATGTAGGACAGCTGGTTGGCCACCATTGGTCCCACTCCCCATTTGCGGGCTGTGTATTCAAACACAAAGACCAGCTTCCATGATCGATTCATGGCTTAGGTGACCCACCATTTTAGATGAGAGTGCCCCCGGTCATGGAGTTCCTCTTCGGAGGATATTTCTTCTGTTCTTCAGAAGTATAGTTATAGCCCAAAATTGCGTTATACCAGTTCCTTAATGACCAATGATGAATGTTATCATGTATCGGTACTTTTCTATACTGTATTGGATGGTTTTATATCTGTATGTTTTAGTTTTTTTTTGTTTGTTTCATAAAGTTTTTTTATATCTGTATGGTTTATTACCTTAATAAAAATGATTGGAAAAGAAGAGATACTATGTCTATAGCTATAGAACCCAGGTGCACTGTCTATGCCTACCCCATAGACAATGAATTTTCACTCAGTAGACCCAGAAAAAAAAATTGTAAGAGTGTTAAATTATGTCTGGTAGTACCTTAAAAATTCTAAATGTACAATAATTTCCCATACCAGGGATCTAAAGTGGATACAGTGACGCATGTCCAAATACACACACGCTGCATTTATCTGCAATTGTAACCTACTAAAAACAAATGTACAATTCCGTAAAGTGATTCGTTCGTCTATTTTTGCAGCTCCGGCTGCTGCATTCTTAACCAAATTAGTAGAGAACCAATCTTTGCGTCCTTCCTCTATCAGTCGAGTGCTTCCATCAGCACTATAGGTTAGGTGTAGGGGGGGGGGGGTGTCTGATAAGAGTTATGGCTCATACCCCAGCTATACAGTCAGGACAGCAACTATCGCAGCAATCTGATTGGACAGGGGAAAGTGTTGTGGGGCAGAATTTAAAAACTGCTGTATAGTGAGAGCAGACAATATGCAATAGGAGTTTACATTCAGTGGTCGTAAAACAGCACTCAGAGAATGCACAGCAGAAATATATGTAGGCTCAGGACCATTTCACAGCTCTGCTTGAAGGACAATTCCAACTTTGTTTTACAAATCAATATTGTAATAAGCCTAACATGCCTGTCAAATAACCAATATAAATATTAAACCTTTTTTAACCACATATATACTAAAGTTTTTCCATGCTTGCCTAGCCTAACTCTGTTGTCAAAATGGAGGCTGCTTACATCATCACTAACTGTAGAGCAGCCTTTTTCAACCAGGGTGCCCAGGCACCCTGGGGTGCCTTGAGGATTTTTCAAGGTGGCCTTGACAAAATGTCTAAAAAAATGATCAAAAACTGTATACAAACCAGCAGGTGGATCAAGCCTGCCTTTGGCCCCTTTCACACTGAGGCATTGCAATAACGTGCTAAAAATGATTAGCGTTTTTACCGCGTTTTTACAGCGTTACTCATTCATTTCAATGGGGATAGGCGTTTTTACAGCGCTATTTTATGCGCCCCAAAGATGCTCCAAAAAAGCTGTTTGCAGGATTTTTTCCAACGCACAGCCAAAACAACGCCTCAGTGTGAAAGCCCTCAGGGCTTTCACATTGAGAATGCTGGGGCAGGATTATTTCAGGCATTTTTACAGCGCTATTTTTAGCGTTAAAACGCTTGAAAAACACCTCAACGTGAGAGGGGCCTTTTAGTTACACAAAGCCACAGGTTTTTATTGTGCACCATTACGGCTTTCTAGACACTGGCATCCTAACAACCAATGACCTCATCAGTTGATAAGGAGAATGTCTGTTGCCTCCACAACATCCTTGTTTGACCCTCCTCTGCCCCTCTCCCTCAGCACTGGGGTGACATTAGCAGGCTGATGGAGAGAAATTGAGGGAGAAGAGAAACATTGGAATACTAGTCAGTACCAGTGTGCAAAAGTGTATTTGCTTTGCAAGAATAAATTACCTCTAACATTGGGTGTCCTACGTGTGGATGTTGCTGCATTATGTAAAGCTATTAGAATATTTTTTTACATTTTAGAATAGGTTGCCTCGAGACTGTCCATAACTTTAAAGTGTGCCTTGACTGACAAAAGGCTGAGAAACACTGCTGCAGAAAATGGGGGAGTTCTTACTGTGTTGTCATTCCCCCACAGGAGCCTGGTTGGTCAGTTATCAGTTAGTGATGATGTAAGTGGCCACCGTTTTGGTTGGTTTTTGCAACAGGTAAAGCAGAAATTCAGGGAAAGTAAAAATCCTTATGGTTAAATGCTATTTTACATCTAGGGGATCGGGAAAAGCAGTTTTACTTACCTGATCCTTCGCTTCCGCAGGCTCCTTCGCTCTGCAAGACTGGTCCCAACAGCTTCTTCTTCCCTATGCTCTGGCAATCGGGTGCCCTGACATCATCAAGACTGATGCAGAGCCCTTAGCCCTGCGTTGGATGTTAAGACACAAAGGAACAGTCAACAAATGGTAGATCTAGTAAGTAAAATAGCTTTTCACGTCCCCTAAACTTAAACGAATATTTAAAACTGAATTTCAGGTATGGATATTTTTGCATAGTAACATTGGTCCTTCTTGGACCAATGGAAGTGTGCATATTCCATAAATAGAAAGCCCCCTGGAAGCTGGAAATCACTGTAGTAGGCGCCGCTACAACAGTGATCGCCCCTAGCTTCTGTCTCCTGAGCCAACTGAAGATCATGACATCACCAGCCCGCTGCTCCATGTCATCCAATCAGAGAACACCTTGCATTAGTTGAGAAGATGAAAAGTGTACTCTGAATGGTGCCCGTGCAGGTGAGTGATATACCGTATTCTCTAAGCAGCAGGGCAGTTCCTCAGCGCAGGACCCTGAAGCTAGCAGTGATCATTGTAGGAGTAGTGCCAACTAGAGTGATTTCCAGATTTCACAGGGATCTGCCAGGCATGGCACCTGCATACTTACAATGGCCCAGGCTGGTGCATGCCGGACTATGCAAAAATATCCATTCCTGAGATTCAGCCCTTCCCTCACTACAAGGGATGATTTGTACATCTTTCTGGAATTGGGCTTTACGTTAGGCAGACTGTGGCAAAACTTTAGTATGACTTAAACCCTTCTTAAAGGCTGAAGTTTTTTTTTACATTAATGCATTCTCTGCATTAAAGTATACATAAAAGAAAAACTTGCGGAGAGGGATTAGAACACCTGCCAGTTTTTATCGCTGCCTGTGTCCCCGTTAGGGAGATTCATGATAATCCCAAATTATGGGTTGTTCCCAAAAAAGTAATAGAGGGGAAATGTTCCAATGGAGACACTAGTTCAGGTGACCTGGAGGTCCTCAAGAGATTCCCCTAATTAGCAGGTATTTCTTCCCACTTCCTGTTTTGGATATGGGACAGGAAGTGAAGGTAAATCTCCCCAATGGGACACTTATGGCGGTTAACCACTTACTTGCCTATTGGGCACTTTCACCCCCTTCCTGCCTATCACACTTTGAATGACAATTGCGCACTGTACCCAAACTACAGTTTTATCATTTTTTTCGAGACCTAGAGCTTTCTTTTGGTGGTATTTAATCACTACTGGGTTTTTTACTTTTTGCTAAACAAACTAAAAAAGACCAACATTTTTGAAAAAAAATAAATGTTTTTCTTAGTTTCTGTTTTACAATTTTAAAAATAAATACTTTTTCTCCTTCAGTGATGTGAGCTGATGAGGCTGCACTAATGGGCACTGATAGGCTGCACTAGTGGACACTGATAGGCTGCACTGATGTGCAAAGATAAGCTGCACTAATAAGGGGGCACTGATGGGCACTGATAAGGTGGCACTGATGGGCACTGATGAGGAGGCACCAATGAGGCTGCACTGATATGTGGCATTGATGGGCACTGATAGGCGGCACTGATGGGTACTAAGAGACAGCACTGATAGGCGGCACTGATAGACTGCACTGATAGGCAGCACTGATGGGCACTGATAGGTGGCACTGATGGGTGGCACTGATGGGAACTGATTGGCAGCACTGATGGGCATGAATTGTCAGCACTGATGGGCACATATTGGCAGTACTTGTGGGCACTGTTGGGGATGCACTGATGTTCAGTACCCTGATTATCAGTGTAGATGTAACCTGTGTGGATTTGCCGGTTATTGGCTCTCCTCTCTTCACGAGCTGTCAGCGTTAGGAGAGGACTGCCAATAACCGGCAAATACTGTTTACACTGTGATCAGCTGTGATTGGACACAGCTGGTCACATGGGAAAGATTGGGACTACACTGTGCAAAACCATTGCACAGAGCAGATAAGTATAACATGTTTGTTATTAAAAAAAAAATGCATTCACAATCACTTTAATGCTTTGCATGGTCTTAATAAAATATAAAATATTGGGTCACCCCTTCCCCCATGCAAAATAACTGCATTTTCCCCTTTAAAAAAATATATTTCCTCAGCAGCCTCAAAATGTTGCTCGGTTTTATGGTGGCAAATAAATGTGTTTCACCTTAAGCTAATGGTGTGCCAGTGATATCTATACAAATAGGTTAGGGCAACAGCTTAATTCTTCTGCAAAATCATGGAAACTAGTAGCTTTCCAAATCTCGCAAGAAGACTTTACCGCACTGTGATTGAGTGACTTCACATGAGATTTGGAAAACTCATGCCGCGTACACACGATCGTGATTCACGGCGGTGAAAACACCGCCGTGAATCACGACATGAAATAAAATGAAAAACGAGGGAACGGCATTTTCCCCCACACACGACCGTTTTTCCCGTCATTTTTTTCTTTGTCGAGAAAAACAACCGTCTGTGGGCTCCGCGGCAGTGTCTCCCTATGGGAAAACTGCCGCGGAAAAAAATGATGGAAAAAACGATGAGAAAATTTAGAACATGTTCTAATTTTTCTCATCGTGATTAATGCCGTTTTTCCCGTCGGGAAAAACGGCAAAAAGCCCACAGACGATCGTTTTTCTCGTCCAAAGGAAAAAATTTCATTTTTCCCGACGGGAAAAATGATCGTGTGTACGCGGCATCAGTGTTTCTAGGCTATTACTGGAAGATTCCTGACATCTTCCCTCCTTCCCCAGTGTAGATAACAGTGTAAGGTTAGAAGGTTTTTTTGTAAGGAAAATGTGGTGATTTGAAATGGGGAGATGGTCTAATAGTGAATAAAAAGACTGCATTTTAGTGTTCTTAACCACTTCAATACCATGCACTTATACAGCTTCCTGCCCAAGCCAATTTTGAGCTTTCAGCGCTGTCGCAATTTGAATGACAATTGCGCGGTCATGCTACACTGTACCCAAACAAATTTTTTATCATTTTGTTCCCACAAATAGAGCTTTCTTTCGGTGGTATTTGATCGCCTCTGCGATTTTTATTTTTTGCACAACAAATAGAAAAAGAGCGAAAATTTTGAAAAAAACGACGTTTTTCTTTGTTTCGGTAAAAATTTTTGGGAAATAAGTACCTTTTCTACTTCAATGACGGGCACTGATAAGGCGGCACTGACGGGCACTGATAAGGCGACACTGATGGGCACCGATGAGGTGGCACCAATGAGGTGGCACTGATGAGGTGGCACTGATGGGCACTGATGATGGGCACTGATAGGCGGCACTGATGGGCACTGATAGGCGGCACTGGTATGCGGCACTGATTGGCACTCATAGGCGGCACTGATTGGCACTAATAGGCGGCACTGATTGGCACTCATAGGCGGCACTGATTGGCACTCATAGGCGGCACTGATTGGCACTTATAGGCGGCACTGATGGGCACTTATAGGCGGCACTGATAGGTGGCACGGACGGGCACTGATAGGTGGGCACTTATGGGCACAGATGGGCACGGATGGGCACTGATAGGTGGCGCTGATGGACACTAGTAGGTGGCACTGATGGACACTGATGTCCAGCAATGCCAGCCACCACACATTGTGGTGGTGCCATCATAGTGCCAGTCAGTGCCCATTTGTGGGCACTGATTGGCATATTTTTTTTATTTTTTATTTTATTACATGTGGATGGCCATGGGGGCCATCCACATGCTTGGGGCTTCCTGGGGCATCCTGGGGGGCTTCCCTGGTGGTCTAGTGTGGGTATCCGAGGGGGGGCTGCGCTGATAAACGATCAGCGCGAACCCCCCTGTCAGGAGAGCTGCCGATCGGCTCTCCTCTACTCGCGTCTGTCAGACGCGAGTGAGGAAGAGCCGATCAACGGCTCTTCCTGTTTACATTGTGATCAGCCGTGATTGGACACGGCTGATCACGTGGTAAAAAGCCTCCGACGGAGGCTTTTTACCGAGATCAGTGTAGCGGTGGGTCAGACTGAGCCACCGCTCCACCGATCGCCGCGATGCGCGCCCCAACCGGGCGCGCGGCGGCTGTTATCCCGCAGGACGTCATATGACGTCCAGTGTGGATAACAGAACCACTTCCCGGACGTCAATCTGCTATTGACTGGGCGGGAAGTGGTTAAAGGGGTTGTAAAGGTTTGTTTTTTATTTTCTAAATAGGTTCCTTTAAGCTAGTGCATTGTTGGTTCACTTACCTTTTCCTTCGATTTCCCTTCTAAATATTTTTTTTCTTTGTTTTCTTTGTCTGAATTTCTCACTTCCTGTTCCTCCTCAGTAAGCTGTTCAGTAAGCTGTTCTGGGTGACTCAACACCACTCAGATGATGGTGTGAAGTTTAGTGAGGAGAAACAGGAAGTGAGAAATTCAGACAAAGAAAAAAAACATTTAGAAGGGAAATCAAAGGAAAAGGTAAGTGAACCAACAATGCGCTACCTTAAAGGAAGGTATTTAGAAAATAAAAAACGAACCTTTACAACCCCTTTAAGGTCAGTCAGTTAATCCAATTGTGAGTTAAACCACATGCCTGTTACTTTTATCTCTCAGAGAAACCAAGGGGTGGATTTACTAAAGTTAAACAGACTGTGCAGTTTCCCCAGAGCTTAGAGAATGTATTGAAGCTTCACTTTGTAAAGAATACCCAATCAGGTGCAAGGAAAATTAACATTTAAAAAGAACAGCATTTTGCTTGCATATGATTGGATAATGCAAATCAGCTGAGCTTCACCACATTTACTAAGCTCTGGGGAAAATGAGTGTTACTGCACCAATGTGGTGGGCAAATAGACTGTGCACTTCGCAAGTGCAGTTGTACCCATTTAACCCAGAGCTTAGTGAATGTGCTGAAGCTCTGCTGATTTCTATCACCCAATCATGTGCAAGCAAAAATGCTGTTTTTACTTTCCTTGCACTTGATTGGGTATTCTTTACAAAGTGAAGCTTCCTCACATTCACTAAGCTTTGGGGGAAATTAGTGCAACTGCACTTGCAAAGTGCACAGTCTGTTTTCCTTTAGTTAACCCACCCCTTAGGGGCAAATTTACATAGCTCCCAACTGTCCCTGATTTCGAGGGACCGTCCCTGATTTGAAACTAAGTCCCTCTTTCCTCTTTCCTCCTCATTTTGTTCTGACCTATATGGTTGTATATAAAATGCACTATTTATCTTTGAAAAAGTGTTTCCCAATGCTAAACCTTTCATCCAATTTCTAAATCGCTGCATTTGTAAATTTCAAAAGCCAATATAAAGGAATAGTAGTGATTGAAAAAGCACGTGTGGGTTTAACTAATTTTTTTTTGCATAACTCTCCTTTAAGAGGGCGTGGTAGAGAGTGTCCTATGCCTACATACTTTTGCTAATAGGTGTCCCTTGTTCCCATCTCAAAAAGTTGGGAGGTATGGATTTACTAGAAGCAAATAGACTGTGCACTTTGCAAATGGAGTTGCTTTTTTTTTTTTTTCCTTGCACCTGATTGGGTATTCTTTACAAAGTGAAGCTTTACCACATTAACTAAGCACTGGGGAAAATAAGTGCAACTGCACTTATAAAGTTCAGTCTATTTGCCTTTAGTAAATCAACCCCCTAAGTGACATATGTGGGACTAGGGGTCTGCACTCCTTCTGTTGCCATCATAGGTGTGCCCAGCCTATTGCATTAGGGTGTGCACCCCAAAGCTCAAACACATATGTGTGTGTTTGCATGTGTATACATATTGACAGTGTCAGTAGAGCAGGCATGTCCAAAGTCCGGCCCGCGGGCCAATCGCGGCCCGTGTTCTGGTTTTGGACTGCCCGCCGGATTATTTAGACATATATATCTTTTGTGGCCCCCCGACGATCTCCCAGCGCCGGGGCCACAAAAGATGTATATGCCTTGGAACGGGACAGGGAGGAGGCAGGACGAGCGCCGCCGCCGTACACACACACACAGGAGAATTTCCTGTTTACGGGCGGCCTCTGTAATAGGAAGTTTCGCGCTGCCATTGGACGACTGTTCTGTCCATCAAAGGAGGCGGGACTTTCTATTAAAGAGGCCGCTGTGTAAACAGGAGATTCTCCTGTAATTAATATTTGGCGCTCGTGAGTGCATTCCTGGCAAATATGGTGCTGCATTCCTGGCAAATATGGTGCTGCATTTCTGGCAAATATGGTGCTGCATTCCTGGCAAATATGGTGCTGCATTCCTGGCAAATCGTGCTGCATTCCTGGCAAATCGTGCTGCATTCCTGGCAAATCGTGCTGCATTCCTGGCAAATCGTGCTGCATTCCTGCCAATGGGGAGTGCATTCCTGGCAATGGCAAGTGCATTCCTAGCAATGGCGAGTGCATTCCTGGCAATGGCGAGTGCATTCCTGGCAATGGCGAGTGCATTCCTGGCAATGGTGGGTGCATTCCTGGCAATGGTGCTGCATTCCTGGCAATGGTGAGGCTACATTCATGACAATGGTGGGTCTGCAGATGGGCACTTGTGAGGCTGCAGATGGGCACTTGTGAGGCTGCAGATGGGCACTGACCCTTATTTTGCTTCACAGTTCTTTTTAAAAAAAATAAAAAAATCCTGAAACTTTGCTCTTAAAGTGAAGGCGTGTGTTATACGCCAATAAATACGGTATAGCCAAATAATATGCCCAAGCTCATCTCTTCACCACACACAGCCACAAAGGCAAGAGAATTATTGTTGGGCAATGTATTAATTAGGTCTCGAACGAACACACTTAGACTGAATTTTAATGGTTCACAGAATTTCAGGCAAAATGGTCGGCCCTCACGCATGTTTACTTCATCAAATCTGGCCCTCTTTGAAAAAAGTTTGGACACCCCTGCAGTAGAGCAATGGATGGTGTCAGTAGTGTGTCAGTAGTTTTATTTATTTTATTATTTTCTACAATTCTTTTTTTTTATTACAATTTATTTAGGAGCCCCATTGGGTTTGGTGATCAGGGGTCTAAACAGGGGGAATTTGTACCATACATGGTGATTAGGGTGTGCCCAGGCACACCTGGTACACCCTGTGTGCACGCCTATGATTGCCATAATAAGGACCCCACACTCCCCGCTAGACTTTTTTTTTTTTTTCTACTATGGGGAATACAGCAGGAGGTGCTGGAACATGCATTGGGAACCCCCAGGTGGACAGACACAGAGTCAAAAAGTATGGTAGGTAGACCTCAGTGTTGGAATATCCAGGACATGTAATGCCTTGTACACACGATCGGAATTTCCGATGGAAAAAGTCAGACGGAATTTTTTCATCGAATATTTCGACCGCGTGTGTGCCCCATCTGACTTTTTTCCGTCAGAATTTAGAAAGAGAACATGTTCTATTTTTTGCCAATGGAAATTCCGTTCGTCTGTGTGGAACTCCGACGGAGAAAAAAACACACATGCTCAGAATCAAGTCAATGCATGCTCGGAAAGCATTGAACTTAATTTTTCTCGGCTCGTCGTAGTTTTGGACGTCACCACATTTTAGACAGTCGGAATTTGGTGTGACAGTGTGTATGCAAGACAGCTTGAACAGAATTCCGTTTATCCCGATGGAAAATCCAATCGTGTGTACAAGGCATAAGAAGCCAGGGGCTGACACAGCACACCAGGATGAAACTATAAATAATATATAATGTTTGGGTGGACTGACCCTCTAAATAGGGCTGCCAATCCAGTCATGTCTTGTGCACGTAAATTGCAGCTCGTCTTAAATATAAGCTTTTAAAAATGAGAGTACGTTATCAGACAAGCACTGAGTGCAGTACACAGAATAATTAGGACTTTATAAAGCAGAGGGCTGACACTGAAAACCGGGACAAACCACAAGCTGTCCCTGGAAATCAAGGTCTTTGGGTGACTATGAAATCTACTCTGCAGTCAGGTAACCGGTGCTGGGGAGAGAAATATTATTGCAGCATTTATCAGGAGAAGATTGTACTGCAGCAGAAGAAGAATGTCGAATGAAAGAATTATGTGCCGTAGACAAGAACAAGGGCTGGGCATGAAACAATGAAGTTATTTTTGTGTGTGTGTGGGTTTTTTTTATTTGCTTTTCGTGTCTGACAGAAGAGATATCACTCTGCCTCCCAACATCTCCCAGCAACACCTGTGCCAAGATTACAATTCACCAATGAGCACTTCGAACCACCATGTGCCCGCCAATCCGGTTGTGGCAGAAGTTGCTGTTTACCAATCCAGTGTGCTCTGATTGGTAGGAGTGGGCAGGAGCTAGCAGCTGATTGGCTGCTGTTTGTATATGGGGGGAAATTTGCAAGGTTTCTGTGTCTGGACTGAAAATACAAGTGCAGAGGAACATTGGGCATGCAGCGTTAACCCCTTCAACCTGTGCTGAGAGGAATCAATGCATGCGCTGCTGTTTTACGGCTAAAAATGCACCAAGACAGAGGGGAATTAAACGCCAGACAAGCTGATGAAGGATTTTTAACCACTTCAGCCTCGGAAGAATTTACCCCCTTCCTGAACAGAGCACTTTTTGCGATTCGCCACTGCGTCGCTCTAACTGACAATTGCGCGGTCGTGTGACGTGGCACCCAAACAAAATTGGCCTTCTTTTTTTCCCACATATAGAGCTTTCTTTTGGTGGTATTTGATCACCTCTGCGGTTTTTATTTTTTTGCGCTATAAACAAAAGAAGAGCGACAATTTTGAAAAAAAAAAAGCAATATTTTGTACATTTTGCTATAAAAAATATCCCCAAAAAATATATAAAAAAACTAATTTTTTCCACAGTTTAGGCCGATATATATTCTTCTACATATTTTTGGTAACAAAAATCGCAATAAGCGTATATTGATTGGTTTGCGCAAAAGTTATAGCGTCTACAAAATAGGGGATAGTTTTATGGCATTTTTATTATTATTATTTTTTTACTAGTAATGGCGGCGATCTACAATTTTTTATCGTGACTGCGACATTATGGCGGACACATCGGACACTTTTGACGCTATTTTGGGACCATTGTCATTTATACAGCGATTACTGTGTAAATGACACTGGCAGGGAAGGGGTTAACCACTAGGGGTGAGGAAGGGGTTAAGTGTGTCCTAGGGAGTTATTCTAACTGTAGGGGGGATGGGCTACAAGTGACACGACAGTGATCACTGCTCCCAATCACAGGGAGTAGTAGATCACTGTCCTGTCACTAGGAAGAACAGGGAAATGCCTAGTTTACATAGGCATCTCCCCGTTCTGCCTCTCCGTGACATGATCGCGGGCCATCGGCAAACATTGAGTTTCTTAAAGGGGCCGTACAAGTACATTCATTTGCCCACCGCTGTCATTCTGCCGACGTATATTGGCGTGCAGCAGTTGGCAAGTGGTTAAACACACACACACATATAACATGTACATTAACAAAACGTAGATGATTAAAGCTTAAAGCGGAGGTACCGCGAAAACAAATATATTAAAAGACAGCAGCTACAAATACTGCAGCTGCTGACTTTTAATAAATGGACACTTACCTGTCCAGGGTGCCCGCGATGTCGGCAGCCGAAGCCGAGCAATCACTTGTCTCTCGTCTGCCCCCGTCGCCATCCTCGGTGAGGGAATCAGAAAGTGAAGCGTTGCGGCTTCACTGCCTGGTTCCCTACTGCGCATGCGCGAGTAGCATGGCGCGTTCCCAGTGGTCCCCGCTCTCTCCTGGGACCAGTGTGTTTCCTAGAAGACAGCTGGAGGGGACGGGAAGTGGAGTGACTCCCATGGGAGTCTCCCCGGAAGTGGGTGCAAATACCTGTGTTATACAGGTATCTGCACCCCCCTCCCCCCTGAAAGGTGCCAAATGTGACACCGGAGGGGGGGAGGGTTCCGAAAAGCGGAAGTTCCATTTTTGGGTGGAACTCCACTTTAACTCCAGGCACCAGAAGAAAAATAAATCCTTCTAGTGGGGCCCCCCTGCACTGCAAGGGTTAAATGCTTAGTTGGTCTAGGTGTTGAGGATTACGCTGTAATACTTAGACCCCTTTCACACTGAGGGTGTTTTTCAGGTGCTATAGCGTTAAAAATAGCGCCTGCAATCCGCCCTTAAACAGCTGCTCTATTCGCTCCAGTGTGAAAGCCTTTCACACTGGAGCGGTGCGCTGGCAGGGCGTCAGAAAAAGTCCTGCCAGCAGCTTCTTTGGAGTGCATTAGGCAGGAGAACCTAATGTGCTCCTGCCCATTGAATTCAATGGGCAGCGCCGCCGTACCGCAGGCAATACGCCGCTGTAGTGGCTCATTGCGGGCGGTTTTAACCCTTTCTCGCCCGCTAGCGGGGGTTAAAAGTGCCCCGCTAGCGGCCGAAATGCGCCGCAAATCCGACGGTAAAATATCGGCGTTTTACCGCCGACGCTCGGACGGAGCATAGTGTGAAAGCAGTCTTATCCTCTTCCTCGCCCTGGCAGGCTTCCTCTACACTGTGCAGCTGGTCCCCCCCCCCCCCCAAGCCTTTTCTCTAGGGTGCTTCAGCTGGTGATCACATGAGGACTTCATCATATACAATGCAGGACCAATATCCAGGATTCTAGGTGGGAATTGTGAGGACCCGCCCATAAATTCGAAGCGCCGGAGTGTCAACTGCCTGGGAAATCAAGGAATAAGGTAAGTGTTACAGTCTCTTCCTCTACCCCTAGACATAACCAGCATTTAACCCTTGAACCTGCCAAATTCGGTAGGTTCTTCACAATTCTAGCTTCTTATGCTGGAGCCAATGAGTACTTTTACCAGTAACATCCTATATGACCATATCCAAGTGTAGCGGGGGTCTAAATCTAGGGGGAGCACCTGGGTGGTAGTATGATCCAGGATGTACCAATCATGAGAGGGTTTAGACCATTTAAGTCGTGGAGGACTTTGGTAGTGTGCTGTTCTCCTTGACCTGTGGGTGGCGATGTTGTCCCAAGTCGAGGTAGAACTGCTGCCGTAGTGCTACACCCTTTTTGTCCTGCTCTGGCAGTGGTACAGCGGGGCGGGGAACCTGCTGTGCCGGCTGGGGGGAGGGCATAAGAGGGGGTAGACGCCCTCGCCACAAGGTCTTTTTGGCTATCCCGCGCCCAGGCACCCTTGGCCTGGGTGCTGGCGGTCCGGAGTTCCGGCCCAGGTGCCCATGGCCTGGTCGGAGCAGTGTTGGCGTCCATCTCAGGCACCTTAAGCCTGGGGTGAGGTACTACACCGGAGGCCTGGGGCCCAGTGACTTCGACTGGGCTCTGCAAGGGTGGATGAGTCCGAGGGACCCTGAGGTGGATGGGGCCCATATCTGAGGCGAGAAGGCCGGAAAGGTTACCCTTCTGAAGAGCACAGAGCAGCATCAACCTGGTGACAGAGGGGCCTCTGGTAACTTCCTTGGAGGGACATCTTCCCCCTGACAGGGGCCGCAACGCAGCGAAGGTACTCCAGTTCATGTTCTCTAGAGTCGCTGGTAGAGACTCCGAAGATTCAAGTTCTCTCTCAAGCCGATGGCTGTAGCAACCGCTGGTGAAACCACAGTGGTTTAGTTTGATTGTTAGGACTGTGCCTCGACCTGCTCACCCCACCGTATTGAACTGTTTTATGGGTCCCAACCAGTCGGCTGACAAAGGACTGTTTATTCGTGTGCTATAATAAACAAGTGTTGGACCCTTATCGGTGTGTGGTACTCTGGTTAATGGGAGCGAAGGGAAGTGTCAGCACAACAGACTTGGCTTTTAAAGAAACACACAGGCCCAAGGAGAACAACAGGTACTGGCCTTCACCTCACCCGCTGCAATGGGGAGGACATGGGCCGTGGCGCATCTCACTCTTGCATATAAGATACCCCTAGACAAGAGCTATCGGATAACCGATTCACGAGAGAAGGGAGTGAGGCTGCTACACATGGGGGCTCGGAAGTCCGGGATCGTGTGTGTTTTGACTATAGAACTGAGAACGTCTGTGTTTGAACTTCACTGCCCGGAGGAGTTCCGAGTGGGTCAGGCATGTTACTGGCCAAAGTGCACCCCTGCTCGAAGTCGTGGACATGACCCTAAGACGGGAAAGGCCCAGGCGGAAGAGCGAGAAGAGGGAGAAGTCCAGCCGTGTTACGTACTACATGTGGGGGCTTTTACTGCAATTGCACCATGAGGCACCCCATAACTGCGCAGTTCGTGGGCGGAGGCTGGTGAAAGCCTGCGAAAACGTGCAGATTATGGGAGGAGTCTGGCCATGTGGGGAGATACACGTGGAGACTCCGGCACGAGCTCTGTGCGTGATGGAGCAGCAGATAGTCAGGATGACCTCAAGTTCCCAGTGGATTGCCGGTTCCCTACCTGTCATGTACCTGGGTGTATTTGAACCGGGATCTTCCTGGTCCCAAAGCTGCAGCCTTACCTGTTGCGCTACTGAGCAGATCTGGACTTTTGGAAATGTCCTCTCAGTGTTAAACATTACCTTGGACTCACTAGCCCCACCTGCTGCCAGCTGTGGACAATTTTTAATCAAAGCAGCCCTTAAAAAGGAAGTGATGCTATCTCTCAGCGCCCGTTTGTGTGGAATAGCTCCCTGGGTGTTGTGACTGCTTTTTGATCCTGATTTTCGTGTTGAACTTCTGCCTGAATTCCTGACTGCTCTCCAGCCTGCTGATTTTGTACTTCACTGCCAGCTCGTGTATGACCTTTGCCTGCCTGACCACTCTCTGGATTTTGATCGTGTACCATTTTGCCTGATCTGTTGCCAACCTAATCTGCCTGACTACGTTTTCGCCTGAATCCTCAGCACACAAGTTCCACTTCGGACACTACCTATCACAGGTACCTTACATTACAAACGGGCCACAATGACAGTGGACCCTGCTGAGATTGTTAAGGCGATTTCACGTCAGGGACAATTGATTGGAGCTCATGAACAGCATCTTTCTTCCCTGGACGCCAAGTTAGATGAACTTTGTACTATGCTTAAATCTTGTTTGCCTGCTTCCTCTGCAACGGTCCAGACTCTGAATCCTACTCCTGCTACGATCCAACCCACCTCTTCTGTACCACCCAAACTTCCTATGCCTGACAAATTTGGTGGTGATACTGAGGACTGCAGAGGCTTTTTAAATGTTTGCCGTTTGCATTTCACAACCCTGGGACCTTTAGCACTTCTTCTGCCAAAGTGACTTTTGTAATTTCCTTGTTAAAGGGGAAGGCCCTGGCCTGGGTCTCTCCTTATCTGGAACGCAATGATCCTGTGCTGCAAGATGCTGACAAATTTCTGGCTTCTCTCCAGACTGTATTTGACAAGCCAGATAGAGCTTCTACAGCTGAGTACTCACTCTTGGACATGCAACAAGGCACCAGGTCTGTGGCACAATATGCTATTGAGTTTCGTACCCTTGCTGCTGAGACTACTTGGGACTCAAGGGCATTACGTGCAGCCTTCCGAAAAGGTCTTGCAGATCGCATCAAAGACGAATTAGTCTATAAGGATTCCCCAGAAGACCTAGAGAAATTCATAGAGCGCTGTGTTCGTCTGGATGTCCGGTATCATGAAAGGTGCCAAGAGAGACTTAGAACTCGCAAGTTTCCTCGGCCAGTCTACCGTTTGGCCCCTAACTTCCAAGCACCACCTCAGCCAGAACCTGAAATCTCAGTTGAACCCCAGACACCTGTGGAACCCATGGATGTAAGCCGTCTCCACCTAACTGAGTCTGAGAAACAAAGGAGGTGTGCATTGGGCCTATGCCTATACTGTGGACTTAAAGGACATTTATTATCTGTCTGCCCTTCCCGTCCAGTAAAAGGGCAGGGTCTAACCAGTGTTGGAGGAGCTGGCTTAGACCTTACAGGTATATCCTCCAAGACCAAGATTACCATTCCTGCAATTTTCCATTTACCCTCTAAACTTGTCTCCTGTGAGGCTTTTGTGGATTCTGGAGCTGCTGGCATATTCTTGGACTACACTTTTGCTAAAAAAAATAATATCCCATTTGTTCCAAAATCTAGACCCCTGAACATTACCACCGTGAATGGACAACCCTTGGGAGATGGCATTGTAAAATTTGAGACTATAACAATCACCCTTCAGGTAGGCGTACTCCACAAAGAGGAAGTTGTCTTGTCTCTTATTGATTCTCCACTTCTGCCTGTTATCCTTGGTTACCCATGGTTACAACAACATAACCCTTCTTTTGATTGGGAAAATGGAGAACTAAACTCTTGGGGGTCGTTCTGTCATTCAAACTGTTTGTCTCAACCCAAAAGACTTCCTGCTTGTATGTTGGCTTCCGTGGCCGTCCCACCTACCTTGCCTCATGAATACCATGCGTTTGCAGACGTATTTTGCAAGCAAAAGGCAGAGGTTTTACCTCCACATCGTTCTTTTGACTGTGCAATTAAATTGATTCCTGGAGCACCTCTTCCCAAAGGAAGGACCTATCCCCTGTCTTTGCCTGAACAAAAATCCATGGAGGAATACGTAAAAGACAACTTGGAAAGAGGTTTTATCCGACCCTCTTCTTCTCCAGTAGGGGCAGGTTTTTTCTTTGTTGAAAAAAAAGATGGGGGTCTTCGACCATGCATAGACTATCGAGGGTTAAATCAAATCACTGTAAACGACTCCTACCCTTTGCCTCTCATTCTTGAACTGTTTGATGTACTTAAGGGGGCTGTTATCTTCTCCAAGCTAGACCTACGAGGGGCTTATAATCTAATTCGAATTAAAGACGGGGACGAGTGGAAGACCGCATTCAACACTCGTAATGGACATTTTGAATATCTGGTTATGCCATTTGGGTTGTGTAACGCCCCTGCTGTCTTCCAACGTTTCATGAATGAAATTTTTCATGATTTCAGCAACAGTTTTGTGATCATCTACTTGGACGACATTTTAATCTTTTCCAAGACTCATCTAGAGCACATCTCGCATGTAAAGCAGGTATTGCAACGACTGAGAGAAAACCATCTTTACGCGAAGATTGAGAAATGCAGTTTCCATCAAAGCCGTATTCCTTTCCTTGGATACATTATAAGTGCTGCCGGTTTCCAAATGGACCCTCAAAAACTTTCCGCTGTCTTGCAATGGCCCCAACCGACCACTTTAAGAGGGCTCCAAAGCTTTCTAGGGTTCGCAAATTACTACAGACGCTTCATCAAAGGTTTTGCCTCCATTGCGGCCCCCCTTACTGCTATGACTAAGAAAGGTACAAATTGCAAGGTATGGTCCTCAGAAGCAGAATCGGCTTTCCAGCAATTAAAAGACATGTTCAGCAAAGCTCCAATTCTTCAGCATCCAAATCCCGATCTCCAGTACATAGTTGAGGTTGATGCCTCTGAGGTAGGAGCAGGTGCCGTGCTCTCCCAGAGACAGCCTAAGTCTGGTAGAATCCATCCAGTAGCATTTTTTTCTAGAAAGTTTTCTCCAGCGGAGATGAATTACGATGTGGGGAATCGAGAACTACTGGCCATCAAATTGGCATTGTCTGAATGGCGACATCTTCTGGAAGGGGCTCCCAAACCTTTTTCTATCCTCACTGACCATAAAAACCTACTGTACCTTCAGACTGCAAGACGTTTGAACTCACGTCAGGCTCGATGGGCTCTGTTTTTCTCCCGTTTTAATTTTGTTCTTTCTTATGTTCCTGGGCATAAAAACAAGAAAGCCGATGCTCTTTCCAGACAGTTTGCTACCTCTGAAGAAGACCAACCTACCGAGCAGTACATAATCCCACCTCACAAAATTGTCGCACAGATCTCTACGGCTCTTTCCCAACAGTTACAAGAAACCCAGAATTGTGTTCCCCAAGGCTTGAAGATACCACCAGGTCGCCTGTTCGTAGCCCCTAGCCTCAGAAAACCTGTACTCCTCTGGGCACATGATGGTGTTTTATCTGGTCATCCTGGTGTCACCATCACTCTTAAGACCTTGCAGCGTCATGTCTGGTGGCCTCATATGAAAAGGGATGTTACTGACTATGTGGCTGCCTGCCCAACTTGTGCTGCTAATAAAGTACCCCGTACATTGCCTACTGGACTGTTACAACCACTTTCAGCACCTCGTCAGCCTTGGACCCATTTGACTATGGACTTCATTACAGACTTACCCAAGTCCGAGGGCATGACTGCTATATGGGTCATAGTGGATCGCTTTTCAAAAATGTCTCATTTTGTGCCGCTCCCGGGATTACCTACAGCGGAAGCACTGTCTACTCTCTTCCTTTCCCATATTGTGAGATATCATGGCATACCTACCAATGTCGTCTCAGACCGCGGATCCCAGTTTGTTTCCCGATTCTGGAGAGCGTTCTGCAAGAAACTGGGAGTAACGCTTTCACTCTCTACCTCACATCACCCTCAAACAGATGGTCAAACCGAACGCATGAACCAGACCCTAGAAACCTATCTTCGACATTATGTCAATGCCTTACACTCCAACTGGTCTAAGTATTTGCCTTTAGCTGAGTTCGCCATTAATTCCCGTTGGCACAGTGCTCTTCATACCACACCATTCTACGCAGCCCTAGGCTATCACCCTCAGACTTTTCCCCTACTTCAGCCTTCTTCTGGTGTACCAGCAGCAGATCAGCGGGTTAAAAATATTCTGCTACATTGGAAAAAGATTCGCTTATTACTACGGAAGTCAGCAGGCAAGTATGCACTTTTTTCCAACAAACGAAGACGCCATATACCTCCATATGTGGTGGGGGACAGAGTTTGGCTATCAACCAAATATGTGAGACTGAAACAACCTTCTACCAAATTGGGCCCTCGATTCATTGGTCCTTACAGAATTATTGCTCGAGTCGGGCCAGTCTCCTATCGGTTGAAATTACCCTCCTCTCTCCGGATTCATCCTGTGTTCCACGTTTCCCTCCTCAAAAAAGCAATTTTCAATCGCTACTCCAGAACGCAACAGCTACCTCCTCCTGTTCTTGTTGATGGACAAAATGAGTTTGAAGTCTCCAAGATTCTTGATTCTAGAAGACAGGGTCGTGGCCTTCGGTATCTGGTTCATTGGAAGGGATATCCTGTCACAGACCGTTCCTGGGTTCCAGCCAAAGATCTGCATGCCCCTTCTCTTATTCGAGACTTCCATGCCTTCTTTCCCACTAAGCCCCGCTAGGCCCCCGGAGGGGTCCACTGGGGAGGGGGCCCTGTCATGTACCTGGGTGTATTTGAACTGGGATCTTCCTGGTC
The DNA here is from genome assembly GCA_029206835.1 of Rana muscosa. Classification (NCBI taxonomy): domain Eukaryota; kingdom Metazoa; phylum Chordata; class Amphibia; order Anura; family Ranidae; genus Rana; species Rana muscosa. The sequence continues at coordinate 912,546,474 of CM055117.1, forward strand.
CCAAAGCTGCAGCCTTACCTGTTGCGCTACTGAGCAGATCTGGACTTTTGGAAATGTCCTCTCAGTGTTAAACATTACCTTGGACTCACTAGCCCCACCTGCTGCCAGCTGTGGACAATTTTTAATCAAAGCAGCCCTTAAAAAGGAAGTGATGCTATCTCTCAGCGCCCGTTTGTGTGGAATAGCTCCCTGGGTGTTGTGACTGCTTTTTGATCCTGATTTTCGTGTTGAACTTCTGCCTGAATTCCTGACTGCTCTCCAGCCTGCTGATTTTGTACTTCACTGCCAGCTCGTGTATGACCTTTGCCTGCCTGACCACTCTCTGGATTTCGATCGTGTACCATTTTGCCTGATCTGTTGCCAACCTAATCTGCCTGACTACGTTTTCGCCTGAATCCTCAGCACACAAGTTCCACTTCGGACACTACCTATCACAGGTACCTTACACTACCCCACGAAGATGACTGCTTTTGCTGCTCCCCTTACAGACACGGGGATAAGACTTAGAACCCGAGGGCAGTTGGCTCTGTACACTTGCAGAGACACGGAGGCCCTCGGCGTGATCTGTCCCGAATGTTTGGGACTGGTGGTCCACCTGAAGCCATTCGGGCATTGCGAGGCATGCAAAGAGTTCTTGTTCGAGGTGGAGCCATCCACAGTAAGGCCCCGGGCCCTTCCCCTCAACTGCCTCACAGGTACCGCTACTCCGGAAGGAGAGATCCAGGCCTTTGCGGAGGTCCCCGTACGCACTGACCAGGGTGACGTGACTGCCCAACCAAAGACTGAGAAAGAAAAATCCGAGGATGCTGCTTCGGTCGCCACAGATTCCCTGCTCCCACCTCCGAAGAGGAAAGTCGGCCTGGTACAGGCGTCCTGTGGTCGTGGTCGAGCTTCACCCCGCCGCTTGCCTGGCCTGGATGGATCCGGTCGGAAGAGTCCTGGACATCCCTGTTCTTCCAAAGGTCCAGGTGAGCCAGGGGCTGGGACTGTGGTGTTGGTTGGAGGTGTTGGGAGTCCACAGTCGGTGGAGCCCGCCAGGGAGGGTGAATCTGTGTCTACTGGGAACTACCTACCTGCAGAGATGTACGACACCTCCGACCTAGAATCGCTGTCGGACTGTGGAGATGATGGTGAAATTGATGAACTCTTTCACCACAAGGGCTGGGACAAAATGCCATTGCTTGCACTACGTGCACCACAGGATCCGCCTATGTCCACAGGAAACAGTACGCCCCGGGCGGAAGCCCCGGAGTTTGCGAGGAAGCCTAGTCCTCTGCTTGTCCTTCCACCACCCGCAGCATCACCTGTTCCGGTAGCGGGAACACAGCGGGCATCACTGCGGGCACCAAGACTCAAACCTCAGGAGGTAGTTAAGGTACCTCGGCATCCAGAAGCTATCGTTCTGCCTGGAGAAGGTGAGCGGGCCACGATGCCACCTTTGGCCCGACTACAGCGGCTCTTTTGTCAGAGGGTTGCTCGTTAATATGGATGGGAATACCCCTATTTGCCTCGGGACTTACTTTTTGAAGTCGAGGTCTTGCGGCAGCGATGGTATGACGAGTTTGTCTGGGAAAAACTCAAAGTGCCTCATGCCCGCCGGTACTTGTCCTGTTCACCATCAGTGTCTAAACAATTCAGGGACTGCAAAGCGGAGTGGATGCTGGGCCGTCACATCCATGCAGACAGGGTGCTTATCTACCGGAAGGATGGAGAGAACATTGAATATAATGTTGAAACTTTTGATAGGCATCTGAAGCCCCTGTTCTTGCCGCATCCAAAGTTTTACTTGTAGGAGACGAAAGACTCCTGTGTGCTGTTGCACTTTTGTTTACTGCAGAACTCCCTTGAACACAAGGACTGTGCCCTAGTTTTTATTTGGGCTTTTCTACTCTTTGGAGAAATGGGAGCTGTTTTTGTTTGTTCTCCCTTTTTCTTCATGCATCAAAGGCAAAGACTTTTGGGGTAGAATCAGAGTAGGGACACAGCCAGAAGAAGGAAGGTTGTCTGGAAGATTCAGCCAAGTGGCATTACCGCAGCACTGTCACCAGGTGGCAGTGTTGCGCAACGGTTGTTTTTTTTTTTTTTACATTTGCACCACCTTACTTATTGGAGTGAGTGGGCCTCTCGGCTGATAGACCCATTCATTCCAAGTCACACAAATGTGTTAGGATGTTGTGTTTTTTTTTTGTTTCCCTTCTGCAGGAGATCCATCTGTCAAGGCTACTGAGTATGGGGTGGTTCTTAGACAGTTATGGGAGGGATTGTATATGTGTACATGTTCAGATTGTTTATTGGAAAGTTTATTACTTTATGTTCCCCTTCCCTCGAGCAGGTCTTGGTACAAATTGGGATTTAAGTTTGAGGGATGGCCTCTGGGGTCAAGCTTATGTTACCACTCCTTGGGAGACATGGGTTTGCGCCAGACGCAGGGGACCAGCGTCAAATCACTAGGGGGAGAGTGTAGCGGGGGTCTAAATCTAGTGGGGGCACCTGGGTGGTAGTATGATCCAGGATGTACCAATCATGAGAGGGTTTAGACCATTTAAGTCGTAAAGGATTTTGGTAGTGTGCTGTTCTCCTTGACCTGTGGGTGACGATGTTGTCCCGAGTCGAGGTAGAACCGCTGCCGTAGTGCTACACCCTTTTTGTCCTGCTCTGGCAGTGGTACAGCGGGGCGGGGAACCTGCTGTGCTGGCTGGGGGGAGGGCATAAGAGGGGGTAGACGCCCTCGCCACGAGGTCTTTTTGGCTATCCCGCGCCCAGGCACCCTTGGCCTGGGTGCTGGCGGTCCCGAGTTCTGGCCCAGGTGCCGATGGCCTGGTCGGAGCAGTGTTGGCGTCCATCTCAGGCACCTTAAGCCTGGGGTGAGGTACTACACCGGAGGCCTGGGGCCCAGTGACTTCGACTGGGCTCCGCAAGGGTGGATGAGTCCGAGGGACCCTGAGGTGGATGGGGCCCGTATCTGAGGCAAGGAGGCCGGAGAGGTTACCCTTCTGAAGAGCACGGAGCAGCATCAACCCGGTGACAGAGGGGCCTCTGGTAACTCCCTTGGAGGGACATCTTCCCCCTGACAGGGGCCGCAACGCAGCAAAGGTACTCCAGTTCATGTTCTCTAGAGTCGCTGGTAGAGACTCCAAAGATTCAAGTTATCTCTCTAGCCGATGGCTGTAGCAACCGCTGGTGAAACCACAGTGGTTTAGATTGATTGTTAGGACTGTGCCTCGACCTGCTCACCCCACCGTATTGAACTGTTTTATGGGTCCCAACCAGTCAGTTGGCAAAGGACTGTTTATTTGTGTGCTATAATAAACAAGTGTTGGACCCTTATCGGTGTGTGGTACTCTGGTTAATGGGAGCGAAGGGAAGTGTCAGCGCAACAGACTTGGCTTTTAAAGAAACACACAGGCCCGAGGAGAACAACAGGTACTGGCCTTCACCTCACCCGCTGCAATGGGGAGGACATGGGCCGTGGCGCATCTCACTCTTGCATATAAGATACCCCTAGACAAGAGCTATCGGATAACCGATTCACGAGAGAAGGGAGTGATGCCGCTACACAAGGAAACACCAAAGAGCCGATAAATATCAAAAGGCATGTGCAGCAAACATTTATTACATTTTTTTTATGTCTACTGTTTTCCAAATCAGCATTTCAGCCACAGTAGGTATTATTAGCTAGTTAGTTAGTTATTATTTCTAATCTTCGGATTTTCTAATTTTCGGATCTTCTTTTTTATTTTCGGATTTTTTATTTTCCGAATTTTTAAATCTTTTGAATTTTCAAACTTTCGGATTTCGAATTCACGAATTTTCGAATTTACTAATTTTTTCTAAATAACAAATTTCGATCATAACGAATGACATGGAAAAAAAACAAATGAAACGAAAATAAATTCATTTTTGGGCAGTGCACATATCCAAGTATAAGCAGCTGACAGCACTAAAATAAATTTGGTAATTTGCCATTTATAGATAAGGAACAGGTTCACTTAAAATGTTTACTTTTAAAAAATGATATTCGATGTGGGGTACAAGAGCGTACATGAAAAGTAATATCGGTACAGAATGTCCCCTCTGGCCAACTCTAGAGCTAAACCAGAGTCCAGCTTAACATCACTAAGGCAACAAATATAATAATAAATGAAGGTCAGTAATAAAGTTCAGCACATAGAAATTAATGTAGAGCTCACTCAGAATTGACATCACATTGTCATCTTCTTACTGTACAGCTACATAAAATCTCCAGTGTTTACCAAAGACTCCTCCTTGGTGTCATAGGCGTGCGCACAGGGTGTGTCCTGGGTGTGCCCAGGCACACCCTAATCACCCCATGCACATTAGTGTTATCACTCTGTGTAGCAGCAGGAACATGGGAAAGATCTCCCTCTTACTGACTCTGCCATAAGATAAGTGTTTATGGTCTTCTCTTTCACTGTGCCGGCAGGGAGGAGTACAATGTGCCGGGGTCATATATATGTAGATACATACACACGCATGTGTTTTTGAGCTTAAGGGTGAACACCCTAATGCAATAGGCTGCGCACACCTATGCTTGGTGTGTATTTATATAGACCTTCGCCACGTTGCCACAATGGCCAACAAATCATTTGCTGCATTTATAAAGCACATTCTCCAAATTGAGAACAATTAACCCTGTGCTGGTTCTTTAGTGCGGTTAGTTACTTATTGTACTAGTCACCCGATTTATAACACAACAGAGGCTTTAGTCACAAAGATCTTTCATTTCAAAAATGTCTTGTAAGATTTGAAAATTTTAAGCTTTTGTGACTTTGTTTATTGAGCCTCTTACTAAACCCACATCAGTAAAATCAGTCTGTATATGCAGTAAATCATGCTTGTTATACTCACTGTGGAACCTAAAGGGTTAATCCTGCACATTGTGTATAAAGGCTGTTTGATCCTGTCTTCTCTGATCCTACCCTTCTTCCACAGTCCCCAATCCATTTTTTTGGGAGGGTGCATGTGATCAGAACAGGGCCAATCAGCACTGTCCAGACAGAGGGTCAGGGGTCATGCAGCCTCATAGGACAGTCAGAGCAGAGTGAAAACTCCTCCTACAAGCTTTAACCAAACACTGATAGAAGTCACAAGACTGCTATACTGCTGATGAGAAAACATATTTCCATGTTCTGTGTACTGTGGGAGACCAGATACAGTGGAACCTCGGATTACGAGCATAATCCATTCCAGGAGAATGCTCGTAATCCAAAGCGAGTTTCCCCATTGAAGTCAATGGAAATGAAAAAAATTTGTTCCGCATTGACTTCAATGGCATGCTGCCAGAGGTCGAGGGGCGCCGGAGAGCTTCAGAAACGGCCGGAAAGGCCCAAGGACACCTCGGCAAACCTCGGAAAGACTCCGTTCCCAAGGTTTGCCGAGGTCAGCCGAGCTGTCCTCGGGCCTTTCCGTGCATTTGTGAACGGCGCCGATCGGCTGCGATTGGCGATGTTTGGCTCCGCTCTGCTCCGGCGCCCCCCCCACCTCAGGCCAAACGCGGTACTGCACACCGCTTTGGCCTGAATCGTGCTTGTTTTGCGAGACAACACTCCCAAACCGAGTTACGATTTTTAAAAATACAGTGCTTGTATTGCGAAACGCTCGTTAACCCGCGTAACTCGCAATCCGAGGTTCCACTGTATAGTGAATGCAAGATCGAGTAACACTTTAAGTGTCTCATTCACTGTGTATTCAACACATTTTTCAATAAAAACCTTTGCACATTTGCAAGTCTGAAGTAGTGAATCATATTTTACAACAAACGTGCAAGGATTCCCTTAGGGCCATTTCACACCCTCACATGTCTGCATCAAAAACGCATGGAAAGAAGGTTATTTATTTTGTAAAGCGCTGCGCAAACTAGTGGCGCTATATAAACTCTGTATAATAATAATAATAGAGTTTTCAATGGAATAGTTCACACCAGTGCTTGCAGTTCCAGAAAAAAAGTAGAACATGCAGTGGACTATACTGGAACGCTGTAAAATGCATCAAAAACGCATTGGAAAGCACCAAAACGCACACACATTTTCCTTTTTTAAGGTTAAAAAAAAAGAGGGGGGACAAATGTACAGGACTGATTCAAAACTCACCAAAAACACATCAAAAATGCACTGGAACGCATCAAAAAATTGCATGCAGAAAAGCATCTGGAATGCATCCAGACTGCGTTTCGATCCTTTGCTTCTGCAAAGGTTCAGCACAGGACACATGACTAGTTTTTATTTTTTGGTTCTTTTTCCTTTTTTGTTGTTTTTTATACAAGAACAGCCAGAGCCCCATATAACTGTTCATTGTCAAGTTTAAGAGTGGTTGTTCTATCAATATCTGCAATGTGCCAGTACTTTGGTATGGAGATAATATCTTTTAATTTCTTTGCATTCTACAGTTTAATATTGTTCCTGATGGTTCTGTCCCACCACTGGCAGGTGCTTGCCCCAAACAATGATGGTGGTGATTTTCATCATCTCTCATATCTAACGTGGTCATGTCACAACGTGATCTGTCAATATACTGTAGCAGGCTCTGCAAAGTAGCCAATAATTGTTGTGATTTTGATTTGGCGAAGTCCTCTTTAGTCTGCATCATTTCAAAAGGCAGGAACAGAAGCACATTGCACTCAGTAACCTCTTTGTTATACAAAATAGATACATAGATTCACAATTATCTTTCCAAATAAAAACGCAACATGTACCACTACCATAAAAACAACATATCTGTCATCAAAAATCTGAGATAAGGCCAGGGTACCCCAACATTGAACCAGCACAGACAGCTTGAGACGTCTCCTTTACATTATAATGAAGGTCACTTGTTCATTCATGAATAATTGCCCAAGGAGATAATGTAAAATCCAGGAATTTCTATGTAAGTGCAGGTATTACTAAATACAAAGTTCAAACATATATCCATTCCTTCGCAAACTTCCAGTGTAATAGTCTACTGTGTATAGGTAGCCCACTTTATCCACCTTCCATTGCAATATCCACTTGCAAGAGTTTCTATTTCTAACAAGCTGCATTTGCTGTATCATGCGGCCATAAACCACATGGTATGGGGTACTTTGGCCGCTGCATCACATAGGATTGCCACCTGTCCGGGATTCACCCGGATAGTCCGGGTTTGGAATTGTGTGTCCGGGTTTCAGACCTCCTGAAACCCGGACACATTATTGAGAATGGACTGCGGTTTTCCAAGTAACTGAGTACCACAACCGCCAAGTACATTGGTGTGCGAACAGGCCCCACCCCCAAACATGGACAGGAGAGAAAAGAGGGCATGATATCCTTCTGCTCCTCCTGCCCTTACCCCTCTGTCTGCCCACTCACACCCCAATCCCGGTATTCTGTGCTCAGGAAAGGGATGCGTGGGCTGGAAATTTGAAGCTCAGCAGCCGGCAGATACATCTTGGATGAAAGGTGTCAGTGCTCGAGCTTCCATCCTCGGGTAAGTGAGCGTACCATCCAATATCTGATCCCCCTTCCTCCCTTCCAATGTCTGATCCCCCTTCCTCTCTTCTCTATCTTGCCTCTGAGCGAGTGCGTACACAAAGATAAGGGGGACTCTGGTGTAAGGGGGGCTTTGGGAACCCTGATTTAAGGGGAAATGCTGGGAACTCTGAAGTAAGTGGGAGCTTTGGTTAGCAGAAACCCCCTTACATCAGAGTTCTTCTTTACACCAGAGTCCACAGCGTTCCCCCTTAAAATAAATTGGCGTACGGCGATAAAGTGTTCGGGTTTGGCTTTAAGAAAAGGTGGCAACCCTAGCATCACAGTAGCATGTTTCGCTTGCACAGTATGCTTCATCAGGTTGCTACTGCGCATGCTCAAGGTCCTTTCTTTTTATCTACTTAAAGTGGAACTTCACTCTCCCAATCAACTTTGATTTCTTTTAATCCTCATACTGCTAGCATTAGTACATAGATAAGAAAGTATGTCATATTTACTTGTTTTAAGCTTATATTTTTTTAAATTTCTTCAGTTACTTCCTGGTTTCTTGCCTAGGAAAATGATGTCATATATATCCCAGGAGACTTTAGGAGAGGAGGAGGGGCTTTCTCAGCTAAGCACACTCTCCTGCATGCATGCTTGAGCTAAGGGCAGATGGATTCCACGAGGTAAATGCTACATGAATCATTTGCCCTTACTCAAGATGGCCATGGCCAGAAATAGTACATTGGTGTTTTTCAAACAAAATAAAGCATGGAGACATGGATGGATGGGGGAAGTTTGTTTTCATTATTAAAAATTAGAGCTGTTACTGATTAAAATTTTCGTGTTCGATTAATCAATTTTTTTTTAAAATCGATTAATCGACTAATTTAGATTAATTATAACGCACATACAGATCCAACTACTTTTAGTTGATCTCCTTGCAGGCCGATTCCCAGTGCAGCTACCAACCACTGGAAAAATGGATAGCAGGATACAAAAAACACACAAAGGCAGCGCTCAATGGGAATAGCATTAAAACTTTTATAGTCGATAGATAAAATCGATGTAGCTACATAAACTGTAAAAATGGTGCGAGTAATACCAAACGGAAGCAAAAGCAGTCATAAAAACATGTAGCTAAGTATGATGCTGGTATAAAAATGTGTACAACGATACCACTGCTGAATCCAGATGAGGAGGGGCTAACATCAGTCCGTCGGCATGTAGATGTCCCGTGAAGGGAACTATCACAACTCCCAGTGGATGGCTGTAGAATCCCAGGTTGATAAAGGGAAGTGATAGAGGGAAGTGTAACAGCCCTTGTGTGTGGCAGATAGTAAGGTCCCGCCGGCATGCAGATATGAAGGCACAGCAAAGGAGTCCTTCAGATGGACACGGCAAGCCCCACCGGTGTCCGTGACGTCACCGGATCTCCGACGGAACTCGGAAGACCCGGAAGCCGGTGGAGAGGTGAGTACCGATCAAAAGAATTTTGATCGATCAAACGAATTTTGATCGATCAAAAAAATGTATCGATTAATTGAGGAATTAATAGTTCATTTCCACAGCCCTAGTTATTACTATGACACATTTCCCCTGTCCTTCTAATCCTATATTAAAATACAAACCAGAGATTATCCCCATTCCAATTGTGGAAAGATTCCCAATTTCAGCTCACGATTCAAACATTTTGGTTGCAAGGTTGAACACTTGTAAGTCCAGGAGCTTTTTCTTTGGTCAAAGTCACCTCTGTGGGATTTATTTCAAGTTGATAAACTCCTTTTACCCATTAGGGGATTTATTATCACTTGAAAATGTTAGGCCACTGGACTCTTATCACTACCTGAACATACATCTCTCAAATGCTCCATAATCTTAATTCTTACCTGCCCTTTCATCTTCACAATATATTTTAAATTGCAGGGACAAATGAATTCATCCACGACTCTAGTATGGCTGTACTATACTATACTGCTTAGAATCATCACAGTTTAAAAAAAAAAAATCCTTACTTACACAAGCAATATGGAGCAACTGCCACTTATAAACATCCCTTTTATTCTGCAACGTTTCTTTCCTGATGGTTGGCATTTACTCCCTAACAAAAGATACTGTAAATGTATTCCTCTCCTTGATGTTACAACAGGCTATGGTCCTACATTGCCAGCTACCACTGTGTCTAGAAGCTGATTTTTAAAAATCTCCTTAAAATTATTCTATTAGGTGTTGTATGTAGTAACAATCCCATACTTCTCACCGTCCTTACTTTACTCTACTCGGTCAGAGGCATATGCTCTTCTAAAACCTTGTCAAATCTTTTTATGGGGAGTGACACACTGACAATTCCTTTGATTTGCTCACAAAGTATTCGATTGACACCATTGATCTTTTTAGCTATCTGTAAGGGAGTAATTCTTCTCAATGACCATCTCGCTAATGTATCATGACTTATAGTTTTTAGCAGGGGTTCAGGGCCGCCATCAGGAATTGAGAAGCGGGGGGTGCTGCCGCCGCAAATTGTTGAGGTCGGGGGGGCTTTGGGTGCTGACGAACAAAAAACAAACAAACATAAGAACGGAAAAAAAAGGGGGGGGGTTGCCATCCGGGGCCCTGGGGACCTCTGGGCCCCTTACAAAAAATATAAAAAAATTATGAAAAAAAAAGGGGGGTTGCCTTCCAGGGCCCGACCTCCGGGTCTTTGGGGACCTCTGGGCCCCTTACAAAAAATAAAAATACAAAAAAAAAATAAAAAAAATATATATATTGTGACAGCAGGAAGGTAAAGTCACCTGGTTGCATCCAGGGGGGTAGATATATTTCTCCCAGATTCAGGCTTTATGCTGACTTATACAACTAGGGTGGAGAGTTGTATAAGCCCAGCTGAGGCTAGTAGGCTCATGGATGACTCATACCTCTAGGGAGAGTGTGGGGCGTCGTACAGACAGGGAGTTGATGAGGCCAGCTGAAGCTTGTCAGCTCATTTAGGCCTCTATAAGAACTCCCAGATTCATTAGGTGTTAGCTCATGCCTGGAACCAGACCTGTGTGGACTGTCTAGGGAGAGTGAACCCCTGTGCGGTGAGAAAAAGCCTGTGTGGCTATTTGCTTGGACATTTAAAACCAGGGACTTAGGGACTAGGACAGCACTAGGCTGATCCCAGTTGTTAGTTAGGAAACCTGTATGTTTAGTCAGAGGTCAAGTTGACCAGGATTTATTTTGTTTATATGTTTCTTTTGGCTTTGCTGTGTTTTGTCACTGTAAATAGAAAATAAACCGCACCTTTTTTTTGATTTTGAAAACCACAACCTCCGTTTGCTGGGCCTGTTTTTGTGTGGGGAGCCCATCCTGGGGGTCACACACACCCGCTGCCGAGCTAACCCCCTCACAGTTGGTGGAGAATGCGGGCAGTTTTTTTTAAGCCAGCATGGAGGAGATACTGAAGCAGCTGGCTCTAGCAAATGCCAATCAACAGCAGACAAATGCAGGTTTGCAAAAGAGCCTTGCAGCTCAACAACAGAACTTCGCAGCCCAGCAGCAAGCTCATCAACAGAGCCTTGCAGCCCAGCAGCAAGCTCACCAACAGAGTCTGGAAGCTCAGCAACAAGCCCAGCAGCAATCTGAGGCCCGCTTCATAGACCTGTTACAGAAGCAAGAGCAGAGACTACAACAAATGGAAGCAGTAATGCAGCAACGTCCGCAGACCAGTGAGGAAAGCCGTCCCACTAATACCGCGTCCTTTGGGGTGAGTCGTTTATTGACAAAAATGACTGGAGAGGATGATCCAGAGGTATTTTTGACCACATTTGAAAGGACTGCTGAAAGAGAAAAGTGGCCTGAGGAGCAGTGGGCTGGACTGGTGGCTCCTCTGTTAACTGGTGAATCGCAGAAGGCTTACTATGACCTAGAGCCTGACCAAGCAAAAGACTATGTGATGCTAAAAGCTGAGATATTGGCAAGGCTGGGTGTCACCCAGGCTGTCCGGGCTCAGCGTGTGCATAACTGGACTTTCCAGCTTGGAAAACCCCCCAGGTCTCAAATGTATGATCTCATTCACCTGAGCAGAAAGTGGCTACAGCCAGAGACTTTGTCCGCACCAAAGATTGTGGAACGTGTTGTAATGGATCGGTTTTTGAGAGCTCTTCCTACTGCCATCCAAAACTGGGTAAGCCATGGAGACCCAGAGACGGCCGATGGTCTTGTGGATCGTGTGGAGAAATACTTGGCTACAGAGAACCTGACGGCCTCTTCCAGAGACACTCGGACTTTCCACCCTAAGACCAGACCATCCCCAGGGGCGGATAAGAGGATTCCAAGGGGTAAGGGTGGAGAGAGTGAGAGGGTGGGAGCTCTACCCCAAGTTTGGCGAGAACAGCCTGGGAAATCAGCGGCTCAAGAGGCGGCAAGAAGGATCGTTTGCTACCGCTGCCGGCAAGCGGGACATATTGCAGCCAATTGCCCGGTTGTGGAGGAACCCATGCAGTGTGACTTTCTGACGGGCAGACGTCAGTCGCTGTGTGCGACAGTCGCATGCACTGCCATTCGAGGAATTGAGAAACATTTATGCAAAATGTGTGTTAATGGTAGAAATGTTGTGGTATTGCTGGATTCAGGTAGCCTTGTGACCCTGATAAAGGCTGAGTTAGTTAAAACAGAGGTCTCTGGGAATAGCAAGGTAGCTGTTATTTGTGTGCATGGGGACACCCGAGAGTATCCAGTGACTACAGTGTGTTTCGAGACCCCCAAAGGTACCCTCTCTCATCCAGTGGGCTTAGTATCTCAGTTACCGTATGACGCCATTGTGGGAAGGGATTTTCCGAAGTTCTGGGAACTGTGGGATGATCCTGAGCCCCCCACTGGTGCCCCTATGTACCAGGAATGTGATAGCCAGAACTCCCCTGAGAGTGGTGAGGACTCTCCGGAATTTCCCTTATCAGTATTGGCAGGGGAGACTCAAGAAACTGGAGAGGAGCCCACCTCCTCAGACGAAAACCTACCGTCTGTGGAGTTTTCTGATCTTGAGGTTCACAGGGAAAACTTTGCCACAGAACAGTTGAAAGACCCCGCCCTAATAAAGGCACGCGAAAACGTAGTGAAAATAGATGGCGAGTTAGTGAACCCAGATAATACCTGCACTTACCCATACTTCAGCGTAGAGAAGGACCTACTGTATCGGGTGGCAAAAAGGGCAGAAGAAACCGTTGAGCAGCTTGTGGTGCCCAAACCTTACAGGAAGTTGGTGTTGGAGTTGGCCCATGGGCACATTCTTGGAGGTCATCTGGGGACAGAGAAAACCCGAGAGAGGGTATTACAGAGATTCTATTGGCCGGGGGTGATGAAGGACATAGAAAATTATTGTTCCTCCTGCCCTGTGTGTCAGAGGTCGGCCCCGATGCCACATTTCCGTAGCCCGCTGGTCCCTCTACCCATCATTGAGGTCCCGTTTGAGAGGATCGCCATGGATTTGGTAGGTCCTATAATCAAGTCCGCTAGGGGGCACCAGTACATATTAGTTATAATGGACTATGCCACCCGTTATCCAGAAGCGATCCCTCTCCGAAATACCTCGGCCAAAACCATAGCCAAAGAGCTATCTCTTGTGTTTAGCCGGGTGGGTATTTGTAAAGAACTGCTTACGGACCAAGGTACACCCTTTATGTCCCGGGTTATGAAGGAGCTGTGTAAATTGTTCAAAGTGACGCAATTACGTACATCTGTGTATCACCCCCAAACCGATGGGCTGGTTGAAAGATTCAACAAAACCCTAAAACAAATGTTGAAGAAAGTGGTGGATAGAGATGGAAAGGATTGGGACTGTCTACTTCCTTATCTGATGTTTGCTATTAGGGAGGTGCCCCAATCCTCTACGGGATTCTCCCCCTTTGAGTTACTGTATGGGAGACACCCAAGAGGGCTGTTGGATATTGCCAAGGAAACTTGGGAAAGTGAGAGTTCTCCCCACAGGAGTGTGATTGAGCATGTCGCCCTGATGCAAGACCGAATTGCACAGGTAATGCCCATCGTGAAGGAACATTTGGCCCAAGCGCAGTTAGCACAGCAGAGAGTGTACAACCGTGGAGCCAAGACCCGTACCTTTTCCCCGGGGGATAGGATACTGGTACTTGTCCCTACGGTTGAAAGTAAATTCCTTGCCAAATGGCAAGGCCCCTACGAGATAATGGAAAAAGTGAGTGAAGTGAATTACAAGGTCAGACAACCAGGAAGGCGAAAGCCCGAACAGATCTATCACGTTAATCTGTTGAAAGCCTGGAGGGATAGAGAGTCCCTAGTCGCAGACACTTGGTCACCAGCTCAAACTGGTTGCGTGATTCCTGAGGTTGGAATAGCAGCCACCTTGTCACAACCCCAACAACAGGAGGTTAAGGAGTTTGTGCTTCGCAACAAGGAGGTATTCTCTGAGCTGCCGGGACAAACATTTGGGGTAGAGCATGACATCATTACCCCGCCCGGTGAAAGGGTGAAGTTAAAACCCTATCGGATCCCAGAGGCCCGACGGGAGGCAATACGGGAGGAAGTACAGAAAATGCTGAACTTAGGGGTGATAGAGGAGTCCCAAAGTGATTGGTCTAGTCCCATTGTGTTGGTGCCTAAACCGGATGGGAGCTGGCGATTTTGTAACGATTTTCGTCAGTTGAACAAAGTTACAAAATTTGACACCTACCCCATGCCACGTATAGATGAGTTGATCGACCGGCTGGGAACAGCCCGATACATGACGACTCTTGACCTCACAAAAGGGTATTGGCAAATTCCCCTGGCCAAGTCGGCCAAAGAGAAAACCGCATTTGTAACCCCAGACGGGGCGTTCCAATATAAGAGAATGCCGTTCGGGTTACAGAATGCGCCGGCCACATTCCAGCGGAAAATGGACCAGATACTGAGGCCCCATCGGAAGTATGCTGCGGCTTACCTGGATGACGTAATTGTCCATAGCACAGATTGGGCCTCACATCTGCCAAAAGTGCAAGCAGTCCTAGACTCTATCCGGGAAGCGGGGTTTACGGCTAACCCCAAGAAGTGTACCATTGGGCAGGAGGAGGCCAAATATCTTGGGTACACCATTGGGAGGGGAGTAATAAAACCCCAACTCAACAAAGTCGAGGCCATCCAGAGTTGGCCACGTCCCAACAGCAAGAAGCAGGTACGAGCCTTTCTGGGAATCGCTGGGTATTATCGGCGATTCATTCCCCACTTTGCTTCTAAGGCTGTGCCCCTAACCAACCTAACGAAGGGGAAAGGGTCGGTCATGATTAAATGGACCCCCGAGGCTGAGGCAGCATTCCAATTCTTGAAACAAGCCTTATGTAGCCAGCCAGTGTTGTACTCACCCGACTTCTCTAAAGACTTTGTCGTACAAAGTGATGCGTCAGATGTGGGGTTAGGAGCAGTATTGTCCCAGGTCTGGAACGGGGAAGAGCACCCAGTCATTTACCTCAGCAGGAAGTTGAAGTCCCATGAGGTAAATTACGCCACCGTTGAAAAGGAGTGTTTAGCGGTGAAGTGGGCTCTAGATTCCCTTCGGTACTACCTGCTAGGTAGGCACTTTGACATGGTTACGGATCACGCTCCGTTAAAGTGGATGGCTCAAAACAAGGAAACAAATAGAAGAGTGAATAGGTGGTTCCTGGCCCTCCAGGAATTCAACTTCACAGTAAAGCATCGCCCTGGCGTTCAAATGGGGAATGTGGATGCTTTGTCTCGAGTACATGAATGCCTGATTGCTGGTGTTCCAACCCCAAGGTTAAAACAAGAGGGGGGGGGGTATGTGACAGCAGGAAGGTAAAGTCACCTGGTTGCATCCAGGGGGGTAGATATATTTCTCCCAGATTCAGGCTTTATGCTGACTTATACAACTAGGGTGGAGAGTTGTATAAGCCCAGCTGAGGCTAGTAGGCTCATGGATGACTCATACCTCTAGGGAGAGTGTGGGGCGTCGTACAGACAGGGAGTTGATGAGGCCAGCTGAAGCTTGTCAGCTCATTTAGGCCTCTATAAGAACTCCCAGATTCATTAGGTGTTAGCTCATGCCTGGAACCAGACCTGTGTGGACTGTCTAGGGAGAGTGAACCCCTGTGCGGTGAGAAAAAGCCTGTGTGGCTATTTGCTTGGACATTTAAAACCAGGGACTTAGGGACTAGGACAGCACTAGGCTGATCCCAGTTGTTAGTTAGGAAACCTGTATGTTTAGTCAGAGGTCAAGTTGACCAGGATTTATTTTGTTTATATGTTTCTTTTGGCTTTGCTGTGTTTTGTCACTGTAAATAGAAAATAAACCGCACCTTTTTTTTGATTTTGAAAACCACAACCTCCGTTTGCTGGGCCTGTTTTTGTGTGGGGAGCCCATCCTGGGGGTCACACACACCCGCTGCCGAGCTAACCCCCTCACAATATATTTTATTTTTTTATAAAAAAATAGGGGGGGTTGCCATCTGGGGCCCTGGGGACCTCCGGGCCCCTTTACGAAAAAAAAAATTATTACAGTTTTTTTATTACAAATTTATTACATATAAAAAACAATACAATTAAAAACATTTGAGCCAAACCCCACAATAGAAAAACAGCATTTGTTGATAACGGAAGCACCGTCACGTGTCTGTTTGTAGTGGAGAAAGGCGAAAACCTCAACCAGTTTCGCGGTTAGTACCGCTTCTTCAAGAGGGTCTGTATAATACATAATACAGTACAAATGAACTAGCAATAACATAAACATAGTAGATATAGAGAAACAACATTTTAACATCATGAATACAGTCAATGTCAAAAAATGCTGATCTGCTCACCGATTTAGGCTCATTGATTGGGCGAAGGCTCAAAAATTACCCCCCGCGGCGAACGAGGGGGACTATGTGGTACTCTCTGGTAAGGATAATTGCATAGTATTAGACTATAACATTAGTATGTGTAGAGTTATGAGGGAGCACCAGGTGACGTGGGTTTGTGATGGTTATTGTTTGTGTGCAATATCATTGTATGTGTGCATGCTGCAAACACGCACATAAGGGGTTATTTACGAAAGGCAAATCCACTTTGCACTACAAGTGCTCTTGGAAGTTCACTCGCTGTAGATCTGAGGGGGACATGCAAGGAAATAAAAAAACAGCATTTTTGCTTGCACATGATTGGATGATAAAATCAGCAGAGCTTCACCTCATTTCAGATCTTCCCCTCAGATTTACAGCGACTGCACTCCCAAGTGCACTCGTAGTGCACAGTGGATTTGCCTTTCGTAAATAACCCCCATAATCTGAAATTAACACACAGGTAGAGACATGCATGCACATGCAGGCTACCACTGCAATGCCCACTAAATGCAGCCTTTTTAGTGCCCACCAAATGCAGCTTATCAGTGCCCATCAAATGCAGCCCTACCACTGCAGTGCCCACCAAATGCAGCCCTACCAGTACAATGCCCACCAAATGCAGCCTACCAGTGCCTGGATCACGATCTCCCGCTGTGCCACGGAGCTTGTATTTAAATTGGCCACCCACCCGGGCGGCCGCTGTAACGAAGCCCGTATGATACATATCACACTGATTCAATTGGATCAGTGTTCCGTCAATCACAGGAGCACTACCAATGCAGTGCCCACGAACTGCAGCCTACCAGTGCAGTGCCCATCAAATGCAGCCTACCAGTGCAGTGCCCATCAAATGCAGCCTACCAGTGCAGTGTCCATCAAATGCAGCCTACCAGTGCCCATCAAATGCAGCCTACCAGTGTAGTGCCCACCTAATGCAGCCTACCAGTACAATGCCCACCAAATGCAGCCTACCAGTGCCTGAATCACAATCTCCCGCTGTGCCACGGAGCTTGTATTTAAATTGGCCGCCCGGGCAGCCGCTGTAACAAAGCCCTTATCATACATATCACACTGATTCAATTGGATCAGTGTTCCTTCAATCACAGGAGCACCTGTCTAGAAAGGAGGGACTTACAGTGCCGAACAATTTAGACCAGAGCTCCATGATAGAGCGGGAGAGAGGGGAGGACTGCACAGCGCGCCCAGGATCCAATCCAGGAACTGCGTTCCTGCAGGACTTGAGCCCTGCCTATGGTGAAGCCAGCTCTGAGCGACATACCCCCTGCCCTTAGTGCACGTGCCCCCAGGGGTATGTGTACCACGGGTTGAGAAACCCTGCTGTAGATGATGACTGGCAGTGTAAAAGAGGAAATTATAGACATGTGCAGCAAGGAAAAATGTGTTTAATTTTGTTCACATAGATTCATTTTGTTACTAATTTAGTTTTGTTGATAATTTTCAAAATTAGTTTAGTTTTATTAAATTTTATTTCATTTATCAATTTCCTAACGAATTCCAAATTTTCGGAATGATTCGGATCGGTCAGAAAATGATCGACCGATTCAAATTCTGTGTGATGAATAGCTGGTTGTTAAGGAGGGGAAAGCCGCGTTCTTAACAACCGATGACTCAAGCTGTCAGCAAGCGCTTCCGCTGATAGCTGAATTGTAAACAAAAGAATGCCGGCAATGAAAAATTCTGAAAATGTACGGCACTGCGTTACTTTAACTGACAATTGCGCGGTCATGCAATGCTGTACATAAATGACATTTTATATCATTTTTCCCTACAAATAGAGTTTTTGGTGGTATTTGAACACCACTGGATTTTTCATTTTTTGCGCTATATATAGCTTTGTCCTGTTTTCCTGCTCGCTGATCAGTGGGTGCCAGTGGACATCCATTTGCCGGCACATGCTGATTGGCTTGTGCTGTGACTAATCACAGCACAAGCAGCGCGCCACCTATCCGTAAGAGCAAAATCATGTATATATATATATATATATATATATATATACAGGATTCTGTGCAGCCAACCTGCACTGTAGTAGTAAAGCTACAGTGCGTGGTTAAATCCCCCAGCCCAGGGGACCAAGTGGATGTTCCATGAACTTGGTATCCTGGGGGATTTATTAAAGATTTTTACATATGTGTACCAGTGGCGGCTGGTGGTAAGTTTTTTTTTGGGGGGGCGGCAAACAGTGCACCCACAGCCACCCTCCCTGGTCAGTCGGGGGTGGGCGCGGGTAACCCACCCCACCCCTTGTCTGGTCCACTTACCCCATCTATAGCGGGCAGCGCTTCACCCGGGCGACGGGCAGTGGCTTCTCCTTCCCCTGCTCTCCTCCTCTGCATCACGGGCGGCTTCTCCTTCCCCTGCTCTCCTCCTCAGCATCATGGGCAGCTTCCGTCTCCTCCCTCCACCTCGGCGGCCAATCGGAACGTTTCTCCTTTAGGCCAATTGGCAAACGGGTCTCAGACCCGCTTCCTGATTGGCCGGGAGGAAAATCAGTGTGAAAATATAATTGCTATTGTCACACAACTGGGTGGGCTCGGAGCGCAGTGCTCTAAACCTGGAGCCAACCCTTTTTTGAAGCCTGTTAGAACCTCTGGCTCTAATCACTTGCTTCAAACCCTCCCCCCCCCATTGGAATCCATGAGTCCCGCGACCTGCATGTAGATTAGGGAGCCGGACACATGGATGGGGTGGCAGCGCCCGTGTGCCCCTAATGGATAGGCCGCCACTGATGTTTACTATGAACTGTATTAGATAACAAGTGCATTCTGCTTGTATGTGTGCTAATTTACCTAATGCATTCTAAGGTTATCTCAAAATTTAAGATAGTGGTTTTAAGAAATGTTAAATTTCGAGTGACACATTTATTCATTTAAGAAAAATCCTATTACCTAAAGTACAATGATTTTCAAAACAGACTGGAATATATGGGACTACAATTGTTGCCATTTTTTTTTTACCATTGTATGATTGATCTTCACATGTCTATTTTGCCATCTTATGATAAAAGAACAATGGCACCCAATGTACATTTGCATTTCCTGTACCTAGAAGCATCATTTCAATATTACCCAAACCATCTCATGTGTATTTTGCAAACATATTAATTCCTGCGTAGATGACGTCTTCAGTGTTTTTATCCAAGAATAATTAGTTCCAACCATTGTTGTCCTCAATATTATTTTCAATTATCACTGTGGTGTGCATAATCAAAGCATTTACATAGAAGTAGAATGCCACACAATAGCACATCGGCCATCGGTATGATGTAATATTAAAATCCACTACACAAAGCACAGGCACATCCAGGGATCTAAGCACAGATAGTAACACACCGTTAAACACACACATAGTACACATCTCTTTCTTGGTGCTGTCAGTGCTATCTTTAGCTCTGACTTCATGCACTGCTGCTAGGATGCATCTCCCTGGTAACGCCGCAGCGTGCTCTATCCCATAATACTCCCATACACTCGCTGTTAGGCAATCATGTGATCTACAGGAAACAAGCGCAGGAGACAGCGCATCCCACAGGGGATAGTGCCTCCATAAACCACACGAACAAATCACTCCTTACTCACAGATCACCAAATACACTTAATGCGACAGGTTTACAAAGACAGATACAATGATAATCTGGATTATATGAAGCTTGATCCCATGATTATCCAAATTCCATCATTTTTGCACAACACAGTTACTCATCACTAATGCAGCTATGTTTTAGGATTCCACCAAATGCAAACACTTAAACACTGTTTCCATTATTTACCATATAATTTGTATCACTACTAACAAGTCTGTATGTCATCTTGACAGTTAAATATATTATATATTATACTGGTATGCTTAATGAGATACATGTTTACGACACTCTAACAAAGACATCTTCCTTTGTCTTCTTATATATATATTATATACCACAATTTAACTATTCTAAACCACAATATATCACCATAGTGTACCACGGGGCTTCTCAACTAGGGTTCCCCCAGAGGTTCCTAAAGCAATGAGCAATTTTCACCTCTCGAAAAAGTTCACACGCGACCCCAACCCCCCGTGTGGGTCGGGTCACATGCACTTGCACCATCTATGGCTCGGGCAACGCTTCCCTCCAGGCGACAGGCGGAGGCTTCCCTTGTGCCTCCTCCTCGGCATCACATTGGCTGTATGTCTCCTTCCTCCTAGGCCAAAAGAATCGCTTATCCTTTCGGCCAATCGGGAAATGGGTCTCAGGTAGGGCCGTCTTTAATGTTGATTGGACCCTGGGCAAAAAATTTCTTGGGGCCCCCCATGCATTTTTTGCTCTCCACCTGCTCTGAGACATACAATAATAATCAGCTAGACTTAAAATCAGTTTACTGTATCAGATCAGGCAGTGATTGCGATTGGTTGCCAGAGGTTACAGCTTATCATTACCACTTACTGACTGTTTTCTAGAGGTTACAGCACACATTACAGCTCACTGATTAGTTGCTAGAGGCAGTGGCGTAGCATGGGTTGTCAGCGCCCGGGGCAGGGCAAGAGATTTGCACCCCCTAACCCGCAGATTTTTAGCACTCATTGAGTCCCTTCCACTAGTACAGTAGTACTGACCAACCTGACTCCTACACCGACCTACCTGATCACTATACTAACCTACCTGATTCCTACACTGACCACTAAACTGACCTATCTGATTGCTATACTGACCACTACACTGACCTACCTGATTCCTATACTGACCAACCTGATTCCTACACTGACCACTAAACTGACCTATCTGATTGCTATACTGACCACTACACTGACCTACCTGATTCCTATACTGACCAACCTGATTCCTACACTGACCACTAAACTGACCTATCTGATTGCTATACTGACCTGCCCTCCTCCTTCCTCCCAGTCTCCGCATGGTCAGAATCCTTGGGATCATCATGGATGGTCTTCAGTGTTCATTTACTCACTGCTGTGTCAGTGTCATCGCTGGAGCCTAAACCGGGACTGCACCGCAACTTCTTTCTCATAGTGAAGCGGAAGAGCTCACAGTCTCCTAGACAGCATAGTGTAGGAGAAGAGCTGCAGGTAACCTGCCGCCTGCCGCTGCGCCCCTCTAAATTTTGCGCCCGGGGCAACCCCCCCCTGGCCCCCCACACGCTACGCCACTGGCTAGAGGTTACAGCACATGAATTCTTCTTGATAATTGGTTGCTAGAGATTACTGTACAGTAATACTGCTCACTGATTGGTTGCTAGAGATAACAGCACATCATCTCTTCACTGCAGAGGGGCATGATATACATATTAATGCCGCCTTTATTTACATATAAAATGCCTCCGGCCTCATCTATTTACATATATATATATATATATATGTATATTTATAAATTTTTCAGAATTTTTCAGTTTGTTGGCACCCCCCAAAAAATTTTGAGCACCAGCCGCCACTGATGACTAATATCTGTTATGTTGACTCTTTTTATATCAGTTCGGTTGCTCAGAAATACATTACAGTTTCAAATATATTTGTAGCTCCTGCTATTTACATATGATAGATGGTTATTTACATGTAAACACAGGGTCTGCAGGTGAGTCATCTGTACACAACAATAGGGCAGACCTAGGTAGCATTAGTAGCAGCACTTCACACTGAGATATCAGGACACAGCAAACTTCAAGGGACACAGGAATTTGAACTGAGATAGTTGGCAAGTATCAGGCAGCTGCTTTGGGCCCCACAACAATGACAGGACCCAGGGCAGCTGCCCCTTTTTCCCTGCCTTAAATACGGCCCTGGTCTCAGGACCCGCTTCCTGATTGTGCCGGGAGGAGAATCAGTGTGACAATAGCGAATAATCATTTGCTATTGTCACACAACTGGGTGGGCTTTGGGCGCAGAGCCCACCCTTTTTTGAGGCCTATTAGAGCCTCTGGCATTGGAATCCATGTGCCCATCCATTTTTGAAGCCTATTAGAGCCTCTGGCATTGGAATCCATGCGCCCGGCGCCCCGCATGTGTGTTAGGTGGCCGGGCACATGGATAGGGGACAGCGCCCCTGTGCCCTGCATTATGGTTTGCCACTGGTAAGTATATGCGCCTGAAAATTTCTGCATTAAGGTGAACTTGTTGTTTTGACCAGTAGGAAACTGTAATAGAAGATCCTTATAGGCTGCCATTGTTAGCCTTCTTCTGAAACTTCAAATCCCTTGGCAGTCTGTGACATCAATAATTTATGAGTCACTCAACCCAGAACACCAGAAAAAAAAATGCAGCCAGTAAAGTCAGAACCCTTGAACTAGGTCAGTGACACACAGGGGGAGATTTACTAAAACTGGAGCACACAGAATCTGGTGCATCTGCGCTTAGTAGCCAATCAGCTTCTAACTTCAGTTTGTTCAATTACTGTAGGTTTTGCCAATAAAACCTGGAAGCTGATTGGTTACTATGCTGAGCTGCACTAGATTATGTGTGCACCAGTTTTAGTAAATCTCCCACAAAGTATTTAAGCCATTAAATCAGTGTGACATATTTCTCTTGTGACAGGTTTACATGAGCTATATCACAGAATAGAGGGACAAATATCTCCCCAAGAATAACAGCCAAGGAAATATCTGCTCATACACAAACAAGTTACATGACTATCAGCACTTGTCCTCATTGTAGCCTGGCAGTCACTTCAGTGTATTTGTGACATTTTAATTGGGCCTGTTTAGATGGCGATGGGATAATAGGCACCCATGACTGGCGGAGGTGCTTATTGTGGCCCCCTTTGGCAATTGGCATTGGCTAGATAATTGCAAGAAATGCTAGAAAACGCAAACCGTTCCTGTGCTCATTGAACCAATAATGCCCTACCTGAAATACAAAGAAAGAACTTTGCAAGTTATTTGGAACATGCACTAATCTCCAGCTTTCTTCCCTTTTCTGGAAGGACCGATGTAGACTAGGGATGAGCTCGGTGTTCGAGTCGAACATACGTTCGACTCGAACATCGGCTGTTCGATCGTTCGGCGAACATCGAACGATTTGGGCCGTTCGCGCCAAATTCGAGTGACGCGAACGGCCCACAATACACTGCGCCATCGCAGTGCAATCCCGGCGCTGTGATTGGCCAAGCATGCACTGTGACCCCGCATGCTTGGCCAATCACAGCGCCGGCAGCTAGGAGAGCCATAATTGGTCACAGGCAGGTTGCCTGTGGCCAATTATAGCTCAGGGGGTTTAGCACACGCCCCACACTATAAAAGGCCGCCAGCGCAGCGGCCTTGTGTAGTGTGTTCCGGCGCAGGGAAAGAGAAGGATAGGCAGGGACAGTGTTGATATTCTTTGTGCTATTCTTGTGTGCAGGGAGAGAGAAGGATAGGCAGGGAGAGTGTCAGTGTCATATTCTTTGCTAAACCTTGTGTGCAGGGAGAGAGAAGGATAGGCAGGGGACAGTGTCAGTGTCATATTCTTTGCTAAACCTTGTGTGCAGGGAGAGAGAAGGATAGGCAGGGAGAGTGTCAGTGTCATATTCTTTGATAAACCTTGTGTGCAGGGAGAGAGAAGGATAGGCAGGGGACAGTGTCAGTGTCATATTCTTTACTAAACCTTGTGCGCAGGGAGAGAGAAGGATAGGCAGGGAGAGTGTCAGTGTCATATTCTTTGATAAACCTTGTGTGCAGGGAGAGAGAAGGATAGGCAGGGACAGTGTCAGTGTCATTGTTGCTAAGCCTCCTGCACAGTATACACCTGAAGCTAGCCCTTATTGCTGTGTTTTCCTGGTGTGTTACACTAACAGGCATTTGCAGCACTTACAGCGGGCGGAGTGTGCCTCCTGCACATTATACACCGGAAGCTAGCCTGTATTGCTGTGTTTTCCTGGTGTGTTACACCAACAGGCATTTGCAGCACTTACAGCAGGCGGAGTGTGCCTCCTGCACATTATACACCTGAAGCTAGCCCGTATTGCTGTGTTTTCCTGGTGTGTTACACCAACAGGCATTTGAAGCACTTACAGCGGGCGGAGTGTGCCTCCTGCACATTATACACCTGAAGCTAGCCCGTATTGCTGTGTTTTCCTGGTGTGTTAAACCAACAGGCATTTGCAGCACTTACAGCAGGCGTAGTGTGATTCCTGCAAAATATACTCCTGAAGCTAGGCCTTATTGCTGTGTTTTCCTAGTGTGTTACACCAACAGGCATTTGCAGCACTTACAGCGGGAGGAGTGTGCCTCCTGCACATTATACACCTGAAGCTAGCCCGAATTGCTGTGTTTTCCTGGTGTGTTACACCAACAGGCATTTGCAGCACTTACAGCGGGCGTAGTGTGCTTCCTGCAAAATATACTCCTGAAGCTAGGCCTTATTGCTGGTTTTCCCATCTCCCTGCAGGCCATTAGAATGTCTGGAAGGCAAACAATGAGAGGCAGACAGTCAGGAGCCAATAAAAGAGGGCAAGCCGGCTCTGTGTCTAGAGACAACAGTGCTGGTCGTGGACACGGTGCATCGCCATCAGCACGTGGCCATGGGACATGCTTGTCCTTCTTTTCGGCAGCTGGACGTGTTGAGCCGCATCATGCCGAAGACTTGGTAGAGTGGATGACCAAGCCCTCCTCATCCTCCTCATCCTCTCTCACCCAGGCTCAGGGTACTGGCAAAGCAGCTGCCAAAGCGTCCTCTTCCCTGGTATCAATGTCATCATCAGTCACTCCTTCCCTAGACCCACCATGTCCTCCTGAGGAGTCCCCCAAACTGTTTGAGCACAGTGTTGGGTACATGCTCCAGGAGGATGCCCAGCGTTTCGAAGGGTCTGTTGATGATACCCAGCTAGAGGAAGGCAGTAGCGTGAGAGCAGAGAGAGGGGATGCTCAAGAAGGACACCAATCTGGCAGTCATGTTCCAGCAGCTGCAGCATACTGCCAGATTGGCTCCAGTGATGAGGAGGGAGGGGATGATGAGGTCACCGACTCCACGTGGGTGCCTAATAGGAGAGAGGAGGAGGAGGAGGAGGATGAGGAGGAGGCACATCTCCAACGAGGCAGGATGCCCTGGGGGGGCCAGCGTAAGGGCAGCACACCGACGAAATCACACCGCAGAGCTCCGCCTGTGCAGGGCGCTGCCTCTGCCCGTTATTCAAAAAGTTCTTTGGTGTGGGCCTTTTTTGAGTCGAGTGCATCAGATCACACAGCTGCTGTTTGCAACATATGTCTCAAGCGTATATCGCGTGGTCAAAACATCACCCGCTTGGGCACCACATGCTTGACCAGACATATGTTGACCTGCCATGCAGCTCGTTGGCAAGCCTACCTTAAAGACCCACACCAAAGAACAAAGCGGACCTCTCCTTGCACCGCATCAGCTGGGATCTCCAACCACACTATACCTTCAGTCCTCTCTGAAACCTGCACTGAGAGGAATGAAGGTGTAGAATTAGGTGTGTCACAGCCAAGTACTTGCGGGCACTCTGCTAGCAGTACACCGACGTCCGATTCTAGCAGGCAAATTTCCCTGCCCCAGCTGCTGGACCGTCGAAAGAAGTTCACTCCCAGCCATCCACATGCCCAGCGGTTGAATGCTAGCTTGGCTAAATTGCTAGCGCTTCAACTGCTGCCTTTTCAGTTGGTAGACTCGGCCCCCTTCCGTGAGTTTGTGCAATGTGCGGTTCCTCAGTGGCAGGTTCCCAAACGCCACTTTTTCTCACGGAAGGCGATTCCGGCTCTCTACCGGCATGTGGAAGGCAATGTCTCGCTGGACAGGGCGGTCAGCGGTAAGGTGCATATTACCGCTGACTCATGGTCCAGCAGGCATGGACAGGGACGTTACCTTTCTTTCACGGCCCATTGGGTCACTCTTTTGGCAGCTGGGAAGGATGCAGGACAAGGTGCAGTAGTGTTGGAGGTTGTTCCACCGCCACACCTCCAAAATGCTACTACTGGTTGTGACACACCTCTGTCCTCCACCCCCTCCTCTTCTTCTTCCTCCATGGCCTCTTCCTGTGCTTTGTCCTCGGAACCAGCGGTGCTCCGTAGGCGTTCAAGGGGCTACGCAAGTACGCAGGCAAAAAGATGCCATGCCGTGCTTGCGCTGGTGTGTTTGGGGGACAGGAGCCACACTGGGGCAGAGGTTCTGTCTGCTCTGCAGGGGCAGGCCGAGAGGTGGTTGACGCCACGCCAGCTTAAGCCAGGAATGGTGGTTTGCGACAATGGCACCAACCTCCTCTCCGCCCTCCGACAGGGACAACTGACCCATGTGCCCTGTGTGGCTCACGTCCTTAACCTGGTGGTGCAGCGGTTCTTGGGCAGGTACCCGGGCTTACAGGATGTCCTGAGGCAGGCCAGGAAAGTCTGTGTGCATTTCCGCAGATCTTATAATGCCAGTGCTCGCCTGGCTGAGCTGCAAAAGGAGTTGAAGCTGCCCAAGAACCGCCTTATATGTGACATGCCCACCAGGTGGAACTCAACGTTGGCCATGCTGCAGCGGCTGCACACGCAGCAGAGGGTCATCAATGAGTACCTGTGCGACTACGGCACCAGGACAGGGTCAGGGGAGCTCGGTTTTTTTTCACCACGCCAGTGGGGCATGATCAGGGATGCATGCACTGTCCTGGCACCATTTGAGGAGGCCACGAGGATGGTGAGCAGTGACAGTGCATGCATTAGTGACACTGTACCTCTTGTCCACCTGTTGGAACATACGCTGCGTGGAATAATGGACAGGGCACTTGAGGCAGAACAGAGGCAGGAAGAGGAGGACTTCCTTGCCTCTCAAGGCCCCCTTTACCCAGACAGTGTTCCTTCTGTCCCACCCATCGCACAGGAAGAGGAGGAGGAGGAGGATTGTGTCAGCATGGAGGTGGAGCCTGGCACTCAGCATCATCAGCAGCAGTCTTTTAGGGATGATTTACAGTCCCAAGAAACCCGTGGACTTGTACGTGGCTGGGAGGAGGTGGCTGCGGATCGTGTCGTCCTTAGGGACCCAGAGGACTCCGGACCGAATGCCTCAGCTAACCTACGCTGCATGGCCTCCCTGATCCTGCAAAGTCTGCGGAAGGATCCTCATATTCTTCGGATCAAGGAGAGGGACCATTACTGGCTGGCCACTCTCCTTGATCCACGGTACAAGGGTAAGGTTGCGGACCTTATCTTACCGTCGCAGAGGGAGCAGAGGATGAGACAACTCCGGGAGGCCTTGCAGAAAGGTCTGTGCAACGCGTTCCCAGAGACTGGGAGGTTACAAACTCCTGGTCCTGGACAACAAGTTGCTGAGGCTTCGGTCAGTCAAAGAAGGAGCGGTGGGGAAGGTGGCCGTCTGACCGATGCGTTCAGGCAATTCTTTAGTCCGCAGCCCCAAGGTATGATTGGTTCCAGCAACCATCGCCAGCGTCTGATATACATGGTGCAGGAATACCTAGGGGCAAGGTCAGACTTGGACACCTTCCCCACCGAAAATCCTCTGGCTTACTGGGTCTTGAGGATGGATCACTGGCCAGAGCTTGCACAGTATGCAATTGAGCTACTGGCCTGTCCTGCATCCAGCGTTCTTTCAGAACGCACATTCAGTGCTGCTGGAGGATTTGTCACGGATCACAGGGTGTGCCTGTCCACCGACTCGGTTGATCGACTGACCTTCATAAAGATGAACCAGTCTTGGATCACCACCAGCTACCAAACACCTAAAGCTGATATAACAGACTAATTTATTTTCAAATGTCACATCCCTTCAAGACTGATGCTGATGCTGAGAGACTGTCCTGTTATGTTGACTGACTATCCTCCTCCTCCTCAATGATCCGATTGATGATGATAGCTTGGAAGAACATTTTTGTTTCTGGGTGCCGCCACCAGTGGCTAAGGCCCAATTTTTCAGCCCCTGTTTAACAGGGGCATGTAATTACAATTTTTTATGCAATGCTTTGCAGCAGGGCTCATTCCTGCACTCCAACTAGAGTATCTGGGAGAGGTTGCAGTGTCGTTGCACCAGCACCAGTGGCTAAGGCCCAATTTTTCAGCCCCTGTTTAACAGGGGCGTGTTATTACAATTTTTTATGTAATGCTTTGCAGCAGGGCTCATTCCTGCACTCCAACTAGAGTATCTGGGAGAGGT
This sequence comes from Rana muscosa, assembly GCA_029206835.1. NCBI lineage: Eukaryota > Metazoa > Chordata > Amphibia > Anura > Ranidae > Rana > Rana muscosa. The sequence continues at coordinate 912,574,825 of CM055117.1, forward strand.
TGCAGTGTTGTGGCACCAGTGCCTAAGGCCCAATTTTTCTGCCCCTGTTTAACAGGGGCATGTAATTACAATTCTTGATCTAATAATTCACAGCAGGGCCCATTCCTGCGCCCACCAAGAGTAACTGTGAGGCCTTACAGTGTTGTGTCAACACCACCACCACCAAAGGCCCAATTTTTCAGCCCCTATTCAACAGGGGCATGCAATTACAATTCTTGATCTAATAATTCACAGCAGGGCCCATTCATGCGCCCACCAAGAGTAACTGTGAGGGCTCACAGTGTTGTGGCAACACCAACATGTAAGGGGCAAATTTCAGCAGAGTATATACGGCAGGCCCCTACTTTCAAACATCCAACTTACAAACGACTCCTCCTTGCAAACGGAAGGATACAACAGGAAGTGAGAGGAAATCTACCCCTAGGAAGGCAAATTCTCTCCTGTAAGAGTTAATATGGGAAAAAAGTGTCTCCTCTCCACTGATGCTTTATCACCAATTCTTGTTTCAATAAAAACCCCAAATTTTCAAAAAACATTTGTCATTAGGACGGAAAGTGAGGTGAACTGTTCTGAACAGGTGCACACTGCACAGACGGCAAAACAAATGTTACAGGGGTGATAACCCTTCCCTATGTTTTCCAAAAAGCTTAAAAATAGATTTTTTGGCTGGAGCTACACTTAAACAATGTACCTGTTCAAAATTACAAACAGATTCTACATAAGAACAAACCTACAGTCCCTGTCTTGTATTCACCGCCTGTATACGGCTGTTCAGAGTATATAGGGCCTTTTTTATTTTGTGTGCGGGGTTCCCCTTAATATCCATACAAGACCCAAAGGGGCTGGTAATGGGCTGTGGTAGGGGGGGGGGGGGTGATGGGGTAGCTATGCCATTTTTCTTAAAGATTTTCATCCATATTACCGGGACCAGACATTACATTAAAGCCGCAAGCAGTTTTAAATGGCTTTTTTTCCTTTAGAAATGTAATTTTGTGCAGGGACAGTTCTAAACACGGGAAACACGTGGCACTTCACAGGCATACTTTAGACACCCCCCAGGTACGATATTTAAAGGAATATTTGACTTTTTTTTTTCACTTTATGCATCATTAAAATGACTGCTCTAGAAAAACGGCCGTTTTTAAAACTTCTTTTTGCATTGATACATGTCCCCTGGTGCAGAACCCGGGTTCCCAAACCCTTTTTAGGACAATAACATGCATAATAGTCGTTATAATTAGCACTTTAGATTTCGAACATTCGCATCCATTGTATTTAATAGGGTTCTAATGTTCGTGCGAACTTTCGGTCCGTTCGTGGGTTCTGGTGCGAACCGAACCCGGGGGTGTTCGGCTCATCACTAATGTAGACCATTGATTTTGAATGTCCAAAGTCTGAGCCCCCTCAGAGTTGTGCTCCTTTGACTTCTGCCCATATTATTACCCTTATTATGATCCACCATTTTCAGAACATGAACATGCAGAGTTTGATATCACACAGGAACATTTTAGCTTCTTGTAACGAGATAAAGTCATGCCATTGAAGAGCTTGTTTAGCCATACAGAAAGTCAAGGAAATTGGTTTCCATGACAAATGTACAAATATAGTTGAAACTGCAATGTATTTCTGAGCAACATAACTGATATAAAAAGAGTCAACATAACAGATATTAGTCATCAGTGGCGGCTGGTGCTCAAATTTTTTTTTTGGGGGGGGGGGGGTGCAAAAAAACAGAAAAATTCTGAAAAATTTGTGCACAAAGTAAGGTCCATAAAGACATGGATGAGCGAGTTTGGGGTGGAAGAACTTGACTGGCCTGCACAGAGTCCTGACCTCAACCTGATAGAACACCTTTGGGATGAATTAGAGCAGAGACTGCGAGCCAGGCCTTCTCGTCCACATCAGTGCCTGACCTCACAAATGCACCTCTGGAAGAATGGTCAAACATTTCCATAGACACTCTCCTAAACCTTGTAGGCAGCCTTCCCAGAGGAGTTGAAGCTGTTATAGCTGCAAAGGTTGGGCCAACTTGAACCCTACCTGCCTAAAACCTCCAGCAAACGAAACTCAAGAATTCTGTAATGAGCTATCGGATTTTTTTATCGACACAATCGAAAACATTTGTGAAATAATTCAACAGAAAAAAACAACCAACCTCACCGGCCACAGCAAGAAGAGGAAATCAATACAAACATTATACAATCAAAGAAATTTTCGCTGGTCCCGACACCACCAAAAACATCATCAGAAGCCTCCGAGACAGCACATCACCAGATGACATCATTTCTACAAAACTCCTGAAAGAATGTACCGACATCCTGGCACCCACCATAACACAGCTCGTAAATCAATCCTTCAAAGAAGGTATTGTTTCGATCTCCCTCAAGCAAGGCATAATCAAGCCCCTCCTAAAGAAACCCAACCTCGACCCCAAAGACCCAAACTACCGCAGACCGGTAACAAGTCTTAACACCAACTCCAAGATCATTGAGAACAGCTACAACTCCATTTGGACACACACAAACTCTTGGACCCACTACAATCAGGCTTCCGCCCAGGCCATGGCACAGAAACAGCACTTCTCAAAATATGGGATAACGTCCTCGAAGCCGCAGATGACAGAGAATCGTGTCTCCTGGTGCTGCTGGATCTCAGTGCAGCGTTCGACACAGTAGAACACAAAACTCTACTCATTCGCCTTAAAGAAGTAAGCAGGAGTCACAGACTCAGATCTACCCTGGTTCACATCCTTCCTAGAAAATCGTTCCCAGACAGTGAAACTAGGAGCCTTCACCTCTGAAACTCGCGCAATTTCTTGCGGAGTCCCTCAAGGGTCACCCGTGCTCTTCAACATCTACCTCCGCCCACTCCTCAAAATTATTAGCAAACAGGACCTGTGCTACCACTCATACGCTGACGACACTCAACTCTACTTTCGCATCACCGAAAAAAAAGACCGATATTACGGACTAGAAAAATGCCTTACACTGATCGATTATTGGAAGATCCAAAACAGAACTTCTTCTCCTCCACGCAAACCGAAAGACAAAAGCTAAGACTTCATGGACACCACCCACCATCCTTGGACAGACCATTACCCCAAGCACCAAAGTCAAAAGTCTTGGAGTCATCTTTGACTCGGAGATGTCGATGGATGCACAAATAGGATCAGTAGTCAGCGGATCGCACCATCTCCTCTGCCTGCTGCGTAGACTCATCCCCTTCATCCCAGAAGAGGACATAGCAGTAGTAGTTGGAACAATCATCAATTCCCGACTCGACTACGCAAACTCTCTCTACATAGGACTACCTAAATACCAGATTTCGTGCCTACAAGTCGTCCAGAACACGGCAGCCAGACCGGTAACGGGGAAAAAACCCTGGGAATCCATCACCCCTTCCCTGAGGACCCTTCATTGTTTAACCGTAAAGGATCGGGTCACATTCAAGACCCTCTGCCTCACCCACAAGTGCACACAAGGAAACGCTCCTCAATACTTGTGCGAGAAAAAAAAAACACTACACCCCCAAACGCATTCTCCGATCAACCAACCAAAACCTCCTCCACATCCTCAAGTCCCGCTACAAATCGAACATTTGCAGTCCAAGGACCACGGCTATGGAACGCTCTACCCACGGATATCTGCATGGAAGAAAACCATCGGGCCTTCAGGAAAAAACTTAAGACCCACCTCTTCTGAGGGATCAGGACGACACTGGATGGAAATAAGCGCCTTGAGGCGATTTAGTTCGCATTTGCAGCGCTATGTATGTTATTCACTCACTCACTGAACTCAATATATACCCTACAGTCTAAGACTGGGATGCCATTAAAGTTAATGTGCGTGTAAAGGCAGGTGTCCTAATACTTTTGGTTATATAGTGTAATTGTGTGAAGAAGCTGTACTACCTGATTTCACCAGCAGATAGCACTGTGGCAAAATGTAAAAAAATAACTTTTATCCTAGAGCAGCCATTCTCCATCAGAGTTCTGTGGAACACTAGGATTCCTCCAGAGATTACTAGGGGTTCCCTAATCTTTGACTAATTGACCTCCCATCACCTGGAGATCCTGTCATTAATACACTTCCTATCTGAAGCTGGCCATAGACGATTCCGTTTTTTTTAATCAGCCAGCGGTCTAATTGAATAAAAACGGAATGGATTCCCGCAGCCACACAAGTGAGGTGGATGGGGAAATCCTACCCACTGTGCCATTGTGTTCTAATAGTGGAACTCCTACACTGATCAACTGAAAAGTTACCAACAGTCCCGTTAGAGAGGAGTCGATCATTAGATTAAAGTGGTAGTAAAGGCTTTTTTGTAATCCATACCTAAAGGTAAGCCTATAATAAGGCCTAGCTATAGGTACAGTAAATATCTCCAAAACGTGCACCGTTTAGGAGATATTTACTTTAGCAGCACCGGTGATGTCACCGGCGCATGCGCTCTGCGCTCTTAATGGACGGCGTGCCATCCATAGAGCGAGCCGTACCATGACTCCTGTGCGCTTGCATCTGAGTGACGCCCTCGCTGCTCAACCAATCAAACGGCAGCTGCCTGTGTACCCAGAAGGAAGACCAGGTGAAGATGGAAGCCAGTCAGTGGTGACCGCGCACCGCTGGAGGGCTTTATTTTCAGGTAAGCATTTTATAATGTGCTAGTATGTGATGTATGCTAGCATATTATGACATTCATTTGCAGGGAGAAGTTTTTTGTTTTTTTTGCAGTTTACTATTGCTTTAACTCCTTGCGAATGAGAATGGCCATAGTTAGATTGAAATTGGGCCGGTTCAGCAGGGACCAGCCAAGTTTCAATCAGCATGTGGCTGTCCCTGCTTGACAGAAGTTGATAGTTTGATTGCATTCAGCTGCAGATAGCAGGAGTCCGGTGTGTCTCCATTCACCATTTTAGGTCCGATTTCAGCACGAATTTTGGGCTGAATTCAGACCTGAAACAGACCAAAAGACGCACCGGACTCCTGAGCAATTCGCACCGGAGGCGCTGCGGAGATGTGTGAACAGGCTCCATAGAGTGTCGGTCACAATCTCCTGCTATGCGAATTGGATGCAGAGAATACCCACATCCAAGGAGGAGAAATACCCAAAGAGGCCGGACTTTAGAGGCAATGACACGGTAGATAGACAAAAAATAAAAATGTATTTATAATAGACAAAAAACACAGTAACTACATGATTGAGAAGAGTTAAAAAATGTCACAAGATGGAAAATGTGGTCCCTTTTGCGTCAACGCGTTTCGCCGCGAGGCTTCTTCAGGACAACTCAAGGATAGCAAGAGAAAACAGGACTTGCTATCTTGGGACTGGCGGGGTATCTATTAACCCTTGTTTAGAAAAAGTGCAATTATGCACAGATCCAATATAAAAAATGAGAATCATTCACATCTCAATGGTGCCAGAATGAAGTTCAGGGTGCTTCTTATAATGGGGGGTGGCTATACAAAGGAGACATTTGACTCAGCACACCGATAGAGGTGCACAGCATGTCGCTGATTGATTTTGAGGACCTAACTACCCTCATGCCTGGCTGCATTCCATGCTGATAGCTCTGGTCTATCTACAATTGTCCCCATACAATACGTTTTCATATATTCACTACTGAGTGCTCTATCGGTGTGCTGAGTCAAATGACTCCTTTGTATAGCCACCCCTCTTTGGATGGAGGAACAATGGAGACATCCTTGGACAGCAGCATTGCCAATCTAAGGGAAGATTGGAGTTAGACTAGCAGATTTAGATGGACTTGACTAACAAATTAAAGTTGAACTTCAGCTAACCCTTTAGAAGTAGTTAGAGCAACAGGTTTAAATAAAAGATTTAAAACTGATCATTGTAAGCACCCCTGTCAGAAATAAATTGTTTGTGTCAAGCCACTGACACTTTTGCTGGATAACTTGATCTGTTTTATGGAAAATATAAAAAAAAAAAATACTGGCTGGATCACCAGGTGAAAATAAAGGGAAACAAAACATAAAAAAGAAAACAAATGCAGCCACCATGACTTAGGGCTCTTTCACACGGGGCGGATCAGTCATGATCCGCCCCGTGAAGCTCCGCTTGCTCAGCGGGGATCGCTCCGTTGATCCCCGCTGAGCCGGCGGATGACTGGGCGGTCCCCGCACACTGTGCAGGGACCGCCCTGTCAGAGCGCCGCTCTCCCGTATGGGGAATCGGATGACGACGGACCGTAGAGTCCGTTGTCATCTGATCCGCTCCGCCGACGGAAGGAAAAATAGGGTTTTCCTCCGTCACACTTTGGCGGAGCGGATGTCAGCGGGCATGTCACCGCTGACATCCGTGCCTCCATAGGGATACATGGAGCGTCCGTGCAGGTCCGCCTAAAAAACTGACAGGCGGACCTGAACGGACCCTCCGTGTGAAAGGGGCCTAAGAATTGGTAGGGTGAAATATATTACATTTTTGTTTTGGGTTTAATACCGCTTTAAGTTTAGCTGGTTTCTGTTTGACTTTTTCTTTTATTTTGTATGTTTGTGTGAAAATTCTATTTCTTTGCCCTTAAATGTGACTGTCTGGCAGTCTGGTTAGTAATATTATTCTAATTAACATTAATATGTCTACTTACCTCTCAAAAACCATTTCGTTTAGCACACAGAACGATCCATAGACACCTCTCACCTGTTAGTTCACATGTTGCTTAGATACATGTAGCAATTTCTGTACAAGTTATTTTCTGAACATAAGATCACACCACAATGCAACAATACAAACAACATAATGCTGTGGATAAAAATGTCACACCGATCTGTTACATTAAAATGACACTTTGCCCTACACTTTTTTCTCTGCATTCTGCCGTATATATTGACAGCTATATAGATTATGTGCTGGGGCTAGGTAAACGTATACTTAGCGGCTTAAACGAAAAAAACTGTCAGCTCCGGTCGAAGCCGCTGTACTAACAACCCAATGTTAGTACAGCTATCTCCCCCTGCTGAGCTGTTGTGTTCTGACAGAGGGCGGCCCCTCCGCCAAAAAAATTCCGATCAGTGCTCTCTGCCATTGGCTGAGAGTCTTGACCAGGAGGTGGACGGCTGTGGGTTTTCCAGCATGCATGTCTGACAAAAGCCGGCTTCTGTTGGACCTGCTGACGCACACACGGGCCCAATGTCAGCGTCTGCCATTCGGCCTGTGTGTACGGGGCTTAAGAAGTATATTCCAAAGAAAATAAGCACTTCTGCCCTATTTCAGTGGAGTGGTTCAAAAAACACTGCCCATGCCATATTTGGGCACATATTTTAGGACAAGATTCTTTAGGACACCCTTCCTCAATTATTTTTTCAGGCCTCAAGGCACCACTTCTAAAGCAGATTCGTTGTTAGTCAGGGAAAAATGCCCCTTACATTGGTGGTTAGTGAGAAGAATGCCCCCTGAGCCTTCGTTCACATTGAATACAGCTTTGAAATTGTGTGACTTCATCTGAAATCGCACGATTTTAAAGCCGTATGTCAGTGCGACTTGGAAGACATCTGTGCGGCTTCATGCACAGATGTCTATGCAAGTCATACACAAAATCGGCAAAAGTAGTGCAGGAACTACTTTTCAAATCAATGTGGCACCGCAAAGTCGGTTTGAACGCTGCCATTGCCGATAATAGGATGCGACTTGTCATGTGATTTGACCTGTCACATCGCATGTCAAGTCGCTCCGGTGTGAACGGGGCTTAAAGAAGTACAGCCAAAGCTTGTTCAGTCCGTTCTGCACCCCTGTGACCTGTTTTCAGCAGACAGCGGGCCCACTGCCGGCTGATGTCACAGAGCCGGTCCAGGCAAGGGAAAGTTTGTGACCATGTAGTTGGGATCCACCCAGGTGCCTGGACCGGCACCTGGCTCAGCCTCACAGCAAGCCGCTGAGACCCTGAGCCAGATGCTCCCATCCCCTCCACAGCCTAGCGCTCCAGTGTGGGGGCGAGCTGAGCAGACAGTGGTGACCAGTGGAGGCTGGTGCTCCATTTTTGGGGGGGAGGGTGGCAAACAAACCACCCCCCCACCGTTTGGTCAGTCGGTCAATCGGTCAAGCCAATGGAAAACTTTTTTATATTCTTTTCCATTTTTTAAAGTTCCATTAACCTTGTTACGCAGGTCTTTTAACAGTTCTTTTCTGCTCCACATGGCTCAGTATCTAGCCTGTTCAGTGCATCCACGTGAGAGCTAACAAACTCATTGACTACTTAGTGCCGTTGCGGGAACCGCAAGCAATTTTGAACAGGAATTGCACCGTATTCCTGTTCAAATCACATGCGATTCTTCAGCAGTGAGATTTGAGCCATTATTCTGTATAGCTCAAATCCGCACCAAAATCATGGAGGATCTTTTTTTGGCCACACCAGAATCGGATCGCATGGTTGTTCACACCCATGTGATCCGATTCTGCAAATCGCACTGCGTTTTGCAAACAAATTTCTTGTTGTGGTTAACTTAACATACACACCCGCAGCGGCTGAATGGCCAACCACAGTGATCAGTCACTGTGAAGCCCGTCCCTGTATTTTTTTCTGTGAATGGAGAGGAAGATACAACGTATCTTTCTCTTTCCTTGCAGAAAAAAATAAAAGTGTTTGTAATTTTTTTTTAAATAAATAAATGAAATAAAATAGAAAATAAAGAAAAAATACCTAGATCAAGGTTTGATCTAGGTCAGTGCCAGGGTTAGTGTTTGGTTCAAGTAAGGGTCAAAGGTCAATGTCAGTATATTCTGGGAAGGATTTTTTTATTTTATTTAGCCTCAGTACAGGGGGTCCCCGAGTTACGAACCCGTTAGGGACTTTCCTCCTGTTTGTAAATCGGACATTTCCGATGTTTTCCGATGTTCCGTCGAATGCCGTTCTGCGCATGCGCGGCCAATTACGGACATTTCCGCCATTTTCCGAGGCTCCGTCTGGCCGCGTATGTGCAGAACAGCAGATGGACCGCGAAGAACGGCAGAGGGTCCCCGCAGCGCCCGGTTCGTAAGTAGGAGGGGTTCGTAAGTCGGGTGTTCGTAAGTCGGGGACCCCCTGTATCAGTTAGTGTCAGTCTGTTTAAGGTAGGACAAAAAAAATAAAATAAAAAAGCAAAATGCGCACTATAGGTTCTGGGCTGTACTACGGGTACAAATAACATTCACATATGGTATCGCTGTGATCGTCAGGAGCAGGAGAAGTTTATGGGGTTGTTCTTTGGTGGTAGGTTATGGTAGTAACAAGAAATATACAGCTACATTTAAAAAAATATAATTTTTTTACTATTTTGGGAAAACAATCAGGAGCTATCCATAACTATTTACTACCAAAGCCCAATTTGTCCTGAAAAAAAAAATATGGTATAATCCACCTGGATGCACAAAATAGTTGTGATGATATGTACGGTTTTACTAACACATGTCAAAATTGCAAAATTGTGCTTAGGTATTAAGATTTGTTTTACCCTTATGGCCCGTACACACCATCCGGAAATCGGACGACATATCGTCCGACTTTTTTGGCTTAATAGTCACAAGTTGAAATTGAATAGGTTACTAAAGTCACTAAAATTCTCGTACGACAGAAAAAAAAAATCGGAAGTGATGTCATGTGTTATAATATATTTGTATTGTATTTTCGGACGACAACTATACTGACGAACGAAAATCGTACGATCTGGTATCGTACAAGGAAAATTTTCGTGCTTGTCCGATCTAATAATATCGGATGAATTGTCGTGATCGGCTCTCGAAAGCTCTGTACTAACGATCCAATTATCGTACGATTCTTCCCCGGACAATAGTTTTCGTAAGATATTCGGATCGTGTGTACGGGTCATTAGGCGCGAAGGGGTTAATATCAATGGCAAAATTTCACGATTTCTGCCAGGGTGTGCAAACGTTTGTAACTAGCTATATTTGGTTTTGATTCCTGAATTACTGGACAAAAACGATTCCATCACGTCAGGGCCGTCAGAACAGGACAGGCAAAGCAAGCAACTGCTTGGGGCATCGAGCTGGCCTGGGGCCCCAGCAGTCCAGCGATAGTGTGAATTTTCCCGCACGAGGAGGCAGCACTGGAGGAGGAGGTAAGACAAACCCCCCCCTTATCCACTCTAACGTCGGGCGATCGCCCCCCTCCCGCGATCGGGCCCACCCCCTCCCGCGACCGTCTCCCCCTCCCGCGATCAGCCTCAATGTCCCGCGCCCCCCCCCCCCCGTTCTACAACTTTCCTGACAGGTTAAAAAATAAAAATTCAGTAGCACCCTTTCCCGCTCAACAACTTTCCTGGCAGGTTAAAAAAAAATTGAGAAACATTCTGCCTGGGGCCCCCAAACTCCTTCAAACGGCCCTGCACCACGTCCATTTTCAGCCAGTAACAACTTCTAAAGCCTTCTCTTGACATGATTTTGTTGGTTCCTTTATGCCTGATTCACACCTATGCATTTTTTAGTGCATTTTTAGTTTTGTTTTAGTTTTAACATGGTTTCCTATGAATGTAGTTCACATCTGTGCATTTTATGGAAAGGGCCAGGGACTATTTTCTGGTTTTTGGTTCCATAGACTTCAATGGTTTAACCGGTTCCCGACCGGCTCACGTCTTTTTACGGGGGCACAATGGCAGCCCTGCACGAAACCCCGTATGGGAACGGGGTTCCCTTTAAGAGCCGCCAGAGGGTGCAGACGTGCGCCGGCTGCACAGCGATCGCGTGCACGAGAGCCAGCGCGGGGATTTGTGTGTGTTAACACACAAATCGCTGTTCTGTCAGGGCAGAGGAGACATGCCGTTTGTTCCTACTAAGTAGGAACAACGATATGTCTCCTCCCCTAGTCAGTCCCTTCCCCCCACAGTTAGAACACACTGAGGGAACACACATTTAACCCCTTGATCATCCCCTAGTGTCAACCCCTTCCCTGCCAGTGACATTTAAAGTGGTTGTAAACCCACTTTGACAGCATGCACCTACAGGTAAGCCTAGATTAAGGCTTACCTGTAGGTGCGTGAAATATCTCCTTAACCTACACGGTTAAGGAGATATTTGCATTTAAAACCAGCGCCGCTGACGTCACGCGCATGCGCACTAGCGGCCCGGCTTAGTAGCCGGATTTCTGAATGGAGTTAGCCGGCCCAAGCGTGCATGCGTGTGACGTCATTGCCGCTCCTGGGAAAATAACAGCGCTGGAGCGGCGTTACACGGAAGGCAGAGGGGAGCAAGATGGCATCGGCGACGGAGGTGTCCGAGCACCGCTGCGGGGGCTTCGATCTCAGGTAAGTGATTCATAATGAGCTAGTATGCTATGCATACTAGCTCATTATGTCTTTGTTTTGCATGTTGTTTAAAAAAAAAAAAAATAGCGGGGTTTACAACCACTTTAAACAGTAATTAGTGCATATTTATAGCACTGATCGCTGTATAAATGTCAATGGTCCCAAAAATGTGCCAAAAGTGTCCGATCCGTCTGTCGCAATGTCGCAGTACCGCTAAAAATCGCAGATCACCACCATTACCAGTAAAAAAAAAAAAAAAAGCCATAAATCTTTCCCATAGTTTGTAGATGGTATAACTTTTGCGAAAACCAATCAATATACGCTTATTGCAATTTATTTTTTTACCAAAAATATGTAGAAGAATACGTATCGGCCTAAACTGATGAAGAAATTTGTTTTTGTTTTTTTAATTTGGGGCTATTTATTATAGCAAAAGGTAAAAAATATTGTTTTTTTTTCAAAATGTACGCTTTTTTTGTTTATAGCGCAAAAAATTTAGACCGCAGAGGTAATCAAATACCATCAAAATAAAGCTCTATTTGTGGGGAAAAAAGGACGCAAATTTAGTTTGGGTACAGTGTCGCATGACCGCGCAATTGTCAGTTAAATCGACGCAGTGCCAAATTGTAAAAAGTGCTCTGGTCAGGAAGGGGGTAAAATCTTCCGGGGCTGAAGTGGTTAAAGATGTGTATTGAAAAATGCAAAATGCACCTGCACAAGTGTGAATCAGGCCTTACTATTTCTCTATTTTCATTCATATTATAACAAAGGGGTGTTGGGAACAGGGAAATAGATTTTTGGAGTGCCAGCTTTCTAGTTTAGGATTCACTTTTTAATGAGAGTGAAGCCCTGTACACACGACCGGGAATCCCGTCTGTTTGAAAACCGTCGGTTTTCCCAACGGGATTCCTGCCAAGCTTGCCTTGAAAAGCCGTGTATACACACGGCCACACAAAAAAAAACGCAGTTCTTTTGAATGGCGAGAACGCGGTGACGTCAAAGACTACAACAAGCCGGATAAATTACATTCTATGCTACCGCGCATGCGTCAAATTGTTATAGAGCATGCGCGGTTTATTTCCCCTTCAGGTAAGCATACAGACGTCCGGTTTTCTCGGCAGGAAACACTCTGCCGGGAATCCTGACGGGAAAATAGAGAGCAGGTTCTCTATTTTTTTCCGGCAGTTTTCCTGTCGGGAAAACTGATAGGGAGCATTCACACGGCAGGGATTCGCTCTCCTGGCAGTTTTTCTGCTGGGAAAACCGGTCGTGTGTACGAGGCTTTAGGGCAGCAACAAATAAGAAATACGTCCTATTATATCTCTACGGAGGATTATGTAGGCTGCCATTAAATATTATATTATATTATAATTATAGAGACCTCATGATTTACATTCTATGTCGCTGACCTTCAATTACTATAGAGAAGATGTTGTATGTTCAGTATATCAGTGCCGAACCAAACAGCAAAGCAAAGTGACATCCTTTGTAAAAATGGAGAATTGACAATATTTTCAGCTTTGCATTATTATCCATTATAAAAAAAAATCTTGTCACAAGAGTCAAGTGACTCACCGGCCAAGTAACAACAGTCTCCAGGGTATATGATTGCTGCTGGTATAGAAATAGCTCTTGTCTCTAACCAGGTAAATGCTTGCTGCTCGCTAAAGTGCGAGTGTTACTCCTGGAAAGGTAAATGCTGATTGTACTTATATCTGGTGTGCTGCTTCATTCACAGCTCCTCTGTATAGAAAGGAATAATGGGGTATATATAGCTACATACAGTATAATTGGGACAAGCGGCACATGCTTATGCCATGTGCAAATCGCATGCTGCAAGTATAGAAACGGGTGAAACTGGCCCAAAGTATACACATATACATGCAATACTCTCTAGATTAAGAACACTTCTTTGCTCTGTTAGGTACAGATGCAAAGTTATCATCAAAGTGAAGCCTCGTACACACGGCCGAGATTCTCGTCAGGAAAAAAACGTTGTTTTTCCTGATGAGAATCTTGACAAGAAACTTGTCCCGGCCGAGTGTACGCACGTACGATTCAAAAGAACCGCCGTTCTTTTGAATGGCACATACGCGGTGACGTCATTGACTACAACAAGCGTGCGCTCGTCACATTCAATGCCGTCGCCGCCATCTTGCTACACCCTATGCCTAGGAAGCTACCGCGCATGCGTCTATGTCATTTCGAGCATGCGCGGGTTTCCACGGCGACAGGTAAGTGTACACACGCTCGGGTTTCTCGTCGAGAAACAGGCCGACGAGATTCTCGATGAGAAAAAAGACCGCAGGTCGTCTTTTTTCTCGTCGGGGAATCTGGGCAGTTTTCTTGACGAGAAAACTGAAACCCGCGTACACACAGCCAGTTTTCTCGGCAAGAAAACCAGTCGTGTGTAGTGTACGCGGCCTGAGAGTTTCCCTTGATGGCTCTTTCTTCCTAGCACTTAAAGTGGAGCTCTGCCTAAAAGGCGAAGCTCCACTTGTTTTGCTCCCCCCCCCCCATCTGCTGCCACATTTGGCATATTTCGGGAGGAGATTTTGACAGGTACCTGCTCCCACTGCCAGCTGATCTCGCAGCGGCGAAGTCAGGAAAAAGTTCAGCCCCCCTCCTTATTTCCCCACTGCCAGGCCATTCACAAAGTCCAGCGCACTTTGCGCATGTGCATTAGGGAGCCGGCTGTGAAGGCACAAGTTTCCCTTATGCCGTGTACACAAGATCGTTTTTTACCGATGAAAACAGTCCGATGGACTTTTCTCATCGGACAAACCGATCGTGTATGGGCCCCATCGGCCTTTTTTCCATCCGGGAGAAAAAATAGAACATGTTTTAAATTTATCCGATGGAAAAAAAAACGATAGCAAATTCCGATCGTCTGTGTGGATCTCCATCGGACAAAAAACCCACGCATGCTCAGAAGTCGACACATGCTCAGAAGCATTGAACTTCATTTTTCTCGGCTTGTCGGAGTGTTTTACGTCACGGCGTTTGGGACGGTCCGATTTTTAACTGATGGTGTGTAGCCAAGACTGATGGAAGTCAGCTTTATCGGAATTCCGATGGAAAAATCCATCGGATTAGAATCCATAGGAAATCCGATCGTGTGTACAGGGCTTAATTAAGGCCTTGTTCACCACTGAAAATGTAAGTCTCCCCACCTCTTTTCCACAGTCTTTACCTGATACTGGTTATCCTATTCGGATACCAAAGCTGATACTCCTATCCTTGCCTGATTTTTCTTTAGAGGAGATGGCGGTGGCAGCACCTGGCACCTGATTGAAAGATCGGCTCAGGTGAAGACACCGCTGGATTCGTGGACAGGTAAGTGTCCTAATATTAAAAGTCAGCAGCTACAGTATCTGTAGCTGCTGAATTTAATTTTTTTCTGCAGGAGCATCAAGCTTCATATTAAAGTCTTGTTTTTTTTTTGTTTCAAAATAACAAACATGTTATACTTACATGCTCTGTGTGATGGTTTTGCACAGAGCAGCCCAGATCCTCCTCTTCTTGGGTCCCCCGCCGGCGCTCCTGGCCCCTCCCTCCAAACAGATTGCTACGGGGGCACTCGAGCCGAGCTGCTGCTCTTGTGTGTCTATTCAGACACAGAGCCACGGCTCGGCCCCGCCCCCTCTCTCTCCTCATTGGCTCACTGGCTTGGATTGATAGCAGCGGGAGCCAATGACGTAGGCTCTTTAACATGTGATCGGCTGTGTCCAATCACAGCTGGTCACATCATAACCAGGAAGTGCCGTTTATCTGCCTTTCCTCTATTTGCACTAACAAGGCACAAGTAGAGGAGAGCCGATCATCGGCTCTCCTGACAGGGGGGGTCTATGCTGATAATTAGCACATTGATTATCAGGACAGACCCATCAAGGATGCCAAACCGTGCCCACCAGGGATGCCAACCCGTGCCCACCAGGGATGCCAACCTGTGCCCATCAGGGATGCCAATCAGTACACATCAAGGATGCCAATCAGTGCCCATTAGAGATGCCAATTAGTGTCCATCAGTATTGCCTGTCAGTGCTTCCTCATTAGTGCTGCCTATCAGTGCCAGCTATCAGTGCCCATTAGTGCCGCCCATCAGTGCCCATCATTGCCCATCGGTGCCACCCATCAGTACAATAAAATCTCCTGCCCTTAGAACTTTAAAGTGACACTAAACTTTCCTTCTGAGACCCCTTTCACACTAAGGCAGTTTTCAAAAAATAGTGCCTGTAAAGTGCCTGAAAACTGCCTCTGAAGCTACCCCTGTGTAAAAAACCTGAGAGCTTTCACACTGGGGCGGTGCGCTTGCAGGACAGGAAAAAAAGTCCTGCAAGCAGCATCTTTGGGGCAGTGTGGGAGCGGTGTATACACCGCCCCTGCCCATTGGAATGAATGGGCACCGCTTTCGAAGTGCCTGAAAAGCGCTTCCGAAGTGCCACATCACAGACGCTTTTAATCCCTTTTAACCTTTTTTTTGGGGGTTAAAAGCGCCCCGCTACCACCCAATAAGCAGCACCAAAGCACTGCTATAACAGCGGTAAAGCGCTGCTAAAACGAGTAGCACTTTACCACTAACGCCCATACCGCCCCAGTGTGAAAGAAGCCTTATTCTTCAGAAATTATACATGCACATCAACTACATAAAGCTTTACCCAAAAAGGGAAGTTACGCTTTAAATCCTCCTCCAAGGCTGAACCCTTGGAAATGTCTAGGTGTCTGGTACTTCCAGGTATGGGGAGAGCATTTAACCTTTTCTGCGTCTTCCCACAATGCAGTGGGTGAGGCTTGAACGGCCCATCACTAGGCCTAGCACTGTCACATGTGGACAGGAGGAAGGTATAGACCTTCACAGAGCTTATACAGTGCATCAAATGAACACGGGAAAGGTAGGCATCGGAAGGAGGTGGGTGGGCTGTCAAGAAAACCTGTCTCTGACATGTGCCATAATACAGAGGGTAGTTCAGAACAGAGTTTGGTGCATTTTAGGAGTGTTGGTATTTAAAGACTTTTATATTAGCAGAAATCGTGCCATATGTGCCTGTGTGAGTCCTCTACAAACAAGCAAAATAACCTCTGCAGCAGCAAAAATGGACCTCATGTGCTTCGTCTGACACTACTAAGTTCAAGTTAGGTCAGATATAATAAATCCTCCAAGACCACACTGTACTGATGCAGCCACAATACAAGAAAGGCAAAGGAGGGGGTGACAGGTTTACATCATTACCGGCCAGCTAAACAGAGATTACAAGGCGCGTTATGTAAAGACGCTTTAAATGCATTCATATGTAAATATGTGGAAGTATGAGAAGCTTACATGTCACCAGAACAGAAGATGTTTAAAATGAAGCCAGTATAGTGAGAGGCAAGATTTTCAAACACATGGCTGACCTCCTGCCAGTACCTCAACAATGGGTAAAGCTGGATCCTACTTGTCTGTTTTCCAGCATTAATATACATTTCATATACAAATCCCATTTATTGCATCTGCTTAGAACAGGGCTTGACAAATTTGCTTGGAATCTAGGAGCCAGCTAAAAAAGTTAAGAGCCAGGAACGCGCCCCGTCCCGCCGAGCTCGCGCGCAGAAGCAAACGCATACGTGAGTAGCGCCCGCATATGAAAGTGGTGTTCAAACCACGCATGTGAGGTATCGCCGCAATTGGTAGAGCGAGAGCAATAATTCTAGCCCTGGAGCTCTTCTGTAACTCAAAACATGCAACCTGTAGAATTTTTTAAACGTCGCCTATGGAGATTTTAAAGGGTAAAAGTTTGTTGCCATTCCACGAGCGGACACAATTTTGAAGCGTGACATAGTGGGGATCAATTTACTCGGCGTAACATTATCTTTCACAATATAAAAAATAAATTGGTCTAACTTTACTGTTGTCTTATTTTTGAATTAAAAAAAGTGTATTTATTCCCAAAAAAGTACGCTCGTAAGACCGTTGCGCAATACGCCATTGCACATATTGAATTTTTGCAGGGTATATGCACTTTTTTACATAAGTGCACAGAACCACTATTAGGTTCAACACGATATACGGGTCTTTATATAGACCAATCGCCAACCAGACATTTTATATATATATATTTTTCTGTTTGCACATAGCGCCACACTTTATTTATTATTTTTCCTTTACACTATTGTCAGTTGTTGTGTAGGCTGCTAGAAATTTGAAGGTTGGCGCAGTATTTTTCCTATTTTATGACGGTGTGACAGAAAGTATTGCAACGACCGCCATTTTATTCTCTAGGGTGTTAGGATAAAAAATATATATAATGTTTGGGGGGTTCTAATTAGAGGGAAGGAGATGGCAGTGAAAACAGACAGGGGAAGCTGGTTGCTGGTTGTCTTGTCATACCAACGGCCACCAAAAGATGGTGCCAGATCACAGAAGGAAGTATAGGCCTGCAGAAGGCCGCAAAGCCGCGACCTCAATTACCGGCCGGCGCGGCCCGACGCGATCGCGTGGCGAGGGGGCGCACGGAGACACAGGATACCCCAGCTGTGCCGCCCCAGGCGCCAGGTCGTTAATTCTAGTCACAATTGCAACCTGGCGCCCGGGGTTTGTCGAACCCTGGCTTAGAACTGGTTAATGTACCTTTCTCAAATGTTTTCATGATTCTTCATGTATTTTTTCAGCAAAAGGCATGAAGATGCATAAAAACGCACATCAACATGCACTCAAAACACACGTGCATGTGTTTGTTGGGGTGTTCCTATTCATTTTAAAGCCTAAATTCATAAAAAAAAATAATCAGCACAAGGGACATTACTTACATTCAATGTGAAGTGCCCCTTATGCTGCTGGCTGGTCTGTTAGTAGAAATCCAAAGTTCTCTGCCATCTCCCATCCCAAGCACACCTCTGCAGCCGTAATCTTGTAGTTCTGCAAAGATTAAAATGAGCGATGAACATGTGACAGGCACTCATTAAGAGTGCCAACTATGCCCACCCATGCTGCCCCCTTCCTCCATTCATAGAAGCTGTGCTACAGCTTCCATCAATGAAACAAGAACATCTATGAATGGAGGATGGGTGGAAGAAGGGCACATTCATGTGGTATAACATGCATTTCTGCAATGCATGGGAGTTGGGGTACTTCAGCCTTATCCACTACACTAAAACCCTTCCCATTTTTTTCTTAGGCCCTGAGCGATTTGGAATGCAATTTTGCAATAATGCTGTGATTGTCACACAACAAAATGTCTGAAAATTGCGCCAAAACCTGCATGAAAAACCACGCCTAGTTAGTGCCAGAATTCAGGACACAAGCTTCTTTGGCGAGACAAAAATAGGGTAGCCCACTGAAGTGAAGTGGGATGTCCCATGAGCAACACGCGAAAAAAAAAAAAAACGTGAGCTGGAATGCGCATTCCCGCTATATGAAATGTTTAACCAGCCTAAACTGTTATCCAGGGCTATCTTCAGATACTCACTATCCAGCAAATTCAGCATTGTCCTGCTGTGATCAGTTGCCGCAGCCCAGGTTCATCTTTCCCTCTGACGTCATTGAGAGTTCAGCTGCCTCTTACCAAGCAATCAGGCCCCCATGACACACGCCAGGCTCGCTCTGCAGTTCCTGCTCCTGCAACCTCCTGGGATATGTGACGTGCACATCCCAGGAAGCTACAGCAGCAGATACCCATCATTCTCGCCAAGGCGAAAAGGGTGGCGGGCTACAGTAAAATATATTGCAAAAAATGGCCATTTCAGATTGTGGAGAATAGGGAGATTGCGGAGAGAAAAACTGAAGGTCCACTTAAATATCCTCCCAACGCACCTCTACAGTGCACTGCCACACATTTGCATTTAAAAAATGCATCAATTTTATAACTAGTGAAAACCGCACAAATGTGCAAAGAACTATTCTTTTGTTTGTAAGCAGCAAACACAAAAGAGTATATCCTAATATGTGACAATAAATAATAAGTGTTGCGCTGATGTGTACAGTAATAAAAAAAATGTAATGGCAGAACTAAAACCAATAGGCAAATCACACAGAAAAATAATTAATGTGATGGAAAACGTCTGCTTATGACAAAACGTGTTGGGTGGAGCCTCCCCCGAGATGTCATTGCATGCAAGTTTAGCGGAAGTTGACACCGATATGCCGATTTGGTGATTAAGCTGATGTGCACATGTCTTTTTATGCTTGTGAGTGCATCTTGTTCAATAAATGGTGTTTTAAAGTTATCTACACTATGAGGAGAATTTATTATTTTAATTTTACATGATTGTATTTGCCTGCTATGCATCTATTGTATGTCTGAGGAACAGTGTTGGGTAACAACGTCTGGATGTACATGGAGAGTCGTCTGTCTGATTGACTAGTTTGAGCGTATATTGACCACCTTGAATAAGAGGGTCGATGCACATGGTGAGCTCCCATTATGTCTTCACTGTGGTGCTGGGACACTGGTGATTTCTGAGGGGAGGAAGATGATTTTGAAGCGGACCTGTACTTTATTTCACTGTGGACTATTTTCTATTTAATTTTTATTTGGACACTTTTCCAGTGGAATGTGTTGAACCACTTCAATTGATGCACTATTTATTATTTCATTTTTTTTTATTAGGTTTATTCTATTCATTATTATTTTACTTGGAAGTGCAGTCACTGTAGATCTGAGGGGGGCATGCAAGGAAAATGAAAAACAGCATTTTTGCTTGTACTTGATTGGATGGTAAAATCAGCAGAGCTTCCCCTCATTTCAGATCTTCCCCTCAGATTTACAACGACTGCACTTCCAAGTGCACTTTTAAGTGCACTTGCAGTGTACTTGTAGTGCAGAGTGGATTTGCCTTTAGTAAATCAACCCCAATGTTCCTGTGTACTGTATATCAGTAATAGTATATCTAGCTTCAAAAATCTTCTAGTAGTCAACATCAACAATGTGCTGTCTACGTGTTGTCTACATGTTGCACATCCCTGGAGGCCACAAACCTTTTATTTTTGTTCAGTCCCTGGTGGTCCAGCCTACAACAAGGAGCATAATAAGGAAGGGCTGAAGATTTTCAATAGCACAGTACTCTTATGGCATTGATAAAATGTGTTTATGTAGATCTCTGTATTACAACTGTGACTGACATTGTTTATAACACTAAAAATCCAGGCAAACAGCTACACATTTGAAATATGTATGCAAAAGCTGATACCTGCCAAAGGATTTGCATTGCTAGCAATCCAGTCTGAAGATTTACACAGCCTTGCAAGTGTAGTGGGGTCTCTAAATTTAGGTGGGACACTCAGGCGTGTAAGTATGGGATTAGTGGACCACTTGTGTTCGTGGAGGATTGGATGGTGTAATAATCTCCTTGGCCTCTGGGTGGCGGGGTACCTGGAGGCTCAAGGTAGATTTGCCATTACAGTGCTAGCCTTTTTGTCTCTTTCCGGAGATGGTACGGCGAGGGCGGGGAACCCGCCGTGGTGTCGATGGGAGGAGATAAAAGGGGGAGACGCCCTAACCACGAGGTCTTCCGGAGGATCTTTTTCACGCGCTCAGGCACCTTAGGCCTGGGTGCGGGCGGTTCTGGATTCCGGCCCAGGCGCCCTAGGCCTGACCGGAATGGAGTCGGAGTTCATCCCAGGCACCTTCAGCCTGGGGTGAGGTACTGAACTAGGAGGCCTGGGGTCCAGTGACTTCGACTGGGTCCCGCGAGGGTGGAGAAGTCCGAGGGTCCCTGAGGTGGACGGGGCCCATGTCTGAGGTGAGGAGGCCGGGGAGGTTACCCATTCGGAGAGTCTGGAGCAGCATCAACCCAGTGACGGATGGGCCTCTGGTAACTCCCTTGGAGGGACATCTTCCCCTGACATGTGCCGCAGCGCAGCGAAGGTACTCCTATCTACGTTCTCTTGAGTCGCTGGTAGAGACTCTCAGATTCTATGTCCTTTCTAGCTAAGGCTATAGTAACCGCTGGCGAGATCGCAGTGGTTTAGTTGATAACCAGGATAGTGCCTCGACCTGCTCATTCCCCGTATCAAAATGTTATCAAGTCGCAACCAGTTGGCTACTGAAGCACTGTTTATTGTGAGATATACAATAAAACAAGAGTTGGACTGTGATCGGTGTGTGGAACTCTGGTTAATGGGAGCAAAGGGAAGTGTTGACACAGTGGGACTTGATTCTAGACAAAAGCACACAGGCCCGAGGAAAATAACTGGTACTGGCCTTCACCTCACCCACAGCTATGGGGAGGACATGGGCCGTAGCGCATCTCACCCTGTCGTGTGACATACCCCTAGACAAAGGAGATGGGGTGAGGCCGCTACACAAGACAGCACAAGTAGGTTGGTAACCTGACTTTTCTTTTCGGTGGTTATGCAGTGCAGCCTGGTCATCTCTCTGTCCCTGGTCTGTGATTGGACAATAAAGAAGCAACAGCAGACTGCTGAGGTCATCTCTCTGCTCTCTCTGCCTGTTGCTTGTCAGTACATGTGCATGCAGCATACCTAACTGGCTTCCCTGTTTCAGTATGAGTTCTGCTGTCCAGAGGATTACAAAAGGCTGATACTAAGGTCCATGTACACCAGTTTGCTAACACACAGTAATGCATGTAATATACGTGTGCTCTGTGGTGCTGTTCATTGTGAATGGCAACCCATTGCATCTTTCCAGCACACCTGCATTGTACATGCCAAATGTAGTTCAGGAGAGATTAATGGTCTGCTGTGATGGATTAGGCAGCCCATTCACATTGGATTTAACCCTTTTAGCTTCTGTACACACCGGTGCAACTTGACAGTTAAAAATCGTATGTGCCTATGGAACCGTTCAAATCAGTGCGACGCCGACTTGCACCGATTTGTAAAAGGTTCCTGCACTATTTTTGGCGATTTCATGTGTGACTTGCCTTGATATCTGTGCGTGAAATCACACAAATGTCGGCAAGCTGCACATGAAATCACACTGATCGCTATATATATATAATTAATTACAGTAATATAATATTATTATTATATATTTATATTATATCTGATTATATTTAAAAAATCTATCATTTATATTTACAATATACGTATATTATATATATTATATTTATTAATATATTAATTATATAATATTTAGTTATATAGTCTAAATAAAATTTATATTTTGATTATATGATCTTTAATAATATATATTCTTATATATACAATTAATATATTATTATTATTATATATTTATATTATATTTGATTACATTTATATAATCTATAATTTATATTTATAATATACATTCATTATATATTTAATGAAAGTGGTGTTCCAGTCGTTTTTAAGATTATTAAAAGTCAGAAGCTACAAAAAGTGTAGCTGCTGACTTTTGATAAACAGACGCTCCACCTGTCCCACGGTCCAGCGATGCGGCCGCCTAAAGCCTCGCTCCTCTTCTTCTCCTTTCCGTGGCACCGGCATTGCAAGTGTGGGCACCTGGGCACACTGTGCATGCGTGAGTCGCGCTGCGCCCGGTCAGTGGCGGGGCAATCACTGTGCCGTGTCCCAGAAGATTGCAGGGAGGGGGGGGGAGGAGGAGTCGCCTAGGTGGCGAGAGTGAAAGTGGGAGATGGGTACCTGTCAAAACTAGGTACCCATTCCCCCCTCCAAAAAATGACATGCCAAATGTGACATGTAAGGGGGCGAGGAGTGCTTAAAGCGGAACTTCCACTTTTGGGTGGAACTCCACTATAATATATTATTATTATATAATAATTAATTATATTTATATAGTCATAAATGTATATTTAGAATCTATGATATTTAATAAAAGACATTATTATATATACGATTATATAATAATTATATTATAATATATTTATTTATATTTCTATAATCTATAGATTTAAAGATCAGTTTATTCCTTTTATTATTATTATATATTTATATTTATATAATCTATAGATTTAAAGATCGGCTTATTCCTTTTACTATTATTATTATTATATATTTATATTTTATAATCTATAGATTTAAAGATCAGCTTATTCCTTTTACTATATTATTATTAGTATTATATATTTATATATTATTATTATTATATAATTAATTATATTTATATAGTCATAAATGTATATTTAGAATCTATGATATTTAATAAAACACAATATTATATATACGATTTTATAATAATATATGTATTTATATTTCTATAATCTATAGATTTAAAGATCAGCTTATTCCTTTTACTAGACAGGCTGGCATAGCAGTGTGAGGACAGTCAGTGTCCACAACACATTGGCATCTCCGGGGACACATGTGACAGCTGCAGACTCCACATCCTAATTGTCTTTTACCTGGCATGTGGCAGAGCTGTGTGCTGGCCCCGCCCACCCCTCCTGTGTATGGCTCCATCTCCCTCACTCCTCCCCCTCTCTCCACTTGCAGCGCCGCTATCTCCTTCCAGCCCCGCCCTGGGCGATGACGTCAGAGGGGTGCAGGCATAGCTGCTGCGCTCCCCTTAACCTTCATCGCTGATGTGACTTCCTGACCCGAGCATCTTCCCTCCCCCTGCCTGGGCTGTGGTTGGCTGCCTGGGATAATGGATGGCCCCAAGTGATGAAATAATAAGCGGGGGGGGGGGGATGGAGACATGCAGTATGGATGGCTCAGGTGTCCGGGCTGTATGTACTGTATGGAGGGGAGATGTGTGGATAGGAGAGTTGTGCAGGGTGTCTATGGAGGACTGTAGTCTAGGTGCAGAGGGGGGGCATGGGCTGATGGGGGGGGGGGGGGGGTCTTATGGGAAACAGATCAGAGATAATTTTTTCCTGGACTTATAGGGCACACACAGAGAACACAGTGCGGGGGTCCTGAGGACCCGTGTTAATTTCATCGACCAAAACATTTTCGTCACCTAAATTAAAACTATTTTAGTAGACTAAAATACGATTAAAACTAAAAGGGCATTTTAGTCAAAAGACTAAAACTAAATTGAAATTTGACCACTGGTCTGTAGTGCATGTTCATACCTCAATAGCATAAATAATAACATATTCGATTTATCACACCAGGAGTATATAATGAGTTTGGAAATTATAGACAAATGCTTAACCACTTAAAGCGGAGGTCCGCCGAAATTTTTTTTTAACCACTTCCCGCCCGGTCAATAGCAAATTGACGTCCGGGAAGTGGTTTCGTTATGGGGGCGCGCATCGCAGCGATCGGTTGTGTGGTGTGTCAGTCTGACACACCGCTACACCGATCTTGGTAAAGAGCCTCTGGCTTCGGCGGAGGCTCTTTACCACGTGATCAGCTGTGTCCAATCACGGCTGATCACAATGTAAACAGGAAGAGCCGCTGATCGGCTTTTCCTCACTCGCATCTGACAGACGCGAATAGAGGAGAGCCGATCGGCTGCTCTCCTGACGGGGGGGGGGTATGTGCTGATATTTTATCAGTGCAGCACCCCCTCGGATCACCACACAGGACCACCAGCATGCTGCCCAGGACCACCAGGGATGGGCATCCACACTGGACCACCAGGTATGCCCCCTAGACCACCAGGGAATGAATGCCAATCTGTGCCAAGGCAGCTGCCAATCAATGCCCAGGCAGCTGCCAACCAGTGCCCACTCAAAATCCCTGCCAGTGCCCACCCAAAATCCCTGCCAGTGCCGCCAGGGATACCCATCAGTGCCGCATGTCAGTGCCATGTATCAATGCCCAGCAGTGCCTCCTATTAGTGCCCATCAGTGCCGCCTATCAATGCCACCCATAAGTACCCACCATTGCAGCCTTTCAGTGCCCATCAGTGTCGCCTATCAGTGCCCACCAGTACCACCCATGAGTGCCCATCAGTGCTGCCTATCAATGCTCATCAGTGCTGCATATCAGTGCCGCCTACCAGTGCCCATCGTCAGTGCCCATCAGTGCCACCTCATTGACGTCGCCTCATCGGTGCCGCTTTATCAGTGCCCGTCAGTGCCGCCTTATCAGTGCCCATCAGTGAAGGAGAAAATGTACTTATTTACTAAATTTTATAACAGAAAAAAAAGAAAAACTTTAATTTTTTTCCAAATTTTCGGTCTTTTTTTATTTGTATAGCAAAAAATAAAACCCCCAGAGGCGATCAAATACACCAAAAGAAAGCTCTATTTGTGGGAACAAAATGATAAAAATTCTGTTTGGGTACAGTGTAGCATGACCGCGCAATTCTCATTTAAACAGCGACAGCGCAGAAAGTTGAAAACTGGCCTGGGCAGGAAGGGGCGTAAGTGCCTGGTATTGAAGTGGTTAAAGTCAGCAGCTACAAATATTGCAGCTGCTGACTTTTAAAATATGGACACTTACGTGTCCAGCGCGCCCGCGATGTCGGCACCCGAGGCCCACCCGTCACTCGGTCCTTGGATGCTGCTGCCGCCATCTTCGGTAAGGGAATCAGGAAATGAAGCCTTGCGGCTTCACTTCCTGGTTCCCTACTGCGCATGCGCGGGTCGCGCTGCGCAATCCAAATGGCCCCTGCTGTCTTCTGGGACCTGTGTGTCACCCAGAAAACAGCGGGGGGGGGGGGGGAAGTGGCGTAACTCCCTCGGGGGTCTATGCCCGGAAGTGGGTGCAAATACCTGTATTATACAGGTATCTGCACCCCCCTCCCCCCCTGAAAGGTGCCAAATGTGACACCGGAGGGGGGGAGGGTTGGGGGGGAGGGTTCCGAAAAGTGGAGATTCCATTTTTGTGTGGACCTCCGCTTTAAGGACCGAGCCTCTTCCTGAGATTTGGTGTATACAAGTTAAAACATTTTTTTTTTGCTAGAAAATTACTTAGAACCCCCAAAAATTATTAAAAAAAATTCTAACACCCTAGAGAATAAAATGGCGGTCGTTGCAATACTTCCTGTATTTGCGCAGCTGTCTTACAAGAGCACTTGGAAAAAATTCATTTTTTTTTATTAAAAAATAAGACAACAGTAAAGTTAGCCCAATTTTTTTTTTTTACATTGTGAAAGATAACGTTACACAGATTAAATTGATACCCAACATGTCACACTTCAAAATTGCGGCCGCTCATGGAATGGCGACAAACTTTTACCCTTAAAAATCTCCATAGGTGACATTTAAAAAAATTCTACAGGTTGCATGTTTTGAGTTACAGAGGAGTTCTAGGGTTAGAATTATTGCTCTTGCTCTACCGATCGCGGCGATACCTCACATGTGTGGTTTGAACACCGTTTTCATATGTGGGCGCTGCTCACGTATGCGTTCGCTTCTGCATGTGAACTCGGCGGGACGGGGCGCGTTAAAAAAAAAACATTATTTTCTTTATTTAACTTTTTATTTTTTATTTTTACACTTTTTTTTACACTGCCCCCATAACAAGCTGCTTGCTTTGGGGGCACTTGACAGGAGGGAGGGGCCAGGATCACAGAAGAGGGACCAGAGAAGAGGAGGATCCTGACTGCTCTGTGCAAATCCACTGCAGTACAGCAGGTAAGTATAACATATTTGTTATTTTTATTGAAAAAAAAAAATTGAGACTTTACAATCACTTTAAATATCTTTGTTGTTGTCTGCAAAGAATATAAATGCACTTTGTGTGTATGAGATACCTTTGGTAACCCCAATATTACCTTGTAAATGTAGTGGTGACATCATCCTTGTGCTTTACATAACCTGTGCAAAGAGCAGAGCTGTGGGAGGGGCCCAGCAGGCTCCACCTACTACAGGCTGCCTGCAGAAAACTGCAGGAGGGGGCGGAGTCACCCTGAAGAGGGATCAGCAGTGACCAGTCTTTATTAGAGGAAGTTCTACACAGAGGCAAAGTTCCCCACTGGAATATTGCCCAGACCTAGAAGAAATAAACAAAGCACATCAATATTCAAAGAGGAATACACATCTCTTGTATTTAGACAATAGTTGCTTATTCTGGAGATCAGCTTTAGGCTCCATGCACACTGGACGCTAAAAATAGCTATAAAAAACGCCAGTAGCCTTTCAACGTTTTTTAGCGTTTTTGCAATAGCGTTTATTAGCGTTTTTCAGTGTTAGTGTTTTTTAGCTTTTTATTTTAATTTTTTTCAATGGATCAAAAAATGCTAAAAAACCGCTGGCGAGCTGCGTTTTTGAGCGTTTATTTCCTTTTTTTTTCCGCGTTTTGCATTTTTTAGCGTTTTTCCCGCATAAAAACGGCACTTTGAGCGCAAATTTCTTGCGTTCAGAAAAAAGCCCATAATCTCCACTGCTCATTAACGCTAAAAAACGTCCATGTGTGCATGGACACATAGGCTAATATAGAGTGCAGTTTATGGGCTCTTAAAAAAAAAACGCCCAAACGCCAATAAACTGCAGTTTATGAGCTCCAGTGTACATGGAGCCTTAAAGTGGATGTAAACCCACTCTCATCCTTTCTAAACTACTGCCATAGTGCTGATCTATAAGGATATAGATGCCTCCTGCATGTATCCTCATCTGTCAAATGTCTCCCCTCTGTCTGTTATAAGAACTGAAAAACTGCAGATTCTGTGGGTGGATCTGTTGTCTGCAGCTTGGTGGGTGGAGTCGTGATGTCAGTACACTCCCCGCCCACCTCTACACTCCCCGCCCACCTCTACACTCCCCTTGTCAACATGCATTTTCTCCTGTGTATTCCTTCTGCTATGATCACTAACATCCAGTCAAAATCCAGAAAAGTAACCACATGACTTCAGAAAAGGAGTGGGGGTGGGAATTAAAAAAGAATGCCTGTCTAAAGCTAGTGCACGAGATATGTAACCCTTTCTTGACTAAGCCCATTTCTGACATTTGGTGTTTACAAGTTAAAATGCGTATTTTTTGCTAGAAAATTACTTAGAAACCCCAAATATTATATATATTTTTTTAGCAGAGAATCTAGAGAATAAAATGGCGATCATTGCAATATTTTATGTCACACAGTATTTGCGCAGCTGTGTTTTAAACGCAACTTTTTTGGAAAAATTAACTTTCATGAATTTAAAAAAAATGTAAAAGCAAAGTTAGTCCAATTTTTTTGTATAATGTGAAAGATGATGTTAAGCCGAGTAAATAGATACCAAACACGTCATGCTTTATAATTGCCCGCACTCGTGGAATGGCGACAAACTACGGTACCTTAAAATCTCCATAGGCGACGCTTTAATTTTTTTTTTTACGGCTACTAGGTTAGAGTTACAGAGGAGGTCTATAATTGTTGCTCTCGCTCTGACGATCGCGGCGATACCTCACATGTGTGATTTGAACGCCGTTTTCATATGCGGGCGCGACTTCCGTATGCGTTTTCTTTGCTGTGCGAGCTCGCGGGGACAGGGGCGCTTACAATTTTTTGGTTTTTTTTCTTATTTATTTTATTTATTTTTATAATTAAAAATAGTGTTTTTTTTTAAAAATAAAATTTTGATCACTTTTATTGCTGTCACAAGGAATGTAAACATCCCTTGTGACAGTAATAAGTGGTGACAGGTACTCTTTATGGAGAGATCGGAGGTCTAAAAGACCCCCAATCCCTCCTTTGCACTTCAAAGTATTCAGATCGCCGAAAACGGCGATTCTGAATACTGTGTACTTTTTTAAATTCGGCGCCATTGGCAGCCGAGTAACCCGGACGTGACGTCATGACGTCGCTTCCGTGGTTACAGTGAAGAGACTGAATCAAAGCCGTTCGCGGCTTCGATTCAGTCTGTCTCTAGCCGCCCGAGGTGGCGGATCGTGGATCGGGTCTCCCGGTGGGACGGGAGGCCTGGTAAGAGCGGCGGAGGCGGTGGGAGGGGGGGGGCGTCCCCTCCCGCTCCTCCAGTATAACAACCGAGCGGCTTTTAGCCGCATCGGTTGTTATACCTGGAAAGCCAATCGCCGTCTCTAAACAACGGTACTGGGATGATGCCTGCAGCTGCAGGCATCACCCCGGTATAACCCCCGTAAGCCAAGTACGCATATGTGCGTACACTCGGCGTGAAAGGGGTAAATAACCTGTCATTCACAAAAAGGGGGCAGAACGGACAAAGGTTTTTCTCTGTTTGTCCGTTTTATCTCACTGAACAATAAAAGAGGATTGCTCAGAGCTGGATTAACTCTTTGTGGCAAGACCTGGCACAAATGATAGGAAATCTTATACTCTACATTGTGACAGCAAAAAAAAATTGGGGTTTACATCCACTTTAAAGTGTTACTAAACCCACAACAGTAAAATCAGTCTGTATATGTAGTAAAGCATGCTTGTTATACTCACTGTGGAACCTAAGGGGTTAATCTTCCGCATTGTGTAAAAAGGCTGTTTGTCCTGTCTTCTCTGATCCTCCCCTTCCTCCGCTGTCCACATCCATCCCCTAATAGTTTTTTTTTTTGGTGGGGGTGCATGCGATCTGCACAGGGCCAATCAGCACTGTGCAGACAGAAGGTCAGGAGTCATGCAGCCTCAGAGGACAGTCAAAGGAGAATGATAACTCCTCCTACAAGCTTTAACCAGACACTCATGGAGGTCTATATTTAGTAAAATAATTGCATTTCCATGTTCTGTGTACTGTGGGAGACCTGATATAGTGAATGCAGGGTCCTGGGTTTAGTGACACTTTAATGGTAGATCTACTGGAGCTTGTACCCTCAGATTGTATAGTATATGGTCAGCCTAATGGTGGTAATTCACGCTTCCATTGTATTATCTGATTGATGTGCAATTCAGAAACCGATCAAATAGCCATAACATCCCATTTGATTGATTTAGACTCAGTTTTGATAGGATTCATTCCAAGTAACTGAGCCAATCAGCCAGAGTGGAGAATTACTGATTGTGTTGCAACAATCAACATTTAGATGATTCCGTCATAAATTTGATTGATTGGGTTATGAAGTTGCCTGGTGGATAAAGACATACAATGGATGACTTGCGATCATATCTTCCATCTATCGATTGAATTCCACTTTTCCATGTGTAGCATATCGATCGATTGTGTTGTCGACTATAGATGGATTTTTCCTATTGGGAGAGATTGATTGGAAAATAAATCGATCATTTATCAAAATGTGTATGGCCACTGTAAGAATATATAGGAGCCAGGCACACAAAATGAGAAGCAAAATATCAAAGATGAGTATATACATGGGAAGGAATGATGAGGGTTGTAGTACATGAACAGGTATGAGGAGGCAGAATGGAGATTATACATGGGAAGGAATGATGGCAGTGTAGTACATGAACAGGTATGAGGAGGCAGATCAGAAATGGCTATATACACAGGGTGTAATGATGAGGGTTGTAGTACATGGACAGCTATGAGGAGGCAGAATGAAGATTAAACATGGGATGGAATGATGAGGGTTGTAGTACATGAACAGGTATGAGGAAGCAATTCAGAGTTTCAGAGGTGAGTATATACATAGGAAGGGATGATGAGTGTTGTAGTACATGGACAGGTATGAGAAGGTAGATCAGAGATAAGTATATACACAGGATGGGATGATGAGGGTTGTAGTACATGGACAGGTATGAGAAGGTAGATCAGAGATAAGTATATACACAGCATGGGATGATGAGGGTTGTAGTACATGGACAGGTATGAGAAGGTAGATCAGAGATAAGTATATACACAGGATGGGATGATGAGGGTTGTAGTACATGGACAGGTATGAGAAGGTAGATCAGAGATTCGTATATACACAGGATGGGATGATGGGGGTTGTAGTACATGGACAGGTATGAGAAGGTAGATCAGAGATTATTATATACATAGGAAGGCATGATGGGTGTTGTAGTACATGGACAGGTATGAGAAGGTAGATCAGAGATAAGTATATACACAGGATGGGATGATGAGGGTTGTAGTACATGGACAGGTATGAGAAGGTAGATCAGAGATAAGTATATACACAGGATGGGATGATGAGGGTTGTAGTACATGGACAGGTATGAGAAGATAGATCAGAGATAAGTATATACACAGCATGGGATGATGAGGGTTGTAGTACATGGACAGGTATGAGAAGGTAGATCAGAGATAAGTATATACACAGGATGGGATGATGGGGGTTGTAGTACATGGACAGGTATGAGAAGGTAGATCAGAGATAAGTATATACACAGGATGGGATGATGAGGGTTGTAGTACATGGACAGGTATGAGAAGGTAGATCAGAGATAAGTATATACACAGGATGGGATGATGAGGGTTGTAGTACATGGACAGGTATGAGAAGGTAGATCAGAGATTCGTATATACACAGGATGGGATGATGGGGGTTGTAGTACATGGACAGGTATGAGAAGGTAGATCAGAGATTATTATATACATAGGAAGGCATGATGGGTGTTGTAGTACATGGACAGGTATGAGAAGGTAGATCAGAGATAAGTATATACACAGGATGGGATGATGAGGGTTGTAGTACATGGACAGGTATGAGAAGGTAGATCAGAGATAAGTATATACACAGGATGGGATGATGGGGGTTGTAGTACATGGAGAGGTATGAGAAGGTAGATCAGAGATGAGTATATACACAGGATGGGATGATGAGGGTTGTAGTACATGGAGAGGTATGAGAAGGTAGAACAGAGATAAGTATATACAGGTCCTTCTCAAAAATTTAGCATATTGTGATAAAGTTCATTATTTTCTGTAATGTACTGATAAACATTAGACTTTCATATATTTTAGATTCATTACACACAACTGAAGTAGTTCAAGCCTTTTCTTGTTTTAATATTGATGATTTTGGCATACAGCTCATGACAACCCAAAATTCCTATCTCAAAAAATTAGCATATCATGAAAAGGTTCTCTAAACGAGCTATTAACCTAATCATCTGAATCAACTAATTAACTCTAAACACCTGCAAAAGATTCCTGAGGCTTTTAAAAACTCCCAGCCTGGTTCATTACTCAAAACCGCAATCATGGGTAAGACTGCCGACCTGACTGCTGTCCAGAAGGCCATCATTGACACCCTCAAGCAAGAGGGTAAGACACAGAAAGAAATTTCTGAACGAATAGGCTGTTCCCAGAGTGCTGTATCAAGGCACCTCAGTGGGAAGTCTGTGGGAAGGAAAAAGTGTGGCAGAAAACGCTGCACAACGAGAAGAGGTGACCGGACCCTGAAGAAGATTGTGGAGAAGGACCGATTCCAGACCTTGGAGGACCTGCGGAAGCAGTGGACTGAGTCTGGAGTAGAAACATCCAGAGCCACCGTGAACAGGCGTGTGCAGGAAATGGGCTACAGGTGCCGCATTCCCCAGGTCAAGCCACTTTTGAACCAGAAACAGCGGCAGAAGCGCCTGACCTGGGCTACAGAGAAGCAGCACTGGACTGTTGCTCAGTGGTCCAAAGTACTTTTTTTGGATGAAAGCAAATTTTGCATGTCATTCGGAAATCAAGGTGCCAGAGTCTGGATGAAGACTGGGGAGAGGGAAATGCCAAAATGCCTGAAGTCCAGTGTCAAGTACCCACAGTCAGTGATGGTCTGGGGTGCCATGTCAGCTGCTGGTGTTGGTCCACTGTGTTTTATCAAGGGCAGGGTCAATGCAGCTAGCTATCAGGAGATTTTGGAGCACTTCATGCTTCCATCCGCTGAAAAGCTTTATGGAGATGAAGATTTCATTTTTCAGCACGACCTGGCATCTGCTCACAGTGCCAAAACCACTGGTAAATGGTTTACTGACCATGGTATTACTGTGCTCAATTGGCCTGCCAACTCTCCTGACCTGAACCCCATAGAGAATCTGTGGGATATTGGGAAGAGAAAGTTGAGAGACGCAAGACCCAGCACTCTGGATGAGCTTAAGGCCGCTATCGAAGCATCCTGGGCCTCCATAACACCTCAGCAGTGCCACAGGCTGGTTGCCTCCATGCCACGCCGCATTGAAGCGGTCATTTCTGCAAAAGGATTCCCGACCAAGTATTGAGTGCATAACTGAACATAATTATTTGAAGGTTGACTTTTTTTTGTATTAAAAACACTTTTCTTTTATTGGTCGGATCAAATATGCTAATTTTTTGAGATAGGAATTTTGGGTTGTCATGAGCTGTATGCCAAAATCATCAATATTAAAACAAGAAAAGGCTTGAACTACTTCAGTTGTGTGTAATGAATCTAAAATATATGAAAGTCTAATGTTTATCAGTACATTACAGAAAATAATGAACTTTATCACAATATGCTAATTTTTTGAGAAGGACCTGTACACAGGATGAGATGATGAGGGTTGTAGTACATGGAGAGGTATGAGAAGGTAGATCAGAGATAAGTATATACACAGGATGGGATGATGGGGGTTGTAGTACATGGAGAGGTATGAGAAGGTAGATCAGAGATGAGTATATACACAGGATGAGATGATGGGTGTTGTAGTACATGGACAGGTATGAGAAGGTAGATCAGAGATAAGTATATACACAGGATGGGATGATGGGGGTTGTAGTACATGGAGAGGTATGAGAAGGTAGATCAGAGATAAGTATATACACAGGATGAGATGATGAGGGTTGTAGGACATGGAGAGGTATGAGAAGGTAGATCAGAGATAAGTATATACACAGGATGGGATGATGGGTGTTGTAGTACATGGACAGGTATGAGAAGGTAGATCAGAGATAAGTATATACACAGGATGGGATGATGAGGGTTGTAGTACATGGACAGGTATGAGAAGGTAGATCAGAGATAAGTATATACACAGGATGGGATGATGAGGGTTGTAGTACATGGACAGGTATGAGAAGGTAGATCAGAGATAAGTATATACACAGGATGGGATGATGAGGGTTGTAGTACATGGAGAGGTATGAGAAGGTAGATCAGAGATAAGTATATACACAGGATGAGATGATGAGGGTTGTAGTACATGGAGAGGTATGAGAAGGTAGATCAGAGATAAGTATATACACAGGATGGGATGATGGGGGTTGTAGTACATGGAGAGGTATGAGAAGGTAGAACAGAGATAAGTATATACACAGGATGGGATGATGGGTGTTGTAGTACATGGACAGGTATGAGAAGGTAGATCAGAGATAAGTATATACACAGGATGGGATGATGAGGGTTGTAGTACATGGAGAGGTATGAGAAGGTAGATCAGAGATAAGTATATACACAGGATGAGATGAGGGGTGTTGTAGTACATGGACAGGTATGAGAAGGTAGATCAGAGATAAGTATATACACAGGATGAGATGATGAGGGTTGTAGTACATGGAGAGGTATGAGAAGGTAGATCAGAGATAAGTATATACACAGGATGGGATGATGAGGGTTGTAGTACATGGAGAGGTATGAGAAGGTAGATCAGAGATAAGTATATACACAGGATGAGATGATGAGGGTTGTAGTACATGGAGAGGTATGAGAAGGTAGATCAGAGATAAGTATATACACAGGATGGGATGATGAGGGTTGTAGTACATGGACAGGTATGAGAAGATAGATCAGAGATAAGTATATACACAGGACGAGATGATGAGGGTTGTAGTACATGGAGAGGTATGAGAAGGTAGATCAGAGATAAGTATATACACAGGATGGGATGATGAGGGTTGTAGTACATGGAGAGGTATGAGAAGGTAGATCAGAGATAAGTATATACACAGGATGAGATGAGGGGTGTTGTAGTACATGGACAGGTATGAGAAGGTAGATCAGAGATAAGTATATACACAGGATGAGATGATGAGGGTTGTAGTACATGGAGAGGTATGAGAAGGTAGATCAGAGATAAGTATATACACAGGATGGGATGATGAGGGTTGTAGTACATGGACAGGTATGAGAAGGTAGATCAGAGATAAGTATATACACAGGATGGGATGATGGGTGTTGTAGTACATGGAGAGGTATGAGAAGGTAGATCAGAGATAATTATATACACAGGATGAGATGATGAGGGTTGTAGTACATGGAGAGGTATGAGAAGGTAGATCAGAGATAAGTATATACACAGGATGGGATGATGGGGGTTGTAGTACGTGGACAGGTATGAGAAGGTAGATCAGAGATAAGTATATACACAGGATGAGATGATGAGGTTTGTAGTACATGGAGAGGTATGAGAAGGTAGATCAGAGATAAGTATATACACAGGATGGGATGATGAGGGTTGTAGTACATGGACAGGTATGAGAAGGTAGATCAGAGATAAGTATATACACAGGATGAGATGATGGGTGTTGTAGTACATGGACAGGTATGAGAAGGTAGATCAGAGATGAGTATATACACAGGATGGGATGATGGGTGTTGTAGTACATGGAGAGGTATGAGAAGGTAGATCAGAGATAAGTATATACACAGGATGGGATGATGAGGGTTGTAGTACATGGACAGGTATGAGAAGATAGATCAGAGATAAGTATATACACAGGATGGGATGATGAGGGTTGTAGTACATGGAGAGGTATGAGAATGTAGATCAGAGATAAGTATATACACAGGATGGGATGATGAGGGTTGTAGTACATGGACAGGTATGAGAAGATAGATCAGAGATAAGTATATACACAGGATGGGATGATGAGGGTTGTAGTACATGGACAGGTATGAGAAGGTAGATCAGAGATAAGTATATACACAGGATGGGATGATGGGGGTTGTAGTACATGGAGAGGTATGAGAAGGTAGATCAGAGATGAGTATATACACAGGATGGGATGATGGGGGTTGTAGTACATGGAGAGGTATGAGAAGGTAGATCAGAGATGAGTATATGCACAGGATGGGATGATGGGGGTTGTAGTACATGGAGAGGTATGAGAAGGTAGATAAGAGATAAGTATATACACAGGATGGGATGATGGGGGTTGTAGTACATGGAGAGGTATGAGAAGGTAGATCAGAGATGAGTATATACACAGGATGGGATGATGGGGGTTGTAGTACATGGAGAGGTATGAGAAGGTAGATCAGAGATGAGTATATACACTGGATGGGATGATGGGGGTTGTAGTACATGGAGAGGTATGAGAAGGTAGATCAGAGATAAGTATATACACAGGATGGGATGATGGGGGTTGTAGTACATGGAGAGGGATGAGAAGGTAGATCAGAGATGAGTATATACACAGGATGGGATGATGGGGGTTGTAGTACATGGAGAGGTATGAGAAGATAGATCAGAGATAAGTATATACACAGGATTGGATAATGGGG
Organism: Rana muscosa; assembly: GCA_029206835.1. Taxonomy (NCBI): domain Eukaryota; kingdom Metazoa; phylum Chordata; class Amphibia; order Anura; family Ranidae; genus Rana; species Rana muscosa. The sequence continues at coordinate 912,611,142 of CM055117.1, forward strand.
GTTGTAGTACATGGAGAGGTATGAGAAGGTAGATCAGAGATGAGTATATACACAGGATGGGATGATGGGGGTTGTAGTACATGGAGAGGTATGAGAAGATAGATCAGAGATAAGTATATACACAGGATCGGATGATAGGGGTTGTAGTACATGGAGAGGTATGAGAAGGTAGATCAGAGATAAGTATATACACAGGATGAGATGATGAGGGTTGTAGTACATGGAGAGGTATGAGAAGGTAGATCAGAGATGAGTATATACACAGGATGGGATGATGGGGGTTGTAGTACATGGAGAGGTATGAGAAGGTAGATCAGAGATAAGTATATACACAGGATGGGATGATGGGGGTTGTAGTACATGGAGAGGTATGAGAAGGTAGATCAGAGATGAGTATATACACAGGATGGGATGATGGGGGTTGTAGTACATGGAGAGATATGAGAAGGTAGATCAGAGATAAGTATATACACAGGATGGGATGATGGGGGTTGTAGTACATGGAGAGGTATGAGAAGGTAGATCAGAGATGAGTATATACACAGGATGGGATGATGGGGGTTGTAGTACATGGAGAGGTATGAGAAGGTAGATCAGAGATGAGTATATACACAGGATGGGATGATGGGGGTTGTAGTACATGAAGAGGTATGAGAAGTTAGATCAGAGATAAGTATATACACAGGATGGGATGATGGGGGTTGTAGTACATGGAGAGGTATGAGAAGGTAGATCAGAGATGAGTATATACACAGGATGGGATGATGGGGGTTGTAGTACATGGAGAGGTATGAGAAGTTAGATCAGAGATAAGTATATACACAGGATGGGATGATGGGGGTTGTAGTACATGGAGAGGTATGAGAAGGTAGATCAAAGATAAGTATATACACAGGATGGGATGATGGGGGTTGTAGTACATGGACAGGTATGAGAAGATAGATCAGAGATAAGTATATACACAGGATCGGATGATGGGGGTTGTAGTACATGGAGAGGTATGAGAAGGTAGATCAGAGATGAGTATATACACAGGATGGGATAATGAGGGTTGTAGTACATGGAGAGGTATGAGAAGGTAGATCAGAGATGAGTATATACACAGGATGGGATGATGGGGGTTGTAGTACATGGAGAGGTATGAGAAGGTAGATCAGAGATGAGTATATACACTGGATGGGATGATGGGGGTTGTAGTACATGGAGAGGTATGAGAAGGTAGATCAGAGATAAGTATATACACAGGATGGGATGATGGGGGTTGTAGTACATGGAGAGGGATGAGAAGGTAGATCAGAGATGAGTATATACACAGGATGGGATGATGGGGGTTGTAGTACATGGAGAGGTATGAGAAGATAGATCAGAGATAAGTATATACACAGGATCGGATAATGGGGGTTGTAGTACATGGAGAGGTATGAGAAGGTAGATCAGAGATGAGTATATACACAGGATGGGATGATGGGGGTTGTAGTACATGGAGAGGTATGAGAAGATAGATCAGAGATAAGTATATACACAGGATCGGATGATGGGGGTTGTAGTACATGGAGAGGTATGAGAAGGTAGATCAGAGATAAGTATATACACAGGATGAGATGATGAGGGTTGTAGTACATGGAGAGGTATGAGAAGGTAGATCAGAGATGAGTATATACACAGGATGGGATGATGGGGGTTGTAGTACATGGAGAGGTATGAGAAGGTAGATCAGAGATAAGTATATACACAGGATGGGATGATGGGGGTTGTAGTACATGGAGAGGTATGAGAAGGTAGATCAGAGATAAGTATATACACAGGATGGGATGATGGGGGTTGTAGTACATGGAGAGGTATGAGAAGGTAGATCAGAGATGAGTATATACACAGGATGGGATGATGGGGGTTGTAGTACATGGAGAGATATGAGAAGGTAGATCAGAGATAAGTATATACACAGGATGGGATGATGGGGGTTGTAGTACATGGAGAGGTATGAGAAGGTAGATCAGAGATGAGTATATACACAGGATGGGATGATGGGGGTTGTAGTACATGGAGAGGTATGAGAAGGTAGATCAGAGATGAGTATATACACAGGATGGGATGATGGGGGTTGTAGTACATGAAGAGGTATGAGAAGTTAGATCAGAGATAAGTATATACACAGGATGGGATGATGGGGGTTGTAGTACATGGAGAGGTATGAGAAGGTAGATCAGAGATAAGTATATACACAGGATGGGATGATGGGGGTTGTAGTACATGAAGAGGTATGAGAAGTTAGATCAGAGATAAGTATATACACAGGATGGGATGATGAGGGTTGTAGTACATGGAGAGGTATGAGAAGGTAGATCAAAGATAAGTATATACACAGGATGGGATGATGGGGGTTGTAGTACATGGACAGGTATGAGAAGATAGATCAGAGATAAGTATATACACAGGATCGGATGATGGGGGTTGTAGTACATGGAGAGGTATGAGAAGGTAGATCAGAGATGAGTATATACACAGGATGGGATAATGAGGGTTGTAGTACATGGAGAGGTATGAGAAGGTAGATCAGAGATGAGTATATACACAGGATGAGATGATGGGGGTTGTAGTACATGGAGAGGTATGAGAAGGTAGATCAGAGATAAGTATATACACAGGATCGGATGATGGGGGTTGTAGTACATGGAGAGGTATGAGAAGGTAGATCAGAGATAAGTATATACACAGGATGGGATGATGGGGGTTGTAGTACATGGAGAGGTATGAGAAGGTAGATCAGAGATGAGTATATACACAGGATGGGATGATGGGGGTTGTAGTACATGGAGAGGTATGAGAAGGTAGATCAGAGATAAGTATATACACAGGATGGGATGATGGGGGTTGTAGTACATGGAGAGGTATGAGAAGGTAGATCAGAGATGAGTATATACACAGGATGGGATGATGGGGGTTGTAGTACATGGAGAGGTATGAGAAGGTAGATCAGAGATAAGTATATACACAGGATGGGATGATGGGGGTTGTAGTACATGGAGAGGTATGAGAAGGTAGATCAGAGATAAGTATATACACAGGATGGGATGATGGGGGTTGTAGTACATGGAGAGGTATGAGAAGATAGATCAGAGATGAGTATATACACTGGATGGGATGATGGGGGTTGTAGTACATGGAGAGGTATGAGATGGTAGATCAGAGATAAGTATATACACAGGATGGGATGATGGGTGTTGTAGTACATGGAGAGGTATGAGAAGGTAGATCAGAGATGAGTATATACACATGATGGGATGATGGGGGTTGTAGTACATGGAGAGGTATGAGAAGATAGATCAGAGATAAGTATATACACAGGATGGGATGATGGGGGTTGTAGTACATGGAGAGGTATGAGAAGGTAGATCAGAGATGAGTATATACACAGGATGGGATAATGGGGGTTGTAGTACATGGAGAGGTAGAAGAAGGTAGATCAGAGATGAGTATATACACAGGATGGGATGATGGGGGTTGTAGTACATGGACAGGTATGAGAAGATAGATCAGAGATAAGTATATACACAGGATCGGATGATGAGGGTTGTAGTACATGGAGAGGTATGAGAAGGTAGATCAGAGATAAGTATATACACAGGATGGGATGATGGGGGTTGTAGTACATGGAGAGGTATGAGAAGGTAGATCAGAGATAAGTATATACACAGGATGGGATGATGGGGGTTGTAGTACATGGAGAGGTATGAGAAGGTAGATCAGAGATGAGTATATACACATGATGGGATGATGGGGGTTGTAGTACATGGAGAGGTATGAGAAGATAGATCAGAGATAAGTATATACACAGGATGGGATGATGGGGGTTGTAGTACATGGAGAGGTATGAGAAGGTAGATCAGAGATGAGTATATACACAGGATGGGATAATGGGGGTTGTAGTACATGGAGAGGTATAAGAAGGTAGATCAGAGATGAGTATATACACAGGATGGGATGATGGGGGTTGTAGTACATGGACAGGTATGAGAAGATAGATCAGAGATAAGTATATACACAGGATCGGATGATGAGGGTTGTAGTACATGGAGAGGTATGAGAAGGTAGATCAGAGATAAGTATATACACAGGATGGGATGATGGGGGTTGTAGTACATGGAGAGGTATGAGAAGGTAGATCAGAGATAAGTATATACACAGGATGGGATGATGGGGGTTGTAGTACATGGAGAGGTATGAGAAGGTAGATCAGAGATAAGTATATACACAGGATGGGATGATGGGGGTTGTAGTACATGGAGAGGTATGAGAAGGTAGATCAGAGATAAGTATATACACAGGATGGGATGATGGGGGTTGTAGTACATGGAGAGGTATGAGAAGGTAGATCAGAGATGAGTATATACACAGGATGGGATGATGGGGGTTGTAGTACATGGAGAGGTATGAGAAGGTAGATCAGAGATGAGTATATACACAGGATGGGATGATGGGGGTTGTAGTACATGGAGAGGTATAAGAAGGTAGATCAGAGATGAGTATATACACAGGATGGGATGATGGGGGTTGTAGTACATGGAGAGGTATGAGAAGGTAGATCAGAGATGAGTATATACACAGGATGGGATGATGGGGGTTGTAGTACATGGACAGGTATGAGAAGATAGATCAGAGATGAGTATATACACAGGATGGGATGATGAGGGTTGTAGTACATGGAGAGGTATGAGAAGGTAGATCAGAGATAAGTATATACACAGGATGAGATGATGGGTGTTGTAGTACATGGACAGGTATGAGAAGGTAGATCAGAGATAAGTATATACACAGGATGGGATGATGAGGGTTGTAGTACATGGAGAGGTATGAGAAGATAGATCAGAGATAAGTATATACACATGATGGGATGATGAGGGTTGTAGTACATGGACAGGTATGAGAAGGTAGATCAGAGATAAGTATATACACAGGATGGGATGATGAGGGTTGTAGTACATGGAGAGGTATGAGAAGGTAGATCAGAGATAAGTATATACACAGGATGGGATGATGAGGGTTGTAGTACATGGAGAGGTATGAGAAGGTAGATCAGAGATGAGTATATACACAGGATGGGATGATGAGGGTTGTAGTACATGGAGAGGTATGAGAAGGTAGATCAGAGGTGAGTATATACACAGGATGGGATGATGGGGGTTGTAGTACATGGACAGGTATGAGAAGGTAGATCAGAGATGAGTATATACACAGGATGGGATGATGGGGGTTGTAGTGCATGGAGAGGTATGAGAAGGTAGATCAGAGGTGAGTATATACACAGGATGGGATGATGGGTGTTGTAGTACATGGAGAGGTATGAGAAGGTAGATCAGAGATGAGTATATACACAGGATGGGATGATGAGGGTTGTAGTACATGGAGAGGTATGAGAAGGTAGATCAGAGGTGAGTATATACACAGGATGGGATGATGGGGGTTGTAGTACATGGACAGGTATGAGAAGGTAGATCAGAGATGAGTATATACACAGGATGGGATAATGGGGGTTGTAGTACATGGAGAGGTATGAGAAGGTAGATCAGAGATAAGTATATACACAGGATGGGATGATGGGGGTTGTAGTACATGGAGAGGTATGAGAAGTTAGATCAGAGATAAGTATATACACAGGATGAGATGATGAGGGTTGTAGTACATGGACAGGTATGAGAAGGTAGATCAGAGATGAGTATATACACAGGATGGGATGATGAGGGTTGTAGTACATGGAGAGGTATGAGAAGGTAGATCAGAGGTGAGTATATACACAGGATGGGATGATGGGGGTTGTAGTACATGGACAGGTATGAGAAGGTAGATCAGAGATGAGTATATACACAGGATGGGATAATGGGGGTTGTAGTACATGGAGAGGTATGAGAAGGTAGATCAGAGATAAGTATATACACAGGATGGGATGATGGGGGTTGTAGTACATGGAGAGGTATGAGAAGTTAGATCAGAGATAAGTATATACACAGGATGAGATGATGAGGGTTGTAGTACATGGACAGGTATGAGAAGGTAGATCAGAGATAAGTATATACACAGGATGGGATGATGGGGGTTGTAGTACATGGAGAGGTATGAGAAGGTAGATCAGAGATAAGTATATACACAGGATGAGATGATGAGGGTTGTAGTACATGGAGAGGTATGAGAAGGTAGATCAGAGATGAGTATATACACAGGATGGTATGATGGGGGTTGTAGTACATGGAGAGGTATGAGAAGGTAGATCAGAGATAAGTATATACACAGGATGAGATGATGAGGGTTGTAGTACATGGACAGGTATGAGAAGGTAGATCAGAGATAAGTATATACACAGGATGGGATGATGGGGGTTGTAGTACATGGAGAGGTATGAGAAGGTAGATCAGAGATAAGTATATACACAGGATGAGATGATGAGGGTTGTAGTACATGGACAGGTATGAGAAGGTAGATCAGAGATGAGTATATACACAGGATGGGATGATGGGTGTTGTATTACATGGAGAGGTATGAGAAGGTAGATCAGAGATGAGTATATACACAGGATCGGATGATGGGGGTTGTAGTACATGGAGAGGTATGAGAAGGTAGATCAGAGATGAGTATATACACAGGATGGTATGATGGGGGTTGTAGTACATGGAGAGGTATGAGAAGGTAGATCAGAGATAAGTATATACACAGGATGAGATGATGAGGGTTGTAGTACATGGACAGGTATGAGAAGGTAGATCAGAGATAAGTATATACACAGGATGGGATGATGGGGGTTGTAGTACATGGAGAGGTATGAGAAGGTAGATCAGAGATAAGTATATACACAGGATGAGATGATGAGGGTTGTAGTACATGGACAGGTATGAGAAGGTAGATCAGAGATGAGTATATACACAGGATGGGATGATGGGGGTTGTAGTACATGGACAGGTATGAGAAGATAGATCAGAGATAAGTATATACACAGGATCGGATGATGGGGGTTGTAGTACATGGAGAGGTATGAGAAGGTAGATCAGAGATGAGTATATACACAGGATGGGATAATGAGGGTTGTAGTACATGGAGAGGTATGAGAAGGTAGATCAGAGATGAGTATATACACAGGATGGGATGATGGGGGTTGTAGTACATGGAGAGGTATGAGAAGGTAGATCAGAGATAAGTATATACACAGGATCGGATGATGGGGGTTGTAGTACATGGAGAGGTATGAGAAGGTAGATCAGAGATAAGTATATACACAGGATGGGATGATGGGGGTTGTAGTACATGGAGAGGTATGAGAAGGTAGATCAGAGATGAGTATATACACAGGATGGGATGATGGGGGTTGTAGTACATGGAGAGGTATGAGAAGGTAGATCAGAGATAAGTATATACACAGGATGGGATGATGGGGGTTGTAGTACATGGAGAGGTATGAGAAGGTAGATCAGAGATGAGTATATACACAGGATGGGATGATGGGGGTTGTAGTACATGGAGAGGTATGAGAAGGTAGATCAGAGATAAGTATATACACAGGATGGGATGATGGGGGTTGTAGTACATGGAGAGGTATGAGAAGGTAGATCAGAGATAAGTATATACACAGGATGGGATGATGGGGGTTGTAGTACATGGAGAGGTATGAGATGGTAGATCAGAGATAAGTATATACACAGGATGGGATGATGGGTGTTGTAGTACATGGAGAGGTATGAGAAGGTAGATCAGAGATGAGTATATACACATGATGGGATGATGGGGGTTGTAGTACATGGAGAGGTATGAGAAGATAGATCAGAGATAAGTATATACACAGGATGGGATGATGGGGGTTGTAGTACATGGAGAGGTATGAGAAGGTAGATCAGAGATGAGTATATACACAGGATGGGATAATGGGGGTTGTAGTACATGGAGAGGTAGAAGAAGGTAGATCAGAGATGAGTATATACACAGGATGGGATGATGGGGGTTGTAGTACATGGACAGGTATGAGAAGATAGATCAGAGATAAGTATATACACAGGATCGGATGATGAGGGTTGTAGTACATGGAGAGGTATGAGAAGGTAGATCAGAGATAAGTATATACACAGGATGGGATGATGGGGGTTGTAGTACATGGAGAGGTATGAGAAGGTAGATCAGAGATGAGTATATACACATGATGGGATGATGGGGGTTGTAGTACATGGAGAGGTATGAGAAGATAGATCAGAGATAAGTATATACACAGGATGGGATGATGGGGGTTGTAGTACATGGAGAGGTATGAGAAGGTAGATCAGAGATGAGTATATACACAGGATGGGATAATGGGGGTTGTAGTACATGGAGAGGTATAAGAAGGTAGATCAGAGATGAGTATATACACAGGATGGGATGATGGGGGTTGTAGTACATGGACAGGTATGAGAAGATAGATCAGAGATAAGTATATACACAGGATCGGATGATGAGGGTTGTAGTACATGGAGAGGTATGAGAAGGTAGATCAGAGATAAGTATATACACAGGATGGGATGATGGGGGTTGTAGTACATGGAGAGGTATGAGAAGGTAGATCAGAGATAAGTATATACACAGGATGGGATGATGGGGGTTGTAGTACATGGAGAGGTATGAGAAGGTAGATCAGAGATAAGTATATGCACAGGATGGGATGATGGGGGTTGTAGTACATGGAGAGGTATGAGAAGGTAGATCAGAGATAAGTATATACACAGGATGGGATGATGGGGGTTGTAGTACATGGAGAGGTATGAGAAGGTAGATCAGAGATGAGTATATACACAGGATGGGATGATGGGGGTTGTAGTACATGGAGAGGTATGAGAAGGTAGATCAGAGATGAGTATATACACAGGATGGGATGATGGGGGTTGTAGTACATGGAGAGGTATAAGAAGGTAGATCAGAGATGAGTATATACACAGGATGGGATGATGGGGGTTGTAGTACATGGAGAGGTATGAGAAGGTAGATCAGAGATGAGTATATACACAGGATGGGATGATGGGGGTTGTAGTACATGGACAGGTATGAGAAGATAGATCAGAGATGAGTATATACACAGGATGGGATGATGAGGGTTGTAGTACATGGAGAGGTATGAGAAGGTAGATCAGAGATAAGTATATACACAGGATGAGATGATGGGTGTTGTAGTACATGGACAGGTATGAGAAGGTAGATCAGAGATAAGTATATACACAGGATGGGATGATGAGGGTTGTAGTACATGGAGAGGTATGAGAAGATAGATCAGAGATAAGTATATACACATGATGGGATGATGAGGGTTGTAGTACATGGACAGGTATGAGAAGGTAGATCAGAGATAAGTATATACACAGGATGGGATGATGAGGGTTGTAGTACATGGAGAGGTATGAGAAGGTAGATCAGAGATAAGTATATACACAGGATGGGATGATGAGGGTTGTAGTACATGGAGAGGTATGAGAAGGTAGATCAGAGATGAGTATATACACAGGATGGGATGATGAGGGTTGTAGTACATGGAGAGGTATGAGAAGGTAGATCAGAGGTGAGTATATACACAGGATGGGATGATGGGGGTTGTAGTACATGGACAGGTATGAGAAGGTAGATCAGAGATGAGTATATACACAGGATGGGATGATGGGGGTTGTAGTGCATGGAGAGGTATGAGAAGGTAGATCAGAGGTGAGTATATACACAGGATGGGATGATGGGTGTTGTAGTACATGGAGAGGTATGAGAAGGTAGATCAGAGATAAGTATATACACAGGATGGGATGATGGGGGTTGTAGTACATGGAGAGGTATGAGAAGTTAGATCAGAGATAAGTATATACACAGGATGAGATGATGAGGGTTGTAGTACATGGACAGGTATGAGAAGGTAGATCAGAGATAAGTATATACACAGGATGGGATGATGGGGGTTGTAGTACATGGAGAGGTATGAGAAGGTAGATCAGAGATAAGTATATACACAGGATGAGATGATGAGGGTTGTAGTACATGGAGAGGTATGAGAAGGTAGATCAGAGATGAGTATATACACAGGATGGTATGATGGGGGTTGTAGTACATGGAGAGGTATGAGAAGGTAGATCAGAGATAAGTATATACACAGGATGAGATGATGAGGGTTGTAGTACATGGACAGGTATGAGAAGGTAGATCAGAGATAAGTATATACACAGGATGGGATGATGGGGGTTGTAGTACATGGAGAGGTATGAGAAGGTAGATCAGAGATAAGTATATACACAGGATGAGATGATGAGGGTTGTAGTACATGGACAGGTATGAGAAGGTAGATCAGAGATGAGTATATACACAGGATGGGATGATGGGTGTTGTATTACATGGAGAGGTATGAGAAGGTAGATCAGAGATGAGTATATACACAGGATGGGATGATGGGGGTTGTAGTACATGGACAGGTATGAGAAGATAGATCAGAGATAAGTATATACACAGGATCGGATGATGAGGGTTGTAGTACATGGAGAGGTATGAGAAGGTAGATCAGAGATAAGTATATACACAGGATGGGATGATGGGGGTTGTAGTACATGGAGAGGTATGAGAAGGTAGATCAGAGATAAGTATATACACAGGATGGGATGATGGGGGTTGTAGTACATGGAGAGGTATGAGAAGGTAGATCAGAGATGAGTATATACACATGATGGGATGATGGGGGTTGTAGTACATGGAGAGGTATGAGAAGATAGATCAGAGATAAGTATATACACAGGATGGGATGATGGGGGTTGTAGTACATGGAGAGGTATGAGAAGGTAGATCAGAGATGAGTATATACACAGGATGGGATAATGGGGGTTGTAGTACATGGAGAGGTATAAGAAGGTAGATCAGAGATGAGTATATACACAGGATGGGATGATGGGGGTTGTAGTACATGGACAGGTATGAGAAGATAGATCAGAGATAAGTATATACACAGGATCGGATGATGAGGGTTGTAGTACATGGAGAGGTATGAGAAGGTAGATCAGAGATAAGTATATACACAGGATGGGATGATGGGGGTTGTAGTACATGGAGAGGTATGAGAAGGTAGATCAGAGATAAGTATATACACAGGATGGGATGATGGGGGTTGTAGTACATGGAGAGGTATGAGAAGGTAGATCAGAGATAAGTATATACACAGGATGGGATGATGGGGGTTGTAGTACATGGAGAGGTATGAGAAGGTAGATCAGAGATAAGTATATACACAGGATGGGATGATGGGGGTTGTAGTACATGGAGAGGTATGAGAAGGTAGATCAGAGATGAGTATATACACAGGATGGGATGATGGGGGTTGTAGTACATGGAGAGGTATGAGAAGGTAGATCAGAGATGAGTATATACACAGGATGGGATGATGGGGGTTGTAGTACATGGAGAGGTATAAGAAGGTAGATCAGAGATGAGTATATACACAGGATGGGATGATGGGGGTTGTAGTACATGGAGAGGTATGAGAAGGTAGATCAGAGATGAGTATATACACAGGATGGGATGATGGGGGTTGTAGTACATGGACAGGTATGAGAAGATAGATCAGAGATGAGTATATACACAGGATGGGATGATGAGGGTTGTAGTACATGGAGAGGTATGAGAAGGTAGATCAGAGATAAGTATATACACAGGATGAGATGATGGGTGTTGTAGTACATGGACAGGTATGAGAAGGTAGATCAGAGATAAGTATATACACAGGATGGGATGATGAGGGTTGTAGTACATGGAGAGGTATGAGAAGATAGATCAGAGATAAGTATATACACAGGATGGGATGATGAGGGTTGTAGTACATGGACAGGTATGAGAAGGTAGATCAGAGATAAGTATATACACAGGATGGGATGATGAGGGTTGTAGTACATGGAGAGGTATGAGAAGGTAGATCAGAGATAAGTATATACACAGGATGGGATGATGAGGGTTGTAGTACATGGAGAGGTATGAGAAGGTAGATCAGAGATGAGTATATACACAGGATGGGATGATGAGGGTTGTAGTACATGGAGAGGTATGAGAAGGTAGATCAGAGGTGAGTATATACACAGGATGGGATGATGGGGGTTGTAGTACATGGACAGGTATGAGAAGGTAGATCAGAGATGAGTATATACACAGGATGGGATGATGGGGGTTGTAGTGCATGGAGAGGTATGAGAAGGTAGATCAGAGGTGAGTATATACACAGGATGGGATGATGGGTGTTGTAGTACATGGAGAGGTATGAGAAGGTAGATCAGAGATAAGTATATACACAGGATGGGATGATGGGGGTTGTAGTACATGGAGAGGTATGAGAAGTTAGATCAGAGATAAGTATATACACAGGATGAGATGATGAGGGTTGTAGTACATGGACAGGTATGAGAAGGTAGATCAGAGATAAGTATATACACAGGATGGGATGATGGGGGTTGTAGTACATGGAGAGGTATGAGAAGGTAGATCAGAGATAAGTATATACACAGGATGAGATGATGAGGGTTGTAGTACATGGAGAGGTATGAGAAGGTAGATCAGAGATGAGTATATACACAGGATGGTATGATGGGGGTTGTAGTACATGGAGAGGTATGAGAAGGTAGATCAGAGATAAGTATATACACAGGATGAGATGATGAGGGTTGTAGTACATGGACAGGTATGAGAAGGTAGATCAGAGATAAGTATATACACAGGATGGGATGATGGGGGTTGTAGTACATGGAGAGGTATGAGAAGGTAGATCAGAGATAAGTATATACACAGGATGAGATGATGAGGGTTGTAGTACATGGACAGGTATGAGAAGGTAGATCAGAGATGAGTATATACACAGGATGGGATGATGGGTGTTGTAGTACATGGAGAGGTATGAGAAGGTAGATCAGAGATGAGTATATACACAGGATCGGATGATGGGGGTTGTAGTACATGGAGAGGTATGAGAAGGTAGATCAGAGATGAGTATATACACAGGATGGTATGATGGGGGTTGTAGTACATGGAGAGGTATGAGAAGGTAGATCAGAGATAAGTATATACACAGGATGAGATGATGAGGGTTGTAGTACATGGACAGGTATGAGAAGGTAGATCAGAGATAAGTATATACACAGGATGGGATGATGGGGGTTGTAGTACATGGAGAGGTATGAGAAGGTAGATCAGAGATAAGTATATACACAGGATGAGATGATGAGGGTTGTAGTACATGGACAGGTATGAGAAGGTAGATCAGAGATGAGTATATACACAGGATGGGATGATGGGGGTTGTAGTACATGGACAGGTATGAGAAGATAGATCAGAGATAAGTATATACACAGGATCGGATGATGGGGGTTGTAGTACATGGAGAGGTATGAGAAGGTAGATCAGAGATGAGTATATACACAGGATGGGATAATGAGGGTTGTAGTACATGGAGAGGTATGAGAAGGTAGATCAGAGATGAGTATATACACAGGATGGGATGATGGGGGTTGTAGTACATGGAGAGGTATGAGAAGGTAGATCAGAGATAAGTATATACACAGGATCGGATGATGGGGGTTGTAGTACATGGAGAGGTATGAGAAGGTAGATCAGAGATAAGTATATACACAGGATGGGATGATGGGGGTTGTAGTACATGGAGAGGTATGAGAAGGTAGATCAGAGATGAGTATATACACAGGATGGGATGATGGGGGTTGTAGTACATGGAGAGGTATGAGAAGGTAGATCAGAGATAAGTATATACACAGGATGGGATGATGGGGGTTGTAGTACATAGAGAGGTATGAGAAGGTAGATCAGAGATAAGTATATACACAGGATGGGATGATGGGGGTTGTAGTACATGGAGAGGTATGAGAAGATAGATCAGAGATAAGTATATACACAGGATGGGATGATGGGGGTTGTAGTACATGGAGAGGTATGAGAAGGTAGATCAGAGATGAGTATATACACAGGATGGGATAATGGGGGTTGTAGTACATGGAGAGGTATAAGAAGGTAGATCAGAGATGAGTATATACACAGGATGGGATGATGGGGGTTGTAGTACATGGACAGGTATGAGAAGATAGATCAGAGATAAGTATATACACAGGATCGGATGATGAGGGTTGTAGTACATGGAGAGGTATGAGAAGGTAGATCAGAGATAAGTATATACACAGGATGGGATGATGGGGGTTGTAGTACATGGAGAGGTATGAGAAGGTAGATCAGAGATAAGTATATACACAGGATGGGATGATGGGGGTTGTAGTACATGGAGAGGTATGAGAAGGTAGATCAGAGATAAGTATATACACAGGATGGGATGATGGGGGTTGTAGTACATGGAGAGGTATGAGAAGGTAGATCAGAGATAAGTATATACACAGGATGGGATGATGGGGGTTGTAGTACATGGAGAGGTATGAGAAGGTAGATCAGAGATGAGTATATACACAGGATGGGATGATGGGGGTTGTAGTACATGGAGAGGTATGAGAAGGTAGATCAGAGATGAGTATATACACAGGATGGGATGATGGGGGTTGTAGTACATGGAGAGGTATAAGAAGGTAGATCAGAGATGAGTATATACACAGGATGGGATGATGGGGGTTGTAGTACATGGAGAGGTATGAGAAGGTAGATCAGAGATGAGTATATACACAGGATGGGATGATGGGGGTTGTAGTACATGGACAGGTATGAGAAGATAGATCAGAGATGAGTATATACACAGGATGGGATGATGAGGGTTGTAGTACATGGAGAGGTATGAGAAGGTAGATCAGAGATAAGTATATACACAGGATGAGATGATGGGTGTTGTAGTACATGGACAGGTATGAGAAGGTAGATCAGAGATAAGTATATACACAGGATGGGATGATGAGGGTTGTAGTACATGGAGAGGTATGAGAAGATAGATCAGAGATAAGTATATACACATGATGGGATGATGAGGGTTGTAGTACATGGACAGGTATGAGAAGGTAGATCAGAGATAAGTATATACACAGGATGGGATGATGAGGGTTGTAGTACATGGAGAGGTATGAGAAGGTAGATCAGAGATAAGTATATACACAGGATGGGATGATGAGGGTTGTAGTACATGGAGAGGTATGAGAAGGTAGATCAGAGATGAGTATATACACAGGATGGGATGATGAGGGTTGTAGTACATGGAGAGGTATGAGAAGGTAGATCAGAGGTGAGTATATACACAGGATGGGATGATGGGGGTTGTAGTACATGGACAGGTATGAGAAGGTAGATCAGAGATGAGTATATACACAGGATGGGATGATGGGGGTTGTAGTGCATGGAGAGGTATGAGAAGGTAGATCAGAGGTGAGTATATACACAGGATGGGATGATGGGTGTTGTAGTACATGGAGAGGTATGAGAAGGTAGATCAGAGATAAGTATATACACAGGATGGGATGATGGGGGTTGTAGTACATGGAGAGGTATGAGAAGTTAGATCAGAGATAAGTATATACACAGGATGAGATGATGAGGGTTGTAGTACATGGACAGGTATGAGAAGGTAGATCAGAGATAAGTATATACACAGG
Source organism: Rana muscosa (assembly GCA_029206835.1). Taxonomy (NCBI): domain Eukaryota; kingdom Metazoa; phylum Chordata; class Amphibia; order Anura; family Ranidae; genus Rana; species Rana muscosa. The sequence continues at coordinate 912,626,738 of CM055117.1, forward strand.
ATGGGATGATGGGGGTTGTAGTACATGGAGAGGTATGAGAAGGTAGATCAGAGATAAGTATATACACAGGATGAGATGATGAGGGTTGTAGTACATGGAGAGGTATGAGAAGGTAGATCAGAGATGAGTATATACACAGGATGGTATGATGGGGGTTGTAGTACATGGAGAGGTATGAGAAGGTAGATCAGAGATAAGTATATACACAGGATGAGATGATGAGGGTTGTAGTACATGGACAGGTATGAGAAGGTAGATCAGAGATAAGTATATACACAGGATGGGATGATGGGGGTTGTAGTACATGGACAGGTATGAGAAGGTAGATCAGAGATGAGTATATACACAGGATGGGATGATGGGGGTTGTAGTACATGGAGAGGTATGAGAAGGTAGATCAGAGATGAGTATATACACAGGATGGTATGATGGGTGTTGTAGTACATGGAGAGGTATGAGAAGGTAGATCAGAGATAAGTATATACACAGGATGAGATGATGAGGGTTGTAGTACATGGAGAGGTATGAGAAGGTAGATCAGAGATAAGTATATACACAGGATGAGATGATGAGGGTTGTAGTACATGGAGAGGTATGAGAAGGTAGATCAGAGATAAGTATATACACAGGATGGGATGATGAGGGTTGTAGTACATGGAGAGGTATGAGAAGGTAGATCAGAGATAAGTATATACACAGGATGGGATGATGAGGGTTGTAGTACATGGAGAGGTATGAGAAGGTAGATCAGAGATGAGTATATACACAGGATGGGATGATGAGGGTTGTAGTACATGGAGAGGTATGAGAAGGTAGATCAGAGGTGAGTATATACACAGGATGGGATGATGGGGGTTGTAGTACATGGACAGGTATGAGAAGGTAGATCAGAGATGAGTATATACACAGGATGGGATGATGGGGGTTGTAGTGCATGGAGAGGTATGAGAAGGTAGATCAGAGGTGAGTATATACACAGGATGGGATGATGGGTGTTGTAGTACATGGAGAGGTATGAGAAGGTAGATCAGAGATAAGTATATACACAGGATGGGATGATGGGGGTTGTAGTACATGGAGAGGTATGAGAAGTTAGATCAGAGATAAGTATATACACAGGATGAGATGATGAGGGTTGTAGTACATGGACAGGTATGAGAAGGTAGATCAGAGATAAGTATATACACAGGATGGGATGATGGGGGTTGTAGTACATGGAGAGGTATGAGAAGGTAGATCAGAGATAAGTATATACACAGGATGAGATGATGAGGGTTGTAGTACATGGAGAGGTATGAGAAGGTAGATCAGAGATGAGTATATACACAGGATGGTATGATGGGGGTTGTAGTACATGGAGAGGTATGAGAAGGTAGATCAGAGATAAGTATATACACAGGATGAGATGATGAGGGTTGTAGTACATGGACAGGTATGAGAAGGTAGATCAGAGATAAGTATATACACAGGATGGGATGATGGGGGTTGTAGTACATGGAGAGGTATGAGAAGGTAGATCAGAGATAAGTATATACACAGGATGAGATGATGAGGGTTGTAGTACATGGACAGGTATGAGAAGGTAGATCAGAGATGAGTATATACACAGGATGGGATGATGGGTGTTGTAGTACATGGAGAGGTATGAGAAGGTAGATCAGAGATGAGTATATACACAGGATCGGATGATGGGGGTTGTAGTACATGGAGAGGTATGAGAAGGTAGATCAGAGATGAGTATATACACAGGATGGTATGATGGGGGTTGTAGTACATGGAGAGGTATGAGAAGGTAGATCAGAGATAAGTATATACACAGGATGAGATGATGAGGGTTGTAGTACATGGACAGGTATGAGAAGGTAGATCAGAGATAAGTATATACACAGGATGGGATGATGGGGGTTGTAGTACATGGAGAGGTATGAGAAGGTAGATCAGAGATAAGTATATACACAGGATGAGATGATGAGGGTTGTAGTACATGGACAGGTATGAGAAGGTAGATCAGAGATGAGTATATACACAGGATGGGATGATGGGGGTTGTAGTACATGGACAGGTATGAGAAGATAGATCAGAGATAAGTATATACACAGGATCGGATGATGGGGGTTGTAGTACATGGAGAGGTATGAGAAGGTAGATCAGAGATGAGTATATACACAGGATGGGATAATGAGGGTTGTAGTACATGGAGAGGTATGAGAAGGTAGATCAGAGATGAGTATATACACAGGATGGGATGATGGGGGTTGTAGTACATGGAGAGGTATGAGAAGGTAGATCAGAGATAAGTATATACACAGGATCGGATGATGGGGGTTGTAGTACATGGAGAGGTATGAGAAGGTAGATCAGAGATAAGTATATACACAGGATGGGATGATGGGGGTTGTAGTACATGGAGAGGTATGAGAAGGTAGATCAGAGATGAGTATATACACAGGATGGGATGATGGGGGTTGTAGTACATGGAGAGGTATGAGAAGGTAGATCAGAGATAAGTATATACACAGGATGGGATGATGGGGGTTGTAGTACATAGAGAGGTATGAGAAGGTAGATCAGAGATAAGTATATACACAGGATGGGATGATGGGGGTTGTAGTACATGGAGAGGTATGAGAAGATAGATCAGAGATAAGTATATACACAGGATGGGATGATGGGGGTTGTAGTACATGGAGAGGTATGAGAAGGTAGATCAGAGATGAGTATATACACAGGATGGGATAATGGGGGTTGTAGTACATGGAGAGGTATAAGAAGGTAGATCAGAGATGAGTATATACACAGGATGGGATGATGGGGGTTGTAGTACATGGACAGGTATGAGAAGATAGATCAGAGATAAGTATATACACAGGATCGGATGATGAGGGTTGTAGTACATGGAGAGGTATGAGAAGGTAGATCAGAGATAAGTATATACACAGGATGGGATGATGGGGGTTGTAGTACATGGAGAGGTATGAGAAGGTAGATCAGAGATAAGTATATACACAGGATGGGATGATGGGGGTTGTAGTACATGGAGAGGTATGAGAAGGTAGATCAGAGATAAGTATATACACAGGATGGGATGATGGGGGTTGTAGTACATGGAGAGGTATGAGAAGGTAGATCAGAGATAAGTATATACACAGGATGGGATGATGGGGGTTGTAGTACATGGAGAGGTATGAGAAGGTAGATCAGAGATGAGTATATACACAGGATGGGATGATGGGGGTTGTAGTACATGGAGAGGTATGAGAAGGTAGATCAGAGATGAGTATATACACAGGATGGGATGATGGGGGTTGTAGTACATGGAGAGGTATAAGAAGGTAGATCAGAGATGAGTATATACACAGGATGGGATGATGGGGGTTGTAGTACATGGAGAGGTATGAGAAGGTAGATCAGAGATGAGTATATACACAGGATGGGATGATGGGGGTTGTAGTACATGGACAGGTATGAGAAGATAGATCAGAGATGAGTATATACACAGGATGGGATGATGAGGGTTGTAGTACATGGAGAGGTATGAGAAGGTAGATCAGAGATAAGTATATACACAGGATGAGATGATGGGTGTTGTAGTACATGGACAGGTATGAGAAGGTAGATCAGAGATAAGTATATACACAGGATGGGATGATGAGGGTTGTAGTACATGGAGAGGTATGAGAAGATAGATCAGAGATAAGTATATACACATGATGGGATGATGAGGGTTGTAGTACATGGACAGGTATGAGAAGGTAGATCAGAGATAAGTATATACACAGGATGGGATGATGAGGGTTGTAGTACATGGAGAGGTATGAGAAGGTAGATCAGAGATAAGTATATACACAGGATGGGATGATGAGGGTTGTAGTACATGGAGAGGTATGAGAAGGTAGATCAGAGATGAGTATATACACAGGATGGGATGATGAGGGTTGTAGTACATGGAGAGGTATGAGAAGGTAGATCAGAGGTGAGTATATACACAGGATGGGATGATGGGGGTTGTAGTACATGGACAGGTATGAGAAGGTAGATCAGAGATGAGTATATACACAGGATGGGATGATGGGGGTTGTAGTGCATGGAGAGGTATGAGAAGGTAGATCAGAGGTGAGTATATACACAGGATGGGATGATGGGTGTTGTAGTACATGGAGAGGTATGAGAAGGTAGATCAGAGATAAGTATATACACAGGATGGGATGATGGGGGTTGTAGTACATGGAGAGGTATGAGAAGTTAGATCAGAGATAAGTATATACACAGGATGAGATGATGAGGGTTGTAGTACATGGACAGGTATGAGAAGGTAGATCAGAGATAAGTATATACACAGGATGGGATGATGGGGGTTGTAGTACATGGAGAGGTATGAGAAGGTAGATCAGAGATAAGTATATACACAGGATGAGATGATGAGGGTTGTAGTACATGGAGAGGTATGAGAAGGTAGATCAGAGATGAGTATATACACAGGATGGTATGATGGGGGTTGTAGTACATGGAGAGGTATGAGAAGGTAGATCAGAGATAAGTATATACACAGGATGAGATGATGAGGGTTGTAGTACATGGACAGGTATGAGAAGGTAGATCAGAGATAAGTATATACACAGGATGGGATGATGGGGGTTGTAGTACATGGACAGGTATGAGAAGGTAGATCAGAGATGAGTATATACACAGGATGGGATGATGGGGGTTGTAGTACATGGAGAGGTATGAGAAGGTAGATCAGAGATGAGTATATACACAGGATGGTATGATGGGTGTTGTAGTACATGGAGAGGTATGAGAAGGTAGATCAGAGATAAGTATATACACAGGATGAGATGATGAGGGTTGTAGTACATGGAGAGGTATGAGAAGGTAGATCAGAGATAAGTATATACACAGGATGAGATGATGAGGGTTGTAGTACATGGAGAGGTATGAGAAGGTAGATCAGAGATAAGTATATACACAGGATCGGATGATGGGGGTTGTAGTACATGGACAGGTATGAGAAGGTAGATCAGAGATAAGTATATACACAGGATGGGATGATGGGGGTTGTAGTACATGGAGAGGTATGAGAAGGTAGATCAGAGATAAGTATATACACAGGATGAGATGATGAGGGTTGTAGTACATGGACAGGTATGAGAAGGTAGATCAGAGATGAGTATATACACAGGATGGGATGATGGGGGTTGTAGTACATGGAGAGGTATGAGGAGACCTTAGGCTAGCACGTGGAGGGAGGAGCCAATCATCATCCACATAGGAGGCCCCTCCCCCCAGACAGACAGCACAGCGCGTCCTATAGGCACACAGTAGAAGGCAGGAGAGGACAGCGCCGGTGCTGTGAGCGGAGATCAGAGCTGTGATGGATGGGATGGAGCGCTGATCAGGCTGAGTGCTCGGGGCCGGTAGGTACCCATGTGTCATCTCCCCGGGAACACAGGTCAGTCCTCCCCGTCTGTGTCCTTCTGTTATCATCCTCTACATCACTGACATGACATCATGACATCCCAGCAGCTATGTGACTGTATACAATGACATCCCCTCTATACACTCCTGTATACACCGCACTGTGTACGTCTCACCTCTTACCGCATCTCACCGATTGTACACAATCTGCACCCATAGGAAAACAAGAGCATGTGTGTGTGTGATCTCTACCATCATCATCATCATCATTATTATTATTATGCCACATCACATGATGCACAATGGCACTGACAGCATGTATTTCTTATATTAACCATTTCCTAAATTCCTAGATCATTCACCATGTATGGAAAAGAGCATGAGAGAGAGAGAGAGAGAGAGAGAGGTGATTGGGTAGACATAGAAAGATGTATAAGTTGAATAGATAGATAGATATAGACGGGGAGAGAGATAGATAGATAGAATAAAAAGATAGATGGATAGAAAGAAAGAAACAAATAAAGAAAGAAAAAGAGAATGATGACTGGATAGACAGAAAGATAGATAGGTACAATAAAAAGATAAGTAGATAGATAGAAAGATAGATAGATAGGAGAGAATGATGACTGGGTAGACATATAGAAAGATGGATAGGTAGAATAAAAAGATGGATAGATAGAAACAAAGAAAGAACGAAAGAAAGAGAGAATGATGACTGGATAGACAGAAAGGTAGATAGATAGAATAAAAAGATAAACAGAATAGATAGATAGAAGTAGAGAATGATGACTGGATAGGTAGAGTAAAAAGATATAAATAGAATAAAAAGATAGATGGATGGATGGGTGGATGGATGGATGGATGGATGGGTAGGTAGGTAGGTAGATGGATGGATAGGTGGGTGGATGGATGGGTAGGTTGGTTTGGTGGGTGGGTGGATGGGTAGGTAGGTGGGTAGATAGGTAGGTAGATAGATAGATAATGGGTTATTTAATAGCTATAGTATATTTTGTTCAGCAGCCTATAATTGTTGTATACCATGGTGTATAATGGATATTTATTGCCTATGTAGGTCATAGGTTTGGAAGGGACCCGGCAGTGTGGATGTACAGGACCCGTATACCTGATATGGAGTATATAGTATGGGAATGGAAGCAGTTAGTGCCAGGTGTAATATATTTTTATTATAGATGATAAATATGTATGTTATATAAATGACTTGTAATATACAGACAGTAAATATTACACATGTCTTATCTTTGTCACATTCTGTAGGTATTATTCAGTGGAGGGATGTTTATCTTTTCATGCACTCTTCTTTCTTATATATGTGACACTTGCTGTTGTTGATGTGCTGATTATAGTTTATGTTTAGGATGATGGAATATGTTTAGGGAAATGACTGATATAATTATTATTGATCTGTACTTGAATAATAAAGCTGTTTTTCTCATGTAATCCATATGTTAGGAGTAGATGGGTAGAGGCTGTCACACTGTATAGTAGGCAGTCTGTTGAGCCATTGCTGGGGGGGGGGGGGGGGATATTTCAGAGTCCTCACTTCTCCAGCGGTGAATGATGTAATTGTCATCTTGTAAAGCCTGGGTGCAGCTCCGGTGTAATGGATGGGACTGGCAGCACTGTGTGCAGTCAGTGGGTAGCATTGGATACTGCTGGGACTGTCTGGGGTTGTATGATGGAGAGGAGAGCCGGTGCTGCAGATGGTAAACACACTGCTGTGTATGAATGGAAATCACAGTATTAGTGGGAGGCAGCTGGTGCTCAGCATGCTGTGTGCTTTACTCCACACTTTCCCTTCACACACACTGCCTGTGGATCTGAATATTACTGCTGCCATTGTGTATATGAAATGTATTCTCTATTGCTGTTTGGATTATGCTTGTTCAGGGCCGTATCACTATAGGAAGGTGTTATGGCAGCATTGTCCAAGGAGCAGTATAGGCAAACCAAAGCACAGCGTGTAAAGGACTATAACCCCTAGTATCCAATTATTATTTTTTGTTCCAGAATTCTAACAGGATGCTATGAGTTACTGCACGCTGTGTGCCTTCCTCGCTTTTTTTTTTTCAATTCAGTAATTTTTATACATATTTTTTTCTTCATCAGTACAGATTAAACAATTCACATTCATATTATCCAGATACAGTTAACATACACATTACATTTAGCAACCCCCCAAAAAAAAAAAGTTTAATATTTTGCTCACCAACTATTCATTTATATGACTTTGATTTTTGTTGTCTGAGAACAACTAAAGTGAAAAGGAGTATTGAGAGTTCAATGCGATTTCTAGGTGAACGCATATCCAAAATTGATATGTGCCTCCCAATGGTCTCGGGATATGGATATAACAACTCTGTTCTCATAAAAGTAATAAAAATATTGAAACAGAAAAAAATTTGGATTATCTGGATAGAATTGAGGGTTTGTGCACTTAGGATAATAAAGACAGCATAGGAACACAGAATCCATACAATGTTTGATGCCTATTGGTCATCCCGTGAATCAGTACTCAGTATCCCTCTGTATACCGCTGTGCGTGGGTCGGAGTTATATTTCATTACAGTATCTGTACATTACGACTTGTACATAGAGATGGGGGATCTTCTCAGGCAAAGATTTGTTCAGTTCGGAAATATTGTACATATATGAAAATTTATGCATGAAGTATTTCATTTTTTTCTGGAAAAGAAGAGGGCATGCTTCTTATTGAGTGCCTACAAACCAGACACTTTATTGTTGAATATGAGAATGGCGCCTATAGGAAAACATAATAAGGGCAAGGTGTGTTCTATTAAGGATGGTGATAAATAACTAGTTTTTGCCATTGCTGCTTTCTTTGGGTGTTGTATATTGAGCATGTATGAAACTGACTGTAGCAAAAAAAATAATAATAATAATAATAAAAAAAAAAAAATATATATATATATATATATATATATATATATATATATATATAGCAGTGGGGAAGGCATAAGTGAAAACCTGGATGACATTCTTAGCCAGCTCAGACTACTGGTCCACTTGGCATACCCAGTAATACATTTTGTCCTGACTTGGTACTTCCAGTGCCATGAGACAGTCCAGGTATGTTCTGATCATCGTACACAGACACTATTTATGGCTTTCTATTGGTGTCTCATTGTGGTACTCTAACTGAAAAATATCTGTACTGTTCGGCAATGGCTGCTGTTGTTGCTGTTAGTGCTGCTGCATTGGCAGACGTTGGGAACCATGATGCAGAGGAATGTCCTTGCTTAGTACGATTGTCACTAGCATGTTTCGTTGTGGATGTTGATGACATTTTATTTTAAATGACAGGGTGCTTACTAAAACATAACAGCAATGGCATGTACAATTATTATTATTATTATTTTTCATTTGACCATTTTTTTGTTAATTAACGGACACCTAAATAACGGACACCTAAAGCACATTGCATAGCCAAAACTTTAAGAGCGATAATTTTTTGTCATTGTGACCTGAAAGGTAATGTACATGAAAAAGTAGACTGCTTATGTCTGTGTGCAACCTTGCTGAAGAAAAAAAGAGCGTCGGTACTGTACATTGAGGCAGATCACTGTCTGGATGTTGGGTTCTTCAGTACCTAGGGTTGTATGCAGTCAATACCAGACCCCAAACTGTGCCTATCTAACACCTGCTTGTCTGTGTAGAGTCTGATCACAATTCTTTGCCTACTTATAGCACAATGGAGTTGATTTACTAAAACTGGTGAGTGCAAAATCTGGTGCAGCTCTGCTTAGTAACCAATCAGCTTCCAGTTTTTTTTTTATAAAGCTTAAAGTGGTTGTAAAGGAACAAGGATTTTTTTCCTTCATCCATTCTATGCATGACAGTAAAAAAAAACTTCTGTGTGCAGCAGCCCCCCCCCATTCCTTACCTGAGTCCCCTCTCGATCAAGTGATGTCCATGAGAGCCTTGCCCCTCCGGGTTTTGCACTCCTGATTGGCCTTTGGCAGCAGCGGGAGCCATAGAAGATGGAGGGGGTGGGGCCAAGTCGCAGTTCTGTGTGTGAATGGACACACAGAGCTGCGGCTCGGGAGTGCACCCAGCAGGAGGGAGGAGATTGGATCGCTGATGAGGGACCCGAGAAGAGGAAGATACGGACTGCTCTCTGCACAGAGCAGGTAAGTATAACATGTTTGTTATTTAAAAAAGCCTTTAATATCACTTTAATTAAACAAGCAGATGTTAGAAGCTGATTGGCTACCATGCACAGCTGCACCAGATTTTGCACTCTCCAGTTTTAGTAACTCAACCCCAGTGGGAAGTAAGGATAACTGACAGTGAGCAGTTAACACTGAGAATTAATAAATGCATTGTCTTTGTCGAATGATCATAATGACTTCATGGCACTGAGCGGGAAGATTGCAGCCCCCAATGCTCTGATCAGCACTGAAAGGAAGTATGCAGTACCGGTGTGTTCAAATAACGGCAAAAGATGTGCTCCCATGATGCTTTTATATGGATCTGCATCTGATAGCATAGCCCCTCTTGATTGATTGCCCTCTTGATTAGCAAGGATGTATAGGTGCAGAAAGGATTGGACAGAATATATAGGTACAGAGAGGATGGGACAGAATGTATAGGTACAGAGAGGATGGGACGGAATGTATAGGTACAGAGTGGATGGGACGGAATGTATAGGTACAGAGAGGATGGGACGGAATGTATAGGTACAGAGAGGATGGGACAGAATGTATAGGTACAGAGAGGATGGGACAGAATGTATAGGTACAGAGAGGATGGGACGGAATGTATAGGTACAGAGAGGATGGGACGGAATGTATAGGTACAGAGAGGATGGGACGGAATGTATAGGTACAGAGAGGATGGGACGGAATGTATAGGTACAGAGAGGATGGGACGGAATGTATAGGTACAGAGAGGATGGGACGGAATGTATAGGTACAGAGAGGATGGGACGGAATGTATAGGTACAGAGAGGATGGGACAGAATGTATAGGTACAGAGAGGATGGGACGGAATGTATAGGTACAGAGAGGATGGGACGGAATGTATAGGTACAGAGAGGATGGGACGGAATGTATAGGTACAGAGAGGATGGTACAGAATGTATAGGTACAGAGAGGATGGGACAGAATGTATAGGTACAGAGTGGATGGGACAGAATGTATAGGTACAGAGAGGATGGGACGGAATGTATAGGTACAGAGAGGATGGGACGGAATGTATAGGTACAGAGAGGATGGGACGGAATGTATAGGTACAGAGAGGATGGGACAGAATGTATAGGTACAGAGAGGATGGGACAGAATGTATAGGTACAGAGAGGATGGGACAGAATGTATAGGTACAAAAAGGATGGGACAGAATGTATAGGTACAGAGTGGATTGGACGGAATGTATAGGTACAGAGTGGATGGGACGGAATGTATAGGTACAGAGAGGATGTGACAGAATGTATAGGTACAGAGAGGATGGGACAGAATGTATGGGTACAGAGAGGATGGGACGGAATGTATAGGTACAGAGAGGATGGGACAGAATGTATAGGTACAGAGAGGATGGGACAGAATGTATAGGTACAGAGTGGATGGGACGGAATGTATAGGTACAGAGAGGATGGGACGGAATGTATAGGTACAGAGAGGATGGGACGGAATGTATAGGTACAGAGAGGATGGGACAGAATGTATAGGTACAGAGAGGATGGGACAGAATGTATAGGTACAGAGAGGATGGGGCAGAATGTATAGGTACAAAAAGGATGGGACAGAATGTATAGGTACAGAGTGGATTGGACGGAATGTATAGGTACAGAGTGGATGGGACGGAATGTATAGGTACAGAGAGGATGTGTCAGAATGTATAGGTACAGAGAGGATGGGACCAAATGTATAGGTACAGAGAGGATGGGACAGAATGTATAGGTACAGAGAGGATGGGACAGAATGTATAGGTACAGAGAGGATGGGACGGAACGTATAGGTACAGAGTGGATGGGACGGAATGTATAGGTACAGAGAGGATGGGACGGAATGTATAGGTACAGAGAGGATGGGACAGAATGTATAGGTACAGAGAGGATGGGACAGAATGTATAGGTACAGAGAGGATGGGACGGAATGTATAGGTACAGAGAGGATGGGACGGAATGTATAGGTACAGAGAGGATGGGACGGAATGTATAGGTACAGAGAGGATGGGACGGAATGTATAGGTACAGAGAGGATGGGACGGAATGTATAGGTACAGAGAGGATGGGACAGAATGTATAGGTACAGAGAGGATGGGACAGAATGTATAGGTACAGAGAGGATGGGACGGAATGTATAGGTACAGAGAGGATGGGACGGAATGTATAGGTACAGAGAGGATGGGACAGAATGTATAGGTACAGAGAGGATGGGACGGAATGTATAGGTACAGAGAGGATGGGACAGAATGTATAGGTACAGAGAGGATGGGACGGAATGTATAGGTACAGAGAGGATGGGACGGAATGTATAGGTACAGAGAGGATGGGACAGAATGTATAGGTACAGAGTGGATGGGACAGAATGTATAGGTACAGAGAGGATGGGACAGAATGTATAGGTACAGAGAGGATGGGACGGAATGTATAGGTACAGAGAGGATGGGACAGAATGTATAGGTACAGAGAGGATGGGACAGAATGTATAGGTACAGAGAGGATGGGACGGAATGTATAGGTACAGAGAGGATGGGACAGAATGTATAGGTACAGAGTGGATGGGACGGAATGTATAGGTACAGAGTGGATTGGACAGAATGTATAGGTACAGAGAGGATGGGACGGAATGTATAGGTACAGAGAGGATGGGACGGAATGTATAGGTACAGAGAGGATGGGACGGAATGTATAGGTACAGAGAGGATGGTACAGAATGTATAGGTACAGAGAGGATGGGACAGAATGTATAGGTACAGAGAGGATGGGACGGAATGTATAGGTACAGAGAGGATGGTACAGAATGTATAGGTACAGAGAGGATGGGACAGAATGTATAGGTACAGAGTGGATGGGACAGAATGTATAGGTACAGAGAGGATGGGACAGAATGTATAGGTACAGAGAGGATGGGACGGAATGTATAGGTACAGAGAGGATGGGACAGAATGTATAGGTACAGAGTGGATGGGACGGAATGTATAGGTACAGAGTGGATTGGACAGAATGTATAGGTACAGAGAGGATGGGACGGAATGTATAGGTACAGAGAGGATGGGACGGAATGTATAGGTACAGAGTGGATTGGACAGAATGTATAGGTACAGAGAGGATGGGACGGAATGTATAGGTACAGAGAGGATGGGACGGAATGTATAGGTACAGAGAGGATGGGACAGAATGTATAGGTACAAAAAGGATGGGACAGAATGTATAGGTACAGAGTGGATTGGACGGAATGTATAGGTACAGAGTGGATGGGACGGAATGTATAGGTACAGAGAGGATGTGTCAGAATGTATAGGTACAGAGAGGATGGGACCAAATGTATAGGTACAGAGAGGATGGGACAGAATGTATAGGTACAGAGAGGATGGGACAGAATGTATAGGTACAGAGAGGATGGGACGGAATGTATAGGTACAGAGTGGATGGGACGGAATGTATAGGTACAGAGAGGATGGGACGGAATGTATAGGTACAGAGAGGATGGGACAGAATGTATAGGTACAGAGAGGATGGGACAGAATGTATAGGTACAGAGAGGATGGGACGGAATGTATAGGTACAGAGAGGATGGGACGGAATGTATAGGTACAGAGAGGATGGGACGGAATGTATAGGTACAGAGAGGATGGGACGGAATGTATAGGTACAGAGAGGATGGGACGGAATGTATAGGTACAGAGAGGATGGGACGGAATGTATAGGTACAGAGAGGATGGGACAGAATGTATAGGTACAGAGAGGATGGGACGGAATGTATAGGTACAGAGAGGATGGGACGGAATGTATAGGTACAGAGAGGATGGGACGGAATGTATAGGTACAGAGAGGATGGTACAGAATGTATAGGTACAGAGAGGATGGGACAGAATGTATAGGTACAGAGTGGATGGGACAGAATGTATAGGTACAGAGAGGATGGGACGGAATGTATAGGTACAGAGAGGATGGGACGGAATGTATAGGTACAGAGAGGATGGGACGGAATGTATAGGTACAGAGAGGATGGTACAGAATGTATAGGTACAGAGAGGATGGGACAGAATGTATAGGTACAGAGAGGATGGGACAGAATGTATAGGTACAGAGAGGATGGGACGGAATGTATAGGTACAGAGAGGATGGGACGGAATGTATAGGTACAGAGAGGATGGGACGGAATGTATAGGTACAGAGAGGATGGTACAGAATGTATAGGTACAGAGAGGATGGGACAGAATGTATAGGTACAGAGAGGATGGGACAGAATGTATAGGTACAGAGAGGATGGGACGGAATGTATAGGTACAGAGAGGATGGGACGGAATGTATAGGTACAGAGAGGATGGGACGGAATGTATAGGTACAGAGAGGATGGTACAGAATGTATAGGTACAGAGAGGATGGGACAGAATGTATAGGTACAGAGAGGATGGGACAGAATGTATAGGTACAAAAAGGATGGGACAGAATGTATAGGTACAGAGTGGATTGGACGGAATGTATAGGTACAGAGTGGATGGGACGGAATGTATAGGTACAGAGAGGATGTGTCAGAATGTATAGGTACAGAGAGGATGGGACCAAATGTATAGGTACAGAGAGGATGGGACCAAATGTATAGGTACAGAGAGGATGGGACAGAATGTATAGGTACAGAGAGGATGGGACAGAATGTATAGGTACAGAGAGGATGGGACGGAATGTATAGGTACAGAGTGGATGGGACGGAATGTATAGGTACAGAGAGGATGGGACAGAATGTATAGGTACAGAGAGGATGGGACGGAATGTATAGGTACAGAGAGGATGGTACAGAATGTATAGGTACAGAGAGGATGGGACAGAATGTATAGGTACAGAGAGGATGGGACAGAATGTATAGGTACAGAGAGGATGGGACGGAATGTATAGGTACAGAGAGGATGGGACGGAATGTATAGGTACAGAGAGGATGGGACGGAATGTATAGGTACAGAGAGGATGGGACGGAATGTATAGGTACAGAGAGGATGGGACAGAATGTATAGGTACAGAGAGGATGGGACAGAATGTATAGGTACAGAGAGGATGGGACAGAATGTATAGGTACAGAGAGGATGGGACGGAATGTATAGGTACAGAGAGGATGGGACGGAATGTATAGGTACAGAGAGGATGGGACGGAATGTATAGGTACAGAGAGGATGGGACGGAATGTATAGGTACAGAGAGGATGGGACAGAATGTATAGGTACAGAGAGGATGGGACAGAATGTATAGGTACAGAGTGGATGGGACGGAATGTATAGGTACAGAGAGGATGGGACGGAATGTATAGGTACAGAGAGGATGGGACGGAATGTATAGGTACAGAGAGGATGGGACGGAATGTATAGGTACAGAGAGGATGGGACGGAATGTATAGGTACAGAGAGGATGGGACGGAATGTATAGGTACAGAGAGGATGGGACGGAATGTATAGGTACAGAGAGGATGGGACGGAATGTATAGGTACAGAGAGGATGGGACGGAATGTATAGGTACAGAGAGGATGGGACGGAATGTATAGGTACAGAGAGGATGGGACAGAATGTATAGGTACAGAGTGGATGGGACGGAATGTATAGGTACAGAGTGGATTGGACAGAATGTATAGGTACAGAGAGGATGGGACGGAATGTATAGGTACAGAGAGGATGGGACGGAATGTATAGGTACAGAGAGGATGGGACAGAATGTATAGGTACAGAGAGGATGGGACGGAATGTATAGGTACAGAGAGGATGGGACGGAATGTATAGGTACAGAGAGGATGGGACAGAATGTATAGGTACAGAGTGGATGGGACAGAATGTATAGGTACAGAGAGGATGGGACAGAATGTATAGGTACAGAGAGGATGGGACGGAATGTATAGGTACAGAGAGGATGGGCAGAATGTATAGGTACAGAGAGGATGGGACAGAATGTATAGGTACAGAGAGGATGGGACGGAATGTATAGGTACAGAGAGGATGGGACAGAATGTATAGGTACAGAGTGGATGGGACGGAATGTATAGGTACAGAGTGGATTGGACAGAATGTATAGGTACAGAGAGGATGGGACGGAATGTATAGGTACAGAGAGGATGGGACGGAATGTATAGGTACAGAGAGGATGGGACGGAATGTATAGGTACAGAGAGGATGGTACAGAATGTATAGGTACAGAGAGGATGGGACAGAATGTATAGGTACAGAGAGGATGGGACGGAATGTATAGGTACAGAGAGGATGGTACAGAATGTATAGGTACAGAGAGGATGGGACAGAATGTATAGGTACAGAGTGGATGGGACAGAATGTATAGGTACAGAGAGGATGGGACAGAATGTATAGGTACAGAGAGGATGGGACGGAATGTATAGGTACAGAGAGGATGGGACAGAATGTATAGGTACAGAGTGGATGGGACGGAATGTATAGGTACAGAGTGGATTGGACAGAATGTATAGGTACAGAGAGGATGGGACGGAATGTATAGGTACAGAGAGGATGGGACGGAATGTATAGGTACAGAGTGGATTGGACAGAATGTATAGGTACAGAGAGGATGGGACGGAATGTATAGGTACAGAGAGGATGGGACGGAATGTATAGGTACAGAGAGGATGGGACAGAATGTATAGGTACAAAAAGGATGGGACAGAATGTATAGGTACAGAGTGGATTGGACGGAATGTATAGGTACAGAGTGGATGGGACGGAATGTATAGGTACAGAGAGGATGTGTCAGAATGTATAGGTACAGAGAGGATGGGACCAAATGTATAGGTACAGAGAGGATGGGACAGAATGTATAGGTACAGAGAGGATGGGACAGAATGTATAGGTACAGAGAGGATGGGACGGAATGTATAGGTACAGAGTGGATGGGACGGAATGTATAGGTACAGAGAGGATGGGACGGAATGTATAGGTACAGAGAGGATGGGACAGAATGTATAGGTACAGAGAGGATGGGACAGAATGTATAGGTACAGAGAGGATGGGACGGAATGTATAGGTACAGAGAGGATGGGACGGAATGTATAGGTACAGAGAGGATGGGACGGAATGTATAGGTACAGAGAGGATGGGACGGAATGTATAGGTACAGAGAGGATGGGACGGAATGTATAGGTACAGAGAGGATGGGACGGAATGTATAGGTACAGAGAGGATGGGACAGAATGTATAGGTACAGAGAGGATGGGACGGAATGTATAGGTACAGAGAGGATGGGACGGAATGTATAGGTACAGAGAGGATGGGACGGAATGTATAGGTACAGAGAGGATGGTACAGAATGTATAGGTACAGAGAGGATGGGACAGAATGTATAGGTACAGAGTGGATGGGACAGAATGTATAGGTACAGAGAGGATGGGACGGAATGTATAGGTACAGAGAGGATGGGACGGAATGTATAGGTACAGAGAGGATGGGACGGAATGTATAGGTACAGAGAGGATGGTACAGAATGTATAGGTACAGAGAGGATGGGACAGAATGTATAGGTACAGAGAGGATGGGACAGAATGTATAGGTACAGAGAGGATGGGACGGAATGTATAGGTACAGAGAGGATGGGACGGAATGTATAGGTACAGAGAGGATGGGACGGAATGTATAGGTACAGAGAGGATGGTACAGAATGTATAGGTACAGAGAGGATGGGACAGAATGTATAGGTACAGAGAGGATGGGACAGAATGTATAGGTACAGAGAGGATGGGACGGAATGTATAGGTACAGAGAGGATGGGACAGAATGTATAGGTACAGAGAGGATGGGACGGAATGTATAGGTACAGAGAGGATGGTACAGAATGTATAGGTACAGAGAGGATGGGACAGAATGTATAGGTACAGAGAGGATGGGACAGAATGTATAGGTACAAAAAGGATGGGACAGAATGTATAGGTACAGAGTGGATTGGACGGAATGTATAGGTACAGAGTGGATGGGACGGAATGTATAGGTACAGAGAGGATGTGACAGAATGTATAGGTACAGAGAGGATGGGACAGAATGTATAGGTACAGAGAGGATGGGACGGAATGTATAGGTACAGAGAGGATGGGACAGAATGTATAGGTACAGAGAGGATGGGACAGAATGTATAGGTACAGAGTGGATGGGACGGAATGTATAGGTACAGAGAGGATGGGACGGAATGTATAGGTACAGAGAGGATGGGACGGAATGTATAGGTACAGAGAGGATGGGACAGAATGTATAGGTACAGAGAGGATGGGACAGAATGTATAGGTACAGAGAGGATGGGACAGAATGTATAGGTACAAAAAGGATGGGACAGAATGTATAGGTACAGAGTGGATTGGACGGAATGTATAGGTACAGAGTGGATGGGACGGAATGTATAGGTACAGAGAGGATGTGTCAGAATGTATAGGTACAGAGAGGATGGGACCAAATGTATAGGTACAGAGAGGATGGGACAGAATGTATAGGTACAGAGAGGATGGGACAGAATGTATAGGTACAGAGAGGATGGGACGGAATGTATAGGTACAGAGTGGATGGGACGGAATGTATAGGTACAGAGAGGATGGGACGGAATGTATAGGTACAGAGAGGATGGGACGGAATGTATAGGTACAGAGAGGATGGGACGGAATGTATAGGTACAGAGAGGATGGTACGGAATGTATAGGTACAGAGAGGATGGGACAGAATGTATAGGTACAGAGAGGATGGGACAGAATGTATAGGTACAGAGAGGATGGGACGGAATGTATAGGTACAGAGAGGATGGGACGGAATGTATAGGTACAGAGAGGATGGGACGGAATGTATAGGTACAGAGAGGATGGTACAGAATGTATAGGTACAGAGAGGATGGGACAGAATGTATAGGTACAGAGTGGATGGGACAGAATGTATAGGTACAGAGAGGATGGGACGGAATGTATAGGTACAGAGAGGATGGGACGGAATGTATAGGTACAGAGTGGATGGGACAGAATGTATAGGTACAGAGAGGATGGGACGGAATGTATAGGTACAGAGAGGATGAGACAGAATGTATAGGTACAGAGTGGATGGGACGGAATGTATAGGTACAGAGTGGATTGGACAGAATGTATAGGTACAGAGAGGATGGGACGGAATGTATAGGTACAGAGAGGATGGGACAGAATGTATAGGTACAGAGTGGATGGGACGGAATGTATAGGTACAGAGTGGATTGGACAGAATGTATAGGTACAGAGAGGATGGGACGGAATGTATAGGTACAGAGAGGATGGGACATACAAAGCAGTAAGCAATAGCCAATCTGAGGTCACTGGGGACCAAAAATGAAGTAAACTGTTTGATGTACTTCTCTAAAGGTTCACTGATTTCTACATAGTTTGAATTGGCACAACCTGTGTTTTTATTTTATTTTATTTTTTTATTTTTAAGTAAACATTAAAGAATTTTTATTGGGCACAACCTGTGTTTTAATTCTACCACAGAGACAAGTTGACATGTATATTTTTACTTCTCTGTTGTACATTTCTATACACCAGCCATTCTCAACCAGGGTTCCTCCAGAGGTTGCTAGGGGTTCCTTGAGCTGTGGCTGGTTGACATCCCATCTGATGGTACCAGCATAATTCCAGGTCCAGCGCCAGTTTGCAGAGTCAGGGACATGACACCAATGAGCTTTATAGCTGTCTGTGAGAGTGGTACTCTAAGCACCCTTGTGGGGGGGCATTCTTCCTACTGACTACCAATGCACAGGGGCATTATTTCCCCCTCCCCCAATGAATTAATTTTAGCATAGGTCCCTGAAAAGTATTTCAATGGTTTGTCTGGGAAAAAAAGGTTGAGAAAGGCTACTATACATAAAGGTGATTGATATGATTCCATATGGTGTCGGGTATTTCAGCACCATGGACAGAGCACTGCATTCATGTGCTCACAGTCCTTGTTCAGACTGGATAGAGCAGCTGTATACTAATCTAATCTGTAAATCAGTTTACTAAGCAATGCGGCATTGCATAGTAAGCAGTTACTGTGTTATGTAATATGGGTTGTCAGTTTTCGTAGGTAAACCATATGGCAGAATATATTATACAGTGCACTGGTAGTAGTCTGTATTTTGTGTTCTGTGCCGAGTTGCGTTCCCACAATTTTGATAGCAGAACCATGATGCATTGATGAATGGACATAAAACCTACTACCCTTAATACTATTTGACTCTAAAAGGCCCACTGATGCAATTTACTTACCATGTATTGTATAATGTGGTTAAAAAAAGACTTTCAGAGTAACCCGTCAGAATAGAAATATGGCAGTTGTCATGGCTGACGCATATTCTGGGGCTCAGCCTTTTCATCTTCATAAGTCACTCACCCACAGCAAGCATGCAGCCGCGATAATGTTGTGACATTTCACTTGGATACTTGGATCAGATCTGTGAGTCACTTACTAGTAAAGCAAAGAATAAAACCTTCTCCTGTAGGCAGTTTTCAAATGTATGTCCTGCCGGGTTACCATTCAGCACTGTGGACACTATTTCTGCCACAATAAGACAACTATGTAATAAAATATAATTCCACACTTCTGACAAATATGTTACTGTAAAGGCACAGCCAGGGAATAAGGAAATTCTAAAATGCCCATGATTACCCATTTTAATCCTTTTGCTTCTGAAAATGATGTTGTTTATAGAATGTACTGTAATGGAAAACCTGCCTAGTATCATTAGGACCAGCTAACGGTTTGGAATGCTTGCAGGTACTATATTCCATAAGCTTTACTTAAAGTGGTTGTAACCCTAAAAAAAAAAATCATGTTCCCGTCCCTTTAAGGCACGAGATATAGCACAGTGCTTTTGCCATGTTAATTGTCCCTTTCTATGTTGTACAATACCTGGTTGATCCTACCTGTTCCTGTCTTCCCCTCTGTAAAATGACCATGTTTGCCATGGCTGCTGATCGATCTCCCATAGTGTGGCCAGTTTACGTGCCTCCATCATCCAGCTTTCTCCTCTGTGTCTCTGCAACTCCCCCCTCCCATTCCCTCTCCCTGTCAGTTCGTAGTCTGTGTGAGAGCCGATCTCCTCCCTGCCCCTCTCCTCTTCTCTCATGCCTGTGTAATTCTATTCCCTGCAGCTGCTTCAGTGCTTGTAAAGTAAAGAAACATGTATTAATTACTTTGATTCTCTCTGTTTTAGATCCCCGTTCAGTACAGTGTGTGTGTTTTCCTAAAATTATAATGCTAAATACCTTCTTTGCAGAGCTCTGCTGTGCAGACATGTGACCTCCTTCTGCCAGCTTGCACTCATCAGAGGGGAATCTCAGCCCCTCCCACTGTACTCACTTACTCAGGAAGGGAAGCAGAAGGAGGTCACATGACAGGACAGCAGGACAGGACCTTAAAGCATATCTGTCCCAACAACCACCCCCCCCCACACAAAATAAAAAGTAATATATTGCAGCTTACCACACCTTAGATTTGGTGGCTGCATTCGTTTTCTTTTATTAGGCTTTTCTCCTTGCTCTCCTTACTTAGTTTACAAAAACCTTACCCTCTCCTCATCTTCATTAGGTAGAGAGGCAGTATCCTGCAGTTCACAGAAGGTAGCTGGGAAAGCTGATAACATTGTCTGGGCTTTCAGTTCATTGTACAGGAAGTTATAAGGACAGTAGAATTTTGGCAGGATTTACAGGTATTTTTCTGTACTTGCAGAAAATATTCTTGGTCTGAAAAAGGAAACCTAATTCAGCCACCACATCTAGGAACTGGTAGGCTAAAATATATTGCATTTTTGTTCTTGGTTTTAGATATCCTTTCAGAGATACACAATACAACACACATTCATGTGCTGATTGCAGTATTTCATAGCTACCAATCCAATTTCACCTTTTATCTATGTAAAGAAGAAGTAGGGTTAAAGCACTTTTGGCTCTACTTCTCCTGTAGGTCACAGGAGTGTACTTTATTCTGCACTCCTATGACCCGGACTCAGCCGGTCCAGACTCTGGATGGATCCCAACTTCAATGTCGGGATCCACCTGAATGCCTGACTGGCAGCTGGCTCAGCATCTCAGCATGCTTCTGAAAACCCTTAGCCAGCTGGCCCCGCCCCCTCCACAGTCCAACGTGACTGTCAGTAGCTGAAGAACCGACCAACCAGTGGTCTTTGATCAATTGGTTCTGTTAAAGGCGGTGGGGGACAGATGCAGCATCGATGCTGCATCCACCTAGATGAGTATGGTTGTTTTTTTCAAAACCCATACTTTTTTTTTTTTTTTTTTAAAACATCACTAAAATGAAAGATTACTGCATATTTTTTGCTATGGCTACTACACTTTGCCCATTTTTCATGTCCTTATTGTATATGCCTCCATGCAGGACCGGTTCCCAGGCAGCCTTGTAATATGAAATTTGTCAGATGCCGTTTTTTATTTTTATTACCCTACATTCTGTATAGCAATATATTTAATAGCATGTTCTAAAAGAAAAGGCAAACATATCCAAAAACCATTTGCAGTCAAGTACACAGTGTTAAAAATGTACTTCCAAACAGCTGCTTTTGTATCATGTTGGTGCTTTTAAAATATTTTTATGCCTGTGAATACATTTGCAGAATTCCACTAATAGAGAACTCTATAGAAGCCAACTGATGTATCTGACTCAGTCCACCATCCAATGTATAAAACAGAAGGGGGCTGACCCGAAGGTGGGGGTAAAAATTCTAGGACATGTAACAGTAGAGAACAGTGTAACAGTGTAAATACAGTTGTTTATTTTTTCTGAATATATCTTTAAACAGCATTTTAGCACCATTAGTGACACTTCTATGAAAAATTCTAAAGACAATTAAAATACCACTTTAACCACTTGCCTACTGGGCACTTCCCCCCCTCCTGCCCAGGCCAATTTTCAGCTTTCAGCGTTGTCACATTTTATCCTCATACACATGATCAGACTTTCATCTGACAAATCCATGTAAATTTTGTCCGAAGGGCGTTGGCCGTGAACTTGTTCTGCATACAGACGGCAGAACCTTTTCAGCCAACATTCCCGAAACTACGTGTATTTTCTGCGCTTTAGCGCCACCCTTTGGGTAACTTCTGCTAATGTTGTCTGATGGTTAGCATTAGTTCGGAGCATGCGTGTTTGTACTTTGGATTTTAGTCTGAGGGACCTGTGTACACACGATCGGATAATCCGATGGAACACATTTGTTGTCGGACAATTTGAGAGCATGGCTATCCAACATTTGTTGTCGGAAATTCCGACAACAATTGTCCGATGGAGCATACAGACGGTCGGATTATCCGACAAAACACGTCCATCACACAATTGTTGTCGGAATATCTGATTGTGTGTACGGGCCTTTAGAATGACAATTTCGCGGTCATGAAACACTGTACCCACAGATAGAGCTTTCTTTTGGTGGTATTTAATCATCACTGGGTTTTTTATTTTTTGTTAAGCAAGCGAAAAAAAAAATGTTGAAAGAAACATTTTTTTTCATAGTTTGTTATAAAATGTTGCAAACAGGTAATTTTTCTCCTTCACTGATGTACACTGATGAGGCTGCACTGATAGGTGGCACTGATAAGACAGTACTGGTGTGCACTGATTGGCGGCACTGAAGGGCAATGATAGGTGCCACTGATAGGCAGCACTGATAGGTGACACTGATGAGAAGGCACTGATTGGCAGCACTGGTGGGCACTGTTGGGGCTGCACTGATAATCAGGACACTGATAATCAGTGTAGATGTCCCTTTAACACAAGCCAGTTATCGGCTCTCCTCTCCCCTCCTCATGCTGTCAGTGTGGGGAAAGGAAAGCCGATAACTGGCTTGTGTTTACATCGTGGTCATCTGTCATTGGACACAGCTGATCACGTGGCAAAGGGCCGCAGTGGTTGGCCCTTTACCCTGATCAGTGATCAGCTAAGTCTGAAGGGGGCGCAGGCGGCACGCGGGCAGCAAGGTCACAGGAGGGCGTCCATGGATGGGTTTAAAGGCCCATTCACACTAGGAACTGCATGTGAATCACACCGCACCAAAAGTAGTGAATGCACTACTTTTGGAAACAAACTGCAACCGGACCACATGGCAGTGCATTTGCGGCCTGCATTGGGTATGTCGTGAACTTTGCACTGACCCCACTGCAGATTGCAAGAGCAGTGATTAGAATGCAGTGCAGGAAGCCTAACCAAAACACGGGTTTCCTGCACGGCATTCTAGTGCAAACGGGCCCCAAAACTTCTTGCATAGTTGCTGTGCTGAGCCTCGAGGCTCTAAGACTACAATGGCACGTGCAAATTCCTGTATTCAAAACAACCATTCAGAATCTACCTTGCAATTGTCTGGCTTAAAGGAACACTAAAGGCAATTTTTTTTGTTTACTTATACTTACCTCCACTGTGCAGTTTGTTTTTCACAGAGTGGCCCTGAACATGGTCTTCTGGGGTCCCACGGCGGCTGTCTGGGCTTCTCCCCGCAATAACTATCCACTTTCATGCAAGCTCTCTCGCAGGGTGGATAGTTTTTGCGGGCGCGCTCCTGTGATACAGCCGGCGGCTATAGCCGCTCACTGTATCACTCGGCCCCGCCCCGCGCCGCGTCATTGGATGTGATTGACAGCAGTGCGAGCCAATGGCTGCGCTGCTTTTAATCAACCAATGAATGAGCCGAGAAGCAAGCGCGTTCACGGCGCGGGACTTTCGAGGGGTCAGGTAAGTAAACGGGGGCTCAGGGGGGCCGCTAATCCTCAGATGTTTTTTCACCTTAATGCATAGAATGCATTAAGGTGAAAAAACTTGTACCTTTACAACCCCTTTAAGCCTGAAGCCTAGTACACACGGTCGAGATTCTCGTCAGGAAAAAACCTGTTGTTTTTCCTGACGAGATTCTTGACAAGAATCTTGTCCCGGCTGAGTGTACACACGTACGATTCAAAAGAACCGCCGTTCTTTTGAATGGCATGAACGCGATGATGTCATCTACTACGACGAGCATGCACTGGTCACATTCGATGCCGTCGCCGCCATCTTGCTTCGCCCTACCTATGCCTTGGAAGCTACCGCGCATGCGTCAAAGTCATTTCGAGCATGCGCGGGTTTCCACAGCGACAGGTAAGTATACACACGCTCTGGTTTCTCGTCGGGAAACAGGCCGACAAGAATCCCAACGAGAAAATAGAGAGCTTGATCTCTATTTTTCTTCTCGAGATTCTGGGCAGATTTCCCGACAAGAAACCTGAAAGCCTCGTACACACGCACGGTTTTCTCAGCAAGAAAGCTCTCCCAGCAGTCTTCTTGACGTTTCTTGCCGAGAAAACCGGTCGTGTGTACGAGGCCTAACTGTAGGTTTCTTGTGACTTTAAAGAGGAGCTCCAGTCATTTTTGTGTTTTAATAAATGTCAGCAGCCAAACAAACTGTAGCTGCTGACTTTTAATAAACACACACTCTCCTGTCCGACGATCCAGCCATGTGCACACCCGAGCCGTCCCTTCTCCCCGTCTTCTCTCCCCAGCATCTTAATTGTGGGCACCTGGCTGTGACAACTTGCGGCTTCACAGCCGGGTGCCCAGTGTGCATGCGTGAGTCACGCTGCGCCTCCTGAAGGGTCCGGCAGTCTTCTGGGACCTGTGATATGTCCCAGAAGACTGCAGGAAGTGGGGTGGGGGGAGAGGAGAACTTTTGCTCGGATCGCCTAGGCATTCCGAGTGGAAGTGGGCATGGGTGCCTGTCTAAAAAAGGTACCCACTCCCCCCCCCCCCAAAATAAAAAGGCGTGCCGAATCTTGCAGGGGAGGAGTACTTAAAGTGGAACTTCACCTTTTGAGTGGAGCTCCGCTTTAAACTGTTACCGTATATACTCGAGTATAAGCTGAGTTTTTCAGCACATTTTTTTGTGCTGAAAATGCCCCCCTCGGCTTATACTCGAGTCACCTTTTTGCGCCTGATCTCCCGGACTTTGGGGACCCAGTACCAGCCGGCCGTAGGTCCCCTGAACCCCAAACTAGGCACACATATAGCACCACCCTTCCTTTGTTGTCCGGGGGACCTACGGCCGGGAAGCACCGATTTTTCAAACCCGGGCACTTCTTCCATAGACTCCCATGTTAAACGGTAATTTCTACAGTAACTTTGGGGACCCGGTACCAGCCGGCCGTAGGTCCCCTTGACTCAAAACATGGCACACATGTAGCCCCAGTTCCCGATTTTTCAAACCCGGGCACCCCTTCCATATACTCCCATGTTAAACGTAAGTCTAGTCATAGACACAGTGAGGCATGGGCACAGTGAGGCATGGACACAGTGAGGCATGGGCACAGTGAGGCATGGACATGGGCACAGTGAGGCATGGGCACAGTGAGATATGGGCACAGTGAGGCATGGACACAGTGAGGCATGGGCACAGTGAGGCATGCACATGGGCACAGTGAGATATGGGCACAGTGAGGCATGGGCACAGTGAGGCATGGGCACAGTGAGGCATGGGCACAGTGAGGCATGTGCACAGTGAGGCATGCACATGAGCACAGTGAGGCATGTAGATGGACACCCTAGGTTTACACTCGAGTCAATACGTTTTCCCAGTTTTTTGTGGTAAAATTAGGTGCCTCGGCTTATATTCAGGTCGGCTTATACTCAAGTATATACGGTAATTTGAATCAAGCTGCTCTAAAACTAATTTTTTTAAAGCAACAAAAAAAACCTTGAGTTAGACTTAAAAAAAATTCTGATAGGCCGGCTTACCATACTTTGCATTAAGAACATTTTTCCTTGCGCTACAGATGCAATGATGAAGTATGTGCAGTAACATTACATTTGCAGGGTCTTTTCTTTTGCAACCATATACATCTGGAGGTGAGCAACAAGAACAGACAATTCGATAAATATGTAAATCTACTCCAAGACTAAACAAAGAGCCAACCCATTTCAGGGGCAGAAACCTTGCCTGACCCCTTCATCAGGGCTTGAGATACTGTATAGGGAACAATGTATGTGGACTAGGTAGAAAAAATATTGAGTGAAAAAAAAAAAGGCATAGCAAAGTGCTGCTACTCTGTAGGTCGTCTGCCTAAAAAAGTCATAAAAACGTTATTGTCCTCGCAGCAAACATAATGTTCCTTGTCATAGCTTGCCAAAAGAGCGCGGAAAGGAAGATGCTGATTGGTGTGAATTAGGAGCTCTTTTAGTACGTTCGGTCACTTGGACCTCCGCTTTGTGTCCTGACGCTGACCCCCGAGTTTACTTACAGTATGCAGTGAAAGGTTTAAAGTAAGCGTAATTGCACTAAGAAAGCATTAGTGTTCTAAGAAGGGCAGGGATTCGTTTTATGAAGCATATATTACTCCCCAGTAGCTGCAGTCATAAGTCTCTGGCAGCCTTTGTGAGGTTTGCATTTTTGTGTGAAATCCCCAAGATTGCATTATACACTTAGAGGAGATTACTAGTAAGATTTGAGGCTTTCAGACTGATAAATGTAAATGAGTTAATGGAATTCAAGTACAGTATAAAGCATGTTGTAATAGTGTAGTGTATAATATGATTACGGTGTAACAATTGTACTGTGATACTGCGCTGTAATTGTATTATTGGAGGATTACACATAAGCAATATAATCAGTTCTAATACGACAAGTGTAACAGCAATATTTCGGTGACCTGCCTTGAGATATCCAGTTTAGTAGGAGTGATGTGTAGACTCACCTAATTAAAAAAACATCATTTCGAGAGATTTGATTTTAGCACATCCTAATCCTAGCACTATTATAATGTTTAAATAGGTAATCATTTGTTACCTTGATGCTTTAGCCCAGATGAAAAAAGTGATGAAAAAGTTTGGAAATATAAAACGTCAATCTACAAAGTAAAGCCCCATACACACGGTCGGACTTCAAACAAACTTCTCTGTGGTTTTTTGTTTGAAGGGCATTGGCCGTGAACGTGGTATGCATACACACGGCAGGACTTTTTCAGCAAACTTTCCCAAAATCACGTGTTTTTTCTGCTCTTTACCGCCACTTTTTGGTCAACTTCTGCTATTGTTGGTTGATTTTAACATTGGTTCTGAGCATGCGTGTTTGTACTTTGGACTAAAGTCCGATGGATTTCTGTACACACGGCAGGACTTTGCACCAAAGGACTTTTGTTGCCGAAAAGTTTGTTCGTTTGCAGAGCGAACATTTGTCCGATGAAAACCGAAAAAGTTTGTCCAAAGAAGCGTACAAATGGTCAGATTTTTTTAAAAACCTGGGAATTTAGAAGTCAGACCGTGTGTATGGGGCTTTAGATGTATTTAATCAGTTATTATTGTTTTAATGAGTTGGCTTAGAAAATGTATATACAAGTAAAACCTTGGATTGAGATCATAATTCGCCCCAGAAACATGCTTGTAATCCAAAGCGCTTGTATATCAAAGCGAATTTCCCCATAAGAAATAATGGAAACTCAAATGATTTGTTTCACAACCATTTATTCATAAGTCCTTCAGTTTATAGTCCATATAAATTGATTATAGCAATGTGATTGGTTGTGTAACCATAAAATGTTCATCCACAAATGGAAGCCTCCACAAGGGGATTAGAAGCAAAATCCAGCAAGAGCTACAAAGTATAAAAGAGAAGAAAGGCGCCTCTAAGTGTAGCAATATGGTTACATTTAATGAAGGTACAACATTTAGCAACTTACATGGTTTATGATTAAAACAGACACATCTAAGTATGCCAGCATCCGGTGTAAAGCCATCCACATAGACCATTCCCCACACCGCCGGCTCTCACCGCTGTCAGTCTGCAATCGTGACCGGGAAGACTACCCTGCAGTAGAGCAATCTGAAAGCGAGGCTTGAACCGCTTGTGGAGCGCAGCATGGAAGGGACGACCTCAATGGTGGTGCAGAGGACGGTCTATGTGGACAGCTTTAAGCCTCGTACACACAGTCGGACTTCAAACAAACTTTTCCGTGGATTTTTGTTCGAAGGGAGTTGGCCGGGCACACCCATAGCATACACACGGCAGGACTTTTCTGCAAACTTTCCCAACATCACGTGTTTTTTCTGCTCTTTACTGCCACCCTTTGGTCAACTTCTGCTATTGTTGGTTGATTTTAACATTGGTTTTGGGCATGCGTATTTGTACTTCGGACTTTTGTTGCCGAAAAGTTTGTCCGTTTGCAGAGCGAACTTTTGTCAGATGAAAACCGAAAAAGCTTGTCCGATGGAGCATACACACGGTCGGATTTTTTGGAAAACTTGCTCATTTTGAAGTTTGTTGGCAAAAAGTCCTACCGTGCGTACGGGCTTTACCCCGGATGCCTGCATACTTAGGTGTGTCTGTTTTAATCATCAACCATGTGAGTTTCTAAATGTTGTACCTTCAATAAATGTAACCATATTGCTACACTTGGAGGCGCCTCTATTCTCTTTTATACTAAGTTGTGACATGATGCTACTTGTATATCAAGACATTGCTTGTACATCAAGTCAAAATTAAAAAAAAAATATGCTTGTCTTGCAAAACGCTCTTAAACCAAGGTTTTACTGTATTATAAGTCCTTACATTTATTATTAATGATAATAACCTTGTGCTTATTCTTTTTTTTTTTTTAGGTTCATCGCTAAGAATTTAGCAGATATTTCTAAATTAAATTTCTATATCTTGCCACATGAATTATAATGGCATGCCTACATGACACCCGCACCCCTTCTCCATCCTTTGCCAGCCTACTGATAGATGGACCAATCCGGAGATTTGACACTGATACGCCACCGGGATGCACCCCAGAGCAAGAACTAACTCCCACACAATGTGTATTGCGTGATATGGTGCGGACAGAAGTCGCTCTTCCCCATGAGGATTCATCCTCTCCTCTTACACACAGTGTTCCTCAAGACCAACAAGAACCCGAGGACAGAGGTGGTGGAGGAGCAGCAGCTGGCCTGGGAGATGACAGGCCATGTCGAGCTCTTGGGGAGGGACGCATGCAGTGTCAGGCTGGAGTTGGGTTCTTGGGTGGACTTTTTGGCTGCCTGAAGCCAGTTTGGGCTATGATTGGAAAAACCTATACTACGGAACACAAGCACGAAGAAGGTAAGTGGAGAAATGCATTAAAGTGGTTGTAAACCCTTCATTATACCCAGTGAAGTGACAGGCCTCAAGTGATACACAGAGATGAAACAAATCCTCCTACACACTGTAAGACCCCATACACGCTATTAGATTTTTTGCAGATTTTTGTCTTCAGATTTACCAAAACCATATACCGTATATACTCGAGTATAAGCCAAGTTTTTCAGCACATTTTTTTGCGCTGAAAATGCCCCCCCCCCCTCCCCCTCGGCTTATACTCGAGTCAACTTTTTATGCCTGATCTCCCGGACTTTGGGGACCGGCAAACTTGGCACTCATATAGCCCCACTCTTCCTCTACAAGCGTGCAAAGTTTGTTGTCCGGGGGACCTACGGCCGGGGAGCACCGATTTTTGAAAACCGGGCACCCCTTCCATAGACTCCCATGTTAAATGGTAATTTCTTTGTGAATTTGGAGACCTGGTACTGACCGGTCGTAGGTCCCCTGGACCCGAAACTTGGCACACATGTATCCCCATTTCTCCTCTACAAGTGTGCAAAGTTTTTCGTCTGGGGGGCCTACGGCCAGGGAGCACCGATTTTTCAAAACCAGGCACCCCTTCCATAGACTACCATGTTAAACGGTAATTTGTTTGTGAATTTGGAGACCTGGTACCGACCGGTCATAGGTCCCCTGGACCTGAAACTTGGCACACATGTAGCCCCATTAGTCCTCTTCAAGTGTACAAAGTTTTTTGTCTGGGGGACCTACGGCTGGGGAGCACCGATTTTTCAAACCGGGCACTTCTTCCATAGACTCCCATGTTAAACGTCAGTCTAGTCATGGACACAGTGAGGCATGGGCACAGTGAGGCATGGGCACAGTGAGGCATGGACATGGACACAGTGAGGCATGCACATGGACACAGTGAGGCATGGGCACAGTGAGGCATGCACATGGGCACAGTGAGGCATGCACATGGACACAGTAAGTCATGCACATGGACACAGTGAGGCATGGGCACAGTGAGGCATGCACATGGGCACAGTGAGGCATGCACATGGACACAGTAAGTCATGCACATGGACACAGTGAGGCATGCACATGGACACAGTGAGGCATTAACACAGTGAGGCATGCACATGGACACAGTGAGGCAAAGCGAGGCACAGTGAGGCATGCAGATGGACACCCTAGGCTTATACTTGAGTCAATACGTTTTCCCATTTTTTTGTGGTAAAATTAGGTGCCTCGGCTTATATTCGGGTCGGCTTATATTCGGGTCGGCTTATACTCTAGTATATATGGGTAATATGAGGTTAAACCTTTAGAGTTTCAATTTTTATGCAATCAGTTAGGCCCTTGCACTACATGGTTTTGGTAAATCTGAAGACAAAAATCTTAAGAAAATCTAATATTGTGTATGGGGCTTAAGTTGTACTTGTTTACCTGCAGCCCTCTTTTCTCTACATCTCTTCAAAGTGCTGAAATATAAAGCTTGTCTGACAGTTCAGAAAAAGGGGGGTGGAGAGCTGAAGTTACACTCTGCAGAGCTCAGCGGGGAGACCTCTGAGAGCTGATTGGAAGGAAGAAACACACATTCCGCCTCTACAGAGCTTATAAGGAACAGAGCTGAGGCTGTCAATCAGCAGCAGATCCCTCCTGTGTTACCTTTCTTCTCTTGGTGTCAGGAAAACTTGACAGACGTGACTCATGCTGATATCAGAGGAATGAAGCAGCAGACAGAAAATGACACTTAACGCTTTTAAATGAGACAAGCACACACTATAGAGGGATATGCTTTGTTCATATTTCATGTCCGAGGTTTACAACCACTTTAAGTATTAAACTAAAAGTTTTTATTTTGCCTAAAAAGAAATCGTGCAATGAAGGCTGATTGACAAAATACTGTATAGGGATTCTGACTGTCAATCTATCTTCTGTATGTCTCCTAATGGACTAGTTACCTAAGAAGAGCATGAATGTGGTTACCCATGCAACCTGAACAAAATACAAGATCTTCCCTGAAATTGGTCTCCTAGGACCTATTGTGTGACAAGTAAAATAAGTGTTTGTGGTTTTTTTTCATTTCACACTTTTTATAAACATATCCTTTTATGTTATCTGCTTTCATATATATGTAGTGTCATTATATATGAAGAAGCTAGTGTAGTCTGATCAGTTTTTCTAGTTTTTACATTTTTCTCCTAATTGAGAAAGTCCGTAAAATAGTATCTTACAGCGCTGTGACCCAGAAAAAGGAGATGTAACATTTCATTACATTCTCTTGGTGTTCTCTAAGGCCCCATGTACACGGGACACTGGTGCAAAGTCTTCTGAACCAAGGTTGAAACCGGCGTTTAGAAACGCACGTTTTGCCGCGTTTAGCCGCGTTTTACTGCGTTTGCGTCTAGAAGCGTTTAGTTAAGAAACATCATGAGGACCCTCCCTAAGCTCAAAAAAAAGTATTATTAACCATTTCAGCCATTTTGTGAGACCAGAGTGAGTAGCAGCAGCTGAGAGAGCAGCAGTGTAGTTGTATTTAGCGTGTCACCTGCCACAAGTTGTGGATTGTCCACTTGCCACGTCACCTGGCCACGTCTCCTGCCACAAGTTGTGGATTGTCCACTTGCCACGTCACCTGCCACAAGTTGTGGATTGTCCACTTGCCACATCACCTGCCACGTCACCTGCCACAAGTTGTGGATTGTCCACTTGCCATGTCACCTGGCCACGTCACCTGCCACAATTTGTGGATTGTTGTCACGTCACCTGGCCACGTAACCTGCCACAAGTTGTGGATTGTCCACTTGCCACGTCACCTGCCACGTCACTTGCCACAAGTTGTGGATTGTCCACTTGCCATGTCACCTGGCCACGTCACCTGCCACAAGTTGTGGATTGTCCACTTGCCACGTCACCTGCCACAAGTTGTGGATTGTCCACAATGCAATGCAAGCAATTACAGTTTTTTTTATATTTTGTTAATGGTTTTTCATCATTTGCCATCATTTTTGAGATTTTTTATGTAAAAAAAATAGGTCATCTTTAAAAACGCTTATAAACGAAAACGTGGCTAAACGCCGGTACCGCGTTTAGCCGCGTTTGGCATCTGAAACGTGGAAATCTTTGGCGTCTGAACCCATTTTTTTGCTTTCAGAAAAACGAGGTTAAACGCAACTGCCTAAAAACGAAAATAAACGAGACTGTGTACATGGTCACATAGGATAACATTGAACGGGTTCAGGGGCAGTTGAAAAAAGTGTCCAACTGCCTCTGAACGCGCGTTTACCAGCGTCCCGTGTACATGGGGCCTTAATTGCTTCATTGTAGGTCACAAATATTCTTTCCCCCAAATACTAAATAGGGATCACAATGACAAGCTTAGCGGAATGCATCATTGCACTCTATCCTCTAATGATTGCAGTATCAGGCTTATTAAAGGAGTTTTTCACTTCGATGCATTCTATGCATTAAGGTGAAAAACCTTCTGTAGTGCAGCAGCCCCCCAGATCGGGTCTTCATTGGATAGATTAATAGCAGCAGGAGTCATTGGCTCTCACTGCTGTCAATCAAATCCAGTGACGCGGGAGTCGGGGGCGGGCCGAGTCCTGCTGTCTGTGTCAATGGAAGCAGCAGCAGGACTCGGGAGCGCGCCAACACAGGTCTCCATGGGGGCACTCGCCGAAGAGGAGGAGCCAGGAGCGCCGCCGGGGGGACCCCAGAAAAGGAGGATCAGGGCCGTTTTGTGCAAAACCCTTGTACAGAGGAGGTAAATATGACATGTTTGTTATTTTATTTTTTAAAAACAACAATAAAAACCTTTAATCTCTGCACCCTAAGTTCATCCTTAAAGTGATTGTAGAGTAAGTAGAACTTTATGGTTCTCTTCTTTCTCGTAGGAGAGTAACATCCTGAGTTTATGATAGCTTATCCACTGGTGGAACAAGACATAAAGAACAGAGATCGCCAGAATCCACTCACTCCTGTTTCTCAGCTTTTTTTCACAGTGTGCACACTAGCCTTAGCTAGTGCTCTCCCCATAATTTCTGTACAGGGGGTCCCCGACTTATGAACGCCCGACTTACGAACCCCTCCTACTTACGAACCAGGCACTGTGGGGACCCTCTGCCATTCTGCGCGGTCCATCTCCTGTTCTGCGAATGCGTGGCCAGACGGAGCCTCGAAAAATGACGGAAATGTCCGTAATTGGTCGCGCATGCGCAGAACGGCATTTGACGGAACGTCGCAAAACATCGGAAATGTCCGTAATTGTCGTTCTGCGCATGCGCGGCCGACTTACGAACATTTCCAAATTCCAAACAGGAGGAAAGTCCCTAATGGGTTCGTAACCCGGGGACCCCCTGTAGTGGCCTTCCCCCATTGTCCACTTTACATTCTCTGACAACTATCCACGCAACAGCCTGATCTTGTCCATGTTGATTTTTCACCATGATCTCTATCCCAGGTCACACTTCAGGATCTGGAATTGCAGGCACCCCAAATGTGGTGCAATTTTGCCTCGATTAACACACGAAAGACTCACGGCAAAATGTGCCTTTAAACATTACATGGAGCTTGTAGCCCAAAAAGATGCAGAAGCTTTTTTTGGGTGACAGATTCTCATAAGGCAGTCCATTCACGTAGTGTGAACGGGGTCTACTACAGTCTAATGCATTCTGTGTTACACACTCCTTGATGCCCTATGCTTTTTCTGGTACCCGAAAGTATAACTAAAGGCAAAACTCTTTTTTTAGTTGTGGAGAGAGATTATAACCCCTGTCAGGTTTTTATTGCTGCCTGTGCCCCTGTTAGGGAGGTTCATCCTCTCTATTTATCCTGTTTACTGTTATCAGTGAAAGTGTAAGAAAATGCCACATTTTGGATTGTCACCAGAACAGGAACAGAAAGGAAATCTTCCCATGGCGACACTAGTTCTGGTGACAACAGGGACACCGAAGGATTCCATCACTTTGGAGAGATTTCTCCTCACTTCTTGTTTTGGATAAAGTACTGAGAGTGAAGGGAAATCGTGTCCGTGGGATACAGATGGCAAAAAAAAAAATGACAGGGGTTATAACCCTCCCTTATTCTATCCAAAATGAAAACGAAAGTTTAGGCTTTAGTTCCACTATAATACAAAACCCTGTAGTTACAGTGTTTCTGCACCCTTTGTTTCCAGGCATTCTGAGCTCGCTGTTTTCCATAGTACTGTCCTTTCTGTGCAATAGACACCATACCTGTTGTCCCCAGACTACCATAGTGGATATTGAGTATCAAACACATATAAAGTGTTCTTCTACATAAATGTGCGAGACTCCCTTGTGTGCCAGGCCATTTCCCTTACTGTACATTGTTGCGGGTGATGCAAACAGCTGCACAGTACTTAATCTTCCAAATGCAGAATACAGCTATGCCCATTTGTGGTGCTGCCTTGTTTTTCTTGTGTGATTGTGTCTGCATTACAGGTGATTATAAATCCGAAATCCCTGTTTCCATTGCCTCCATTCAATGATCAGCTGCTGTTCTTCCTTCCTTTTTCCAAACATGATCCCTTACACCCTGTTTCTTTCCTGCCGTGACCAGCTGCTGCTCTCCCTTTCCTGGCAATAATCAATAATCAATTCCTGCTCTGCCTTCATCCCTATCTGTGCCACAAACAGCATCTGTTTTGTTTTCTTCCCCCACCACTGCTGCAAACAACCTCCATTGCACTTTACTTTACTTTACAATGGTAGGTGACCAAAATCACCTACCATTGTGTCCCATGCTGTGCTCCCACTCTGCCTACCCTCCTAGTGGTTCTGTGCTCTCCCTCCTAGGAGACCTATGCCTACCCTCCTAGTGGTTCTATGCCTCCCTCCTAGGAGACCTATACCTACCCTCCTAGTGGTTCTATGCTCTCCCTCCTATGAGACCTATGCCTACCCTCCTAGTGGTTCTATGCTCTCCCTCTTAGGAGACCTATGCCTACCCTCCTAGTGGTTCTATGCTCTCCCCCCTAGGAGACCTAGCCTACCCTCCTAGTGGTTCTATGCTCTCCCTCCTAGGAGACCTATGCCTTCCCTCCTTGTGGTTCTATGCTCTCCCTCCAAGGAGACCTATGCCTACCCTCCTAGTGGTTCTATGCTCTCCCTCCAAGGAGACCTATGCCTACCCTCCTAGTGGTTCTATGCTCTCCCTCCTAGGAGACCTATGCCTTCCCTCCTAGTGGTTCTGTGCTCTCCCTCCTAGGAGACCTATGCCTTCCCTCCTAGTGGTTCTATGCTCTCCCTCCTAGGAGACCTATGCCTATCCTCCAAGGGGTTCTATGCTCTCCCTCCTAGGAGACCTATGCCTACCATCCTAGTGGTTCTATGCTCTACCTCCAAGGAGACCTATGCCTACCCTCCTAGTGGTTCTATGCTCTCCCTCCTAGGAGACCTATGCCTACCCTCCTAGTGGTTCTGTGCTCTCCCTCCTAGGAGACCTATGCCTACCCTCCTAGTGGTTCTATGCTCTCCCTCCTAGGAGACCTATACTTACCCTCCTAGTGGTTCTATGCTCTCCCTCTTAGGAGACCTATGCCTACCCTCCTAGTGGTTCTATGCTCTCCCTCCTAGGAGACCTATGCCTACCCTTCTAGTGGTTCTATGCTCTCCCTCCTAGGAGACCTATGCTTACCCTCCTAGTGGTTCTATGCTCTCCCTCCAAGGAGACCTATGCCTTCCCTCCTTGTGGTTCTATGCTCTCCCTCCAAGGAGACCTATGCCTACCCTCCTAGTGGTTCTATGCTTTCCCTCCAAGGAGACCTATGCCTACCCTCCTAGTGGTTCTGTGCTCTCCCTCCTAGGAGACCTATGCCTTCCCTCCTAGTGGTTCTGTGCTCTCCCTCCTAGGAGACCTATGCCTTCCCTCCTAGTGGTTCTATGCTCTCCCTCCTAGGAGACCTATGCCTATCCTCCAAGGGGTTCTATGCTCTCCCTCCTAGGAGACCTATGCCTACCCTCCTAGTGGTTCTATGCTCTACCTCCAAGGAGACCTATGCCTACCCTCCTAGTGGTTCTATGCTCTCCCTCCTAGGAGACCTATGCCTACCCTCCTAGTGGTTCTGTGCTCTCCCTCCTAGGAGACCTATGCCTACCCTCCTAGTGGTTCTATGCTCTCCCTCCTAGGAGACCTATACTTACCCTCCTAGTGGTTCTATGCTCTCCCTCTTAGGAGACCTATGCCTACCCTCCTAGTGGTTCTATGCTCTCCCTCCTAGGAGACCTATGCCTACCCTTCTAGTGGTTCTATGCTCTCCCTCCTAGGAGACCTATGCTTACCCTCCTAGTGGTTCTGTGCTCTCCATCCTAGGAGACCTATGCTTACCCTCCTAGTGGTTCTATGCTCTCCCTCCTAGGAGACCTATGCCTACCCTCCTAGTGGTTCTATGCTCTCCCTCGTAGGAGACCTATGCCTACCCTCCTAGTGGTTCTATGCTCTCCCTCCTAGGAGACCTATGACTAACCTTCTAGTGGTTCTATGCTCTCCCTCCTAGGAGACCTATGCCTACCCTTCTAGTGGTTCTATGCTCTCCCTCCTAGGAGACCTATGCCTACCCTTCTAGTGGTTTTAGGCTCTCCCTCCTAGGAGACCTATGCCTACCCTCCTAGTGGTTCTATGCTCTCCCTCCTAGGAGACCTATGCCTACCCTTCTAGTGGTTCTATGCTCTCCCTCCTAGGAGACCTATGCCTACCCTTCTAGTGGTTCTATGCTCTCCCTCCTAGGAGACCTATGCCTACCCTTCTAGTGGTTCTATGCTCTCCCTCCTAGGAGACCTATGCCTACCCTCCTAGTGGTTCTATGCTCTCCCTCCTAGGAGACCTATGCCTACCCTCCAAGTGGTCCACATGCAGCTGCTGCTCGTCCCATTTCTGTCTCAGCCCTGACCAGCTTCTTCTCTGCTTTCTGAATCCCTTGCCCATGATACCTCTTATGCCGCGTACACACGATCGATTTTTTCGACGGTGAAAACACCGTCGAAAAAATCGACGTTAAAGACGAGGAACAGCTTGTTCCCCTCACACACGGCCGTTTTAAATGTCATTTTTTTTTTGGTCGAAAAAAACGACCGTGTGTGGGCTCCGCGGCAGTGTTTCCCTATGGGAAACACTGCCGCGGAAAACATGTCGAAAAAAACAACGAGAAAAATTAGAACATGTTCTAATTTTTCTCGTCGTTTTTAATGCCGTTTTTCTCGTCGAAAAAAACGACAGAAAGCCCACAGACTATCGTTTTTCTCGTCGAATGGGAAAAATGTTGTTTTTTTCGACGGGAAAAACGGCCGTGTGTACGCGGCATTACACTGCTTTCCTCTTTTCTGATCTATGACCAGCTTCTGCTTTTCCACCTCTCAGCAACAATTATCTTGCGGTGTCTCCCCAGTCTACAGGTGGCCTGCTTTGTCTCCTCCAAGCCATGCTAACCCCCCCACCACCACCCCTTCACCCATCCTTTGCCTGTTATCTATTTTCACTGTGCCCTAAGATCAGCTTCTACCGTGGTATCATCTTTCTCCCCCCAATTATTGTGCCCTCTTCAATCCATGGTTTCTCAATCCAGGTCAACAAGTTCCTGCTCTCCCTATGTTCCTTTGTTAGCAAAAATTATTTCTCCTTTCACCCTCCCCTTATGACCAACTTTTCTCTACACTCTCCTTCCTCTTCCGTCTCCAAGCCCACGGTTAACTACCATTCTGTCTCCTCTTTCTTTACACATGGTCGACAGTCATCAGCTCTCTAGCCTGCTCTTTCATTCACCGTGGTTTCTAATCAGCTCCTGCTCTGCCTGTTATACCACTGGTCCACCTTCTCACACTGCCTTATAATAAGGTCATTCTGCACTCATTGACTGTACATATCAGCCACAAGTTGACCAAACAAAACATTTTGCAGTTAAAATATTTTAAGTTTTTTTACTGTCTGCATATTGAGGTGTTTGTTATAAATGACTCTGCCTAAAAACAATTCAGCCTAAATGAACATGTTCCTAAAAGGAAACAAGCATTGAAAGAAAGCACACCAGCCTAGTGCATTACCGCGTAATGCCTCGTACACACAACCGTTTTTTCAATCGGAAAAACTGCGATGAAAGCTTTTGGCCGGGAATTCCGACCGTGTGTATGCTCCATCGCAGTTTTTCCGACGGGAAAACTGGCGGAAAAAAAAAGAGAGCAGGATCTCTTTTTTCCTGTCAGGAAAAAATCCTAGTGGGAAAACCGTTCGTCTGTATGCTTTTCCGACGGGAAAAAAACGTGCATGCTCGGAAACAATTCGACGCATGCTCGGAAGCATAGAACCTAATTTTATTGGCTCGTCGTAGTCTTTTACATCACCGCGTTCTTGGCAGGCCCGGATTTACTCCCTTTGCCGCCCCAAGGCCGGGTCCTTGAATGCCCCCCCCCCCTTTGTGCCGGATGCAGCGGCATGCTCCCGATGCTCGTGCAGAGCAAGGGGCAGGTGTATTACTGTTATCTCGTGCAAGGGGTGGATCTGCAAGGGGCAGGTATATTACTGTTATATCGTGTAAGGGGGCGGATGGCTACAGAAGAGGGCAAATTTTAAATTGATGGGCAGAGGCATCCCCCTGTAGCCATTCTATAAGCATAAAAACAATATACTGTGACAAGTATTGAAAGCGCCCATCAACATTTTTATCATCTTTGTCCATCATTTTAAAATTTGCCCTCTTATGTAGCCATCCTCTCCTTGCACGATATAACAGTAATAAACCCACCCCTTGCAGATCTGCCCCTTGCACGAGATAACATTAATACACCCGCCCCTTGCTCTGCACGAGCATCGGGAGCGTGCCGCTGCATTGTGGTCATTGCGCAGGCGCCCTGTAACAGCTGACTCACAGTTATTAATCTTCGGCTATTTTCGGAGGCTCTGTTGTGTTTCCTGCTGCGCCTGCGCAGTACAGGGGGGTCATTATCCGCCGGGGGATCTATTTCGGCAGGACACCAGGACGACAGGATTTTTTCACCACCCTGTTGCCGCGGCGCTGCCCTTGCACCCACTGCCGCCCGAGGCCTGGCCTCGGTGGCCTTGTCTGGAATCCGGCCCTGGTTCTTGGCAGTCAAAATTTCACCGGACTTTTATGTGACCGTGTGTATGCAAGGCAGGCTTGAGAGGAATTCTGTCGGGAAAACCATCGTTTTTTTTTCCGACTGGAAAACCGGTCGTGTGTACGAGGCATAAGACTCTTTAACTAATAAAATAAATGCCAATGAGTCTTACGGTAATGCGCTTTCTTCCAATGCTTGTTTTGTAGTACTGGTTCTCCCCAAATTGAAGAAGGCAACAAAGCCGATCCAGTGCAAGGTGTTGAGGTTGTCAGTGAGGGCTACTTATATACTATACTGACAATATTGAAGAAGCACCTGCCCATAGCTTTTGTGTGGTTTATTTTGTCTTGAGGACCTTTTTTACCTGTAGTTCTGCATATATTCATAAAAGGACTAACATTTGATAGTTTGTGTGATATAGCGAGAGAAGCCCTCTTGTTGCTTCCTCTCAAGTGTTTCTTCTTGTACTACCCAGGTCAGCACCAGTATTTGCTATATCATATATTTGAGAAAATGCAGCAGTTATGCATGTCATCAGTAAGCAGAGCTCAAAAGTGAACATAGTTAGTTGTTCCTAGAAATAAAAAAACATATAGTGTTCTTCTATAACTGCTTTGTGTTTCTGTATTTCTGTTTTTGTTCTGTGAAGGCTCTTGGGAAGTGCCATTTGAAGAGATTCAGGACCTACAGTGGGTAGGCAGTGGAGCTCAGGGAGCTGTCTTCCTGGGGAAGTTTCATGGCGAAGAAGTGGCTGTGAAGAAAGTCAGAGATATAAAAGAAACCGATATCAAACATCTTCGGAAACTGAAGCACCCCAATATCATCACCTTCAAGTGAGCAACAAAAAAAAAAGTCTACCTATATAACAATTCAAAAACAATTCAGAGATCAAATCACTTTGTTGTATTATAGCCTCTGAAAACCATATTATTGTCACACCACCTCAACTTAGTGGTGTATTTAGGTTTTGTGCTGCCCTAGGCCTGACTAAACTCGTGCACCCCTTAATTAAAATATGACACACCCCTTCCTGTCAAGGTCACACCTCTTCCTGTTTAAGACCCAACCCGTCATCTGTAAACCACACCCGTTCCTCTTTAGACTCCACCTTTTTCTCTTAGAGCTCCACATCCAGTCTACTGGAATGCAAAATTAGGTTGAAGGTAAATTCAGGTCAGAAGGAGGTCAAGTGCACCTGTCAATGGATTCTGAATGATCATTGAAACATCTCAAACTGATGTCAGAACAAGTGCTAGTGCTAACAAAGGCAGTGGTGGAAGTGCTCATATTTACCTACATAAATACCCCTAAATGACATCACATTGGGCCAGCAGATAGGATCCAGCTATATCCATATTTTTGGATTATTAGACATACAATGCTGATCTGACCACACAGGTACCACTCTTGGCTGTCGGTGCCACTTATCCCAGGAGGGACACTGGGGATGGGGACCTGCCCATCTTCAATTTGATGGTCATGTAAACTTCAGAAACCAGTTTCATAGTCAAAGAATAAGGACTCAATTAGGCCAAAAATAACCCTAAAATAAAATTTTGCTGCCCCCCTGCAAAGTGCCGCCCTAGGCCTGGGCCTTGTCAGCCTAGGCCAAGATACAGCATTGCCTCAACTCCATCACATTCTGAATAAACAAATAATAACTAAAAGCTGCTTGACATGAGGAACCTTTCTACTTTTGTATACTAAACTTGTTAAGCATGGAATGTAGCAAACTTGTCTAGGAAACAGACCAAGTACAGGGAGTCCCCGAGTTACGAACACAATAGGGACTGTAGGTTTGTTCGTAAGTCAAAGTTGTTCGTAAGTCGCAACACTGCATTTGTAAGTGTAACTTCCGGTCGGAACACTGCATTCATAAGTGTAACGTCCGCCTGTGCATGGATGTGGGATGTTCCGGGCACTTGTTATGTTATCTGGGGCATAGCACGGCAGTGTGGGATGTGTCCGGAGGTGTTCGAAGGTATCCAGGACCAGCGTGGAGCACAAGTGGCCGGCATTTGAGGCCGTTCGTAAGTAGGAGTCGTTCGTAACTTGGGGACTGCCTGTACATGTATTCACAATGTACAGGAGGATATTTAAAGCATAAGTTCACTCTACTCCTCCTAGATTAATATTGTTAATGGAGCCCAAATATGAATATCATGGGTTACCTTTGCTGTAGATGTAATTTGAGGCAGGGTGGTCTGTAGTCAAAAAGCTTTGTGTTTTTCTGTGAGCAAACTACTCCTGTCCATCATTAGATAGGAGGCCTACTTTGCATTCTACTGAATGATTTATCTTCCAAGAGCAGCTTCTGTATAGCAAAGCAAGATGCAAACACATCAGAGTCAGGAGGCTGCAGGTCATGATGCTTTAAACATGTTGGCCTTTTTCATAAGCCTTAGAGACAAGCATTAATCCATAATTTATACTAAAAATGAAGTTATACTTTAATTCCAAGGACTTTGATAAATATTCCCTTGGACTGAAACATTGCCTTGTAGTGGAAAAAAAAACTAAACTGAATAGAATCCCATAGTTCAGTTGATTTGATTATTCTCTAATTTATTCAGATAAAGAGCAACTCACCGAAAATGAATTTCTTTGCTCTGGGTGGAATGGAAGGAGGTGAGCTCCCATGCTTTGTCTTAACTGGTGGTTTGGACCTTATGTCACGTACACACGGCCGGACTTTTCCACGGGCAAAACTCCATCGGAATTTCCGACAGAAAAATAGAGAACCTGCTCTCTATCTAAGTTCCTCGGAAATTCCGACGGGAAAAGTCCGATGGGGCATACACACGGTCGGAATATCCGATGAAAAGCTCCCATCTGACTTTTTCCATCGGAAATTCCGACCGCGTGTACACGGCATTAGTGTTGAGATAAAACACCATACCTAGCCCAGCTGTAAATGAAGCAACAGTTGTGTATCTTCCAACTGGGAGGTTTGACTCCTGCACATAAACATACAGAGGGCGTATAAGGTTGGTAGAAACGGCATCTTGGCAAAAAGGTCAAACCGAGACTCACAGCCATGCCAGATCGCAAAAAGCC
This sequence comes from Rana muscosa, assembly GCA_029206835.1. Classification (NCBI taxonomy): domain Eukaryota; kingdom Metazoa; phylum Chordata; class Amphibia; order Anura; family Ranidae; genus Rana; species Rana muscosa. Next base: position 912,669,549 of record CM055117.1, read on the forward strand.
TCCAAACTATTCTTAAGCCTGGTACACACAATCAGGTTTTTCACGGACAAAGCGTAGGACTTTGTCCAAAGGGCGTTGGCCATGAACTTGTCTTGCATACAAACAGCAAAGAATTGTCGGCCAACCAAACACGAAACTACGTGGTTTTTCAGCTCTTTAGCGCCACCCTTTGGACAACTTCTGCTAATGTTGTGTTATGGTTAGCATTGCTTCTGAGCATGCGTGTTTGTACATATGTATATAATATGAGTTCCATATTATACAAAAATATAATACAAAAATAGAGCTAAGGCATGCAATACTTGAGAGGGAAAGGAGGAGAAGACAAGTTGTCACTTTATTTGGAGAATTTAACGAAAAGTGCAGTTATTTCAAAAGATATACAGGGTTTTTCTGCCTACCTACACTGTATTGGCAAAAGTTTTAGGACGCATGATCATCACAATTACAACCATGTTTCCCCGAAAATAAGACCTACACCGAAAAAAAGACATACTGTTATTTTCCAGGAGGGCTGCAATATAAGCCCTACCCCGAAAATAAGCCCTAGTTTATAATGCTTGTAATCCAATAATCCACTCTATTACAATAGTATATAATGTACAATGTGTGTGTTTCTGTAATATAATTGTGCCAAATACCTTTGGTACAGCACCCCTTGGCGCTCAGCTGACCTCCTGCTGCTCTTCTCCCAGCTGTCAGCGGGGGATCCCTCCCTCCCCTCTGCAGTGCTCGGAGCGGGGAAGAGAGCTTCGGCGGGTCACGCTATAACAAAGGTATTTGGCACAATTATATTACAGAAACACACACATTGTACATTATATACTACTGTAATAGAGTGGATTATAGGATTTTACAAGCATTTTTCACACTGGGGATTCCTGACAGGTAGGGAGGGAGAGAAGACCGCACATTACATGGTAAGACCTACCCGAAAATAAGCCCTACTGTTTCTTTTGTTGCCAAAATTAAAATAAGACTTTATACCGGGGAAACACGGTATACAGTATGTCAATAGTATGCGGAGACCCGTCCAAATTATTTTTAATACAAATAATTATTAGGTTTAGTTTATTCCAGTGAACAGTACTGGTAATGCAAGATATTTTAGGCAATTGTCCACTTCCAATCTTGTGTGTACAGTTTTGGGAGACTTGCACAGGGCCATCAGTCCCGCTGAACACCGACTGTGAATCAGATCTCCTTGTCCAACGTCCGTACCTGACCTTACAAATGCTCTTTTTGCTGGATGAGTGCAAATTCCAACAGACACACTTGTGGAAAGCCTTCCTAGAAGAGCACAGGCTGTTATGGTCCCAATTACACTTGAGAAAGGGGGCGTTAGCAATTAGATGCAGAAAACTCAGCTTCTATCGTTATTCCCACCAACTCACATGTAATCGCTCAAGCAGCAATTACCTGGGAATAATCAGCCCTGGAAACAGACTGTCTATGTCAGAGCTGCAGATAGCTGTCAGCCTCCCATTGCTTTAATGGGGCTTCCACCCATAGCTAATTCCCAAGAACCCCTACCAGGTCTCCCACATATCATTTGCTAATGACTCCATTCACAAGTGTAAAAGGGGACTTTTGCTGCAAAAGGGGGGCCAACTCCATATTAATGCCCATGGTTTTGGAATGAGTTGCCCAACAAGCACATAAAGATGTGATAGTCTGTTGTCCACAAACTTTTGGCTATATAATGTACTAAGATAAAGGGGAGGATTTTAACAGAAATAGAGGAAAAACTTTTAAAAAGCTGCACTAGTAGCATTAATCCTGAGAATGTACTTTTTTTTAGCTTTGTGGTGATACACTCCTCTGGGAACTGTAGTGTTTGGAATGATATGTGGTAATTGTACGCTCTTATGTTGAAAAAGGGAAGCAGGAAAGAACAATATTGTATATTAACACTTTTTAAAGATAACTTTACCACTAAACCTGGTAATTATAGTACTCTCTGTTTATGTGTATAAAACATAAGCACAGTTTGCTGCCCTTAAAGCGCAATTCTACTTTTGTTGAAAAAAAACAAACAATCCCCTCTAAGTGATAATTGTATATTACTAGGATTTTAACAAACTTTTTTGTAGATTCCTACCTGTTTCTGCTCTGAATGAATAGCTGTTTGTTTGACCATGTTTTTGCATACTGATTCTGAATTGGAGAACCTTATTCATAATAATCGCCTGGTGCATTCTCAGTGTTATAAGTAGGCAAATTAACAGCCATTCTTGATGCCAACAGTGTTTGCCAGCTACAGTTCAGTACTTTTATAAACACAGCCTTGAGCCAGTGCTGGGACAAGGTCATCCAGTGCCCAGGGCAAAGATGCCAAATTGCGCCCTCCCTCCACCGCTCATAATATATAAGCTTAGGGGATCCTATGCCCAGCAACAGAAGGAAAGCGCCCCCTTCCCTACAGTAAACTATTGCGTCCAGGGCAGCCGTCCCTCCTGCCCACCCCTTGTCCCGGCCCTGCCTTGAGCAATTGTTAGAGCAGAAGATGAAGGGGGGAATCCAAGCACAACAGTTAGTTCTATGGGGTACAAGTGGTGTCTAGCATAGTCCTTTTACTGTTTGTGTTTCTTTGGTCTCCATGTCTCATGATCTTGGCTAGATCTCCAAGAATGTGATCTGGGTCATCTCTGAGGTAATGCTGGAGGGTAAGAGTAGTTCATAGAACCCAGTTGTGGGTCCAGACAGTTTAAGATGGGGTTGGGTTCCACTTCTAGATACTGAAAAAGCACTGGAAGTTTCTCAGGGGTGGATAAGGTTTTCTTAATTTGTACATGGAAAATATGTCCCCACTTGTAGGTAGCTAAACTCTGACAGATTTCTCTTATTATTATTATTATACAAGATTTATTTAGCTCCAACAGTTTGCACAGCGCTTTACAACATGAGGGCAGACAGTACAATTACAATACAATACAATACAGGAGGAATCAGAGAGCCCTGCTCTTTAAAGCTTACAATCTAGGAAGGAGGGCCAAGTGATACAAAAGCTAATAGCTGTGGGGGGTGGGCTGATGGAGAAAATAAAAGTACAGTTGTTAGGTGAGGTCAGAATAGGCTTCTCTGAAGAGGAGGGTTTTTTAGGGATCGTCTAAAAGAGGTCAGAGTTATGCCGTGTACACACGATCGGTTTTACCGATGAAAACAGTCCGATGGACTTTTTTCATCAGCCAAACCGATCGTGTATGGGCCCCATCGGTCTTTTTTCCATTGGTGAGAAAAAATAGAACATGTTTTAAATTTATCCGATGGGAAAAAAAAGGATAGCAAATTACTATCGTCTGTGGGGAACTCCATCGGAAAAAAAACCCACGCATGCTCAGAATCAAGTCGACGCATGCTCAGAATCATTGAACTTCATTTTTCTCGGCTCGTCTGAGTGTTTTACGTCACGGCGTTTGGAACGGTCGGATTTTTGACTGATGGTGTGTCGGCAAGACTGATGGAAGTCAGCTTCATCGGATTTCTGATGGAAAAATCCATCGGATTAGAATCCATAGGAAATCCGATCGTGTGTACAGGGCTTAAGAGATAGTTGGACAGATTGGGGTAGGGAGTTTCATAGGATGGGAGAGGCTTGGGGAAAAGTCTTAGAGGCGAGCATGGAAGGAGGTGACAAGGGAACTAGAGAGCAGGAGGTCTTGGGAGGAACGAAGAGTATTTTGAGACTACGTTAGTGATTTAGCTGGGGGCAGAGTTGTGGATTGCTTAGTAAGTTGGTAGTATTTTGAATTAAATTTATCAGGTGAGCAGAAGCCAGTGGAGGGATTGACAGAGAGGAGTAGCAGACACTGAACGATTGGTAAAATTCCTAACTGTCAGATTGAGTCCAAGAGGGGTTTAAACTCTCAATGTTCTGATGAGAAATATTGCAGTGTCTGCATCCCTTTCAAAGTAATTAACCCTTAAGCCTCGTACACACGGCAAGAAAACTGCTGGGAGAGCTTTTTGCCGAGAAAACTGTTCTTGTGTATGGTTTCTCGTCGGGAAAACTGCCTGGAATCTCGACGAGAACCTGCTCTCTATTTTTCTCGTCGGGATTCTCGGCAGAGTTTTCCTACCGAGAAAACCGGTCGTAGGTATGCTTACCTGTTCCAAGGGAAACCCGCGCATGCTCAAAAAGACTTTGACGCATGCGTGGTAGCATACAAGGTTAGTGTGGGGTATAGCAAGATGACGGCGACGGCATCGAATGTGATGAGCGCTGGCTCGTCGTAGTCGATTACGTCTCCGCGTTCTTGCCATTCAAAAGAACGGCAGTTCTTTTGAATGGCCGTCAGTACACAGGGCTTGGCAAGACAAGCTTGCCAGGAATCCCGTTGAGAAAACCGACGTTTTTTTTGGGATGGGATTCCCGCCCGTGTGTACAGGGCTTCAGGGAATATCTCTCCGAAAATGAAAATTCTGTTGCAGAGGATGCCTAAAATCAGAGTTGTATCTTAGTGCAGACTTCTGGGAAAATCAGGGAGCCAATCACACAAGTAAAAAAAGACATTTTTGGATGTGATCTGTAGACCAGCAGTGTACAGAACACCTCCAGGTTGCTGTATTGCATTACATTTTACAGAAAATGACAGAGCTGCAGATTGAAAAGGAAAAGTCGTTTTTAATAACATTCAAATTCAATAAAGCTTGGGTAGCATTTGTATACTGTATATGCTATAAACAATTGTATATGTATGCATGCTCTATTATTTTTTTATTTTATTTGCTGGGGGGGGTTTTTCAACAAAGGTGGTGTTCCTCTTTAAGTTAAAGAAAACATGAGATTACAGGATGCACAGATCATAAATGAGAATTCCAAATCTCAGGGCAAATCTCAGCAAAGGGGACTCAGAGCGCACACATCTGCTTCTAATTAATGTAACATCATCACATCTCATGTTCCACCGATTACCTGGTGGACTTTGTTGTGGTTGTTGTGGTCATACAAGGAGTTAATGATCTTGTTGCAAATTTTTCTTTATAGGGGTGTATGCACGCAGGCTCCATGTTACTGTATCTTAATGGAGTTCTGTGCTCAAGGGCAGCTTTATGAAGTGCTTCGTGCTGGAAGGAAGGTCACCCCCTCCTTACTAGTGGATTGGTCCATGGGTATAGCTGGGGGAATGAACTATCTTCATCTCCACAAGATTATCCATCGAGATCTCAAGTCACCAAAGTAAGTACTGATTGTAGAAACTTGCTATACTGTACTATTAGGTGTACTTGGCTAATAATGATCATATGTTTGTATCCAACAGGCATGGATTGCATAAAATAATGTCAAATATTCAGTCGTTAAGTCTTTAATTATGCTCCCCATTACCGTGGTCAATGTGTGCAAGATTAGCCCTATGGCATACATCCCCCCAGTAATATATTGACTCATTCTCTTTTGTTCTGTGAGACAGTCTCACTGAGACTCCTGGGTTCATGGCAGGATGGGGTCAGAATGGGGTCAGACCTGCGACCACAGAGAGGCCTCTGCTGTTTCTTGCTGAAATAAATGGGATTTTGCTAACCATAAAAAGCTTTCCCATGCAATATAAAATACCTTCACAATAATGTCACTGCATCCACATTGATTCTTGACTTAATTAACAGCTGAGCTTGTAGCACTTGCCTCAGGCCTTCTCAGCATTCGGTAACGCAACACTTTATTCTCTCCAACATCACACTGATTCACAAGGGCTTCTCCATTCCAAATCAAAGCTGACAAAATATTCCCTATGAAAGGACAGGTACATTGCAGTGTCCTTATTCGAAGTATAAGGCACTGGCTGGCAGGATAGTGGATGATGTATGTGTATTATCCTGGGTTTCTCAGCTACACAGGGTGAGGGGCTCAAGGGTTTATAGCTGATGTGGAAGAAACAAATGTTGATGTTTTCTCACATTTTGATAATTCTAAAGGGTCCTGGAGCCTGGAGCCTTTGTAGAGCATTAGCTGGCATAAAGCCTTCATCCCTATGTCCATATCCTACCTGGTAGCTCGACCTCATTATTATTCTAAGATGTCCACAGGCCTTTTTATATGTGAGCTGACTTATTCTAGAGTCCATCTCTCCCACTCTCTCTGCTGTGGGAGTCAGCTGCTTGGTGAAAAGGCTGACTGCTGCTTAATACCTTTAGTTCATCTCCCCCACTCTCTCTGATGTGGGAGTCTGCTGCTTGTTGAAAAGGCTGACTGCTGACATAATACCTTTAGTCAATCTCCCCCACTCTCTCTGCTGTGGGAGTCTGCTGCTTGGTGAAAAGGCTGACTGCTGACATAATACCTTTAGTCAATCTCCCCCACTCTCTCTGCTGTGGGAGTCTGCTGCATGGTGAAAAGGCTGACTGCTGACATAATACCTTTAGTTCCTCTCTCCACTCTCTCTGCTGTGGGAGTCTGCTGCATGATGAAAAGGCTGACTACTGACATACCTTTTAGTTCCTCTCTCCACTCTCTCTGCTGTGGGAGTCTGCTGCATGATGAAAAGGCTGACTACTGACATACCTTTTAGTTCCTCTCTCCACTCTCTCTGCTGTGGGAGTCTGCTGCATGATGAAAAGGCTGACTACTGACATACCTTTTAGTTCCTCTCTCCACTTTCTCTGCTGTGGGAGTCTGCTGCTTGGTGAAAAGGCTGACTGCTGATATAGTATCTTTAGTCCCTCTCTTCCACTCTCAGTGCTGTGGGAGTCTGCTGTTTGGTGAAAAGGCTGACTGCTGAAATAATACCAAACAGGTATATGTGGTGCCTGTTTGTTTTGTTCTCGGACTGTCCTGGGTGTTCCTGTCTCATACATAGTTTACTGCTCCCAATACCAATTAACGGGAGTGCCAGGGCTGGGCAGGACAGGGTTAATAAATTAGAGAACAGTGTACAAAATATACAAATTAAATTATGTACATTGTAAATTAGAGCGGCTCTGGATAGAGCTTACATTCTATAATTGTTGCCATGGTTGCCAGATTTGTGTTGCCAATTTCATGTGTTCAGATCATCTGTTCATTATATGGAAGAAATGTTGTGTTTCAATTTGGCAGGTTCCATATTTTGTGCATATAACCCATGTGTACCCTTACATGAGCTGAAATTCTTGTACAGTTCTGTGCACCAGTAAAAATTATAATTTGAAATAGTTTGCAGCGATCAGTGCTGATATGATGTACACAGGATCTAGGGTCCTTTTTAGTATAGCTCATGCTTGCATTTGTTACAGAACTGGTCTTTGTCTTCTGTGTGGGTGGGAAGTGCGAGTATAGCATGCATGTTGCCTTGGCACATATTGGCTCTCACATTAGCGGGGACCTATGTGCGGTGAGCGGAGGGGTCATGCAAGCTATATAAGAGGTTATCAATCAGAGAATCTGTAGGAAGAATTTTTCTTGTTGCCCATAGAAACAAATTCTCACTTTCACTCTCCCACATTGCCCTCATAGAATGAAAAGTACAATCCGCTTACTGTGGAAGAGCAGTTCTTCCCTTAGAAACAAAGACAAAAGTACAGGTCCTTCTCAAAAAATTAGCATATTGTGATAAAGTTCATTATTTTCTGTAATGTACTGATAAACATTAGACTTTCATATATTTTAGATTCGTTAAACACAACTTGAAGTAGTTCAAGCCTTTTCTTGTTTTAATATTGATGATTTTGGCATACAGCTCATGACAACCCAAAATTCCTATCTCAAAAAATTAGCATATCATGAAAAGGTTCTCTAAACGAGCTATTAACCTAATCATCTGAATCAACTAATTAACTCTAAACACCTGCAAAAGATTCCTGAGGCTTTTAAAAACTCCCAGCCTGGTTCATTACTCAAAACCGCAATCATGGGTAAGACTGCCGACCTGACTGCTGTCCAGAAGGCCATCATTGACACCCTCAAGCAAGAGGGTAAGACACAGAAAGAAATTTCTGAACGAATAGGCTGTTCCCAGAGTGCTGTATCAAGGCACCTCAGTGGGAAGTCTGTGGGAAGGAAAATGTGTGGCAGAAAACGCTGCACAATGAGAAGAGGTGACCGGACCCTGAAGAAGATTGTGGAGAAGGACCGATTCCAGACCTTGGAGGACCTGCGGAAGCAGTGGACTGAGTCTGGAGTAGAAACATCCAGAGCCACTGTGAACAGGCGTGTGCAGGAAATGGGCTACAGGTGCCGCATTCCCCAGGTCAAGCCACTTTTGAACCAGAAACAGCGGCAGAAGCGCCTGACCTGGGCTACAGAGAAGCAGCACTGGACTGTTGCTCAGTGGTCCAAAGTACTTTTTTCGGATGAAAGCAAATTTTGCATGTCATTCGGAAATCAAGGTGCCAGAGTCTGGAGGAAGACTGGGGAGAGGGAAATGCCAAAATGCCTGAAGTCCAGTGTCAAGTACCCACAGTCAGTGATGGTCTGGGGTGCCATGTCAGCTGCTGGTGTTGGTCCACTGTGTTTTATCAAGGGCAGGGTCAATGCAGCTAGCTATCAGGAGATTTTGGAGCACTTCATGCTTCCATCTGCTGAAAAGCTTTATGGAGATGAAGATTTCATTTTTCAGCACGACCTGGCACCTGCTCACAGTGCCAAAACCACTGGTAAATGGTTTACTGACCATGGTATTACTGTGCTCAATTGGCCTGCCAACTCTCCTGACCTGAACCCCATAGAGAATCTGTGGGATATTGGGAAGAGAAAGTTGAGAGACGCAAGACCCAACACTCTGGATGAGCTTAAGGCCGCTATCGAAGCATCCTGGGCCTCCATAACACCTCAGCAGTGCCACAGGCTGGTTGCCTCCATGCCACGCCGCATTGAAGCAGTAATTTCTGCAAAAGGATTCCCTACCAAGTATTGAGTGCATAACTGAACATAATTATTTGAAGGTTGACTTTTTTTGTATTAAAAACACTTTTCTTTTATTGGTCGGATGAAATATGCTAATTTTTTGAGATAGGATTTTTGGGTTTTCATGAGCTGTATGCCAAAATCATCAATATTAAAACAAGAAAAGGCTTGAACTACTTCAGTTGTGTGTAATGAATCTAAAATATATGAAAGTCTAATGTTTATCAGTACATTACAGAAAATAATGAACTTTATCACAATATGCTAATTTTTTGAGAAGGACCTGTACAGTTAGTTTTTACTAAGTAAATATTATGCATCATTGCTTTTTAAAGTGGTTGTAAACCCTCTCTGACCACTTGCACCTACAGGTAAGCCTAGATTAAGGCTTACCTGTAGGTGCATGAAATATCTCCTTAACCTACACGGTTAAAGCGGGGGTTCCACGGCAGATTTTTATTTTATTTTTTTGAGCATTCTATGGGGATTAACATATGAAAGGTACACTCACTTCTTTGGTCTCCTCAAGTATCCGCTGTCCGTTTTCATTCGAAAAACGGAGTTATAAAATCCGTTCCTGTGATTTTCCATTTTGCTTGTGGGCATTGTGAAGCCCACAAGCACGGACTTCCGGGAAGCGGTGAATGCTCGTCTCCCGACATTCACCGCTCTATCTCGCGCATGAGCAGTTTGTCTGTTTGCCATGGCTGGTTGCCATCACAATATTCACCTGTGTGCCCTTATTTAAAATGGCGGAAATAGATCCGCCCTCGTCACGTGACCGGCTTGATGAGTCACGCGACGAGTGAAATCTCGCGAGATTTCAATGGACGGCGTTCAACATTGTCTCCTGGGAAGCATGACACTGTGCTCCCAGGAGACATCGCGGAGACATCCCAGCAAACAATGCGCTGCCGGGGAAAATAAAAGATACGCCTACTCCCGCGGGAAGAATGCCCGGAAGTCAACCTTTACAGAGCGAATTAAAGGCATAAAAAAAAAAAAACAATGGGCATATGTTTATATATATATATATATATATATATATATATATATATATGGTGCGCTGATCAGGATAAGATAATGTTAGTATTTTGGGTGAACCTCCGCTTTAAGGAGATATTTGCAGAAAGGACTGCATGATGTCTACAGCGCATGCGCGCTGTAGACAATGGCGCAAGCGCACTGAGCGTGCTGGTTTTATCAATGGGATAATGCCGGAACTGCGCGCATGCGGGGGGATCGTTCCGGTCCCACGCGCATGCGCGGGAGTTAAGTCACCGCCGCTCCGGCCAGTCACAGCGCCGGAGTGGCGATACACGGAAGGGACTCGTAGGCAACATGGAGGCGGCGGCGAAGGAGAACAAGGAGTGCTTCGGGGGCTTCGATCTCAGGTAAGTCATTCATAATGAGCTAGTATGCTATGCATACTAGCTCATTATGCCTTTCTTTTGCAGGGTTTTTTTTTTCAGGAAAAAAAAAGAGGGTTTACTTCCTCTTTAAGTAACAGTTACAGGTCTTTTCCCTCCTCCAGCCTGTGACTGGACAGTGAAAGGAGAAGCAGTAGATTGATGAGCTCTTCTCTGTGTCACTCTGCTCTCTCTCGTCCAATAAGCATGTTCCTTGTTAGCACTTGAGCACTGCAGCACATGGAGCTGCTCTGTGCTAAACCAGTACACAAAGCAGGTAAGTATGACATGTTTGTCATTTGAAAAAAATATGACTTTACAATCAATTTAAAACATGTATTAGTAAATACCATACATGTTTGCCATTTTTATCTGCCTGGTGTTCACCTTTTATGGTATGTATTATTTGTTGCCCCATGTTTAGCTTTATTTTCCTATTTAGAGAAGGAATCTGAAAGGAAAGGATCCCTAGGTTCTGACAGTCAGCGGACTACTTACCTCTGGTTTTATTTCAGTGCATGTAAAATGTCTTAAAGTGCCATGTTTCTCTCTAATGTATTATGTACCTACATATCTATGTATTTATATACATAATTTAGCTATGTACATAAAATTGAATAGTATTTCTAATATTTAGGGTATGCATATGTCATGTTTAAACTTTTGTTACCCACAGCATGCTGATCACCTATGATGACCTAGTAAAAATATCAGATTTCGGGACTTCCAAAGAGCTGAGTGACAAGAGCACTAAAATGTCCTTTGCTGGTACGGTAGCTTGGATGGCACCAGAGGTCATACGCAATGAGCCTGTCTCTGAGAAGGTGGACATCTGGTGAGTGACTACACGATGAATCATAATCCGGTCATCTGCTTTTATCCTGTATACAGGGTTTGAATCCACCAATCTTCTTTTTTATTAGTTCAATTCCTTTATTAAACAAATAGTCACCTGCCCCCCCATCCCTAATGATACCAGTTGGCACACCAGTCTTCTGGTATGCTGATAACATAAGTATCCAGGTTGCCAGCTGCATTAATACCAGCCCATGTGCCATTTATCATTAAGCTGCTTCTAAAAGAGGTCGGTTCCTTTTAGGGTTAATCCTCTATATAGCAAGGAACTAATTAAAATAATCACCCACACTGAAACATTACTATAGCATTGGTACACATAGTTTTCAGAGATTCCTACAATTGGTTAATTTATCCATTAGGTTCAACGAAAATATTGGAAAATATTTATATGCACTTAAGAATTCATTGTTTGTTGTTTTGTTGTGTATGTAATTTTAAGGCCTCATGCCCACGGGCGTTTTTTCAGCCGCGTTTTTGAGCGTTTTTTACAGCTTAAAAACGCCTGTCCATGTTAGTCTATAGCTTCATGCCCACCTAGGCGTTTTTGAGCTGTAAAGAGCATAGGCGTTTGTAAGCTGTAAAAAAAACCCAGGGCCAGTGCGTTCCTCAGCGTCAGAATTAGGCAGAAAAAAACGCGAGCGTCAAAAAACGCGCAAAAACGCGCACTAACGCGCAAAAAACGCGCACTAACGCGCGGTCGCGTTTTTAGCTCCGACGTTTTTTTTTTTTTTTTTTTCAAAAAAAAAAATAAAAAATATTTACAATAACATGGACAGGCGTTGTTAAGCTGCAAAAAACGCAGCTGTAAAAACGCCAGTGGGCATGAGGCCTAATTGTCCTGTCGGATGGTGAATTGCATATCTGGGTGTTGTGCACCATCCCACTATTTATTATCCTGGATTTTGGTTATGAAGCAGAGCTCACTTGGTGCATGCACCTGTGAATGTAAAGAATCAAATAAAGGCACATGCAGCTCACCTTTTGATTATATACATATATATCTATATATATATCTATATATATATAGATATATATATACCGTATATATATACACACAGCAGGTAAAATAAATATTGAGCACATCACCATTTTTCTAGGTAAATCAATTTCTAAAGGTGCTATTGTCACAAAATTTTCACCCCATTTTGGTAACAAACCATGCAATCCATACATGCAAAGAAACCAAAACAAATACATTAAGAAATTAAGTTATGTGTAATAAAATTGAATGACACAGGGAAAAATGATTGAACGCATGAAGAAAGGGGGGGACAAAAAGGCATTGAGAGCCAAGACACCAGCTGAAATCTATCAGTAATTAGAAAGCAATCCTGCCCCTTGTCAGTGAAAATTAATATCAGCTGGTTCAGTCTCAACTGATGGCCTATAAAAAGGTGTCTCATTACCAAGGTGACACACAAGAAACATCTCATGATGGGTAAAAGCAAAGAGCTCTCTCAAGACCTTCACAACCTTATTGTTGTTAAGGGGTAGGGATAAATGTGTAGCGCTACGTGTTAAACCAAGTGACATTCAGCAATGTGTACCCAGCAAAATGTAACCAAAAGGTGTAACGAGAAAATGAGGGGCTAAGCAAGGTACTCAGCAGGTGTGAGCCAAAACGTGAAGTCAGTCCACAAAGAGACCAAAAAATACAACATTCAATTATATATTGTCCATCCTGTGTGAACATAAACGTGATGAAGATGTCATGAGATTACAACGAACATCCCAACGTGAATCTTCAGGTGAGTGATGTAATTCAAATGCGCTTACCGGAACCGTTGGACCCGACTGTCATACGACAACGGTACTCAGCAGGTGTGAGCCAAAACGTGAAGTCAGTCCACAAAGAGACCAAAAAATACAACATTCAATTATATATTGTCCATCCTGTGTGAACATAAACGTGATGAAGATGTCATGAGATTACAACGAACATCCCAACGTGAATCTTCAGGTGAGTGATGTAATTCAAATGCGCTTACCGGAACTGTTGGACCCGACTGTCATACGACAACGGAGCTTAAAAGGTGTCCCAAATGGCTGTTCCACAGGGGCCTCAGCGAGAATCCAAAGGGAGATGGAATTCACCACGTTGGCATCCAGGTGATATCAACACGAGGTATGGCGACTGGATCCGATGTTCCTCAGCCGCAGGTTATTCTGGTATAGGTGACCCAACTAGATTGTAGGTAAGGCAATCATGGGGGTCTGCCAGACATCCAAACACAACCCGGTGCGGGTAAGCAGCAACCCTGATTAGGGTAATAAACCAACTGGAGAGAACTCAAAAACGTATCTTCCACAAGGTCATGTAAAGAGAAGAAAAAATAGGGGCTCCAATCGTGTAGGTCAAAAAAGGAGGTTTTAATGGTAAAAACCAACATACAAGGTATAAAAGTGATCACAGTTCATAAATCTTTAAAAGCAATATGGGGAGCGGTGTACCTGGCCTGACGCGTTTCATTACAATAAGGACTTCTACTGGGGCATCAACCATTGTAAAACATACTGATGACATTGGTTACAGAAGGATTTCTAAACTTCTGAATGTTCCAGTGAGCATTGTTGGGACCATAATCCGGAAATGGAAAGAACATAATTTCATCTTAAACCAGCCACGACCAGGTGCTCCTCGCAAGATTTCTGACAGAGGAGTGAAAAGAATTATCAGAAGAGTTGTCCAAGAGCCAAGGACCACTTGTGGAGAGCTTCAGAAAGACCTAGACCTAGCAGGTACAATTGTTTCAAAGAAAACAATAAGTAATGCACTCAACCCCCATGGCCTGTATGCACGCTCACCATGCAAGTCTCCATTGCTGAAGAAAAAGCATGTTAAAGCTTGTTTAAAGTTTGCTGAACAACATTTAGACAAGCCTATGAAATACTGGGAGTATATCGTCGGGTCAGATGAGACCAAAATTGAACTCTTTGGATGTCATAATACACATCATGTTTGGTTTTTTGGCGATGCACATCACCCCAAAAACACCCACATACTAACAGTGAAGTTTGGAGGTGGGAACATTATGGTGTGCGGCTGTTTTTCAGCATACGGTACTGGCAAACTTAATTTCATTGAAAGAAGAATGAATAGAAAAATATACCAAGACGTTCTTGATAAAAATCTGCTGCCATCTACCAGGATGATGAAGATGAAACGAGGGCGGACATTTCAGCAAGACAATGATCCCAAACACAAAGCCATGGAAACTCAATGGGTTTCAAAGAAAGAAAATAAAGCTGCTAGAATGGCCCAGCCAATCACATGACTTGAATCCAATAAAAAATCTATAGAAAGAACTAAAGATCAGAGTTCATAGAAGAGGCCCACGGAACTTTCAAGATTTAAAGACTGTTTGTAAGAATGGGCCAAAATCACATCTGAGCAATGCATGTGACTAGTTTGTCCATACAGGAGGCGTCTTGAAGTTGTCATTAACCTCCCTGGCGGTTTTCCTGAGTGTGGCTCGGGGTTAAAGCGGAGCTCCACCCTAAAGTGGAACTTCCGCTGATCGGAACCCTCCCCCCCTCCGGTGTCACAATTGACACCTTTCAGGGGGGAGGGGGGTGCAGATACCTGTCTAAGACAGGTATTTGCACCCACTTCCGGGAGTCCTCTCTGCGGGAAATCTGCGGGAAGCACGTCACTTCCCGCAGATTCCCCGTAGCGTTCTGGGAGACACTCGGCTCCCAGAACACAGGGGACCATTCAGAACGGCACAGCACGACTCGCGCATGCGCCGTAGGGAACCGGGCATGAAGCTGCAAGGCTTCACTTCCTGGTTCTCTCACCGAGGATGGCGGTGGGGGCAGCAGAGTGATGAGCGATTGCTCGTCCTCTGCTGCGGACGTCGCTGGACTCCAGGCAAATAAGAACACTTGCAGAATTGAGCGATAGGGAATAGTGGGGAAATTAATTTTATTATAATTATTATATTATTTTTTTTTTTAAATGATTTGTAGTTATTATATTATAATTTATGATTTTGTGTTTCAAACTTTATCATACCCGGGATGTCTACTAGACTCTTGTTTGGACAGATTTAAAGTGGAGGTCCACCCTATAAAAAAAAAAAATGACACCAAAATGCTCCAAAAAATGTGAAAAATTTTTTTTTTTACTTACCAGAAATTGCGGGTGCTATGCGGGTCTTCCTAAGCTGCCTCTTCCTAGTCCGTGGCATGTCTTCTTCCTAGTCCTCCTCGCATTGTCTGCTGGGGAATGGGGCGCGCTGCCTTCTGGGAACTGTGTGTATCCCAGAGAGCAGCCGCCCATTCATACAGCGCCGCGAGACTCGCGCATGCGCAGTAGGAAACGGGCAGTGAAGCTGCACGGCTCCACTGCCTGTTTCCCTTAGTGAGGATGGCGGTGCCGGGACCTGCAGTGATCGAGGGATCGCCCTTGGGGGGCTGACATCGCAGGCGCCTAGGACAGGTAAGTGTCCTTATTAAAAGTCAGAAGCTACAGTGTTTGTAGCTGCTGACTTTAAAAAAAATAAAAATTGCGGGTGGAACCCCACTTTAAGTGTGTTATTACTAAGAATTACAGGCCTAAAATATAAAACGCCAAATTTCCATGCAAAATAATGGTACCCGCTTTCAGCATCAGATATCTGACATAATCATACCGCCAGGGAGGCTACGATAAAAAACCTTCTGCCTTTACAACTCCCTTAATTTCTGAACTTATTTGTTTTGTTTTTTTTTGTATGTATGGATTGCATGGTTTGTTACCAACATGTGGCGAAAATTTTATGTCAATAGCATCTTTAAAAATATATTTACCTAGAAAAATGGTGACGTGTTCAATACTTATTTTACCCGCTGTACATAAAATACATTGAACCTAAAGTGTTACTAAACCCAGGACCCTGCATTCACTGTATCTGGTCTTCCACAGTACACAGAACATGGAAATGCAATAGTTTTAGTAAATATAAACTGCTAAATACCCTTTCTCATCAGCACTTAGAGCAGTCTTGTGACTTGTATCGGTGTCTGGTTAAAACTTGTAGGAGGAGTTTTCATTCTGCGCTGGCTGTCCTATGAGGCTGCAAGACCCCTGACCTTTTGTCTAGACAGTGCTGATTGGCCCTGTGCTGATCACATGCACTCTCCCAAGAAAAAAAAAACCTCTCTAGCAATACACACCAAACTGAGCATGTGCAGCTTGTCCCCTAGCCTCTGTTCTATTAGGAGATGGATTGGGGACTGTGGAAGAAGGGGAGGATCGGAGAAGACAGGATCAAACAGCCTTTTTACACAATGCAGAGGATTACCCCCTTAGGTTTCACTGTGAGTATAACAAGCATGCTTTACTGCATATACAGACTGATTTTACTGTTGTGGGTTTAGTAACACTTTAAAGCAAAACTACACTGTATCTGAGCACCACAAACCAAAAACGCTAGTTAATTAATTTTTAATATTCAAAGCAAACTCCCCCCATCCATCCACGTCTCCATGCTTTATTTTGCTGAGCAGTCACTTTGAAAAACACCCCCTAGCATTTCTGGCTGTGGCCATCTTGAGTTAGGGCAAAATGATTCATGTAGCATTTACTTACTGGAATCCATCTGCCCTTAGCTCAGGCATGCAGACAGCAGGGTCTGCTTAGCTGAGAAAACCCTCCCTCCCGAAGACTTCTGGGATGTATCACATCATTGGCCTAGGTATGGAAACCAGGAAGTAACTGAAGAAATGTAAAAAAAAGTTTAAAACAAGTGAATATTAGGATTACAAATACTCAATATTGATTAAGAGAGTGGAGTTCTGCTTTAAACAATATAAAAATGCCAGCGCCCTCGACTTATCTGACATCTAAACATAAAAAAAAAAAATACAAAGCTCAGTTGGACCCTTTAACAAAGATTGTGGCATAAGAACATTGTGCTGGTTTCCATAGTAGCAAATAAGATTACAGTTGTGTTTCTTTCTTTTAATTTCATGCTGATTAACATTACTAGACTGCAATCTGACTTTGTTTAGCAGCAGCTATAAATGAGCGTGTTCTATTATCTATCTTGTAGAAATGTACTCTCATTATACATAGCCCTACCAGTATTTCTTTTTATTTAATAAGATTAACGCACAACTGAAATATCTAGTTAGAAATGATTCACATATATATGTGTGTGTGTATATATATATATATATATATATATATATATAAGACTAAAAAACCTGTGTTACCCTTTCCCCATATTTCATATTACTCATATGCTTTCTTGTCTAGTCTCTTTATTAGCATTAGCGGGAAGTGATAATGGGGTGCTACTATCTGAAGAAAGTGATATATCGTATATACTCGAGTATAAGCCGAGGCACCTAATTTTACCACAAAAAAATAGGAAAACTTATTGACTCGAGTATAAGCCTAGGGTGTCCATCTGCATGCCTCACTGTGCCTCGCTTTGCCTCACTGTGTCCATGTGCATGCCTCACTGTGCCTCACTGTGCCTCACTGTGTCCATGCCTCACTGTGCCTTACTGTGCCCATGCCTCACTGTGCCCATGCCTCACTGTGTCCATGCCTCACTGTGTCCATAACTAGACTGATGTTTAACATGGGAGTCTATGGAAGGGGTGCCCGGCTTTGAAAAATCGGTGCTCCCCGGCCGTAGGCCCCTGGACAACAAACTTCGCACACTTATAGAGGAAGAGTGGGGCTACATGTGTGCCAGGTTTGGGGTCCAGGGGACCTTACGGCTGACCGGTACCGGGTCCCCAAAGTCCGGAAGATCAGGCGCAAAAGGGCAGCTCGAGTATAAGCCGAGGGGGGCATTTTCAGCACAAAAAAATGTGCTGAAAATCTCGGCTTATACTCGAGTATATACGGTAATCATTCCCTTGCAGGAGTCCCCTGTGTTTATTCTTTGCCAAGAACTGGCATGTAACAGGTCTGTTCTATCCAATCCTCACCCTCTACTGCTCTTGTCATTTAGGCAATTGGTTACTTAAAAAAAATAAATATATATATATATATATATATATATATATATATATATATCAGCTGCCAACAAATGAGAAGGGAGAACACAGGACAGAACCTGCTCTGTGTAGTGATGGCCCTGGCCTTAAGACCCCTTTCACACTGGAGCGTATTGCAGGCGCTATAGCGTTAAAAATAGCGCCTGCAATCTGACCTTAAACTGATGCACCATTCACTCCAGTGTGAAAGCCTGAAGGCTTTCACACTGGAGCGGTGCGCTAGCAGGGCGGTACAAAAAGTCCTGCTAGCCGCATCTTTGGAGAGGAGAAGGAGCGGTGTGTTTACCGCTCCTCCACCGCTGCTGCCCATTGAAATCAATGGGACAGCCTGGCTATACCGCCCGCAATGCGCTGCTTCGGCAGCGCATTGCGGGTGGTTTTAACCCTTTCTTGGCCGCTAGCGGGGGGTAAAACTGCCCCACTAGCGGCCGAAATGCGCCGCAAATCCGCCCATAGCGTCGGCAGTAAAAATAGCAGCGTTTTACCGCTGACGCTATGGGCGCCTCAGTCTGAAAGGGGTCTTAAAGTGTTACTGAACCCACAACAGTAAAATCAGTCTGTATATGTAGAATAGCATGTTTGTTATACTCACTGTGGAACTTAAGGGGTTAATCCTCTGCATTGTGTAAAAAGGCTCTTTGATCCTGTATGGACAGATCCTCCCCCCCTGCAGGGTCTCTCTTAGCAAGGGCAGATAAAACACAGTGAGGGCAGTACTGCTGCACATGCTTAGTTTGGTCTCTATTGCTGGAGAGAACATTTCCTTGTTGATCAGAGCTAGTAAGGTCACATGGTATTGAAATCACACATTTGGGTGTGTATACAGATCCTAAATGATGGCCCAGTTCCTCCCTCCTCCTCCATGCCTAGTAACTAAAAAAGAACACAGTGGGTGGGACGTCACATCTTGATTCATGGATGATCCACCTCCCATAACAGCATGAGGACACTGTTTTAGTGGAAATCTCCTCCTACCTGAACACTCAGCGCTCAGGCAGACCCTGCAGTTTATCACGTGACCGTGGTATAAAGATCAGCCAAAAAGGTATATAGTGGTAGTATTTTATTGTAAAAAGAAGACTTCGGGCACTGCGGGGGGGGGGGGGGCGGATAAACTATTTTCATATTACTGTGTTTCGTGACACTTTAAGCAAATATAGGAGCATAATCAATGATATACTGAAAAAGGCATCCTCTGCACACGTCAACTAGCAGAGCTGAAGCCAAGAGGTCATTGAGTATCCTGGGTCCTGCACTGTGCCTGCCTGACAGAAGGAAGACCTGGAAAAGACACATCGGTTTTACCAGTGTACATGCATGAACTATTTTTAACTTGCAATATCAGAGACTTGCATTAAAAAAAAAAACTCTAGTTCTGCCTTAATTGCATTATTGTAATGACCTATTTGGTGCACTGCATGCTTTAGTTACTTTAGTTCCTTGTAACTGTGGGGTCAATTCACTGATGGTTATTACATGCTATATTTGTGTCTTTTTGGAAATATCGCATGTGATAAAAGATAATAAAAGAGTCAATTCATCAAATTAAAATATTGAATTTGTAGTAAATACCACAAAATTCTATAAATATATATAGTAAATACCACAAAAAAATTGTCATAAATCATTAAAGTCAATTCACACATTTGTTGATTATCTCATTGTACAAGCAGTTGATATTTTAGGAATATCCATAAAAAACTATAATTTGCCCTTTAAAAGAGGAGCAACACGTACAACAATTGATACATTGCCAATTTATTAATAAATAAGTACAATTCTCATTATAATACATAAGAAACAGATAAAATGATAAGCTGATTTGTAGTAATTCCATGACAGTATTTCATACATAATTAAAATATTTCCAATGTAAATACATGATCGGATTGAACAGTGCATCCTAAAACTCAACGTGTTTCGTGAATCTGTGTTCACTTCCTCAGGAGTAGATGCACACATAATTGTCTGTAAAATAAAACATCAATTTGGAACATATAAAACAGCTGATGATGAGTAATATTGGTCAAAACTCAAGAGCCATTTAAAGGACCCCATACTTACAAATCAGCTAAAAATTCACTACACATTGAAGTTTTCCAAAATGGTGACCGCCAGGGATGTCTAACCCAGGAGCTGTGGAAGTAGAACCTGCATGGACTCCAGGGGGACAGGTATAGCATGGATTTAATCTATTTTGCGATATTTTAGGAATGTTTGACATAACCATGTGCGGAAATCTGCACTGGGCGGTGATTTAAAAGTATGCAATAGGGTTGATTTACGAAAACTGGAGAGTAAAAAATCTGGTGCAGCTCTGCATAGAAATCAATCAGCTTCCTAGTTTTAATGTCAAAGCTTAATTGAACAAGTTGAAGTTAGAAGCTGATTGGCTACCATGCAGAGCTGCACCAGATTTTGCACTCTCCAGTTTTAGTAAATTAAAGTGTAGATTATTTGTAACATTGCACTAGAGGGAGATAGTTCTGTGAATGAAGGCACACTAAGCAGCCCATACATGAGTCTTTTTTTTTTTGTTCAGCCTGTGGCTTAAATGAAAAACTGACCCGATTCCCCCATCTACATATTCAAGGTGGATGGGGGAATCCTCCCCACTAAGCTATTGTACTCTCACAGCAGGAAGACTTCCCTGTCATTAGAAAACACTGATCAGCGCTGTCGGCTATAGCCGGCGGCGCTGATCAAGCAGGGAAAACCCGACAGGACAGTTGCACAGAAGTCGATCACATTACAACCACAGTGCCCATACATAGATCAAAATTTGGCTGGTCCCTGCTGAACTGGCTGAATTTAGATCCATGTATGGCCAGCTTTAGAATGTTTTCAGAAACTCACAATATTTCTGTGTCATTCATAGAAAATCTCCCTCTGGTGGGTGCAGTGTTTTGGTTTACATCTGTGTGTTTTTTAGTGTGTTTGCAGATCTGCAGAAACACATCATAATACATTTAACATTATTTTCTTATGGGTCCCGTTCACATCTATGCAGTTTCCTGCAGTTCGTTTTTTGTAAAAGGTGCAGTGACTTTTTTTTTTTACACACAGCTGGGGGAAATTTACTAAAACTGGTGCACACAGAATCTGGTGCAGCTCTCCATAGAAACCAATCAGCTTACAGGTTTTATTGTCAAAACGTAATTGAACAAGCTGCAGTTAGAAGCTGATTGGCTACCATGCACAGCTGTACCAGATTCTGTGTGTTTTAGTAAATCTCCCCCAGTGTGTTTTTGGCGCCATAGGCTTCAATCAAAAGACGCAATCAAAAGATTTCAATCAAAATACCGTATATACTCGAGTATAAGCTGAGTTTTTCAGCACTTTTTTTGTGCTGAAAATGCCCCCCTCGGCTTATACTCGAGTCACCTTTTTACACCTGATCTCCCAGACTTTGAGGACCGGGTAACGGCCGGCCGTAGGTCCCCTGGACCCCAAACTTGGCACACATGTAGCCTTACTCTTCCTCTACAAGTGTGCAAAGTTTGTTGCCCGGGGGACCTACGGCCGGGGAGCAACGATTTTTCAAACCCGGGCACCCCTTTCATAGACTCCCATGTTAAATGGTCATTTCTCTGGTGAATTTGGGGACCCGGTACCGGCCGGTCGTAGGTCTCCTGGACCCGAACCTTGGCACACATGTAGCCCCATTTTTCCACTATAAGTGTGCAAAGTTATTTGTCTGGAGGACCTATGGCTGGGGAGCACTGATTTTTCAAACCTGGGCACCCCTTCTATAGACTCCCATGTTAAACGTCAGTCTAGTCATGGACACAGTGAGGCATGCACATGGACACAGTGAGGCATGCACATGGACACCCTAGGCTTATACTTGAGTCAATAAGTTTCCCCAGTTTTGTGTGGTAAAATTAGGTACCTCGGCTTATATTCGGGTCGGCTTATACTCGAGTATATACGGGGTAGATGCATCAAAAACACATAAGAAACGCATGTACATATATGAGTTTTGTTATTTGCAACCAGTTTCCTCCTACAAAAAAAATAACACAGAAGCATTAAAACGCATCAAAAACATTCATTAAAAAAAAACGCATCAACTGCACACGCATAGATTTGTACCTGGCCTTAGCTTGTGAAAATAATTGCAATAAACCATGGTAAAAATAACACTAAATGCAAGCACTAAATAGCACACAAAATAAATATTTGATGCATTCGTTGAATAACGCACATTTGACTACTTTTAAGATAAATATTAAATGAGTTATTTTAAGGCAAAATTGTATGCAGTATTGAGCCCTGTATGCTGTAAAATTTATGTTATCACACAATTTAAATATACTAAGGAAGGGCTTAGAAATAATCAACATTGCTGTAATGGTTATAACACTTTTGCAGCACATACTACCCAATGACATTCAGCATTTTACAGTAAATAAGAGATCCTCATGGCAGTATGTGACAGTTATTCATTCCCGTTAGGTGCAGTGAATAATTAAAGTCATTAAAGAAAAACCAAACTCCCTCAATCAACATTGACTATATGCTGCCAGTATTAGTAAATAGATAGGAAGGTACAATATTTTTAACCCTTTTTTTTTTTTTTTACATTACTTTAGTTGCTTCCTGGTTTCTTACCTTGACCAAAATGATGTCATACATCCTATAAGTCTTCATGGGCCATCTGGATGGAAGGAGGGGCTAAGCACACCCTCCTGCCTGCATGTCTGAGCTAAGGGCAGATGGATTCCAGGAAGTGAATGCTACAATAATCATTTGCCCTAGGTGGTGTTTTTCAAAGTGATTGCTCAGCAAAACAAAGTATGGAGACATGGATGGATGAGGGAGTTTTCTTTGAATAATAAAAAGTAATGAAATATCGTTTTCAGTTTGGGCTGCTCAAATACAGTTAAAGGGGTTGTAAAGCTTCCCGTTTTTTCACCTTAATGCATCCTATGCATTAAGGTGAAAAAACATCCGATGCTTACAGGCCCCCCAGCCCCCCGTTTACTTACCTGAGCCCTCAAGTCCCGTGTCGGCCTCTCTCGGCCCGGGCTTCTCAGCTATTCTCGGCTCTTCAGTGGATAGATTGATAGCAGCGCAGCCATTGGCTCGCACTGCTGTCAATCAACTCCAATGACGCGGCGCGCCGGGGGGGGGGGGCGGCCGAGTCCTGTAGTTGGCGGCTATGGACGCCGAATACAGGACTCAGGAGCGTGCCCGTAAGGTAACCCCCTTGGGAAAGCGCTTCCCAGAGGGGGTTATCAGAAGCGAGGAGCCGAGACAGCCACCGAGGGACCCCAGAAGACGAGGATCGGGGCCACTTTGTGCAAAACGAGCTGCACAGTGGAGGTAAGTATATATAATGTTTGTTATTTTAAAAAAAAATGTGAAGCTTTAGTATCACTTTAAGTTCTGCTATAAGACAAAAAAATTGGCCCTGCCACCATTATCAAATTTGTCCAAGAAAAGAAGAGAAACCCCTGGAAGTCGCACATCCACATTGTCCTACAGAGATTAATAGAGTGGCAACCTCAGCCTGGCCACGCCTCCAACGTGTTTCACTCCGCCCACGGAGCTTAGTCATGGGGATCAAATTTATCCAACAGGGAAGGAAATAGATTAAGGCCGGGTTCACATATGTGCAGCCGTGGTTTTCTGCCCGGAGTCCGGCGCGTTTCTGTTCACCAGTTCAGGTGCGATTCGGGTCTAAATTTTTGCCTGAATTCGCACCTGAACCGGACCCAAGCACGCACAGGGCCCTTTTGGAAACTGCACCGCGGCCCCCCCAGACATGTCTGAACCGGCTCCATTGAGAGCTGGTCACATTCACATATCATGCGAATTGGATGCGGTTAAAAACGCATCTAATTCACACATATGTGAACCCGGCCTTACACTTTAAAGATCCCCCACATTTTTTATTTTTATGATTTGTACAACAGAGCAAATGAGCAGTTTAAAACTCAAAATTCAACTTGCAATACATTTTTGTCTTGGGTCCTGGAGCTGGGATAGATATTAGTACGTTTTTCTGGACATTTTTGGCCAAAGTCAGCAAAAGAACTAATGGTAGTTATGGGTTGTTTGGAGGAGTCAGAAGACTCTTTGTAGTTTTTAAAACATGGAACGATCTTGCCATTCTCTTTTTTGGTGGTCTGTACAAGTTTAACCACTTAAGCCCCGGACCATTTCGGGCCATTAGGACCAGGCCTGTTTTTGGGATTCGGCACTGCGCTGCTTTAACTGTAAATTGTGCGGACATGCAATGTTGTACCCAAATGAAATTTGCGTCCTTTTCTTCCCACAAATAGAGCTTTCTTTTAATGGTATTTGATTGCCTCTGCGATTTTTATTTTTTGCGATATAAACAGAAAAAGACCGAAAATTTTGAAAAAAAATGATATTTTCTACTTCTTGTTATAAGAAAAATCGAATAAACTCAATTTTAGTCATACATTTAGGCCAAAATGTATTCAGCCACATGTCTTTAGTAAAAAAAATGTCAATAAGCGTATATTTATTGGTTTGCGCAAAAGTTATAGCGTTTACAAACTAGGGTACATTTTCTGAAATTTACACAGCTTTAAATTTATGACTGCCTATCTCATTTCTTGAGGTGCTAAAATGGCAGGGCAGTACAAAACCCCCCCAAATGACCCCATTTTGGAAAGTAGACACCCCAAGGAAATTGCTGAGAGGCATGTTGAGCCCATTGAATATTTTTTTTTTTTGTCCCAAGTGATTGAATAATGACAAAAAAAAAAAAAAAAAATTACAAAAAGTTGTCACTAAATGATATATTGCTCACACATGCCATGGTTATATGTGGAATTGCACCCCAAAATACATTCTGCTGCTTCTCCTGAGTACGGGGATACCACATGTGTGGGACTTTTTAGGAGCCTAGCCACGTACGGGACCCCGGAAACCAAGCACCGCCTTCCGGATTTCTAAGGGCGCAAATTTTTGATTTCACTCCTCACTACCTATCACAGTTTCGAAGGCCATAAAATGCCAAAATAGCACAAACCCCCCCCCAAATGACCCCATTTTGGAAAGTAGACACCCCAAGCTATTTACTGAGAGGCATGTTCAGTCCATGGAATATTTTATATTTTGCCACAAGTTGCGGGAATATGACAAACTTTTTTTTTTTTGCACAAAGTTGTCACTAAATGATATATTGCTCACACATGCCATGGGCATATGTGAAATTACACCCCGAAATACATTCTGCTGCTTCTCCTGAGTACGGGGATACCACATGTGTGGGACTTTTTGGGAGCCTAGCCGCGTACGGGACCCCAAAAATCAAGCACCGCCTTCAGGATTTCTAAGGGCATACATTTTTGATTTCACTCCTCACTACCTATCACAGTTTTGAAGGCCATAAAATGCCAAGATGGCACAAAACCCCCCCAAATGACCCCATTTTGGAAAGTAGACACCCCAAGCTATTTGCTGAGAGGCATGTTGACCCCATTGAATATTTTTTTTTTTTGTCCCAAATGATTGAATAATGACAAAAAGAAAAAAAAAATGTACAAAAAGTTGTCACTAAATGATATATTGCTCACACATGCCATGGTTATATGTGGAATTGCACCCCAAAATACATTCTGCTGCTTTTCCTGAGTACGGGGATACCACATGTGTGGGACTTTTTGGGAGCCTAGCTGCGTACAGGGCCCCAAAAACCAAGCACTGCGAACGCTGCAGTTATGTGTGTTGTGTTTGGTAAGTGACAGTGATCGATCGATACTGCACTTGGGTGGGCTGGGCGGAGGGGCTAAACGCAGGCGCTAGCAGGTATCTGGGCTGATCCCGCTAACACTGCGTTTTTGGGAACCCTAAACCGCTGGGGATGCTAGTATAGATCTGATCAGATCTGATCAGATACTATACCACTAAGGGGGGTGTATGCTTTGCGCGTGGGTGTTAGCGTTACTGTCACTAACCTAACACTGCCTGGGGCAACGCAGACCCTCTCTGGCGCTAAAACCTAATTGATCTCACCCGCCGGGCGATCAGGGGGGTTAAACCTTTATTGGGTTATATACGGCGGGTGCCCTGATGCTATAAAAAGCAAACTAATCAACCAGCGTCACCCGTAACCTTTATATGGTGATCACTGGTGAAAGGGTTAACTAGGGGCAATCAGGGGGTTAAAACCTTTATTAGGTTAAATATGGGGGTACCTGACACTATATAAAAACCTGACGGGTAACCTAAATAACTAAATAACTTACTGGCTAACCAGTGACACCAGTGACGCTTATACGGCGATCACTGGTGAAAGGGTTAACTCTAGGGGCAATCAGGGGGTTAAAATAATATATGGGGGTACCTGACACTAATAAAAACCTGCGGCGAACCTAAAAAAAAATAACTGCCTATCTAAAACACCAGCGACACGAATACAGCGATCGGAAAAACAATCGCTTAGTGACGCTGAAGTTAGGGGGTGAAAGGGTTACCTGGGGGGTGATCAAGGGGTTAAACCTTTATTAGGGGGGGTTAGGGGGCTACCCTGGACCTAAAGGGGCCTAATCCTAACTGCCCTGCAACTTTTTACAATCACAGATGACACTAAATGCAGTGATCAGTAAAATAAATGATCACTGCAATCAGTGACACTGTGATTGGGGGCTTTGGGGTGACCTGGGGGGTGATCTGGGGGTGACTGGGGGGTGATTTGTGTGCCTATGTGTACCTACGTGTCAGTGGACTGTTGGTGCACTAACCTGCTTCTTCTCTCCTCGGCGCCGGGAACGAAAAGACCGCGGCGAGGGAGATGACATCACTTCCTCCAGCCTGTGTTTACATTTCAGGCAGGAGGAAGCAATTTCATTCGCCGGGAGCGATCGCGAGGGGGGGGGGCGGAATCGAGCGGCCGCCCCCTCATGCCTGATCGCTCCCGAACACTTAACGGCCGCTCACTGCAGTGAAGGGGGGTCCGGATGGACCCCCCAACTGCACAAAGGCGATCACGTAGATCTACGTGATTCTGCCTGTCCGTGCCATTCTGCCGACGTAAATCGGCGGTGGGCGGTCGTTAAGTGGTTAAAGTTGCATGCTGCCCCTATAGGACATTCTATCACTGTTTTTTTTACTAAAATGATTATGATGCAGGGAGTGGAGTTTTACAAAAGACATGATCATTCAGGTGTGTCTATGACAGTGGGATGTGTATATACAGTCTTTGTTGTGACAAGTTGAGAAGGGGTAAGCACACAAAGCTCCTATTTTTTTAACCACTTAAGCCCCGGACCATTTCGCTGGTCAAAGACCAGGCCACTTTTTACGATTCGGCACTGCGTCGCTTTAAACAAAATTGACGTCCTTTTTTTCCCACAAATAGAGCTTTATTTTGGTGGTATTTGATCACCTCTGCGGTTTTTATTTTTTGCGCTATAAACAAAAATAGAGCAACAATTTTGAAAAAAATGCAATATTTTTTACTTTTTGCTATAATAAATATCACCCAAAAATATATATAAAAAAAAAATGTTTTCCTCAGTTTAGGCCGATACGTATTCTTCTACATATTTTTGGTAAAAATAATCGCAATAAGCGTTTATTGATTGGTATGCGCAAAAGTTATAGCGTCTACAAAATAGGGGATAGTTTTATGGCATTTTTATTAATAACTTTTTTTTTTACTAGCAATGGCGGCGATCAGCGATTTTTATTGTGACTGCGACATTATGGCGGATACATCGGACACTTTTGACACCATTTTGGGACCATTGTCATTTTTACAGCGATCAGTGCTATAAAAATGCACTGATTACTGTAAAAATGACACTGGCAGTGAAGGGGTTAACCTGTAGGGGACGCTGAAGGGGTTAAGTGTGACCTAGGGAGTGCTTGTAACTGCTAGGGGGCGTGGCTTGGCGTGACACGTCACTGATCGCTGTTCCCAATGACAGGGAACAGATGATCACTGACAGTGCCACTAGGAGGAACGGGGAAAGATTTGTTTACACTTACCTCTCCCTGTTCTTCAGCTCTGTGACCCGATCGCGGGACACCGGCGGCAATCGGGTCCGCGGGTGCGGTCATGGAACTCTGGACCCGGGTCGCAAGCATGCCAGCGGCGGCGCGCACGCGCGACCCATGGCTGGAATCTTAAAGGGGACGTACCTGTATGTCCATGTGCCCAGCCGTGCCATTCTGTCGACGTATATCGTCGTGCGGCGGTCCTTAAGTGGTTAAAGAATTCCAGGTATTTTTTTTTTTTTTTACGTAGTTACATTGGTTCAGCTCAAGTATGCAGGCATAGGACACACCTTTTGCCACACCCCCTTAAAGGAGAATTGTAAAAAATGTATACGATTGGTTAAACCCAATTATTTTACCACTGCTATTCCTTTATATTGGCTTTTGGAATTTACAAATGCAGCAATTTAGAAATTGGATGAAAGGTTTAGCATTGGGAAACATGTTTTGATAGATAAAAAGTGCATTTTATATACAACTATATAGATCAGACCAAAATGAGGGACAAATGAGGAGGAATGAGGGACAGAGGGACATTGCTCCAAATCGGGGACAGTCCTTCCAAATGAGGGACATTTGGCAGGTATGCTAATGTCACTGTATATACCATACCTTGGGGATGTCCCTGGAAGCTGGACATCACTGAAGTAGACACCACTGCTCCAAAGCCTTTTCTGATTGGACCAGGTGGAGAGGCAGAGCAGTGATGTCATGCTCTCCCCATCCAATCTGAGATTGATTTGTATTATTTAAAAAATAAATGGCGCCCAAGCTGAGCAGCCAACCTCCTGTCTTTAGAATGCAGCTAGGCAGCCAGTCAGCGCAGGACCCAGAAGCAAGTGGAAATTTTTGGGGTAGCAGTGTCTACTTCAGAGATTTCCAACTCCCAGGGGTATCGTCCAGGTATGTTATATACATAGTTACATAGGTCTAAACTGGTCCAATGCAACTATCTATAAGGTCCTGTTCACACATGCTGCAGTGACCTGCATTGTACTGCACTAGAAGAATGCAGGTCACTGCAAGACATTAAAAAAACAATTGTTTTCTATGTGTCCTTTTAACGCCACAATGCTGGTGTCCTGGGCAGTGCAGTGCATTGTGTTGTGTTAAGCCTCGTACACACGGTTGGACTTCCATCTGACTTTTCCGTGGTTTTTTGTCCGAACGGAGTTGGTTGGGAACACCCATAGCATACACACGCTCTGACTTTTCTGCAAACTTTCTTAAAACTTCTTACAACATCACGTGTTTTTTCTGCTCTTTTCTGATCTTTACTGCCACACTTTGGTCAACTTCTGCTATTGTTGGTTGATTTTAACATTAGTTGTTTTGTCCATCGGACAAAAGTCCTATGGTTTTCTGTACACACGGTCGGACTTTGCTCCATCGGACTTTTGTTGGGCAAAAGTTTGTCTGTTTGCAGACCCAACTTTTGTCCGATGAAATCCAAAACCAAATGAAAAAAGTTTGTCCGATGGAGCGTACACACGGTCGGATTGTTGGTCCAACTTGCTCAAAACGAAGTTTGTTGGGCAAAAGTCCGACCGTGTGTACGGGGCTTTAGAATGCTACATGTATGCATTTTAACGCAACACAATGCACATAAATGCACATCAATACAATGCAAATCTATAGAGAAAAAAAGAGTTTTTTTATTATTTTGTCTCTTACAAGGACCCATAGCAATTTAACGCACATAAAAACGCATGTCAACGCACATCAAAATGTGTTTAAACATGTGCCAACACACATAAAATTGCAAGCCATTTTTGGAGCACTGTCATGCATTTTAATGCATGTTTATTTGTGAACTAGCCCTAAAATATCCATACCTGGATTTCCTCTTTAAAGAGGAGCTTCAGTCTCCTGTGTAAAAATGAAAAGTCAGCCGCTAAAAAAGCTTTAGCGGCTGACTTTTAATAAACAGACACTCACCTGTCCCTCCCACGATTTAGCTGTGTGCTCTCCCCAGCTTTGTTCATCTCATGTCATCTCTCCCCAGCGCCAGCATCTTAACTGTGGGAACACTGCTACGGCTTCACAGCCGGGTGCCCACTATGCATGCACGATCGGTGCTGCGCATTGTGAATGATCCCATAGTCTTCTGGGACCTGTGACGTGTCCCAGAAAACTGCGGGGGGGGAGGAGAACTTCGGCTTCTGATCACCTAGGCAATCAGAGCAGAAGGGGGAGCCGGTAGCTGTAAAAATCAGGTACCCATTCGCCAAAGGTGCCATTTCTTTACCAGGAGCTATGAGGAAAGATTAGAGGAACTGAATTTATTCTCTCTTGAGAAGTGGAGATTAACCACTTCAGCCCCGGAAGGTTTGCCCCCCTTAATGATCAGGCCATTTTTGGAGATACGGCACTGCGGTATTTTAACTGACAATTGCGCGGTCGTGCGATGTTGTACCCAAACAAAATCAATGTCCTTTTTTCTCCCCACAAATAGAGCTTACTTTTGGTGGTATTAGATCACCTCTGCGGTTTTTATTTTTCATGCTATAAACAAAAAAAGACCGACAATTTTGGAAGAAAAAAAACAATATTTTTTACTTTCTGCTATAAAACATATCCAAAAAAAATATATATATATACGGTATATATATATATATATATATATATATATATATATATATAAAAATATTCATCAGTTTAGGCCAAAATATATTCTTCTACATATTTTTGTTAAAAAAAAATCGCAATAAGTGTATATTGATTGGTTTGCGCAAAAGTTATCGCGTCTACAAACTATGGGAAAGATTTAAGGACTTTTTTTAAATGTTTTTACTGGTAACGGTGGCGATCTGCGATTTTTAGCGGGACTGCGACATTGCAGCGCACAAATCTGCCCTTAAGTGACACTTTTTGGGGACCAGTGACATTATTACATCGACCAGTGCTAAAAACAAATGCACTGATCAATGTATAAATGACACTGGCAGGGAAGGGGTTAACACTAGGGGGCAATGAAGGGGTTAACTGTGTTCCCTGGGTGTGTTCTAACTGTGTGGGGGCTGGGCTCGCTGGAACACCACAGAGATCGCTGTTCCCGCTCACTGGGAACAGCAGAACTCCATGATGTCTCCTGTCAGAACGGGGATCCGCCTTGTTTACATAGGCAGATCCCCGTTCTGCCTCTGTGTACCGCGTTTGCGGGTTGCCGGCGGACCCCGAGTCTGCAGGACCCACGTGTCACATGCACGGACCGCCGTACGGGTACAGCGGTTTGTGCAATAGAGTCGACCTGCCGCCGTATATATATACAGTGGCTGTAAGTTTTTGCCAACGGAAAATCCGTTCATGTGTACGCGGCATTACAGCAGAACTTCCTCCTTTTGGGTGGAGCTCCACTTTAAGTATTGAGGACAAGAAGAAAATCTAAGGGGTCTATTTATAAAAAAAAACTCTCTGGATGAAAGTCACAGGTATTCGCCCAGCTGCTATGAATAATCACTGTAATTTGTCTAATATGTTTATTTTATGTGATCGTCAGCTACATCTAGTATCCATAACGCAGTATTTTCTTCATTGAGGTATTTTAAAAAAATACCACGTTGTTGGCACTAGATGGAGCTGACGATCATAGGAAATAAACGTATAAGGCCGATTATGGTGATTATTCTTGATGGCTAGACGAATGCTTGTGACATTCGTCCAGGATTTTTTTATTTTATTTTTTTACAAATAGACCCCATAGTGTTTTCTTCACAGAAAATGTTTTTGTTTTTCTGCAGTTGCGATGGGGTTACATTATGTAAGGTTTTTCTTTTTTTTAAAAAGAACTACATTATGACAATGTAGATGCAAACAGAGTTTTTTTAATTACCCACAAGTCTTTTAGCACCAGAAGCAGTAGTCTTCAGATCTAAACATCACGTTTGATTGGATTACTGTTATGTGAAGAGCTGACTGCTGACTCAATAAACAATTAGTGTACCTGCTAGCAGTGCTGAGATTTTGGTTGTGTTGATGTAGTGACATTTCATGCTCTGTATACGGCATGCTTGAGATTTGGCAGTTTCTACGCAGGTTGCAGTCTAAGAAAACCTCTCCTATGGGAAAACAGAGCATGTCAGACATCTGGCTGGCTGCCCAGGCAAGAGGGTCCAGGGAGCCTAAGACTCTGTGTTTCCACTTAATTATATTAGTCATTTTTTCCACTAAGTGTGGCGGAGCAGGAAATAGGGACTAGGGGAGGCAGAGGAGGGAGGAAGAAGAGCATTTGGTAATGCCCAGAGGTCGTTTGGGAAAAACCTTGGTATTATTTTTAACCTCTTTTGTTGAACAAGGCATTAACCATCGCCTTCACAGATAATTAGTGGGACTGGCTTCCATGCAGCTCTCAGTACAAACAGCCATTATAGCAGCGACCCTCAGATGGTGCCTCCTGACATGTGCTTCTCAGCTGCCAGCCTTTCAGCAGATACTCATCATCTGTCTTTATAAACAGATGCTCTGCTTGTCAAAATGAATATATATTCATAAACATAAAACCTGTATGTTGTCATTGGTATATAGAAAATTCTATGGAAAATTGGGGATTAAAGGGATAGTTCACCTTTACCACAAAACTGCCTGTGCAGATAAGGGGCATCTGTAGATAAAAACAAACTATGCAGCTCAGACTATACAGGTGAAACTCGAAAAATTTGAATATCGTGCAAAAGTTTATTTATTTCACTAATGCAACTTAAAAGGTGAAACTAATGTAGCGGGGTCATACTTTCCCGCCAGTAATTTTGAATTTTTGCGGTGACACCAGTGGTGTATCTCCGGCGGTCCACCGGGTGGCGCTGTCACTTTGGGCCGACGGGCGAATCATTGCTGGGTCGAATCCCTTTTTGTCCTACTTCGGCAGCCGTGTGGTGGGGCGGGGAACCCGTTACGCACGCCGGAGGGGGGTATAAAGGGGGCCGGCCATTTTGTCACGGGGTTCGTTGTCCCTGGCACCTTTAGCCTGCGGACGGAGTTCGTGTTTTTGGTCCTCTGAGCCCTAGGCCTGGAGGACCACCGGAGGTCGCCTTCCATCTCAGGCACCTTTAGCCTGAGATGAGGTACTTGAACGGAGGTCCGGGACTCAGTGCCCAACACTGAGTTCCGCGAGGGAAGGATCTTAGGGTGCTCCGGAGGTGGACGCCTTAATCCGAGGTGGACGTAATGGACCGGGGAGAGCTCCTCATCTGAAGACCCGGTGCAGCATACTGCCGGTGACGGGTGAGCCTCTTGTCGGAGACCGTCCGGAAGGTGAATTTCCCTCGTGCG
The DNA here is from genome assembly GCA_029206835.1 of Rana muscosa. Classification (NCBI taxonomy): domain Eukaryota; kingdom Metazoa; phylum Chordata; class Amphibia; order Anura; family Ranidae; genus Rana; species Rana muscosa. The sequence goes on from CM055117.1 coordinate 912,702,879, forward strand.
GAGACCATAGCCCACTCTTTGGAGGAGAGTGGAGGAAAGAACTTGTGTCTGGGCCTATGTATCTACACTTTCACACCTCCTGTTCTGTTTGTAAGCAAGTAAGTTTCTGAATAAAGGAGTGTTGGACTTGCAACGGTGTGAGGCTCAGTTTCCTAGCAGTCGGTTGGATTCGATGCACAATACAGGCCCGAGGGTAAAGAAATAACTCTGGCCAATACCACTTATACATCTGTGGTGGAAGCCTGGCGTAGCGGCCGCACTTCCTTTCCCATCATACCCCTAGACCAAAGACATTGCGAGCGAGAACTTTAAAAGAAAGAGGGGATTGGGAGTGTGGGACGAGTGCCCGCTCCATGAATATATGAGATAGACTCATTACATGCAAAGCAAGATAGTTCAAGCCGTGATTTGTCATAATTGTGATGATTATGGCTTACAGCTCATGAAAACCCCAAATCCACAATCTCAGAAAATTAGAATATTGTGAAAAGGTGCAATATTCTAGGCTCAAAGTGTCCCACTCTAATCAGATAATTAAGCAATAACTTTCCTGAGACTTTAAATGGTCTCTCAGTCTAGTTCAGTAGGAATCACAATCATGGGAAAGACTGCTGACCTGACAGTTGTGCAGAAAACCATCATTGACACCCTCCATAAGGAGGGAAAGCCTCAAAAGGTAATTGCAAAAGAAGTTGGATGTTCCCGAAATGCTGTATCAAAGCACATTAATAGAAAGTTATGTGGAAGAGAAAAGTGTGGAAGAAAAAGGTGCACAAGCAACAGGGATGACCGCAGCCTGGAGAGGATTGTCAGGAAAAGGCTATTCAAAAGTGTTGGGGACTTTCACAAGTGGACTGAGGCTGGAGTCAGTGCATCAAGAGCCACCACACAGACGGATCCTGGACATGGGCTTCAAATGTCGTATTCCTCTTCTCAAGCCACTCCTCAACAACAAACAACGTCAGAAGCATCTTACCTGGGATAAAGAAAAACAGACCTGGTCTGTTGCTCAGTGGTCCAAAGTCCTCTTTTCTAATGAGAGAACATTTTGCATCTCATTTGGAAACCAAGGAACCGGAGTATGGAGGAAGAATGGAGAGGCACACACTGCAAGATGCTTGAAGTCCAGTGTGAAGTTTCCACAGTCTGTGTTGATTTGGGGAGCCATCTCATCTGCTGGTGTTGGTCCACTGTGCTTCATTAAGTCCAGGGTCAACGTAGCCATCTACCAGGAGATTTTGGAGCACTTCATGCTTCCTTCCGCAGACGAGCTCTATGGGGATGCTGACTTCATTTTCCAGCAGGACTTGGCACCTGCCCACACTGCCAAAAGCACCAAAACCTGGTTCAATGACCGTGGGATTACTGTGCTTGATTGGCCAGCAATCTTGCCTGACCTGAACGCCATAGAGAATCTATGGGGCATTGCCAAGAGAAAGATGAGAGACATGAGACCTAAAAATGCAGAAGAGCTGAAGGCCGCTATTGAAGCATCCCGGTCTTCCATAACACCTCAGCAGTGCCACAGGCTGATAGCTTCCATGCCACGCCGCATCGAGGCAGTAATTGCTGCAAAAGGGGCCCAAACCAAGTACTGAGTACATATGCATGCTTATACTTTTCACAGGTCCGATATTGTTCTATGTACAATCCTTGTTTTATTGTTTTATTGATTGCATGTAATATTCAAATTTTCTGAGATTGTGGATTTGAGGTTTTCATGAGCTGTAAGCCATAATCATCACAATTATGACAAATCACGGCTTGAACTATCTTGCTTCGCATGTAATGAGTCTATCTCATATATTAGTTTCACCTTTTAAGTTGCATTAGTGAAATAAATGAACTTTTGCACGATATTCTAATTTTCGAGTTTCACCTTTAGGTCTAGGTCATTTACATACCTTATGAAATCTGACTGAAATACTCCCAGGACGTTGCTATGTGAGGCCTAGTCATCACTGCCCACCTCCACCATCACAGGAGTGAGCTCTCAAATGCATTCAGAGCTACTTCATCAGGGGAGATAAAGAGTATGTGAGGAGGTTTGAATCAGAGAAAGAGCTCATTCCTGTGATAGTGGAGGGGAGCAGTGATGACTAGGCCTCACTTAGCAACGTCCTGGGAGTATTCCAGTCAGGCTTCATGAGCTATGTAAATGTTCTACACCTATAGAAAAGGTATTATTGATCTTTAGTCAGAGCTGCACAGTTTGTTTAAATCTACAAACATCCTATGCATAGGCAGGTTTTTTGTAAAGGTGAACTATGCTTTTAAAGGCATATTCATGTAGAAAACTAAAATTGTGCCTTGTCAGGCATGCCGGGAACACAAGACAGGGCTTCAGTGTTTCATCTGGGCATTGCTCCATTTTGTTAGTAATCTGTTGATCTGGGAACCCCTATTTCCAACCCTTTTTTAATACAGGAGATTCCCAAACACACCCACTGTAGGCCTATTTTTGTCTCTCACAAACATAAAGTCTGTTCATCAAAATGTCAGCACTAAGACATTTCTCACAGTCACATGATAGGCTCACACCTAAAGTTTGAATCTGATTGGTGATGCACCAGCGAGAGAGAGAGAGAGAGAGAGATTTTGCACAGAACAGGAATTTAGCTGGCCATACATGGATCTATGCATTCCTGCTCCTCCAGATTCCAGAGAGTTCCACACGTGTAGTGGATTTGTCTGCTTTCTAAATCAGCCCATAGATGATTTTCTTTCCTTCCACCCGTGGCTTTATTTCCCCCCCATCAACACAATATGTGGGGCAATGCCTCCTGCAGCACTACTATGAGCAGAACACGAATGCTGCTAGTGGCTCTAGCCACATGTAAAAAATCTGACAGGCTGGTTGTACCCAAGTCGATCGATGGATCAACTTGTGTGCAAACAGCCTGCCCATAGATGGATTGAATTTCACACATGTGTGGAACTTTCTGGAATCTGGAGGAGCTGGATTGCATAGAACTAAAATGGTAAACCGAGTGCAGATTTTCACTTCCTCACAGCAGACTGGTTCTACTTGTTACATGTATTCATTTTTTTAAAGGAAACCTGTCATGAGAGAAACATGGAGGCTGCCACTGCTAACCTGTCCTAAACGTGCATGTCTGTCATCCTGACACCCTTGCTTCATTACTTGGAATCGGTGACCTGGCATAGATATGCAAAAAAGACCTTTCACTGACTTCCTGATCTGCATACTTGTTTTGGGTCACTAATTTACTAACTGCTGAAACCAGGCAACTAGAATTTTCAGGTTAGCAATTGCAGTCCCTGGTATTTCTCTTTAAAGGAGAAGTACAGCCAAAGCTCGTTTGGCTGTACTTCTCCTGTGAATCACAGGAATGCAGTTCGTTCTGCACTCCTGTAATCCGTTTTCAGCAGACAGCGAGCTAAAGCCCGCTGGTGGCTGATGTTACAGAGCCAGTCCAGGCTCGGGAAAGATCACGACCATATGGTCAGGATCTGCCCACATGCCTGGACTGGCACCCGGCTCAGTCTGTCAGTGAGCTGCTGAGAGCCTATGCCGGCTCCTCTTGCTGCTCCACAGCCCAGCATTCCAGTGAGCTGACAGTCACCAGCTCTCTGCTCAGGGAGCTGTGAGAACCGAGCGATCGGCGGTGTTGGATCGCTCGGTTCTCAGTGTTAGAGCCGGCGGGGGACAGAGGAAGCATCGTCAGCATGTAGGCCCTCCCGACATGTTTCGTTCCACACACATCGGGAGGGGCCCACGTGCTGACGTCACGCCGCCGTGCACACGTGTCTGGAGCGGCGACCACCATTGTAAGTACACTTACATATATTTTTTATGCTGCAATGCAATGCTTTTATGAATTTTAAAGTCATTCAATAAATACTAGAAACAAACACAAAAGTTTCTGCGCTGCTACTAAATACAAAAAAGCGGCTGCAAAACCTGTGGACAAAAAGGTGCATAGAACAAAAAAAGAAAAAATTGCAGCGCTAAATAGGTAAGTGTCAAACAAATAAATGAATAAGTGAAATAAACGAACAAATGTGCAAGGGAACTAAATATTTCCCTATGTGAAATACAGTTTTTGAAAGAGTCCTTGATGGATGGTCCTCAAAAACACATGCAAACAATTGCAAAAATTAAAGTCCAATAGTGTTCCACAATAATCCCAAAAAAAATTTTTTGTGAGATGATTGGACTACAAATACTTCCAAATCAATATTGAAGAAAAAAAAGCCGCATCAATATTGAAGAAAAAAAAGCCGAATCAATATCACAATGTGAAAGGAAAAGAAGAAGGCACATAGTATACCCCAGATGATGCAAATTTCTTGCGAAACGCGTCGGGATTTCCACTGTTGCCATTGATTTTTATGAAGCGCTTTTTAACCACCTAAATGTAAGTGCAATTACCTACATTAAATACACTGTTTTTAGCAGTATCACGCTATGTGCCTTCTTCTTTTCCTTTCACATTGTGATATTGATTCGGTTTAAACATCATTGAGTCATCGTCTCTCAAGTTTTCATCAACTTCTTCATTGGGAGCTGTCGTGAGAGACATTCTTTGGTTCAACTATCAACTGTTGACCCTTCAGGAATATACATCAAAAGCCTATGTTGATCCTCTGGACGTATGTTCAGTAGGGACCACTAAGTCTGGTAAGCCTCCTTTTTATTGGTTGCGGCTTTTTTTTTTCTTCAATATTGATTTGGAAGTATTTGTAGTCCAATCATCTCACAAAAAAAATTTTGGGGGATTATTGTGGAACACTATTGGACTTTCATTTTTACAATTGTTTGCATGTGTTTTTGAGGACCATCCATCAAGGACTCTTTCAAAAACTGTATTTCACATAGGGAAATATTTAGTTCCCTTGCACATTTGTTTGTTTATTTCACTTATTCAATAAATACTACACTATATAAGCTTTTTCTGGGCTCCTGGCTGGTGAGCTTTTTTACATTTAGGCTCCATGTACACAGAAGCTGATAAACTGCAGTTAATGGGCGTTTTGGCGTTTTTTTTAAAAGCCCATTAACTGCACTCTATGTTAGCCTATGTGTTCATGTACACATAACGTTTTTTAGCTTTAATGAGCAGTGGAGTTAATGGGCTTTTTTCTGAACGCAGGAAATTTGCGTTCAAAGTGCCGTTTTTCGGCAGAAAAAACTCAAAAAAACGCAAAACGCCGAAAAACGCTCAAAAACGCTGGCCGCGAGCGTTTTTTAGTCCATTGAAATTTTTTTTTTTTTTTTAAAGCTAAAAAAAAGCTACACTGAAAAATGCTAATAAAAGCTAGTAAAAAAAACGCTGATAAAAGCTAGCTTTTTCTGCTACTTTAAAAACGGCGTATTTGAGCTTCTGTATACATGGAGCCTTAGTGTGGTGTTTTGGAAGCAACTCCCAATGGCATTCACTGAAGAGGACTGGGCACTGACTATTGATTGATGCTTGTACTAATCCTCCATCTGGTGAGTGCATTGTTTGGGTGAAGGCTCAAATGTGGAGATATTTTTATGCACCTTGGTAATACTTGATGGATGTCAGATTATGTCTTAATACCTTTTTACTTCTGGTAAGCTGATAGCACAACTGTCAGCTACATACTGAATGAACTTTCTCATTATATGGACTTCCTATCTTAACTCTATATACTTGCATCCGAGCAGTATTGGGTTCATTGCATATATACTTTTGCTATAATATTGTATAACTTCTATCTAGTGCTGGACATTTACTGGATTTTATTGATTATAAGGGTTGGTATAGTCACCATGCGTGCTTTAGTGATTGGTGCGCTCATTATATACATTACTGTTGGATGATTGCCTTATTAATCAAGATGTTTCAGCTTTCTCTTTTAGCTGCTCGGGGGGGGGGGGGGGGAAGGGTACCAGAACGTGTACAGTTTTACAGACCAGTGGTATTATTAATATTTAGGTACTTATATAGCGCTGTCAATTTTCGCAAGGGCTTTACATATATCGTATATACTCGAGTATAAGCCAAGTTTTTCAGCCCTTTTTCTAGGGCTGAATGTACACCCCTCGGCTTATACTCGAGTCAGTACCTGAAAATCTTCTTATACTGCGGCTGGCATCCATTGTTTAAATATCGCGGCTTCCTCATGGTCCCTTCCGTGATAGGCGTTTCCAGCAAACACTGTGTTGAGTGTTCCGCCTATCACGGAGGTCCTCTCATTCTCGGACTCCGTTTCCCAGCAGACACTGTGTTCAGTGTTCCACCTATCATGGACGTTTTCTTGTCCGAGGTTGAAAAGACGTCCATGATTGGCGGAACACTGAACACAGTGCCTGCTGGGAAGCGGAGTCCGAAAATGAGAGGATCTCCGTGATAGGCGGAACACTCAACACAGTGTTTGCTGGAAACGCCTATCATAGAAAGGACCAGGAGAAAGCCGCGATATTTAAACAATGGACGCCGGCCGCAGTATAAGAAGATTTTCAGGTACACTGACACGGGCACAGTGAGGTTGGGCACAGTAAGCTGGCAATGGGCACAGTGAGGTGGCAATGGGCACAGTAAGGTTGGGCAATTGGCACAGTGAGGTGGCAATGGGCACATTTCCCCCCCTAGGCTTATACTCGAGTCAATACGTTTTCCCAGTTTATTGGGGTAATATTGGGTACCTCGGCTTGGCTTATACTCGAGTATATGCGGTACATTGTACATTCACATCAGTCCCTACCCTCAAGGAGCTTACAGTCCCTAACTCACATACTAGGGCCAATTTTTAGACAGAAGCCAAATAACTTACCAACATGTCTTTGGAGAGTGGGAGGAAACTGGAGTACCCGGAGGAAACCCACGCAGACACAGGGAGAACATGCAAACTCCAGGCAGGTAGTGTCACTGTTGGGATTTGAACCAGCGACCCTTTTTACTGCTAGGCGAGAGTGCTGCCCACTACACCAGATTGCATTGCTGAGAGCCAGCTTTAACAACTAAACTAAAAACAACAATAATTTTGACAGTTAATGTAAATTTCATAGTGGTATTAGTTCATACGTAAGTAGGAATTTATTTAAACTGATTAAGTTAAGGGTTTTGAGGACTTACGCTTAAGCCAACAATAGATGAGTCAAAATTAGTCCAGTTCAGCAGGGACTGGATGAATTTAGTTCCATCTATGGGCAGGCTGGTCGCAAATAAGTCGATCTCTTAATGGACTTGTGTACAATCAGGCTGTTGGAAAAATTTTCTCAATCAGTGCCGCTGACTTTAGCCGTCAACACTGATCAGTGTGTTCTGATGGTTGGGGATGTCTCCCTGCTGTCAGAATACAATAGCTCCGTGGGAAAGATTCCCCCATCTGCATCAAATGTGTGTATGGGGGAATCTATTAATTTTCTTTTGTTCAACCTGCTGGTTGAACGAATGAAAATGAATCATGTATGGCCTTGCCTTAGTAATTGTCTGTAATGGCTTGAACAATCATCAGATGGCTACACTAGGACCATGTAATTGTGCCAAGTATGAGCTGACATATTCGTTAAGCACTAATTGACAGGTAGATATGCTCTTAATGAGGTTGTAAGGTTTGCAAATTCTGCTAACGTTTAGCAAAACTCTTCTGTGGCGGGATCTTATGTAGTATTTTGTCGCCGGTATTTACAAAGCATTTGGTCATGTAAGACCAAATGACTGTTTTGGGTCTAGAGTTTCTCAGTGATGCTTGGTATAAATCAGTGTGGCTCGTTATCTGACTGGCTGTAGACTGCTGCATTATGCCAACAAACACAATGTCTGCCAAATTTCTGCTAGGGTTGCTACCCCTCCGTTTTATAACTGCTGTCCTAATCTTTAATTGCTTTGCAGAATGTTTGGTTTGGGCACTTTTCATAGCAATCTGGACTTTCCCATGTGTGCTGTGCCTCATTGTATTTGAAAGACTCTGCTATAAATTTTAAAGCCAGGTCCTGTTCTGTGTTTCAGGAGTACCAGCAGCAGCTGTGTAAATGAAGTCTACAAACATTGTTTGCAGGCTTCATTTATAAATATAACCTAACAATATTGTATCATAATGTTATTGAAAACATGGCTGTTTTATCATGGTCACATGCTCATTTTGAGTAAATCACACTGGCTTAAAGTGATTCTACAAAAACAAACATGTTATATTTACCTGCTCTGTGCAATAGTTTTGCACAGAGCAGCCACGATCCTCTTCTTTTTGGGTCCCCCCGCTGGCAGAGGAACCAAAGCCTCTTGCTATGGGGCACTTGAGCAGGCTAGCTCCCGAGCCATGCTCCTGTGAATTTACATTGTCCATTCACACACAGACCACGGCTGGACCCCACCCCTACGATATCCTCGTTGGCTCACTGGCTGTGATTGACAGCAGCAGGAGCCAATGACTCCTGCTGCTCTGTGAACCAATAAGGATGGAGGAGATGGGTCCCACGTAAGTATAGGGGGGCTGGGGGAGAGCTGCACCCACACAGTTTTTAACATTAATATGCATTAAGGTAAAAAAAAATTCTACCTTTAGAACCACTTTAACCATTTCTTATGAGCTATGCTCACTTTAGATAAGCTACAACAAACTTTGTAATTAACCAAAAGGTGTCATAAAAATGTAGTATGCATCATCCTGATGGCAAACATTTTAACTAGAGATTTAAAGTGTACATCTACTTTTGCAGCCACATTGAGAATAAAATCTACTATTTATTTGTTACATGTCCCCGTTCACATAACATAACTTAAAATAGAAATTAAAAATTGAAGCTTACCTATTTTAGATGCTCTATTCTGAACACTCCAGCAAGGGCAATTCTAGGTAGGTTTTTTTATGAAGGTGCTGGGCAGCTGTGTTTTCCATAATTATCCCTGTCTGTAGAGTGCAGGCAGATCTTCATTATCAATAGTAACTAGATTTGAGCACTGTCTGTCCGAACAAAGGGGGTTATTTACGTAAGGCAAATCCACTTTGCACTACAAGTGCAAACTACAAGTGCAAAGTGCAGTCGCTGTAGATCTAAGGGGGACATGCAAGGAAAATAAACCACAGCATTTTAGCTTGCACATGATTGGATGATAAAATCAGCAGAGCTTCCCCTCATTTCAGATCTAACCCTCAGATTTACAGCAGCTGCACTTCCAAGTGCACTTTCAGTGCAATTTCAAATGCAATTTGCACTTGTAGTGCAAAGTGGATTTGCCTTTAGTAATAACCCCCACAGTGTTAAAGGTGTAGAAGTTGCATTTTTGCATTGTATGTTAATGAGGACAGACTTGGGACAGGCTCACTCTGATATTGTTAAAAAAAAAAAACTTGCAGTCAGCCCTCCTGAGAAACATCTAAAAAATAAGAAACATTTCCAAAAAAAAACAAAATTTTTTTTTTTTTTTAGGCATATTGTGTGATTGGGAATACATAACAAACATAGTGGGGTTTTCTCAAATTTGATAGCAAAAGTGGAAATACAAACAATGATTCTGCACACTAGTATAAATAAAAAGCTGCAAGCAAAAAAAAAAAGTGGAAAAAACACTCTAATAAATATGTGTTTTAGTGGATGACTCAATCCACTAAAAAACAACATATTGCATAATGATACGATAAACATAAATAGATAATTCTTATTATCTGAGTCCAATAAAGTCTCTAGAAATGTGAAAGATCCAGTGAAAATAATCCAAACTTTCACCAAGCAAGTGCAGAAGATTTGTGCAAAGTAGAAACACCTCCACCGCAGTGAACCCACTTTGGGTATGCTCGCACCTCAGTATATTGACTGGAACTCTGACCGTCATCAGCAGCTCAGGTGGTGGGTGGATGGATCAGTGGAAGCCCTATGCTCAAAAAAAAAAAACAATAGAAATTGGCATAATGCTCACTGCAATTTTATTCATCTAAAAAAAAAAAAATCAAATGCCACTCACATGTTAAAAGAAGGGAAGATTGCACAGATCACTTTAAAATCCACTTGTATAATGTTATTAATGCGGATGGATGTGGATGGTAAATATCAATGAAGCTCCAACAGCCAACAGCTTTCTCCCATTCAACTCTGTGTAACCTTGCCTAGGCTAAACCCTACGCGTTTCGTTGTAATGATGTCATCAGTGGCACCAGGTTTTGGAAATACGCTTTATGGTTATTGTTAAGTTGAGGTTAAGGGGGTTCGTTAAGGGGTTAGGTTAAGGGTTAACTTTATAGGTTTTGTTGAGGTCAAGCATAAGTGACTGTTACATTGTTTGGAGTGATAAATATTTTTTGGGTGTGGTAAGTGTTTAAAAAACGCAGTCAAAAAAATCATGCACTAAAACATCTGATGTTGGAATGGTGTTTTAAAAAAAAAAAAAACTACAGTGGAACCTTGGATTACGAGCATAATCCGTTTCAGAAGAATTCTCGTAATCCAAAGCACTCGCATATCAAAGCGAGTTTCCCCATAGAAGTCAATGGAAACTAAAATAATTTGTTCCGCATTGACTTCAATGGCATGCAATACCGCATGTGGCCAGAGGTGGGGGGTGCCGTAGAGCCTCGTAAATGATCAGGGACAGCTCGGCTGACCTCGGAAACACCTGGGAACTGAGTATTTCCGAGTATTTCCAAACGGCTCCGAACGCTCTGCTCGGCTCCGGCGCCCCCGCACCTCTGGCCAAATGTGGAACTGCACACCCCATTTGCTTGAATTTTGCTCATTTTGCGAGACAACACTCGCAAACCGAGTCAGAATTTTTTTTTTTTTAAAGTTGCTCGTCTTTCAAAATGCTCGTTAACCATGTTACTCGTAAACCAAGGTTCCACTGTAATAGGATTTCCATCATTTGTATTAACTTATCACACTCAAAAACTGCATTTATCACTCCCAAAAAAATGTAACAGTCAATTGGGACCTCAACCCTCATAAAGTTATCCTAACCTAACCCCATAAAAGTAAGCCTTAAAGAGTTTGTTACCCCAGCACTTCATCTTCCTGATATGTGCCTATTGTACCATGTACTTGTGTTAAAAGGTCTCCTGTTCTCTTTTTATTGCTTCCTTTGTGTGATATCCCTGGTTTTCCTGCCAGTCCCTCTGCTTTCTTATTAAAAACTGACCACACAAATCAGGAGAACACACTGTGGTCAGAACTCTGTGTACTCTCCTCAAATGATCAGACTTGTTCTGACATGCCCCTGCTGCACAACCATTCACTGGGAAGCTTGGTGTACTGCTGCTTCTCCTCCCCCCAGCTTTTATGCAGCTAATAACAGAGGGAATGTGATCACTTATAAAAAAAAAGGGAAAAGGTATTTATAATGTAGTATTTTTATGGTCTGGCTATGGGTAGACACCTAATATAACGCACCTCATCCCTAATTTTTAATGAAAAACAAAAGGAAAGGAAACGGGACTATAACGGTGCTAACAAATAGATATCACACACAATGGAAGACTCGATTACCACTTGAATAAAAAATAAAAATAAATTTTATTGATAATTTATACAAAATTGATAAAAATACGAGCAGTATCACTGAATCAATTCACGATAGGGCAATTCCAGAATGGTGGTTGCATCAACATTAGGCTGAGAAGATCATACATGGTCCCAACATGTTTCGCCCGTTGGGGCTTCGTCAGGGGAAGTATGTCTCAGACGTCTAAACAGGTGACAGCTAATAAGAATAAAAAGTATTTATAATGTATTTTTATATCTATACAAAAATGTTTTGCGTTTCATTTCTATTTTAAACTCAATGGGTTGTTTTACAAGGTGATCGTATACAATCACTTTAACCTTAATGTAACACTAACCATCAATGATACCTTTGTCATTAAAAAAACATTGCACATTTCAGTAACCAAAAACTAACATACCTTATACTGTATACCTACAAGTCTTTGTAACAAATTTGTAACATGAGTGCATCTTAGGTGTGTAACACACAGTTGCGGCCCATCCCCTAATCCATGCGCCTGGCCCCTAAACTACATGCAGGGCGCCGGACGCATGGATTTCAATGAGCCCACCCAGTTGTGTGACAATAGCAAATTAATATTTGCTATTGTCTTCCTGATTCTCCTCACGGCCAAGTCTTAGGACTGCCAGCCAATTGGGTCTCAGGACCCACTTCCTGTTCAGCCAGGAGGAGAAGCAACGCCCCCGGAGCAAGGAGTAGCTGGAGCGAGGAGCAGCAGCCCTACCCCAGATCCTTGTCATCTGCCTCCTAAGGAAAGGAGGCCTCTGATCACCGCCTTCCTGTCCATCTCCCGTGGGGGGAGGGGAGGTGAGTGATCTCTGCCTTCCCATCCGTCTCCCGCGCAGGGGGGAATCGCCCACTTCCCATCCATCTCCTGTTGGGGGGATTGCCGCCTTCCTGTCCATCTCCTGTGGGGGGTGGCGTTGGTTTGTTTTAGTCCCATTTTAGTCTTTTGACTAAAATGCCATTTTAGTTTTAGTCGTATTTTAGTTGTCTCAATTGTTTTAGTTTTAGTCGTATTTTGGTCGACTAAAATGGTATTAAGTTAGTCGACTAATATGTTTTAGTCAACAAAATGAACACTGCCTGTAACACATATATTTTACCAAAGAGAATAGCAACCTTTTGCAAACACAGATATAAGGTCTTGCTGACATTTTTCTGACTGCTGGATTTGGTCAAATATTTTGGTGAGTAAAATGTCAGTGAGTTCTGACCTATATGCTACATTCATCAACAAGAATATTCATGGCGAAGTGTTACCTTTGCTTCTAAGATTAGCACACAAAGATGATTTCAGTACTGTTCATAAGAAGCAGAGAAGATTTATTATTTTTATTTTACTTATTACAGATATTTATATAGCGCTGACAATTTACATAGCCCTTTATATATATTATACATTCACATCGGTCCCTGCCTTCAAAGAGCTTACAATCTAAGGTCCCTAACTCACATACACACATACTAGGGCCAATTTAGACAGGAGACTATTAACCTACCAGCATGTCTTTGGAGTGTGGGAGGAAACCGGTATACCCAGAGGAAACCCACGCAGACACAGGGAGAACATTCAAACTCCATGCAGGCATTGTTGTGGTCGGGCCATTGTTTCAGGGTGATTTTTTAACAGGTGTAAAATCTTCCAAGGAGATAACAAGCACCTCCAACTACAACCCTCCACCACGACATTCCGGACACCCCAATAATAACAAGCAGTTGTTTATGGTCGTCATTTCACCCAATATCGCATTCGTGGAAAGTGACAGTTTATATACATTTGTCTATATCATTAACAATTGGGTGACTGTCCATCTTTGTTTGCATTACTGTGATCCCTTCCCACTTCTTCGTTTAGCTCACACGCCTTCCTTTTCTTTGTTCAGCGTCGCAGTCTTCAGCCCACTTTAATCAGTGAAAAGGGGGGTGGGGGGGGGGTCATTATCAGTGATGCGCAGGGCCAGTGTTACTATGGAAATGGGTGTGGGATTAGTGTCCATCTGTCATTGTATGACCCCTCTTGAAAGGGCTCCATCACATATTATCCCTATGCGGCTGGCACACAGGCACACATACTCACACGCACACACTTAGCCCTCATCTGCACTAAATAGGCTTCCCAGGAACATGCTGCAGATGGGACCTCATTTCTGGCCTGCTCTTTCTAATCAAGGCAGGGATGAGTCATTTTTATTAGGAGCTGTATATAAATCTGCTGAAAATAAATGCCTAATGGGTTTGATTTCAGATTATTCAGAAAAATAGAAAAAATAAAAATGTAATCATAGTTAATGCTTAAAGTGCTATCTTTTAAATAAATGTAATATTTAGGGCAGGACAGGGAAATCTTCAGTTTTTATAACCCCAGTCTCATTTTTTTTATCTTATTCCATTGATAGAACAGATTCAGTTTCTGGGATCTGTGGTTCAGAAAGAGGAACGTTCTCTTTTCTTTTCAGGTGTCTGATTTACTAAAATGTAAAGTGAGGTGAAATACAGTAAATTGAAGTGAATGAGTGCTTTCCAGCCATCCTATTATGACAAGAGAGTTTGTGGTCACATCATTATTAGCACTTTACCTGAATTATACGGAGATAAAAAGCACCATTTACTGCAATATTGTAGCTATTAAAAATGTACGTTTTTTACACAGAACGAACATAGGTACCTGAACCTGTCTTTATATCGGCCTTCTGTAATCACCTATAAAGCAGGGCTGAGGCCTCGTACACACGACCGATTTTCTCGGCAAGAACCAGCAAGAAACTTGCTGGCAGAGAGGTCTTGCCGAGTAAATCGGTCGTGTGTACGCGGCTATCGGGTTTCTCGTCGAGAAAACCGACAAGAAACCTTGACGAGAAAATAGAGAACCTGCTCTCTATTTTCTCGTCGAGATTCTCCTCGGCATGTTTCTCGACGAGAAAAGAGAGTGTGTGTACACTTACCTGTCCTCCCGGAAGCCCGCGCATGTTCGAAATGAATTTGACGCATGCGCGGTAGCTTCCTAGGCATACGTAGGGTATACCAAGATGGCGGCGACGGCATAGAATGTGACGAGCGCATGCTCGTCGTAGTCGATGACGTCACCGCGTACGCTCCATTCAAAGAACCGCGGGTTCTTTGAATCGAGCGTGTGTACACTCGGCCGGGACAAGTTTCTTGTCCAAGAATCTCGTTGAAAAAAACGACATTTTTTTTCAACGAGAATCTCGGCCGTGTGTACGAGGCCTCAGACTGGAGAAATGAAGGGCAGTACTCTGAGCCAATGAGGGCTCTACTGCTTTTGTTCAATGCTGTCAGGAGAGGAGAACACAAGGATGACCTCATCAGTGTCCTGCTTCTATGTAAGTGTCCTAGCACAGGCAGGGGTGGGACCTGGACCAGGCTGTATTGGATACATGCGGGGAAGTCTGCATGGAGGTCCAGGATTGGGCTGTGATGTCTGGCAGTGGTGCCTAAGTCATAAATCCATTGGCAGGTAAAAAATTTACCCTTAAACGGTATATGTAACTGTTTGCCTGGAGTTCAGCTTTATAGCAGAGTTCCATCCAACTTTACAAGGTGGTCTTAAACTAAAGACCACCCCTCGTTTTTGTGTGTATATATATATCTATATATAGATATATATATATATATATATATATATATCTATCTATATATATATATATATATATATATATATATATATATATATATATATATATATAGATATATATCCCCACAGATGATATATATATAGATAGATAGATATATATATATTTATTTTTCTTTCCTACCTTTTAAGAAGTACAAAGTGTATTTCTGTCCTAGCCGCGGCGAAGTACATAATTTTCTCTTCTGCAGCGAGTCCTCCTCCTTCTCCTCCCCCCCGCTGCATTCTGGGACCTATGTGTGTCCCAGAAGACGAAGTGGCCATTCAAAAAGCACCGCGCGACTTGAGCATGCGCAGTAGGAAACCGGCGGTGAAGCCTGAAGGCTCCACTGCTGGTTCCCCTAAGACCCCTTTCCCACTGGGGTGTTTTTCAGGCGCTTTAGCGCAAAATATATCGTCTGTAAAGCGCCTGAAAGAAGCCGCATCTGCAATCCCAATGTGAAATCCCGAGTGCTTTCACACTGAGGCGCTGCGCTGGCAGGGCGTCCAAAAAAGTCCTGCAAGCAGCTTCTTTGCAGCGCTTTAGGAGCGGTGAATACACCGCTCCTAAAATGCCCATTCACATTGAAATTAATGGGAAGCGCCTACAAAACGCCTTGGCAGCGGCGCTTTGTGGGCGCTTTTAACCCTTTATTCGGCCACTAGCGGGGGTTAAAAGCGCCCCGCTAGCGCTCGAAAAACGCTGGTAAAGCGCTGCTAGTTTTAGCGGTAGTGTGAAAGGGCTCTTAGTTGTAATGGCAGAACCTGCACCCGAGCCGGTGGACAAATCAGGCCTCGAGGGGGCCGACATCGCAGGCTCTCTGGACAGATAAGTGTCCTTATTAAAAGTCAGCAGCTACAGTACTTGTAGCTGCTGACTTTTAAAAAAAAAGAACTCAGCTTTAAGTAAATTGGACCCAGTGTAGGTAGCTAATACCAAATATAACTGTATATAGCACACGGATGGCCTTATTTAATAGAGGGTTCCTATTACTAAGTACTATAACACATAGAAACCAATCAGAGCTCTCTAAAGCCAGACTATTAGATGTATTCTGGTTGGTTGCTATGGGTAATTGCAATTAAAGAGCATCTGTGAGCAGATAAGTGTGGGAGCAGCCATTGCTGACTCATTCTTTTAAATATACAGGGTCCAGGTTGTAATAATGATTCTGGATTTACTGCCTAGTGAATCAATGACAATGGAAGAAACATGCAGCCAGTTAAGTCTGGAAACTGTAAATTCCTGTTTTGTATACTTGTTTGTGCAGCCTATTGCATTAGGGTGTTCACTCCAAAGCTCAAACACACACGCCTTTCTCTGCAGCCTCAGCTGCACTGGACAGTAAATGGATGGGAAGTGCTCTATGTTGCATGGTTTCCCATTCATTCACAAACTGAAGCATAGTAAACAGTTATTACTATGCTGCAGTTCCAAATGAACGCTGAGCGAGTGTGTTCATTCACAAATGGAAGGGGCTGGTAAATTACATATTTACTAGCCCCTTCACCCATTTTCCATACTGAAACCTCCCCCGCAGCAGCTGGGGGGAGAGGAGAAGAGGGAAGCCAGCAGCACTGTGGGGCCAACACAGGGGAAGCTCAGGCAGTAGGGGGAATTGGCACTGCATGCATGTAGTGAATAGGGTATGCCCTGGCACACCTCCTGTGCACGCCTATGTTTTGATTTACTAAGTAGGAATCAGATAGCAGCCTTGCACCCTGCACCTTCCATATTTCTATCCCCACAGATGATAACTCTTTGGGAATAAGGCCATATGTCTCTGGTCACTAATTTTTAGTGAATTGGTAGACTGGATTCTTTAAAATATTATTTAAAAAATGTCTCTGAAGTTCTGCCTGAAATATTTAACTAAAGAGTATATTACATTTTGCTTTCCAAAACCATTTTCTAGCATGCAGAATGTCTGTTATAATGTAAATTCCATTGAAGGCTTTGCTTTTTCCCTGTGTTGTGTTGGAATCATAGGTGAACTTTTTTTCCTATTTGTAGAACACTGAGAAATACGCCACAAATCACCTAGCACCACCTAGAGGCAGCTAGAAGATACTGCACCATAATCATTATTGTTGCTATCATTCTGTAGTACTTGAATGGTATTTACTGATGTCAAGGTGCAGCTGTTCAGGTCTGCACTATATTAACACAATATGTATGAGATAGTATTTTAACAAATTAAAATATTCAAATCATGTTGCAACAACATTTTATTATCACTCACCTACAGTAACCTCCTTTTTTTGTTTCACCTGCATTGATAGAGCTGAATCAGGCTCATTCAATGAGACAGTGTAGAGGGCAGAGGACCTGTAAAGCGCGGTAATCTATAACCACTCAACAGAAAGCATCTGTTAACTGATCTCACCATAGGAAACGGAAACCTGATTAGTTGCAATAAAATACATTATCGATGCTGTTTGCACTGCTTTATTGAATAAGCTGAAATTGTGTTACTAGTCAGTTGCAAGATTTAAGGTCCACTGGGCTTTAAGTCTGAGTTTAAAGACAATAAAGGATTGGTGAATACCTGCTGGGATTTCCAAAGAAGGGAGCCATTATTATTATTATTATTATTATTATACACGATTTATATAGCGCCAACAGTTTACGCAGTGCTTTACAATGTATGGGGGGACAACACAATTACAGTACAGTTCAATACAGAAGGTACAGGAGGGCCCTGCTCGGAGAGCTTTTACATTCTAAAGGGAAGGGGTGGTGGTACAAAAGGTAATAGATGCGGGGAATGATTTGATGGGGGTGGCTCGGGGATAGTTGTTAGGTGGGTGTGGGATAGGATTCCCTGAATAAATGAGTTTTCAGTGATCTCCTAAAGGTGGACAGGGTAGGGGCTGATCGGACATACCGGGGCAGGGAGTTCCAGAGGATGGGAGAGGCTCTGGAGAAGTCCTGAAGGTGAGCATGGGAGGAGGTAACAAGGAAGCTAGAGCCATAGCTAGAGCCATAGGACAGTAGCCCTAATGCCTCGTACACACGACCGTTTTTTCCGTCGGAATAAACTCAGATGGGTTTTTCCAATGGAATTCCGTTCAAGCTGTCTTGCATACACACTGTCACACCAAATTCCGACCCTCAAGAACACGGTGACGTACAACACTAAGACGAGCCGAGAAAAATTAAGTTCAATGCTTCCGAGCATGCGTCGACTGGATTCTGAGCATGCATGTTTTTTTTCTCCATCGGAGTTCCATACAGACGAACGGAATTTCCGTCGAAAAAAAAAAAGAACATGTTCTCTTTCTAATAGGGTTGTCCCGATACCACTTTTTTAAAACCGAGTACAAGTACTGATACTTTTTTTCAAGTACTCGCCAATACCGATTACCGATACTTTTTTTTAATGTCATGTGACAGTGACACATGTGTCAGTATTTTTTTTTTGTTATGTTTTTTTACAGTGCTTTCTTCTTCTTTTTCTGATATTATTATCAATTTATGAATGAATCGTGAATCTTAATACATTTAAAGGAGCATGATAAAATGTTAATAAAATAAAATAATTCTGTAAAAATTCAAGTCAAATAAAGCATATATATCGTTTTAATATTATTCTGTTAAAAAATGTATCTTTGTAAAAGAAACCAGCTTACAACATTACTACCATGGCTAATCCTGTTTCAAGTGAAGACTTATGGGTATAAGCCCAGGCCAGTAATATTGATGGCCCCTGTATATTATCTGTATCTTTACTGGTCCCCATGAGATCCAACGTTTTGACCTTCCATAAGTGTGAGTGGAGTCATTTTGTGCATATTTGTTGTCCTAATGACTAATGAGTCACAGTAAGAGACTCGCTGTTCCACAAGGATTTTCTCTGTGACCTCTACTCCTGGTGATATCATAGATATCAACACGCCGCACCATTCTCTTCATGGAGTACAATGAAAACAGATAGGTCGTAGTATATTGATCTCTTTTTGATCTAACATCTGACCATAAACATGAGATGACAGCTGCAATAATCTCATGTCTATTGCGGCAGCACATCCAGCTAGCCTACTGCTCTCGAGAGGAAAAACAATGGACCATATTAGTAGAGGTCGACCGATATATCGGCCGATTTTTGCCACTTTTTAATTCATCAGCATCGGCCGATTGTGCTGAAAAAAAAAGGCGATTTAAAAAACTTCAGCACGACTTGCAAATAACTTCTTTCATAGAAGTCAATGCAAGTTGCCTGAAGTTTCTGTGGAGCGACTTGTCTCTGGGCAGCCTGCCAAGTGAGAGAAAAGAGATACAATGTTTCTTCTTATCAATGAACTGAACTCTTTTCTGACACTTGTAGCTTACAAGTAAAAATCCTGTATTTTCTGCTAGAAAATCACTTGGAACCCCCAAACATTATATATATATATATATATATATATATATATATATATATATATATATATATTTAGCAGAGACCCTAGGGAATACAATGGTGGTTGTTGCAATATTTTATGTCACATGGTATTTGCGCAGCGGTCTTTCAAACGCAATTTTTTGGGGAAAAAATACACTTTAATGAATTTTAAATAAAACTAAACAGTAAAGTTAGCCCGTTTTTTTTTTTTTTTTTTTTCGTCTAAAAGTTTTGATTACCTGTTTTTGTGCCTGCTTCCTGATTCCCTTACCAAAGATGGCGGCGGCGGCACCGGAGAGCCGAGGGAGAGATCGACTTTGGGTGCCGACATCGCGGGCACCTAGGACAAGTAAGTGTCCATATATTAAAAGTCAGCAGCTGCAGTATTTGTAGCTGCTGACTTTTAATATTTTATATTTCGGCGGAACTCCGCTGCTTTCACACTGGAGTGGGCAGGCGTTGACGGTAAAACGCCGCTAGTTTAACGGCACTTTACCATAATTTTAGCGACGCTTCGGCTGCTAGAGGGGAGGGCTTATAACCCAGTTTGCGGCCGATGAAGAGGTTAAATGCGCCCGTGTAGCACCGCTGCAGAAGCGCTTTGCAGGTGCTTCGGCAGCAGTGCCCATTCATTTCAATGGACAGGAGTGGTGGAGGAGCGGTGTACACCGCTCCAAAGATGCTGCTTGCAGGACTTTTTTAACGTCCTGCCAGCGCACCGCCTCAGTGTGAAAGCACTCGGGCTTTCAAACTGAGACTGCAGGGGAGCTGTTTTGCAGCCACTTTTACAGGTGCTATTTTTAGCCCAAAAGTGCCTGAAAAACACCCCAGTGTGAAAGGGGTCCAACTGTTAGATTTTATGAGATGAAGGGGAAAAAAAAAATCGGCCTAACATATCGGCCCAAAAAAATCGGCATCATATATCGGCCATCGGCCGCCGCAATTTCTAAATATCGGCATCGGCCAGAGAAAAACCCATATCGGTCGACCTCTACAGTCTCTGTAATCGCGGCCGAAATCGGGACTGACAAGCGGGAGTGAAATTGTTCAGCTGAACTCACATGGCTTCATTCCCGCAGCCCAGTGTGAACCTGGGCTAAAGACTTCTTCCAATCATTGTTGCACCTCTCTCCACTCACACATATACTATATTGCCAAAAGTATTGGCAAACCCCTCCAAATCATTGGATTCAGGTGTTCTAATCACCCCCATGGCCATAGATGTAAAATATCAAACAACTAGGCATGCAGACTGCTTCTACAAACATGTGAAAGAATGGGGCGCTCTCAGGAGCTCAGTAAATTCAAGGGTGGTACTGTGATAGGTTGCCACCTGGGCAATAAGTCCATCCGTGAAATTTCCTTGCTACTAAATATTCCACGGTCAACTGTTAGTGGTATAATAACAAAGTGGAAGCAACTGGAAACAACAGCAACTCGGTCATGTAAAATGATAGAACGGGGTCAGCGCATGCTGAAGCTCACAGTATGCAGAATTGCCAACTGTCTGCAGAGTCAATAGCTACAGACCTTCAAACTTTGTGTGGGCTTCAGATTAGCATGAATGAAGGGGCACTGATCACCCCCCCCCCTCGCAAACCGATTCCCTATCTGGCTTCCCTCCTCTGCCCTCCCATCGACTTTGGAAGCTGCAGGGCAGCCACAGAGGGATCTGTTTGGCCAAATAGATCCCCCCTTTACTCCTCTGACCCCCCTTTCAGTGCCCCAGACCTTCCTCATAACCGGGTGCCCCCTTCATGCAGTTGCTGGCTGGCTCTCCCTCCTCCCCCTTCTTTTCCTGAAAGAATACAGACAGCGATCACAGTATTGATCACTTCTGTATTCGTTATTCACTGACACATAGTAAGCTGTGTTTACTTTTGTCAGTTTGTGACTGTTTACTATGTTTAATTTTATGAATGAATATGAGTCTCTATACAGACTCCTATCTCATTTATCCACAGCGCAGATCAGGCTTCAGAGAAAAGGAGTGTCTTTAGTCCCTTCCTCTGTCTCAAAAAAGAGACATTAGAGGTCTGTTTAGACCCCTGATGTCTCTCCAACAACACCCGTTAAATAAATAATAAAAATGAAAAACATAAAAGTGTACCTGTACAAAAAAAAAAATGAAGGTTAAAAAAAAACATAGTAAGAGCCCTTTCACACGGGCGGGCTCCGTAAAGCGGATCCGTCTGCTCGGGGGGGGGGGGGGGGGGGGGGAATCTGTCCACTATGCAGAGTGAACAGGGACACAGCCCTCTCTCCTCTATGGGGCGGTTGGATGGAGATGGACTGCCTGGCCATTTCCATCTGACTGCCATCCAATCCGATCCACCAGACAGATAGGCAATAGATCCCCCATCCGTGTGTTTTTAGTGGACAGGATCAGATCGGATGGCGGTGGGTGTCAACGGACAGGAAGGGGTGGGACAAATTTAGATGGGAGGAGGGGGGGTCCCGATTTTAGTCCTGCCAAGGGCAGCACAAAACCAAAATACACCACTGGTTGTATGTTTAAAAAAGTAGGAAAGGCTATATACAGTCAATGGAGTAAATTAGTCCTTAAAAATACTGCAGAGATATTGAGTTAAGCCTTGTACACACGATCGGATATCCTATGGATTCTAATTCGATGTTTTTTTCCATCGGAAATCCGATGAAACCGTCTACCATCAGTCTTGCCCACACACCATCAGTCAAAAAACAGACCGTTTCAAACGCGGTGACGTAAAACACTCCGATGAGCCGAGAAAAATTAAGTTCAATGCTTCTGAGCATGCGTCGACTTTATTCTGAGCATGCGTGGGTTTTTTATCCGATGGATTTCCACATAGACGATCGGAATTTGCTATCGTTTTTTTTCCCATCGGATAAATTTAAAACATGTTCTATTTTTTCACACTGATGGAAAAAAGAGCGATGGGGCTCATACACGATCGGTTTGTCTGATGAAAAAAGTCCATCGGACTGTTTTCATCGGTAAAACCGATCGTGTGTACAGGGCTTTACCCATCTGAAGTGTAAGAAAAGTAAATACAGGAAGTCAACTTCTTCCTAATCATAGGGTAAGAGTAATGAGAGAGATACTACAGAATGCTAAACTTCTTTCTTACCTTTTTAAAAAAAAATATTTGTAGTGACCATAAATGAATATGTATGAGTGATGTTACCATTATATTAGGCATGGCCTCATTTTTATTTCATTTCTGTTTTTGATCAGGTCATTTGGAGTTGTCCTGTGGGAGCTTCTGACAGGGGAGATTCCCTACAAAGATGTGGATTCCTCAGCTATCATATGGGGTGTGGGCAGCAATAGCCTCCATCTTCCTGTACCATCAAGCTGCCCCGATGGATTCAAGCTTCTCTTGAGACAGTGCTGGTCAGTATGGTAGAGTGGGCATTCATTCCCCCAACTTGCCTAAAATATTAGTTACTCAATATTTACATGGTTTTGCAGGAGTAAATGGTTACTATGTACTAGTTGGGACTTAAATAGCCGATGCACACAGAGGGAATGAATTACAAAATATGCTGTATGCAGGAAAACATGCCCATAAGAGTGCGTGTGTAAACACAAGTACTGGTGATTCATGTGGGCGTTTTTTTCTGAATTCGCAATTTTCACGCATACCCGCGTAAGCATATTTTGTTATTCATTCCTATGGGCGCAATTATACCACAGCTGGGCTTCCCAGGCACCACAAATACAGGCCTATTTTACACTGTACATCCATACACCTGAAAATGCATATGTGTGCGTGAGCTCTTAGTTCAAAAGAATGATCTGAATCGCTTCACCTGTTGTCATGGAATGACATTTATGACAGAAACAGGACATGCAGGATACTTTTTGTTTTAAGACCCTGTAACCAAGATGACAATCATGTCATCTTGGTTACAATGATAGGTTGGCAATGTTTCTGCCCAGACACAGTACAGGATGGTATGTTACATTGTTTAGTCCATTGAATAGTCTTACCCACTTTTTCATTTTCCATATCCTATCACTGTATTGTCCAAAATATAACATAAAATAAAAAATATCAGGGAGAATTGGAACCCATCATAATGGCCACAGAAGGTATGCAAACTCAGGGAGTCAGGCTCAGATATGTAACTAATAGGCTTCCTGAGAGACGTAATAAATGGTCATCTGGTTAAACTCTGCCATCTACCAAAAAAAGTATCAGTTTTGGGTGGGCGGACCCTTTAGTTCTGAAAAAAAAAAGTTATTAAAACTGTTATTTTGTTCTTGGCAACAAATTTTACAGAGTTTTTGCTGAAAGCTGAACTGCAGGTTTAAAAAAAAAAATATTAAAATCTAGAAAACCAAAGGTAAATGCTTGTTAGGTGTGGTGGTAGGGGAATAAGATGCAATACTAACCTTATTCCTCACAGGCTTCCAATGCTCTCCTCTTCCCTCTGATGTTCTGGGTTGTGGGCAAGCATTTACTGCCTTCACTTACAGTGCAAGATTGCCGGTCCTGCATTGTATGTGATGATATTAATGTATGACTGTGGGACTGAGCACCAATGAGAAGTGGCTTTGGGGGACCGGTCACATGGCTTGGTGGAAGCCTGCCAAAGCGAGGAATCAGGTAAGTATTACAGCTTATACCTTAACCCCTAGACATAACAAGCTTCAACCCTTGCAGTGAGGGAAGGCCCCACTACTAAGGGTCATTTTTTTAAAAATCATGAGTGAGGGTTTAAGTCTATAATTTATTACTCTTGACTCATTATAGTCTATTTTAAACAGGAACAGCAAGCCAAGAAACCGACCCTCTTTCCGGCAAATTTTACTACATTTAGATATTGCCTCTGCTGATGTCCTGTCCACCCCACAGGAAACCTACTTCCAGTCACAGGTATGTCATTGTACATTCACACCTTGCATTGTGGGGCATTTTTTTTGGCTGACGCATTTTCCAGTTAAAGCGGAGTTCCACCCTAAAAAAAAAAAAAAAATAGCCAGATAGGCTCAAAAAAAATTGAAATTTTTTTTTTAATACATTTTATACTTATCAGAAAAGGCTGTTACTAGGCAGATCGTCCTAATCTGCCTCTTCCTCTTCCGCGGTGAGGTTCTGAGTTCTCCTCCTCGCATTGCCTCCTGGGAAATGGAGGCGCGCTGCCTTCTGGGACACACAGGGCGGTGTGCCCATTCACAAATAGCTGCACGACTCGCACGGGCAGTGAAGCCGAAAGGCTTCACTGCCTGTTTCCCTTAGTGAGGATGGCGGCGCCGGGACCCGGTCCGAGGGACAGATCTGCCTCGGGCGGCCAACATCGCGGGCAACCTAGACAGGTAAGTGTGCTTATTAAAAGTCAGCAGCTACAGTGTTTGTAGCTGCTGACTTAAATTTTTTTTTTTTTTACCGCCGGACCTCCGCTTTAAATCAATAGAAACACTTTAAATCACAGTTTGCTGTAAGGTACCATGCACTTTACACGGCACATAAAAGTGCATTGAAGCGCAACATGACATCCATTACAATGCTTGTTGACATGTTTTAATGCGTTTCCATTGATTTTATTCCAGCCTGTTTCCGTATTTGGAGATGAAATCTTTTTTCCTCTAGACGTAAAGAGTGCCCCCTTGTCTTTTGTGTTGACCGTAAAGTGAATAACTCAACACCAAGTTCACTATATGGACCCCTTATATATTTGTACATGTTGATCATATCCCCCCTTATTCTCCTCTTCTCGATATCTTTTTTGAGAACTGGGGCCCAAAACTGAACTGCATATTCCAGATGAGGTCTTACTAATGATTTGTACAGGGGCAAAATGATATCTCTTTCTAAGGAGTCCATACCTCTCCTTAAGAGAGCCGGTCACAATCTCCTGCTATGCGAATTGGATGCGGGGAAACCAGGGGGTAGAGGGTAGAGATCAGAGGCATGGGTGGACTGGGCGAACAGGTGAGTATTGGGTCTCTTCCTTTAGCCCTCGTTCACATCAATGCGATGTGTCATGCGATTTGACAGTTCAAAATCACATGACAATTCACACCCTATTTTCAGCAATAAAACCGTTCATATCGTTGCGACTCAAGTCACAGCGACTTTGAAAAAGGTACCTGCACTACGTTTCTGCGATTTCATTGCGACTTGCATTGACATTTGTTAAATGAAGTCGCAAGCTGCAATGAAATCGGAGATCCAAATCGCACTGTTCTGAGCGGAAGTAGTGAACCGGGGCTTAAGATGCAGCATGCAGGACTTTTAAAAACGCAGCGCACGGGTGTTAAGGGTTTAATATGATTTAAAGGGATACATTTTTAATGCATTTTTTCCACTTTTTGTTAACCCCAAAACATATAAAAAATGTATCAGTGTGAAAGAACGTTTACAGGAAGCTCTGTTTAATGCAGCCCTTTTCAACCGTTTCAACACAGAGGAACGCTTAAAAAAAAATTGAGTCTCAGGGAACCCCTGCTAAAAATTACTATAGATACAACAACTCATGATACATTAGTGTGATGGTCAGTAGAAAGAATGCTCCTAACACTTGTGGTCACTTGTTTCAGCAGCACTCTTATAAAAGAGTACCTCTGAGAATGCAGATTTGTTTTTAGATGCGCAGGGTCTGGCGCTGTCATCCTGATTTTGATGTCTTTTCCTAGCGAGTCACTGATATAAGGAGGCATGCAGCCAGTGAAATCTGGTTCCATCCATTTCTTCCATGTCTGTAGCTCTAAAGATAGTAAATGCAGAAAAAGGATGTCAATCTGTATCCTTAGAAACCTGTGTAAATCAAGCTTGGAGAGGGTCCAGCAGCAGATGAAAGAACTGAAAATAGGAATGAGAGATAAAAAGAAATGCTGCGGTAATCTGTACACTATATAATGTGAGTACATAGCTGCGTATAAAGGAAAGCAGTCATCATCACTGCCAGTTTCTCTAACCTCATAGACTCAGGATAATGGTGGACAGTCACTAAAGGGCCCTTGTGAAAGATCAATGTTTAGCCCCCCCCCCCCCTCATTCAAGTACAGTACAAGAAAAAACACTTACATGCTTTGTACTGATTGGCACGTAGATAGAGAGGAGCTAAGCCTTGGTCTGTGTGACAGTGGAAGGGGCTCCACCACCCATCTGGCCCACACCTGCTATAAATGGGCCCCTAAGTCCCAGATGGCCCCTGTGCAGCTGGACAGTGTGCAAATGTTATACTTGGAGCATTGTACCCTTTGCACCATTGGTAGTCTCACCCAAGGTAGCACACTCATACCAGACCCCAGAAACTTAGCAAATTAGGCCAAACAGGTGCTGTATCTTTACATGTGTACAGGATACAATACAGTAGGGATAATATTTATTTGATCCATTGCAGATTTTGTAAGTTTGCCCACTTACAAAGAAATAAGGGGCCTATAATTTTTATCATAGGTGTATTTTAAATGATAAAGACAGAATATCAACCAAAAATCCAGAAAAACACATGATACAAATGTTATAAATTGAGTTGCAGTTCGGTGAGTAAAATAAGTATTTGATCCCCAAGCAAGACATGACTTAATACTTGGTGGAGAAACCCTTGTTGGCAAGCACAGAGGTAAGACATTTCTTGTAGTTGGTTTGCAGGTTTGCACACATCTCAGGAGGAATTTTGGTCCACTCTTCTTTACAGATCTTCTCTAATTACTTAAGGTTTCTTGGCTGTCGCTTGGCAACATGAAGTTTCAGCTCCCTCCATACATTTTCTATAGGATTAAGGTCTGGAGACTGACTAGGCCACTCCATGACCTTAATGTGCTTCTTCTTGAGACACTCCTTTGTTGCCTTGGTGGTATGTTTTGGGTCATTGTCATGCTGGAAGACCCATCCATGACCCATCTTCAGTCTTCTGGCTGAGAGAAGGTTTTCATCCAAGATTTTACATTACGTGGCCCCGTCCATTGGTCCCTCAATGCGGCAAAGTCGCCTGTACCTTTAGCAGAGAAAAGGCCCCAAAGCATAATGTTTCCACCTCCGTGCTTGACTGTAGGGATGGTGTTCTTAGGGTCATAGTCAGCATTTTTCTTCTTCCGAACACGGCGAGTCATGTTAATGCCAAAGAGCTAAATTTTGGTCTCATCTGACCACAGCACTTTCTCCCAATCCTTCTCTGAATCACTTAGATGTGCATTGGTAAACTTCAGATGGGCCTGTACACGTGCCTTCTTGAGGAGGGGGACCTTGTGGGCGCTGCAGGATTTCAATCAATGGCAGCGTATGGTGTTACCAATGGTTTGGTTGGTGACTGTGGTCCTAACTGCCTTGAGATCATTCACAAGCTCCTCCCGTGTAGTTCTGGGTTGATCCCTCACTTTTCTCATGATCATCCTTAACCCATAAGGCTAAATCTTGCATGGAGCTCCAGACCGAGGGCGATTGATGGTTATTTTGTATTTCTTCCATTTGCGAATAATCGCTCCAACAGTTGTCTCCTTGTCACCAAGCTTCTTGCTGAGTGTCTTGTAGCCCATTCCAGCCTTGTGCAGGCCTACATTCTTGTCCCTGACGTCCTTTGTCAGCCCTTTGGTCTTGCCCATGATGGTGAGCTTTGAATGAAGGAAAGAGACTCTGTGGACAGGTGTCTTTTATACACATAACGAGTTTTCGTTAGGCACACCTTTTTAAATTGACAGAACTAATTTGTGTTCCACATGCGCACATACTGTCTGTGGGAGCCAGAATTATTGTCGGTTGGTAGGGGATCAAATTCTTATTTTACTCACTGAACTGCAACTCAATTTATAACATTTGTATCGTGTTTTTTTCTGGATTTATGATTGATATTCTGTCTCTATCATTTAAAATATGCTTATGATAAAAATTATAGACCCTTCATTTCTTTGTAAGTGGGCAAACTTACAAAATCTGCAGGGGATCAAATAATTCAATCCCCCACTGTATGTACTTACTATCAATTCTAATTTCTTACTTCTTGATTTACAGGTAGAATGGCGGGAAGAGGTGCGACTACATTTTGAGAAAATTAAGTCAGAGGGGACATGTTTACAGCGCCTGGAAGAGGAATTGATAACACGTCGCCGCGAGGAACTCAGGTGTGGTTTTGTATAAGAATGTAAGACAGCTAATTACTTCTCACTTGACAGGGTACATTTTGATTTCTCAGCAGTTTCCCTCATTACATCATGTTTTTTTCCATGACAAATGGAAAAGGAACATAACCTGACAAGTGAGATTCAATCTTCTTGTTCTTGATGTATGAAATCAGCCTCATGGGTCTACATGAGGAAATTGTTTTGGAAATATGGTGAAAATGACACAGGCTATAATAAGTACATTATCTCACAAAAGTGTGTACACCCCTCACATTTTTGTAAATATTTTCATGTGACAACATGAAGAAATTACACTTTGCTACAATGTAAAGTAGTGGGTGTACAGCTTGTATAACAGTGTAAATTTGCTGTCCCCTCAAAATAACTCAACACACAGCCATTAATGTCTAAACTGCTGGCAACAAAGGTGAGTACACCCCTAAGTGAAAATGTCCAAATTGAGCCCAAAGTGTCAATATTTTGTGTGGCCACCATTATTTTCCAGCACTGCCTTAACCCTCTTGGGCATGGAGTTCACCAGAGCTTCACAGGTTGCCACTGGAGTCCTCTTCCACTCCTCCATGACGACATCATGGAGCTGGTGGATGTTAGAGACCTTGCGCTCCTCCACCTTCCGTTTGAGGATGCCCCACAGATATTCAATAGGGTTTAGGTCTGGGGACATGCTTGGCCAGTTCATCACCTTTACCCTCAGCTTCTTTAGCAAGGCAGTGGTCATCTTGGAGGTTTGTTTGGGGTCGTTATCATGTTGGAATACTGCCCTGCGGCCCAGTCTCCGAAGGGAGGACATCATGCTCTGCTTCAGTATGTCACAGTACATGTTGGCATTCATGGTTCCCTCAATGGACTGTAGCTCCCCAGTGCCGGCAGCACTCATGCAGCCCCAGACCATGACACTCCCACCACCATGCTTGACTGTAGGCAAGACACACTTGTCTTTGTACTCCTCACCTGGTTGCCACCACACACGCTTGACACCATCTGAACAAATAAGTTTATCCTGATCATCAGATCACAGGACATGGTTTCAGTAATCCATGCCTTTAGTCTGCTTGTCTTCAGCAAACTGTTTGCGGTCTTTCTTGTGCTTCATCTTTAGAAGAGGCTTCCTTCTGGGACGACAGCCATGCAGACCAATTTGATGCTGTGTGCGGCATATGGTCTGAGCACTGACAGGCTGACCCCCCACCCCTTTAACCTCTGCAGCAATGCTGGTAGCAGTCATACATCTATTTCCCAAAGACAACCTCTGGATATGATGCTGAGCACGTGCACTCAACTTCTTTGTCGACTATGGCGAGGCCTGCTCTGAGTGGAATTTGTCCTGTTAAACCTCTGTATGGTCTTGGCCACCGTGCTGCAGCTCAGTTTCAGGGTCTTGCCAATCTTCTTATAGCCTAGGCCATCTTTATGTAGAGCAACAATTCTTTTTTTCAGATCCTCAGAGAGTTCTTTTGCCATGAGGTGCCATGTTGAGCTTCCAGTGACCAGTATGAGAGAGTGAGAGCAATAACACCAAATTTAACACACCTGGTTCCCATTCACACCTGAGCCCTTGTGACACTAACTAGTCACATGACACCGGGGATGGAAAATGGCTAATTGGGCCCAATTTGGCCATTTTCACTTAGGCCCCTTTCACACGTACGGACCGTATGTCCGCTTTTTCATCCATCCGTTTACGGATGAAAAAGGGACATACATTGGTCCCTATGAGATCGTGGGTGTCAGCGGATGAAACATCCGCTGACACCCGATCTCCTCCATGTCCGCAATGCTCCGTTTTTCTGGATAGAAAAATTCCTATTTTTCTATCTGTCTGCGGATCGGATGAACACGGACAGACGGTCCGTGTTCATCCGATCCCCCCATAGGGGAGAGCGGAGATCTGACAGGGCGGTCCCTGCACAGTGTGCGGGTACCGCCCTGTTATTCTCCGGCTCAGCGGGGATCAACGGAGCGATACCCGCTGAGCAAGCGGAGGTTCACGGGGCGGATCATTACTGATCCGTCCCGTGTGAAAGGGGCCTTAGGGGTGTACTCACTTTTGTTGCCAGTGGTTTAGACATTAGTGTGTTGAGTTATTTTCAGGGGACAGAAAATTGACACTGTTATACAAGCTGTACACTCACTACTTTACATTGTAGCAAAGTGTAGTTTCTTCAGTGTTGTCACATGAAAAGATATAATAAAATATTTACAAAAATGTGAGGGGTGTACTAACTTTTGTGAGATACTGTATATGAAAACTGTGCTGAAGATTAAATATCTTATTGCCTATAGCAAACATTAAAATATATACATCTGCCAATATATCTGTCTCCACGTTATACAGTATAACTAGCAGATTTTATCCAGGCCTCCTATAAGTTCAGTTTCTTCTGATCCAAGTGCCAGCTTTTACCATGATTTGTCTCAATACTCATTGACATATTATGTAAATATAAAAAATAGAGGCCACACTCCAGGATATGATCCTGCAATCAACTTTATCGATCTAAGGAGTACACACACACCCCAATAAAATCTGCCAGTGACTTGTTCTAGATTCTGTTTCTTGCTACACTGGTGAAAAAAGTAATGTTTCATACCACCATGCTATACAGTATATAATGCATAAAAGTATAGCGATAAGCATAAATGAAGGTGCACCTAGTGGTGAGTAAACACAGTGCCAAAAACGATATCAATATATAAATAAATGAATAAGAGCCGGTTCACACAGGGGCAACACGACCCTTTGGAGGCGACCTGGAAGTGACCTGAGCCTGCACCACAGCGCGACATGGGGCGACTTACAAGTCGCCTCCAGGACAGGAGACATTCCAGTGGCCAATCAACCTTGAATCAGCTCTGTGGGAGGGAGGGGGAAGGGAGGGGTTTGCCTGAGAAATGTATGTTCTCTTCCTGGAATGTTGCTTCTGTTAAGACAGTGATCCGACTTCTGAGGCGACTTCTATTGAAATCAATGGGTACAAGTTGCCTACAAGTTGCCTAGAAGTCGCCTAGAAGTCGGATTGAAGTCGTACAGGAACCTTTTTTGAAGTCGGAGCGACTGCAGTCGTGTACATTAAGACGGCTCCATTCACTTCCATTACTTTTAAAAACAGCGCGACTTGGGGCGACTTGAAGTCGCCTCCTGAGTCGCCCCTGTGTGAACTAGCTCTAAAGCAATACTGGGTAAACAAATAATCAGTGTACAAATATCTGTGAATGAACCAGAAATGAGTGCACTGAAAAAAGTCTCTGATGATAATAAGTGAATAAAGTTCAAAAGATGATGATTTCCTCAGATGTGAAGACAGTGAAAAACTGGATAGAGTAGGATCAACCGCTACCAGTAGGTAAGAGGCTTACCGGAAACAGTGAACCCTAAAGAACATACGTTCAAAGGGTCAACTGAGCATGATGTAAAATTACTGTAGGAGCTGGATCCTCAGCTGCATTCCACATAGATATCCGACAACATGAACCAATGAAGGGAGGCCTTTCCTGGTGTTGTGTTCTTATGGGCAATAACTCGGGTGTTGAACCAGATGTTATATAGAAGAATGGGAGAAGAAAAGAAGGCACATAGCGTAATACTGTAAAAGTAAGGAACTTTTAATGTAGTAGGAACACTTATGCCCTGTACACACGATCGGATTTCCGATGGAATAAAATCCGATGGATTTTTCCGTCGGAATTCCGATGAAGCTGACTTCCATCAGTCTTGCCTACACACCATCAGACAAAATTCCGACCATGCAAAACGCCGTGGCGTACAACACTCCGACGTGCCGAGAAAAATGAAGTTCAATGCTTCTGAGCATGCGTCGACTTGATTCTGAGCATGCGTGGGTTTTTTCTTCGATGGAATTCCACACAGACGATCGGAATTTCCTATCGTTTTTTTTTCCATCTGTAAAATTTAAAACATGTTCTATTTTTTTTTTTACACCGATGGGGTCCACACATGATCAGTTCGTCTGATGAAAACAGTCCATCGGACTGTTTTCATCGGTAAAACCGATCGTGTGTACAGGGCTTCACATTAAGGAAGTCAATCAGCGCTTATCAAAGTACTTATGGCAACAGTGGAGTCCTCCCTTTTATGTGGAATGCAGCTGAGGATCCAGCTCCTACAGTGATTTGTCATCATGCTCAGTTGACCCTTTGAACGTATGTTCTTTAGGGTTCACTGTTTCCGGTAAGCCTCATGCTATACAGTATAACCAGAGGCTTTGCTCCCGGTCTCCTATAATCTCAGTTTTCCCCCCAGGTGTCAGATGTCATCATGGTTCACAAAAACGTAATGATATATCATGCAAACAAAAATGGAGGCCACACTCTACAATAAGATTCTGCAATCAATTAAGAGTCTGCATACAACCTACCTCAGCTGACATTGTTCAATCACTGAGAACTTAATTATTTAAACTTTTTACTGCCAGGCCAAATTTTTAATTTTCTACACACATGCTAAAATTAAAAAAAAAAAAAAAATACCTGGTTGTTTTTCACCTTTTCACTATTAAAAAGTCAGTCCACCCAAAACATATGTCCGCTTTGATACACAGTACCTGGTTAGACCACCCATCATCTTCTTCCATGTCCCAGGGACTCCAGCATTCTTTGCATATATGCAGCTTACCTGCCAACTCAAAAGAAGCCTGCTTTCAGGGTATCAATATATACAGTTATGCTGGCCATACACTCTACGAAAAATCATCCGAACGAACTTTCGGAAAACGAACGTTCGGCCGTGAGCGCAAACGATATTGCCATCATGTTTTTTTTTTTTTACATATACCTAGTGCAGAAAGTTCGGACGAGAAACACATTAACCTTCCGATTTATCGTTCGTTCGGCAGAAAATTTCCAAACTTGTCCTTCGTTTTTTCGGCTCAAAAACATTACAAACGATTATCGATTTTGTGCCCATTAACTGGCCGAAAAACGAAAGAACTGTCTGAACGACCAATTTTCGCCCGATTTTTCGTATAGTGTATGGCCAGCATTAGTGGTGGGTTACTTTGATAAATTGGATAATATTTTGTGATGAAAAGCTTGTTGAGCTTATTGAATTGCCTGATAGGGATGAGGGAAGGGATGAGCTCAGATGTGTTCAGACCCTAGTCTGGCCCCAACTGAGCAATCTTACCAAGAAGCTGTCATCTGTACTATGTCGATCATAAAAAGCCGAGGTATTCCCCTCTGTATATATAAAAGGGGCATGTATTCGTGCAGCTGAGGAGCGGGAACTGCCTCGGATACTTATGATTGGTTCCACTCAGGTGGTTTTAAACTAGGATTCTGACATCCTTGAAGAAATACCGTATTTATTGGCGTATAACATGCACAGGCGTATAACACGCACCCTAACTTTAAGAGGGGAAGTTTCAGGAAAAAAACTTTCCACAGCCCCCTGCGTATAACACGCAGGCACAGTTTACCCTCTTTTTTCAGGGTAAAAAAGTGAGTGTTATATGCCAATAAATACAGTAAGTGAAATGGATATCGGCGCCAATATATAAACTGAAAACTGTTGCTGCTCCTTAAATTAGTAATAGACTAATAAAAAATGAAAATGAAGTGAAGGGCGCTAACTAATCAGCAAATAGATGTGCAATGAGTGACCATTAGCGAATCAATACTTATATAAATGTGTTAGTGAATTACTTCACTTTAACAAATGTGCACAAATTGTATAAATCCAATACAAAAACTATGAAAAATAAAATGAAATGAAATAAATGGAAAGTCCAAAAACAGCTCAAATTTCTTCAAATGTTAATTGGTATTTTCCTCTCCAACACCGTGCTTAGAAATGATTACTGTGCTCCAGATTCCAATTAGTGACTTCTCACCCAAAGTGACAACAAAATGTGCTCACCAGATGGCTCTGGCCAGCAAGTGACCATAAAGCCAGCAAGTGACCACCTTCACAGATCTCCTTCCAATCAATAATTCACATATATAATGTCGTTTTGGTCGAATAACAAGGCTCTAGACCCCTCCTCCAATGTTATGTGTATATCCTCCGCTCAAATCATTTGATTCTGCAAAATGAGCTCCGCCAAAAAGAGCCAGGGAAAGCAGATATAGTGCATTATTGTTTGTTTATTCGATAAAAGTCACTTACAATTTTCCAGAAAGGGAGTGCATCGGCAAATGAGGTACAGCCTAGTGAGATGGAAGTCTGTCATACAACGCTGACTGCCCAGCCTTGTATGACAGACTTCCATCTCACTAGTAGCACAAAGTTTTGATTGAGATTGAGATCTCCTGGGGTACACAACAATTGACTCACTCCTACTTAAGAATGCAAAAGGTCTGACCACTAGATATACTACCTGTCTGTACAGTCCCTCCTCACACACCCCCATCTTACTACATCTTTCCTCTTCCTTCTTGAATGCAGGATGTAGGTCTCTATAGTGTATACAATAGAAAACTATACACACAAAGGCTAGTGATATCCAAAGTTCCAGAGACACCAAAGTACATCTACCGGATGGCTTTGTACTGTATGCCTGTTGTAACTAGCAGCCGCACAACCACAATGGTTTTAAAAAAATCACTTTTTATTTTATTTTTTAGTGGTGATGGGTTAGAACCCCTGTCATATTTTTATTACTGCCTGTGTCTTGGAGAGATATAACATATCTTTTTCTCCTGGTGACTATTGTCTCTAGTACAGAAAGTGAGGGGAAATCCTAACTTTTTGAGTCATCACCAAAACAGAAATTAGAGTGATAATCTTCCAGTAGAGACGCTTGTTCTGGTGACAACTGTATAAAAAGGTATTTTTTACTCACATCCTCCTGTATCTACAGTACAGGAAGTGAAGAAAAATCTTCCCAGTGGGACATGGTTGGCAAAAAAAAACAAAAAAAAACTGACGGGTATGAGACCCCTTTCACACTGAAGGGGCTTTTCAGGCGTTTAAGCTCTAAAAATTTCACCTGAAAAGTGCCTCTCAAGCCTCCCCAGTGTGAAAGCCTGAGTGCTTTCACATTGGGGCGGTGCGCTCGCAGGACCAAAAAAAAGGTTCTGCAAGCTGCGTCTAAACTGGCCCTGCCGTTGAAATCAATGGGAAGCGCTGCCGAAGCGCCTGCAGAGCACTTCGGCAGCGGCACTTTGCGGGTGGTTTTAACCCTTTCCTTGGCCACTAGCGGGGTTAAAAGCAGTGTTAAAAACTAGCGGCACTTGGCTCTAACCTTTCCATACAGTACACAAAATAAAAAAAAAATCACTTTAGATATACTTTTTAGTTTTATGTACCCTAATGTAGATCGCATGTTTTACGTTTTTTTCAAGGCATGCTCTGGATATTCGAGAACACTATGAACGCAAGTTACAGAGGGCGAATACACTATACGTGGAACTGAATTCTCTCATGCTTCAACTGGAGCTAAAGGAGAAGGAGCTTCTCAGGTGGGTAAAGAGCAATTATATTATACAAAGTAATCATATATTATGAGTTTAACTGGACAATTTTGCTTGATGAATGGGAATCTGTTGGATATGTCAAAGGCCAAGATGCATTTATGAAAACAGCGTTGCTCTAAAACACCGTTTTTTAACTTGGGTGCCTTGGCAAAATGCCTAACAATTGCCCAAAAATTGTATACAAGCCAGCGCGTGAATCAAGCCTACCCTTTAGTTACACAAAGCCACGGGTTTTCACTGTGCACCATTACACCCTTCTAGCCCCTACCAGCCATGATGTCATTGATTGATAAGAAGCACGTTGGGTGCCGGTGTCCTATCATTCTGGGTCCCTCATCAGATAGTGCCCGGTTTGGACTGCGCATGCGCCGGGTTGGACTGCGCATGCGCAGTCCCATGTCACGGAAATGCCCGAAAATAAACATCTGTTCTGCTCTGTTCAATCAGCTGTTGGCCGCGCTTCCTGCCGCTCGCTCCCGCTGCTCGTTCTATCAGATGGGGGACCCATCTCGATAGATACAACAGCGCTGGCCGCTCTCCCGCCGCTCGTTGCATGCATTTTAGAATCATATCTGCCCCTTGCTGTATTTGAGTGAGTGCGGCCAGTGGTCTTCTATCGAGATGGGTCCTCAATAATACACCCGCGGCCAGCGCTGTTCTATCTAGATGGGTCCCCCATCTGATAGAACGAGCGACGGGAGCGAGCGCGTGTTAACTGCACATGCTCCAAACAACAGGTGATGTAATAGATGTTTAGTCTTGGAGATTTCCTTGATCTCCTATTGCGCATGCACAGTCCACCCCGGGCACTATCTGATAGGGGGACCCATACTGTTAGAACACATGCACAACATCCTTGTTTGCCCCAGTGTGCAAAGATGAATTTGCTTTGGAAGAATAAATCACTTCTAGCGTTGATTGTCCTACATGTGTGGATGTTGTTGCATTCTGTAAAACTTTTTTTTACATTTTAGAGTGGGGTACCTCGAGATTGTGCAGAATTTTAAAGGGTGCCTTGACTGAAAAAAGGCTGAGAAACACTGCTCTAGGAGATGTTTTATAAAGCACAATACACTTTGAAAGCCAAAGGCAATAGGCCCATTTCAGGTAGGTGTTCCGATCAGGTCCACCTGTCAGTTTTTCAGACAGACCTGATCGAAAGGTCCATTCATCCCTAGAGACAGGCAGGAGTAAACAGACTTGTGTCTGTTTACACCTACCTACCTTCTTTTGTTTAGGTGGAGGGGATTGCAGGTAGCCGTGTGTAAACAGACAGTGGAGTCCATTTCCTCCCTCTGCAAAGCGGACACGGATGTGTCATCCACCTGCTCTGATCCAATCAGCAGGGATTAGCTCACAGATCCCCTGCTGATTGCAATGGAAAGGGGCCATATAAAGAGGTTGATTTACTAAAGGCAAATAAATATACTGTGCACTAGAAGTGCAGTTGCTCTAGATCTGAAGGGAAGCTCTAAAATGGGGGGAAGCTCTGCTGATTTCCATCATCCAATCATGTGCAAGCAAAAATGCAGTTTTTTATTTTGTTGCATGTTCCCCTTTTATTTTCTTGCATGTTAACCCCTAAGTGCTCACGCACACAGGATGTTTTAAGGTCTCATGTACACTGCTGCTGATAAACGGATGTTTAGGAGCAGTTGGGCATTTTTTTCAGCTGCCCCTGAACTCTCCTCTATGTTATCTTATCAGTGCATGTTAACAGGGTCGTTTATAGTCGTTTCTAGGCAGTTGAGTTTAGAAGCATTTTTTGGAATGCAAAAAATGGGTTCAGACGGATGTTCAGAGGCATTTGAAACTCCAAATGCCTGTAACAGCCTGTAAACGCTGCTAAACATGGTAACTCGCGTTTAGCAGCGTTTCTTTAACAGGCGCTTTTCATTTTTACAAACGATTCTAGACGAAAACGCGGCATGTAAACGTGGCTAAACTGATGTTTTTAAACGCCGGTTTCTAGCTGTCAAGTTAAATCGTTCAGGAGAGGTTAAACAGCGTCCCGTGTACATGAACCCTTACAGCTGCTGTTAGGGGCATCTGACATTTTAACTGCTTCTAAAAGCCCCTCCATGTTAGCCTCCTATGTGTCCGTGCACACATAAACTTTTAGAGGCGCTTGGAGGCATAAGCGTTTAGCGGTAACAGAAAAAAACGACAGCCTGTGCACTCAGGAGCAGAGGCTGTTGAGCTGTAAAAACGTCTGACGCCGCTAAAAGCTGCTAAACGCGGCTTAGCGCTGTTAGAGTGGTAGCAAAAACTAAAATCCCTGCATCTATAGACACTACGGATCTAACACTAACCTCTCTATCCCTGTAAAGAAAAAAATGAGTATACGTACCTTTTTGAAAGGCGATCTGACCCGCTCTGAGCCGATCTCCAGTGGCGGAAGCTCTGCAGAGGACACGGCCGACAACGGCTGTGAAATGAATGGGAAGTGACATCACCCATAGACTTACTATGGGGCTTCCATTGTCGTCCGTCTCCTCTGCACCCACCTCTACAGTGAAGCCGTGGCTGACAGCTCAGCATGGGATCCGGCCGGAGTGGGTCAGATCGGCTTCCAAAAAGGTATGTATACAAATTTTTTCTTTACAGGGACAGAGAGGTTAGTGTTAGATCCGTGGTGTCTATAGATGCAGGGATATTAGTTTTTGCATGGACTACCACTTTAACCACTTAAGGACTTACGTTGACAGAACGGACCAGACAGGCAGATGGGAGCGTACAGGTACGTCCCCTTTAATTTGTCGCCGTGTGGTCGCGCCAGTGCGACCCTGTGGTGAGCTCCGTGCCTGCGGGACCTGTGGACTCGATGTCCGCCGGTGTCCCAGGATCGTGTCACGGAGCTGAAGAACGGGGAGATGTCAGTGTAAACACAACATTTCCCCATTCTTCCTAGTGACATGTCACTGATCGTCTGTTCCCTCTCATCGGGAGCAGCGATCAGTGACGTGTCACTCGTAGCCACGCCCCTAACAGTTAGAATCACTCCCTAGGACACACTTAACCCCTTCCTAGCCCCCTAGTGGTTAACCCCTTCACTGCCAGTGTAATTTTGACAGAAAGCAGTACATTTTTATAGCACTGATCGCTGTAAAAATTACAATGGTCCCAAAAATATGTCAAAAGTGTCCGATGTGTCCGCTATAATGTCGCAGTCACGATAAAAATCGCTAATCGCCGCCATTACTAGTAAAAAAAATAAAAATATTAATAAAAATGCCATAAAACTATCCCCAATTTTGTAGACGCTATAACGTTTGCGCAAACCAATCAATAAACGCTTATTACGATTTTTTTTACCAACAATATGTAGAAGAATACATATCGGCCTAAACTGAGGAAAAAAATGGTTTTTTTATATATTTTTTGGGGATATTTATTATAGCAAAATGTAAAAAATATTGAATTTTTTTCAAAAT
This sequence comes from Rana muscosa, assembly GCA_029206835.1. Classification (NCBI taxonomy): domain Eukaryota; kingdom Metazoa; phylum Chordata; class Amphibia; order Anura; family Ranidae; genus Rana; species Rana muscosa. The sequence goes on from CM055117.1 coordinate 912,742,268, forward strand.
TTTCGCTCTATTTTTGTTTATAGCACAAAAAATTAAAACCGCAGAGGTGATCAAATACCACCCAAAGTAAGCTCTATTTGTGGGAAAAAAAGGACGTCAATTTTGTTTGGGAGCCACGTTGCACGCCCGCTCAATTGTCAGTTAAAGCGACACAGTGCCGAATCGCAAAAAGTGCTCTGGTCTTTGGCCAGCCAAATGGTCCGGGCTTAAGTGGTTAAGCCGCGTCAAATGTTTTTTTTACATGTCAAAATCAATGGTTCCCTATGAGAGCCCATTGATTTGTATTGAAGTCGCACCAGAAGTCGGATCATGATGATCTGACTTGCAGTGTGACTTGTGCGCTGAGGATCTTGAAGAGGAATCCAACGCCAAAATGAAGAAAAAAACGGCGTGGGGGTCCCCCCAAAATCCATACCAGACCAGTAAAGAGGGGGGACAAGCGAGCACCCCCCCTCCTGTACCATACCAGGCCACGTGCCCTCAACATGGGGGGGTGGGTTCTCCCACCCCAAAGCACCTTGTCCCCATCTTGATGGGGACAGGGGCCTCTTTCCGACAACCCTGGCCGTTGGTTTTCGGGGTCTACGGGCGGGGGGCATATCGGAATCTGGAAGCCTCCTTTAACAAGGGGGCCCCCAGATCCCGGCCATCCACCCTATGTGAATGAGTATGGGGTACATCGTACCCCTACCCATTCACCCCCCAAAAAAGTGTCAAAAATAAAAACAGTACTGTACACAGGTTTTTGACAAAGTAATTTATTAAAGCAGCTTTTCTCCTTCTGACTTTCTCTCCCTTGGGCGATGTCTTCATCCTCGGGTTCTTCTCCTGTCACCGCTGATGACTTCTGCCGCCGCTGTCTCCTCTCTCCGCTGTCTTCTCCCTCTGCCGGTTCTCCTCTCTCCGCTGTCTTCTTTCGCTGTCTTCTCCCTCTGTTCTTCCTCTGATGTTCTCTCAACGCTCTCTCCCGGTGTAATGCTAGGGCTGCCATGTGCCAATACTTATGTAGCTGAGGGGCGGGCTACCCAGCGACATCATCCAAAAGCATGTGGTTGAATTGTGAATAAACAGTAGTAGACTGATAAGTTCAGCAGACTCTTCCCTCCTTCTATCAGCATGTTAATTTCTTCCTGTACTTCACAGACAAACTATATTTGAAGCAGTTTTTTTTTTAAGATAAACACTTCTCTATACATCTTACATCTTTATTTTAATTTTTTTTATCTCAAAACAAGTTTTATTAAAACAAGTACAATATATCCATTACTGGCTTCAGAGCAATACATTTTGTTATACAATCACAAGTCTTAGTTCCACATGGGGTACAGAAGGTTTAAAGCTAGCATATACAGTATCTTACATCTTTAAAAGTATGTTGACCAGCATCTTGCCTCTCGGAGCTCTAATCTAATACAGTGGAACCTCGGATTCCGAGTAACGGACTTGGGTTTACTGTGTCAACATAAGTCAAGGTAAAACCACAGTGACAGTGACAGGATTTAATAAAGATGAATATCTTAATGGTTCTTGGGTGTCCCCAAATGGTGACATAGGTGTCAAAGGGTCTGTCTGTGGTAACAGGGAGCCAGCCAGGGAGAAAGAAGGAACCAACATGTCCCTAGTTGTGGAGTAAGTTGTGGAATTTGTACAGTAAGCATTCGGAGCACCAAGACATGAGATGCTTGTTATTGTCCCTGTATGGATAGATGTTCTGGATGTTGGTTTTTTACAAGCACCTCTGGCACTTTCTGATATTGTTTAGTATTTTTTATTTTAACAGTCTCAGTAACACTTCGGCCTACAGCTCAGTTTATTTGGTGTCCTACTCCAAATACATACAATAATATCCAAATATTTAATAAAAAAATTCTAACTCTTGGTTTGCAAGATAGAAATTGTAGATTGGGGATATTGGATTGAAGTTCTGTCCAGAAAAAAAAGAAAGTGTTAAAGTGGGGTACACACTATAAGAAAATCGGGCGACGATCATCCAAGTTTCCTCGTTGTTTCACAGCAAATCGAAACCGATGAACGAAAATTTGTATGAAAATTCTGGTACGACAAAGGCTTTTTTGTTTTTGTTTATTGTTTCTGATTTTACGCAGTCTTTCTTTTCTGATTTTCTTTTGTATGAAAATTGTACGAAAACGGTACACATTAAATGAAAATCATTCGTTCTGTTACCATGCAAGAACATTTTTGGAGTTTTTCCCTTTGGGAATTTTCAAACGAAAATTTAGGATCGGCTGTCGAAAGTTGTGCACACATTATACGAAAATCGTACGAAAATTCTTTGAACAAAAATGTTCGCCCGATTTTCTTATAGTGTGTACGAGCCTTAGGTCGTATACCTTTCTTGTTATCAATATTATTCTATGTAATGAATGCCAAATGAATCTGTAGTGCTAAAGAGTAAATTCTCCACAGGAGTACAGTAGAAAATGAAAACCAATGGAAAGCCGGCTATTTTACCAAGAGATTTCATTGAAGTACATTGCATTGTATGCCTAGTGAAATGCTTCTGTTATTTACAGGAGAGAACAGACTCTGGAGAAAAAACACCCAGCCATTCTGCGACAGCAACCCCGGCCATCAAGCACTGTGGAAAAACTAATCAAGAAAAGAAATGTACCTCAGAAATTGTCACCACATGGAAAGAGGTTAGTCTTGACATGCCGGTAATTAAAAGGGTATTCATGGAATACTGGAGTTCTACAAAAGATTTTTACCACTTTGGGTGTTAGTATATGTTAGTCCCTACCTTTCACAGCATCCAAACATCTAGAAAAAACCCCTACATACAGTTCTTTGCAGTGATTGAACCAAGGGATATCTATTTTTTCCTGGAAAGAAATAAACTTTGTCAGTCCCAAATGTGACAATTCTTTGGCCTGGCTTTATGGGATATTTCAGAGGACTCAGTGGTGTGTGAAGTATGGTAAAAGGACTTGCAGAAAACTGGAATGACATTGTTTTATTTGGGACCTCTTCCTGCCCTCAGGTTTTCAGTTTTGATGGGATAAAGATATGCATTTAAAGATTTTCCCTGTAATGCCAGCTGGTGATAAAATATGGTATTACATACATAGTTACAAACATAGTAGATGAGGTTGAAAAAAGACACAAGTCCATCAAGTCCAACCTATGTGTGGTTTTGTCGCACAACCTGAAAGTACAGTGATTTCAAATAATAATAAAAAAGATTTGTTCACACACAAAAGCTTATGTAACAATGCTGGAAATGCTATTGCATTTCCGTGAGACCCATTGGGTAGCATATCCAAAATGTATTATGTTTGTTTTTTTTTTAACAATAAGCCACAATGCAGGATATGGAAAAACACTCTTTTTAAAGTATTAACATGCATTCTGATTGTGTTACTAATTGCAGAGTACCACAAGCAGCATGATATAACACCACCAGGCAACCTCTATTCAGCACTCATCATATGTTTTTTCCAAGCAAAAGTACAATTTAAGATTCCTATAGAGGAATGTCCGAGCTAATGCTATGATCCAACTACAGAAAGATGTTTTTCCTGTCTTGAATAGGCATGCATTACTTTCCTACATCATGTCTGCCATTATTGTGCCTTTAATAATATGCTAGAGCAATATCAACACACCAGCAGAAATGATCCTATAAGGTCAGGACCTGACTTGTCCCGTTGGCAATGGTGGATTGAGCAAGTCAGCTGAAATTTCCCAATTCAGCCAAAACCATATAAAACAGGGGTGTAGCTACAGAGGTCACGATTGCAACTCAGCCCCATGCTGCAGGGAGCCAGTGTGGCCATCCCCTGTACGCAGAGCAGGCACTAGTATGAGGTAGCAGCACCAGCGACTGGGTGGCTGGAGGACGGGTTTGGGTAGCGGAGCTCCCTGCCTTTCCACACTGGCTGTTATTCGCTCCCACGTACATACCCCACCCGTGTACTCGGGGCCAGGACAATCGGGGAGAGGAGCAGGGGGTTTACAGAGCCCGCCTCCCCTCTGGATCCTTCAGCTGTCCCCTCGTGCAGAGTCTGATATTGGCTGCCGTGCTAAGAGAGGGGAAAGTGTCAGTGGTGTGAGTAGTGGAAGCAGCGGCGATAGCCCCATGAATCTATCGCGTCTTAGCTGAAGCGGGGCTGTGAGGGATTTCCTCCTCCTCCTCTGCTCCAGTACTAGGAGTCACCCCCTCCCTCCTGCATTGCACTCTGGCTCTTTTGTATATGTACAGCTCTGAATGTGTCACTGCACACACCATTCAACTTCTCCATGGGGGTTGTTGCCTTTAGTTTTCTTGGCTGGTTATCTCCTTCTGCTGGAAGGAGGTGATAAGGGGTCTGTTTTTAGGTCCCCCTTGATCACCCCACTGCAGTCCTTCTAATCTTAAAGCCTTTGTTAATTGGAGGGGGGGGGGGATTTTCTTTATAGGGATCTCCTATTATTGATTTCTGGATGGATAGGAGGGGTCCCTTCTAATCACCCCAATGCACTGCTCCTGTCCTATCTTGCCTAGGGACAGGGACCCTATCTCCAGAGCATGCAGGCTGAGGGCTGTGTCCTCAGTCTTTTTTCTCTGCCTTAAAGGTGGAACATCAGATGTCTGCTTGGATTCACCAAAGCCTCTCAACGGGGCTCCTAATTTTTTTTTAAATAAATAATAAAATAAATATATAATAAAAAAATAAAAAAATAAAATAACAAAAATAAAAAAACTACTGATACCAGTGGCGGAACTACAGGGGTCATGGGCCCTGTCCGGGGGGCCCTTCATGGTTTCTTGCATCGGGACTGATATATAAGTCTGGTATATTTTGACGATCTCTGTTGCATTTTGGTTGCTTTGCTGCATTGTTTTCTGACCTGCATACTGCAGACAACGATAAAACATGTACCCAACCATGGGGGTTCTAATTTTAATGGAATCACCAGTAAGATTTCTCTCTGTTTGCATCAGAAATTTTTAGTAGCAGTAAGTTAGAGAAGTGAACCATTAGCTAAAGCAAGATTAATATTTTTTTTTATTTCCAGGCCAGATATTTTGAAATCTGATGTGTCTAAAGACTCTGTCCTGTCCCCCTCAACACCATCTGGTTGCCAGAAACTGCCACCTTCTCCAGGACGTGGTCGTCGGGGAAAGCCTCGTTATCGTAAAGCAAAAGACATGGTCAACCTGAGGGCAGCAGTGACTCCAGAGCCAACGCCACAAAGTCAGCCACCACCTCGTGACCCACACCCCTTATCTTCTTCCAGCCCCGATCTGCTTTGTACCCCATTGGAAGCAGAGGCTCGTAGAGGCAGTCAAAGTGCAGAATGTTCTCCAGTCCATTCACTACCTGGACCACCAAGCCCCGACTCCCCCTCAGGAAGAACTTCTGGGGGCAGAGCAGCTAGAGGTGGACAACATCTGACACCAGCAGCAATGCTCTACAGAGCTGCTGTAACTAGAAGCCAGGTATGTACCGTATTTAAAACTGTAGTTCACAGAAGTTTGATAAAATCCGAGAGCATATTTCAGAAATCTATACAATTTTTTGACTAATACCTCTGTCAAGCAGGATTATATTGAAAAATGGGAGGTAGACCTCCAGGAGACTATTGAACTGGATGAATGGCACTCTATAGCCCAGGAGGTCTCGAGGTCTCTCATTAATACCTCTATTGGTGAAGCGAATTATAAAGTGCCTCTGAGATGGTACATGGTACCAGCTAGGCTGGCAAATTATATGCCGGAAGTGTCTCCCCTGTGTTTCCGCGGATGAAGGGACGATGTACCACATTTGGTGGCAATGCTGAATCAGGGTGTACAACTTTATCTACACTCTCACTCAAATAAACCTTGTCATATCCCAGAGACATGCTCTGCTGGGCTGCAAGGTGGAGACAGCTTTGAGGCCTCAGAGATGTCTTATAGCCTTTATATTCATATCAGCAAAAATCACTATTGCAAAATCTTGGAAATCGGCCGTCATGCCATTCGAACAGCTCAAGCACAAACTTTCCTGGATTATGCTCAATGAGCGAATGTCAGCGATCTTGAATGATAAAATGCGAATGTTTGGGATCCATGGGTCAAATACCTGACTGAAAATACTCGATCCTGGTTGACGAGGGGGGGTGGCTTCCTTTCTTGGAAGTATAGGTCCTCTTCCAGAAACGTAAACAGTTGTTATTAGGTGCATCCCCCCAGTCACTGGGGTTTATGAGCTGACCGTAAGCTTGAAATGCAATAAGTAGTTGCTCTGTCCTTTAATGTACAATGAACCTGGGAAGTGCCTCGTAAATGCATTATCTTGAATTTTGAATAAGTTCTGGGGTCACCCCACATTGAGAGTATAATCTGTAATGACTGTGAAGATTCCAACCCTGGAAGAATGCCCTTTTTATATATTCTTTTATGTCTAAAACTGTTCAGACCTATTACCCATTCAGTGAGTATTTTATATTGCAGAAGAAATTCATTTTTTATCGTAATTTTTTTATTTTTTCTTGTGAAATACTTCAATAAAAAAATATTGAAACACAAAAAAAAACTGTAGTTCCATGATATGAAGTCTTGTTTGGGAATGTTGCAGTTCTCAGACCCTTAAGTAAGTGAGCGAGAGAGGGTGGGCATTTACAGGCATGTGAGAGTGGTTGGATGTACCGTATTTTTCGCACCATAAGACGCACCTGACCATAAGACGCACCTAGGTTTTAGAGGAGGAAAACAAGAAAAAAAATATTCTGAACCAAATGGTGTACTAAAATATTTTCCAGTGCCCATGAAATGCAGCCTGACCATTGCCATAGTAAACGCAGAGGGACCATGCCATAGTAAACGCAGAGGGACCATGCCATAGTAAACGCAGAGGGACCATGCCATAGTAAACGCAGAGGGACCATGCCACAGTAAACGCAGAGGGACCATGCCACAGTAAACGCAGAGTGACCATGCCACAGTAAACACAGAGTGACCATTGCCATAGTAAATGCAGAGTGACCATGCCATCAGTGGTGTATTTAGGCTTTGTGCTGCCCTAGGCCTGACTAAACTTGCGCACCCCCTAATTTAAATATGACCCACCCCTTCCTGTCAAGGCCCGCCCTGTCATCTTCATGGGAAGAGGACAGAGGGGACGCTGTGGGAAGAGGACAGAGGGTTGTCGTGGGTGAAGGACAAAGGGACACCCTGGGAAGAGGACAGAGTAACGCCCTGGGAAGAGGACAGAGTAACGCCCTGGTAGAAGGACGCCGTGGGAAGAGGACAGAGAGGGACGCCGTGGGAAGAGGACAGAGTGGACGCCGTGGGAAGAGGACAGAGAGGGACGTTGTGGCGGTCAATAAGGCCTAGAGGATATCAGGTTAGGCACTTCCTAATGGCTCAGTCCCTGGGAAGAGTAATGGATAATGGCCAACAGGCCCTCTTACCAGACCCAGCGAAATCGCAACAGTGATCCCTCTGGCTGGACGTTCGCTCACTCTGGGTTGCCCGGGGTGACTCTAGTCAGTAGTGTAGCATGTCTGTATCCTGGCAGTGGCTCGGTCTTTCTCCCTCTCTGGTGGTGCGGGTACAGCGTGGCTCCCTAGTGGTGCGGGTACAGTGTGGCTCTCTGGTGGTGCGGGGTACAGCGTGGCTCTCTGGTGGTGCGGGGTACAGCGTGGCTCTCTGGTGGTGCGGGGTACAGCGTGGCTCTCTGGTGGTGCGGGGTACAGCGTGGCTCTCTGGTGGTGTCCCCCAGAGTATTCTCTTTTGCTCCTCTTCAAGTTCTAACACCCCCTCCCTCCCCTCCAGCAGAGTGCTTGCATGCTGGGGGAACTGGTGCCAGAACTCTGCAGGGACTTCATTTCCCATGATGCCCCCAGTGTCTTCTGATTGGCCCTCTGCTGTGGCCAATCATGGGGGGGGGGGAACAGTGGGTAGGAAGCTGGGTGGCGACCCAGCAAATCCAATTAGAGCCGCTCTCTCTCTTCTCCTTACAGAAAGGGAGGAGGGGGCGGCGGGGGATATACAGACAGCCCGCAGCTCTCCTCTCCCTGTCACAGCGCCGCTGCTCTATTTGCCAGAGAACTCGGCAGCGGCGCTGTGACAGGGAGAGGAGAGCTGCGGGCTGTCTGTATATCCCCCGCCGCCCCCCTCCTCCCTTTCTGTAAGCCAAAGAGAAAGAGAGAGCGGCTCTAACTGGATTCGCAAAGCCCCTGACACTGCGGGCCCCTGTTATGTATTCGGACTATAAGATGCAGGGACATTTTCCCCCATATTTCTGGGGGAAAAAAGTGCGTCTTATAGTCCGAAAAATACGGTATGTTGGTTGTGTCTGGGTGGACCAGTGAGGAGTCTTGAAGTTGTCACTGTGAGATTTCCAAGTGTAGTTTATAAAATAGAAGCTTAGTGTGCAGTTTTGTACGACATAGGCAAAACCTCATAGAGAAAGGTGGTGGATACCATCAATGCAATTGACACCACAGTGCCAACGCCCATATAATGCTTCAGGTACCATTACTATGTGTACCTTCCCAAAGGCCCAACATTAGAGGAGCACTATGTGGGCATGAGGTTTTTTCTTTTGACACTTGTATGTATGGAGCCTTATACTAATGTCTGTAGACAACATTGAAAAGTAATTCTAAGTCATTTGTTTGTTTGTCAGAAGCGAGGTGTGTCCTCTGAAGAGGAAGAAGGAGAGGTGGACAGTGAGCTGGAGATGGAAAGGAAACAAAGGTAAGTGATCATGGTCTTAGAAGGTGGTAAAAACAAGCCAAAGGTTTTGTATTTCTCTTTTCGTCCATGGACGGACACAGCTCCTTATTCTTGACCATTGTGTTATGTTCCTGTTCTATAGGAGAGGACTAGGCAGAACATGTTAGATATTTAAACACATGTTACTTTAACAGAGTTGAACAGCCCCGCCCAGGGGGCGGTCCCTCCAGACATAGCCCTCCACCCTGCAATCAGCAGCTCAGTTTTTTTCTGCCTAGTATAGGAGAAGGACCTGGCTCCCTTTGGGCCCAGGGTCCAGAAGAAATTTTTATTTTATTTTTTTATTTTTATGATTTTTATGATTTTCTTTTAAGAAATCTTCTATCAACTGCCGGCTGGGTGACAGGCTGGATATTATAGATCTTTGTAGTCTCCCCAGTCCAGCCATCAAGCGTGAGCAGGCCTTAGCTACGTGCGGGGTCAGCCACGACATACCCCATGGCTCCAGGGGTGGCCGGTGAGCTTTGCTCCAGGGTCCACATATGACCGGGCTGCTTGCTGTCTCAGTCACAGTGGACCGGGCCGACAGCTACTCTGTACTGCTCGGTTGTAGGTCTGTCAGGAACGCACCAGCAGGTCCTCGCAAGGATGGGTAAGTACAGTTCCTCCTGCTTCGATGGGATGGAACAGCTGGGCATTCCTAAGGGGTTCATTAGGGGGTTCTCCTGCCCTCCCCTCTCTCCCTCCCTTTTTCCTCCTCCCTTTGTGGGGCTCGCTGCGACCGGGGAATACCTTTAGGGGGCTCCAGGTCCCGGCGGGGGGCTGTGGGGGTGTCCAGGCCTGCTCTCTGTGGGGGGGGGGTAGTTAAATTCTTCGAAGCCTCCGCTGCGGCCTTCTTGTCCACCTCGCCATTTTTCTGGGGCCTGTGTATTGCACTGCAAATCCCATTGGCGGCCATTTTGCCGTGGCCGCGCTATGATACAGGTCTGCATTGCGGGCGGCCATTTTCTTGTGGTCCGCGCGCTTTTCTCTGAGGCACCCGGCGGCCATTTTGGAGTGGGTTTTAGCCTCTAGTGCTGACTGGCTTCCTGAACAGCGCGAACTGCGCCATTCACCTCACAGAGTTCCTCAATCACATGCTGTGTGTGGATGGAGAGCGGGCAGCGGGGCTGGACAGTCTCTTGCTAGGCGGTGAGTCCCCTGGGTAACCCCCCCGGTCAGTGCAGCAAGGAGGGTGGACAAATTTTGGTGTCAGGTGTCTTGACTAAGTCCCTAAGGGCTGTCAGAGGGCAAATATGGAGTCAGAAGCTGGCGTTTTTTCCCCAAACATTCCAGAGGCAGCAACCGGTGCCCCTGCACCTGCGGTTCCAATGGACGCTTTGTCGGCAGTCCTGGAGTCATTTTTTGCCAGGGTGGAAGCGGCGTTCGAGCGTAAAGGGGGTACTAAGCGCCCCCTCCCCCCGCCATCGCCTGGGGAATGATCTGACTCAGACTCGGGCCTGGCTGCGGCTCAGGACCCTGGTTCTGGTATGTCAGAAGAGGCGGACCAGGACCTTCCCTGTGAGGAGGGCCCCTCGTCCGGGTCAGCTCAAGACAGGGCACTTGTGAGTGTGCTTATCAATGCTGTGAGGGACACTCTCAAGTTGGAAGATACAGCTGGGACTTCCACAGCAGGGTCTGTCCCTTTTGGGTCGCACAAACCGACCCGCTCTGTTAAGGTTTTTCCTTATGTTGATTTCTTTGACAAGTTCATAGATAAGGAATGGGAACGGCCGCAGAGGTCCTTTGCGGTCCCTCAGCGCATGGCGGTCTGTTACCCATTTGAAGAGAGCCTTTTGAAAAAATGGGTTTCTCCTCCGGTCGTTGATCCCCCGGTCTCTCGGTTAAATAAAGTAACCACTATCCCGGTGGAGGGGACCCCTGCTTTTAAGGACCCTACTGATAGGAGGTCCGAAGCGGTGAGCCGCTCCATGTTCACCATGCTGGGGTCAGCTTTGCGGCCTATATTGGCTGCTACCTTGGTGTCCCAGATGCTCACTGAATGGGCAAAAATATTGCACCAGACTGTGGAGGAGCATCAGCTCCTTCCAGAATGCGTGTCACTGGCGGAACAGTTGGTACAGGGACTTGTGTACGTCTGTGATGCAACCCTGGATGCAGCCCCTTTGATCTCCAGGGCCTCCGCATCTGCGGTGGTATTGCGCCACCTAATATGGCTAAAATGCTGGTCTGCTGACCAAGCTTCTAAGAAAACTTGGGAGGCTTTTTTGTGCCTCACTGGACGACATCATTAAGAGCACACTTCTCCCTCAGTCCACTAAAGGGAAGGAGCCGCGCCGTAAGCCGGGGCCCTCCTTTCCCACACAGAAGTGGTATTTTCGTCAGTCAGGACTTGCCGGCAGACCCTCCCAAGCGGACAGAAGCGTCCCTGGGTGCGCAAGCCCAACAAGCCAGCAAACAAGCCTGCTACCGCATGAAGTTTTGCCCCCACCTGATTTCAGGGTGGGGGGGGGTGGCTTTGCGGGTTTGCAGCCCGGTGGACCTCCCTGCTCTCCGACCAGTGGGTCTGCGAGGTGGTCACCTCAGGGTACAAGATAGAGTTTCTTTCTTGTCCACCAAACTGATTTTTTCCCTCAAATCTGCCTCTCCTTCCGGCTCATCGGGGCTGCCCTCCAGGGGGCAGTGCAAGACTTGTTGAGGTGCGGGGTGATCATACCCGTATCACCACAGGACAGGTTTCAGGGTTTCTACTCGAATCTGTTTGTGGTCCCAAAGAGGGACGGAGTCTGTCCAATCTTGGACCTCAAGGCCCTCAATGCCTTTATAAAGATTCAAAAATTCCGGATGGAATCGATTTGTTCGGTGGTTGCTGCGCTCCATCCGGGGGACTTCCTGGCGTCCTTGGATATCAAGGACGCATACTTGCATGTCCCCATCTGCGTCAGGCATCAGAGGTTCCTGCGCTTTGCGATCGGCGAAGACCACTATCAATTTATGGCTTTTCCCTTTGGCCTAGCATCGGCACCAAGAGTTTTCACCAAGGTGCTCGCCCCGATTCTAGCTTTGCTGAGACAGCGCGGCATTGCTATCGTAGGCTACTTGGACGACCTTCTTCTGAGAGCTACTTCAAGCTCAGAATTAGAGGAGGACGTGTCTATAGCCAGTCAGACCCTCCGGGTGTTTGGTTGGATACTGAACCTCCAGAAGTCGGTGTTGGTACCGACCCAGCGCCTAGAGTACCTGGGGTTGATTCTGGACTCCTCGGAGGCCAGAGTTTTTCTTCCCTTGGAGAAGTTGCAGACACTCCAAACTGCGGTGAGGTTGTTGACATCCCACAAATGGTCGTCCCTCCGTTTTTGCATGTGAGTCCTGGGCCTCATGGTAGCCTCTTTCGAAGCAGTACCATATGCCCAATTCCCCACTCGGGTCTTGCAGAAGGAGATTCTCTCCAAATGGAACAAACCTCCGTTGTCTCTGGATCGTCAGATTCAGATAAGTCATCTTGTCAGGTCCTCTCTTAATTGGTGGCTGAGATCCCCGGCTCTTCGGTCCGGGAAGTTGTTCCTCCCCTTTCATTGGACTGTGATCATGACGGACGCCAGCCTGACCGGTTGGGGGGGAGTCTGGGGGGTTCAGGCGGCCCAGGGCCGCTGGACTCCGACCAAATCCCAATTGCCGATCAATGTTCTGGAACTCCGAGCGATCAGGCTGTGTCTCTCCAAGTGGTCTCAGAGACTAAGAGGGCGTCCAGTCAGGATCCAGTCAGACAACGCCACGGCTGTGGCATACGTCAACCATCAAAGAGGAACAAGAAGCTCGGCTGCAGCGTCGGAGGTCGCTCACATCCTACGGTGGGTGGAAAGGAACGTGCCGACCCTATCGGCAGTTTACATTCCGGGCGTGGAAAACTGGCAGGCGGACTATCTGAGTCGCCAGATGCTGGACCACGGGGAATGGTCGTTACATCCGGTGGTTTTTCAACTCCTTTGCCGGAGATGGGGCACGCCAGACGTGGATCTCGTGGCTTCTCGACTCAATCGCAAAGTGTCAAGGTTCGTGGCCAGGTCCAGAGATCCCTGGGCAGACGCGTCGGATGCGTTGGTGGCTCTGTGGGGTCAGTATCAGCTGATATATGCCTTTCCCCCACTGAAGTTGCTTCCTCGTCTACTCCGCAGAGTAGAGTCCGAGGGAATACCGGTGATGCTAATCGCCCCAGATTGGCCCAGGCGTCCCTGGTACGCCGACCTCGTGCGGCTGGTGGCGGATGTGCCCTGGCGACTGCCGATAAGGGAGGACCTTCTATCGCAAGGTCCTATTCTTCATCCTGCTTTACAGTCGCTGGCTTTAACGGCATGGCTATTGAAAGCCAGGTACTAAGGGACCGAGGCCTGTCGGATTCGGTCATTTTCACCATGTTGAGGGCACGGAAATCTTCTTCTAGGAAGATCTACCATCGCACGTGGAGAGCCTACATCTCTATGTGTGAGGAGATGGGCTGGCGTCCACGGGCTTACTCGGTTTCCAGGATCCTGCTGCTTTTACAGCGCGGAGTAGATCAGAAACTTGCCTTAAGCACCATTAAGGGGCAGATTTCAGCCTTAGCTGTTTTCTTTCAGCGACCCCTGGCGGCTCATTTACTGGTAAGTACGTTTGTGCAAGGGGTCCGACATGTGGCTCCTCCGGTGCGACCACCACTACCTCCATGGGATTTGAATCTGGTGCTCTCGGCACTTCAGAAACCTCCTTTTGAGAACATCAGGGAAATTCCTCTTTTGACGCTCTCTCAGAAGGTGGCCTTCCTGGTAGCCATCACATCCGTCAGGAGGGTTTCTGAATTGGCGGCCTTGTCTTGCAAGTCCCCATATTTGGTCCTCCATAAGGACAAAGCGGTGCTACGCCCGCAGCCTTCTTTTCTTCCGAAGGTGGTTTCGGCCTGTCACCTGAATGAGGACATTGTACTTCCATCCTTGTGTCCTCAGCCATCGCATTCCAAGGAGGTTGCGCTACATTCTTTAGACGTGGTACGTGCTCTGTGGGTGTACCTGTCTGCTACGGCTCCGTTCCGGAGGTCCGACTCACTGTTTGTGTCGGTGACTGGTCCGCAGAAGGGCCTGGCGGCTTCCTCAGCCACCATTTCTCGTGGATCAGGCAGACCGTCATCGCGCCTCCCTTTCCTGTCACGGCACATTCGACCAGGGCTATTGGTGCCTCTTGGGCCTTCCGACATCAAGCGTCTGTCTCACAATTGTGTAAGGCGGTGCCCTGGTCGTCCGTTCACACTTTCTCAAAATTTTACAAGGTTGATGTGAGTGCATCTTCGGATGCTAGCTTTGGCCGCAAAGTTTTGCAGGCGGCTGTTTGAGGTTGCATCTCCTCGGTTGAGGAGCTCTGCTTGTTTGGGTAGAATTTTTTTTTTTATTGCCGTTCCCACCCCTCGTTTTTTGACACTGCTTTGGGACGTCCCAATGGTCAAGAATAAGGAGCTGTGTCCGTCCATGGACAAAAAGAGAAAATAGGATTTTTTGTACTCACCTTAAAATCCTTTTCTCTGTCGTCCATGGACGGACACAGCACCCACCCCTCCTTTTTTGGTTTGTACTGCTTTTTACGAACTGAGCTGCTGACTGCAGGGTGGAGGGTTATGTCCGGAGGGACTGCCCCCTGGGCGGGGCTGTTCAACTCTGTTAAAGTAACATGTGTTTAAATATCTAACATGTTCTGCCTAGTCCTCTCCTATTGAACAGGAACATGACCCAATGGTCAAGAATAAGGAGCTGTGTCCTTCCATGGACGACAGAGAAAAGGATTTTACGGTGAGTACAAAAAATCCTATTTTTTCCTCACTCTTCTGGGCATTCCACCTAAAGTGTGCCAATATAATAGTTTTTGTATGATACACTTCTAAATACTTATTAAGGTTGATTTACTAAAGGCAAATAGACTGCAAACTTTGCAAGTGCAGTTGCTCCGGAGTTTAGCAAATGAAGGGAAGCTCTGCTGACTTCCATCACCTAATCACGTGCAAGCAAAAGTGCTGGGTTTTTTTTTTTGTTTATTTTTTGTTTCCTTGCATGTGATTTGTAGTCTTTGCAAAGTGAAGCTTCACTTTATTTACTAAGCTCTGGAGCAACTCCCCTTGCAAAGTGCACAGTCTATTTGCCTTTAGCAAATTAACCCCATAGTGCCATGATTTCAGCACCCTATTTCATATACAGATATATAGGCTTTTCCCTTAGTGGCTGTCAAAAAGTGCATTTTTTTCAATAATCTTTAGGGTTCAGTGATCTAACCAACAGACCTGCTTTAAAATAAAGGAACCAGTAACTTACTGCTGCATTACTAGGTACAAGCACAATACAAGTACAATAAGCAAAGACTCCATGCACATACACAATACACAATTTAGAATAGAAAAGTCTGTGCACTCTGCAAGTGCAGTTGCTCCAGAGCTTAGTAAATGAGCAGAAACTCTGCTGACTTCCCTCCTCCAATCATGTGCAAGCAAAAATGCTGTTCTTTTTATTTTCCTTGCACGTGATTGGGTACTCTCTGCAAAGTGAAGCCTTACTTCATTTACTAAGCTCTGGAGCAACTGCATTTGCAGAGGGCAACTGCAAAGTGCACAGTCTATTTGCCTTTAGTAAATCAACCCCATAGTGTTTAAGTAGGACTGGCTATTGCTTCAATTTAGATTTATATAGTGTCACAGTTGGCCTTGCACTCTTCTGTAATGGCTTTTGGCATTAGTGCGGGACAAGTTGACATGTTAAATAAAGCAGACTTCTGTTTTCATATAACGAGCTTCTAGAATCGATAAACTTAATTAACATTTCTGTTAGGTTGGAATAGAGAAGCAATTATTACACAGACCAGGACCTGGCACTTTAAACAATGTTATGTCTGTGCCTGCTCCTTCTATTACATCAGTACACAGAGCAAGAAAGGCTCTTACTACATACATTCAGAGGCTCTAGGCTTTGTGAGGCCTTAAGCAAAACTTAGACACGGGGGTCCCACCATGGCCATAATGGGTAACAAATTTCAAGCAGAGGCAAAATTTAGGCGGCCGCGAGGCCCTTGTGAGTGCGAGGCCTTAGGTGACCGCCTAATTTGCCTAATTAAAGAGCCGCCTCTGCATAAATTATAGGAGCAGAACCTGTTACGGGTCTGCTTAGATGTGATATGTCAAGGAAGAAGAATTTTCACATGCAAATTCTTCTTTCAGATTGTTGCTTGGCTAAATTCATCCTAAAAACAGACTGTTTTCCTTTTTGTAAAGCCTAAAGTGTCCTGCTCAGTTTAGTATATTGATTGTTTCATTGTTCTGTGCAGGTGGCAAGCAGGGATGTCCCAGCATCAGTCTCCAAGTTCAGAAAACCTATCAGATGGAGAAGAAGGGAACACTACAGATCTCTCTCACAGTGTCACCCCTGATGTGCTCAGCACCAACACGGATGAACGTCCAGATGAGCGCTCAGAAGACCTTGCATCCCAAAGCTCAGAGCCTCCATTGGATCTCCTGACCCAGTCTGATGGCCTGTCTGAAAAAGAAGCTGTAGTGCAGAAGGTGAAGACACAGCTTAGCAACGAACAAACGGCAGCAGAGGTGAGCTATAGGAAACAAATTAGGATGAAGTGATCCAGCGACATATCGCTGAATTTCATGCAGTTACAAAAACATTGGTTTCTGCAGTTACTGTATGTAAAATGGATGTAAGTACTGGATTTCATATTGTTTTTAGCCTCCTGTAGTCCCCTACATAGCTGGGCTTTGTGACTTGTAAAGGGAGGGCCAGCACTAAGAACCAATAAGGCTCTACTGCTCCGTACATGTGTTGACAGGGAACGTGCTAACAGGAGGAGAGAGCAGAGTAAATAGAATAGCTTAACAGCCAGTATGCTATGCAGCTGCAGGACCAAGAGGATCCAGAAACTGAAAAGATCTGAGTTACATCTCACTGGCACCGTGGCTGGTGATTTTATTGGCTGCAGGTTAGTAAGAGTACTGTGTACAGCTTGTTGCTACTCCCCTGGATCAAAAGACTGGCAATAAAGAATCACAAATATTTTGCCAGTTCCCTTGTACTGTAACTAGAAATCATAGGATGCTGTAAGAAAATTAAATGGGACCTCACTGAAAAAAAAAAAGAAGAAATTCAACAGCCTGCTTCTATAACATTGACAGCCATGGGCCTAATGCACAGATAAAGCTGGTTGTTTAGTGTTGGTGCTCAGAAGTTTATATCACACTAATCATGCCCATTAAAAGAGACGTATGGCCAAAGCTTTTTTGACCATACTTCTCTTGTAGGTCACAGAAGTGCACTTGCTTGTGCTCTACTCTGACCCAGAATCAGCCCATAGTGGGTAAAAGGGTTAAAGGCTTGTGTAGTTTATATGTTTTTCCAGTACTTGTGTACTTTAATTTTCTCTAAAATGAGATTTTGTTTTATTATGATTACAGTAAGGACATTCGATTGTAGGCTGTAGTGAGGCAAGGAAAGTTGTAATAGGATTTGTATATTCTGTAAATAGCTAATATGTCAACTTTACATAAATAGTAATAGAATAGTAAATAAATAAACTCACCGACCACTTTATTAGGTACACCTGTTCAATTGCTTGGTAACACAAATTGCTAATCAGCCAATCACATTGCAGCAACTCAATGTATTTAGGCATCTAGACATGGTTAAGATGACTTTTTGAACTTAAAACCGAGCAACAGAATGGGGAAGAAAGGGGATTTAAGTGACTTTGAATGTGTCATGGTTGTTGGTGCCAGACGGGCTGGTCTGAGTATTTCAAAAACTGCTGATATACTGTGATTTTCACACACAACCATCTCTAGGGTTTACGGAAAATGGTCCCAAAAAAAGAGAAAATATCCAGTGAGCGGTATTTGTGTGGATGAAAATGCCTTGTTGATATCAGGTCAGAGGAGAATAGGCAGACTGTTTTGAGATTATAGAAAGGCAAAAGTAACTCAAATAACTACTCGTTACAACCAAGTTATGCAGAACACCATCTCTGAATGCAGAACACATCAAACCTTGAAGCAGGTGGGCTACAGCAGTAGAAGACCACACCAGGTGCCACTCCTGTCAGCTAAGAACAGGAAACTGAGGCTACAATTTGCACAGGCTCACCCTTATTGGATAAATGAAGATTGCCTGGTCTGATGAGTCTGGATTTCAGCTGCAACATTCAGATGGTAGGGTCAGAATTTGGTGTAAACAACATGAAAAAATGGATTTATCCTGCCTTGTATCAAAGGTTCAGACTGGTGGTGGTGGTGTAATGGTGTGGGGAATATTTTCTTGGCACACTTTGGGCCCCATAGTACCAATGGAGAATAATTTAAACACCACGGCCTACCTGAGTATTTTTGCTGATCATGTCCACCCCTTTATGACTACAGTGTACCCATCTTCTGATAGCTACTTCCAGCAGGATAATGCACCATGTCACAAAGCTCAAATCATCTCACCACTGGTTTCTTGAACATGACAATGAGGTCACTGTACTCCAATGGCCTCCACAGTCACCAGATCTCATCCAATAGAGCACCTTCGGGAGATTGGCATCATGGATGTGCAGCGACAAATCTGCAGCAACTGTGTGATGTTATCATCTCAATATGGACGAAAATCTCTGAGGAATGTTTCCAACACCTTGTTGAATCTATGCCATGAAGAATTAAGGCAGTTCTGAAGGCAAAAGGGGGTCCAGCCCGGTACTAGCAAGGTGTACCCAATAAAGTGGCTGGTGAATGTATATACTACCTGGAATTCAGCTGAATTAGGCACCCAGCTTTTCTCTATAGAACTTGATAGAAATGTCTAGTTGAGTTGTAAGAACCTTCATTTATACCTTAAATTTAATATGAATTCCTGTTGTAAATGGTTATTTCTCTTTGTGTCCACAGATTGTCGTTCTGTACGATGACTCTGACTGCGACAGCGCCGAACTTGACCATTCGCTGACTGCAACGACTTCATGATTCCAGAGTAAAGATACCTCCTGACTGTATATAAAGGAAATATTTATATAAATATTATCTATAAATATAAGACATAATATGTGAATAGACTGAGCCACACCCCCAAACCCACACATCCTTAATTTCCCACCCAATGACAACACATACACAACCCTTCGCTCACCTAGCAGGGGATCAAAAGTTTGGAAGCACTGGGAATAAAAGCCTGCACACCAAAGCAGACAACTAAATGATGAATTCTTGCCTGTTAATGGGAGTTAATGGGCACTGAATGAAATGTTACTGCGTTTCACTGTACAGCTACAGGAGGTGGTGTGGTTTAATCTCACAGATTACCTCCTGTCATCGATGAACCACGCCAGGTCTTTAAAATGCTACTGTTGAGCAGGAGTGGTTCAGTCACTGTGGAACTCAATTTAAAGGACCACCGCAGTTTAAATTTAAAAGTGATCCCATATGAAGTGTCATCCTGTAACATTCACAAATGTTTTTACAAAATGAAATGTAGATATTTAACACTGCATGCCTAATTTGTCTTCTGTACTCTCACAGAAATGGAGAAGAGGCTTGCCGCACTCTGTGGACCTCTACTGTTTTGGCATACATATAGAAAAAAAATCCTCCACTGAAAACAGAGCAACTTCAGTTCTAGCAAAAGTCAAAAAAAAAAAAAAAATCATATGCATTTGTGAATGTTCTTTTAGGAACAATTATTTTTTTGTAAATGAGCTACAGCTGCAGCTGTTTTTAGAGGACCACCACATGTGCATTGCCTTTTATAATAAATCTAAAGGACATAGCCTGCAGAGAGACTCTGCCAAATAAATACTAAAGGCAAGCCATGAGTGTCCATAAATGCTGCCCTAAGGAAATGTCTGGTTGGAGCTCACTGGGGGGGTTGCATTGTATTGTACCAGCAAGCCCATACCAACTCCCTGCCTTACTAATGTAACCACATTAGTCAACAACCTACCACTTTGTTCCTGGCATCTTCCCTGATGTCACCAATTGTGGAAAACGGTGGCGCTCTATCAGATTTCAACAATACTGGCTTCCTAGCTTCTAGCAATCAAATCATCGAAAATGGGGTGACAATTGATTCATATAACCTCCATGTCAGATTAATTTGCATATCTAAATTTCTTGCTTACCGTATTTATCGGCGTATAACACGCACACTAACTTTAAGAGGGAAGTTTCAGGGAAAAAACTTTCCACAGCCCCCTGCATATAACACGCAGGCACAGTTTACCCTCTATTTTCAGGGTAAAAAAGTGAGTGTTATACGCCAATAAATACAGTCCTTTAAATCCAGAAATGTTTTTGGTTGAAAGCTGATTGAAGAAAACAGTGCATAATGCTGGCCACACACACACAGTAATATTTAGGCAGTTTCAACCATTTTCAACAAGCTTTCAATTGCAAAGGCAACCAAACGGATCCAGGAAAAATACCACCAGAGCTATAAATAATTTCACAGTGCTGATAGAAGCTGTTAATAGTAGTAGGTTGCAATCAAAAACTGGTCGAAAATAGTTAAAGTTCTCTGAGAATTCTGCTTCTCAGGTGAAACCTAAATAAACAGGTACTCCCTGATGATCACATGAGGACCAGGGCAGAGCACTTCCATACTACCCACTCAGGTGATCCCCTGAGTAACACAGAGAAGCACTCCCATACTTCCTGGGTGATCCCCTGAGGAATAAGGTGTAACATTCCCATACTACCCCCATGACCTCCTGAAGACCCTAGTTAAGCAATTCCCATACTTCCCTGATGATCTCCTGAGGATCAAGGTGGAGAACTCTTATACTTCCCTGAGGATTGGGGCAGAGCACTCTCATACTTACCCGATGATCCTCCGAGTACCACAGTGGAACACTCCAATATTTCCCTGGTAATCCCCCAAGGAACTTCCCTGTCCATCCCCTGAGCACCCTAGTGGAGCACACCCATTCTTCCCCGATAATTCACTGAGGACCAGGTTCGAGTCCATCACATGCATCTCTGATGTTTGTCTGAGGAACAGGGTGGAACACTACTATACATGCCAGATGATCCCAGAAGGACCAGGGAGGAGCACTCCCATATTTCCCAAATGACCCCCCCGGGTATCACAGTAGAGCACTCCTATGCTTCCTTGATGATCACCTCACTTGGTCTCTCACCCAGTGGGGCTCCTCTGTGGCAGTAAAAACTACACAGGCAGTATGCCTACCTTGGACATCTAATAATGTTCACAGATATATATGTAAACGTTTGCACGTCTTTGCAGCACTTGAGATATTTGATACTTGGGTGCTTGTATAATGGATACGTTCTTATTTTTATTGTCCAGAAGCCTGATGTGTATAGAGAAAAAAGAACATGCTATGTGGCTAGGGGCACATTTAAAATATGTAAAATTTCCCAATCTCATGTTTGTGTTCGATTGGGAATTGGGCTAAGGACACAGCTTAATGTTGCTGGATAAAATTTACACATTTCTTCAATTCATTGCATGAATTGTACGTATTGTTCATAGATAGTGTCTATAAGCCAGTGACTGATCATACTGCTGCTTCTGGAACAATGCAAAGTATTTTGTTGTAATATATATCCTACATGTACTACTTCCGTAGGCTGCTGCTATTTCACTACTGGTGATATACTGTGAGCTACTATTGTGGGATTAAGGGCAAAGTCAGACAAACAATTTTACATACAACTGAATGGTAACCAGGGATATTCCTTAAGTATCACACAAGTGTTGGTTGTAGTGATCAGCTTCCTAAAATGCTACATGCAGCATTTTTGTCTCATGTGATAGACAGAGGACTCCCAAATCATTCCATCACTAAACTAATACAAAAACATTCAGTACTGCCTTTAAAATTGCCTGTCTGACATTACTGACTATATACACATTATGGTATAAGTAACCCTTTAATCTCTTTCTCATTGTATTTGACATCAAGCCTCACTGTATACAGTGTTCTTGAGCAAATAGTTTTTTGTGACTATGTTGCAGGATTTCTTACTTGGAGATCTTCCCAGTAACAGCACTTCCTGTTGCAGGCTAACGACGTTGACCCACTGCTGTGTTGTCAGCTTTTTGCCAGTGCTCCTTCAGTTGGCTGTTGGGCTGCCTATCAGGTCTTTCATAGAGGTAGAACACCCAACTGAAAGAGTGCTCATGGCAGGCTGACAACAGGAAGTGGTGTTGCTGTCAGGAAACCTTACAACACAGTCACTAAAAACAATTTACTTAAAGCTAAATTCTAAAAGTTCAGCCACCGTGAAAAGTGTACAGGCATACTATGAGTTAAGTTCAACGACGTGCTTGCCACCTCCTAGACTTTTCTCTTGTTATTTGCATCTGACAGGTTTATGGTGTGAAGGAGACACTTGGAACTCTGAGAGGAAAGAAGCACACACCTTAACTCTGCCTGCCCCTCCAATCTGCTTCCCATTCACAGAAGCCTTTGTATTTTGTGAATGAGTTCACAAAATACAAAGGCTTCTGTGATTGGACAGATGGAGGAGAGGGGCAGGCATAGCAGCTGCATCGACTCTGCTGCTGAAGGAGCAGACTAAAGCAGCTGAATTCCTGGAGTTGAGCTTTTACGAAAACTGTAAACAGTACATGACATAATGTGAAACATGCTGAAAAATAGGTATAGGGTTTACATATGCCCTAAAGTTGTCCTTTTAAAAACAGCTTGACCGTAAATAAATTTTTGTATGACTGTCAGATACATTTATGCATTTTAGTAGAATCTCATAAGCAATCATTGCAGGAGTGACAGTCACTCTTGCAATGGAAATCCGTGACAAAGTGACACAATTTCCTATTCTGGATCAGATTCAAGAATTTGTTCCTTTCTCTACAGAATTCATGATGTTAGCTGTCATACAAATGCTATCCCGGTGTCTATATTTTCCCATAAGTCCACTTTTAAAGGAAAACACACAAATAATTTTGTGCTTAGTAGAGAGTACTTAGAGAACCTTGCACATGTAATTCTATTTACCTGCGGAGCCTTGTTGTGCAGATCAATCACAATAGTGTTCCCCCAGCGATCTCTTTCTTGCCAATGCTGTGTCTATTAAATAATTTCTAAAAGATTCTCCATGGCAGTCCTAAAGGGGAGAAGCCTACTGGAGGAGTTCACAGCAGAGTTCCGGAGGCAAATAAACATTGCCCTCTCTTTTGAGTTTTAGGGGTTATCCGTTTCTACATTGGTGATGTCAAGAGGACAGTTTTTAGCTGGTTTCTATGCAGCAATGTAAAATGTATTTTTCGTATGCCTCAGGGTGAAATGGTATTTGATGACAATCGCTTGAAAGATATTTTGTTAATGTAGCATAATGAGGTACATGGGTCACTAACTCTACTGTGAAAAGGTATTTTATAGGATTTACAGCTGGCTATCTAATGGTGGTTACAGCAGTTAAGAAATGTTAAACTGGCAGGGGTCGTGAGTATATTTATACTGTTAATTTGTTCTGTTTTCTGGGAGGTTTTGATCGGAACTATATAAATTAGTATATTCATTCCCTAAGAAGTGTATATACTTCATTTCTATTTTAAGCATGACTTTGATTGTAAAATATGTTAAGTTAAAAGATGCCCTCAAAGTGGAACTAGCTCTTGCAGCCAACTGTAGAGAAGAATATATATATATATATATATATATATATATATATATATATATATATTCAACAATTGCAGTGCATGATACTTAGCAATTCACTTGAATGGTGCCTCAGTGGTGTCATTAGTTCATAGTTATAGTGAGTTGATGTGCACAGAATGGCTGATGCCACTGAATTTAGACAGCAGGTATACAATATTTCACAGTGAATGTACCCATCTGTAATTAACATTAGTTGTCCACACTATATAACTAATGTTTTGTTACTGTACAGGTTACAGACAGAAAGGGCTTCCTCCTCGCATCACAGCCATATCCACAGTGCTTAGTGTTCTTGTGTCTACAAATAGCTAGAATATTTATAGATGTGTTTGTGAATGTTACAAGAAGCTCATTTACATATCCGAAAAATATTTTTTTTATTTTCACTGAACCTTTAAAAAAGTAATTTTGTGCAGCGGTCATCTTGTTAAGAGATTATTATTGGTGCTAAGCTCTGTAGATGTTTCGCATGAAGCGTTTCATTGAGGTCCAGTTATACATCTATAGAGGTTATATGTCCTGCACCTGCCACATTTATTGGAGGCTGACATATTGTGGGTCGAACGCGTTCCGACTGTCAGGTCACTTGATGATATACTTGTTGCAAATAGTTGAAACCCATGAACAAAAATGTGAAATCTTGCAGCTTACCGGTCCTGTGTGAAAAATGCTGGTTGATCTTGCCAGTAGAGCAGTGTCATTGTAATTTCCTGTGCACTGAACTGATAATTGAGATATCAGCTTTCTCAGCTATCCTCTTTGAAATACAAATCTCCTCCTCCCTATGGTAAGAAGTTGAGGAGAGTGGGAGGCATTTGTAGTACAAATCAGAAGTGCAGGCTAGGGTGACAACTCTAGGACAGGAAGTGTGTTACTGGCAGGAGCACAGGTGAAAATAAAGCCTTAAAAAAGGAGCCACTATATCCAAGGACAATCTGCAATATATACCGTAATTTTTGTTTCTGGGTTTAGATACGCTCTAGGTTTCATTAGGTTAGCCCACAAAATGGTTTCATACACATTCTCATTACTGATTGGTGGATGGCTCCAGGAGATATTTGCTAAAACAGCACCCATATATTGAAAATGTGCATGGACTTCAGATCTCATTGTTGGCTTTTTCTATTTGAAAACCGTTCATATATTCACCTGGCAGCATATTCAGTACACTAAGACCGAGTACTGTCACAGTGGGCACTATGGCCTATTAGCAACACAGGCCAACAGGGCATAATTGCCACAGTTATGGTAATTTGACCACAAAGGATAATAAGGTGGATGCTCGATGACACCTTCTTGCAGGAACTAGGCCAGCAGAGCATTCTTCAAGACAGGGTGCTAGTGGATGGCAAGCTGTTTAAGGTGCTATGCTTAAATATTTAAATTGGGAAAGATATAACCAAGAGTTTATATAACAACGTGCATTGAGTAGTGCTTGCAGAGTAGCCTGTAGCAGCCAATGAGCTTGCAGCAGTCTAAATTCTAACTGGATGCCATGGCATATAGTACTCCACTGGTTTGGTATTGGTGTCTATCCACAGAAGAATGAAGACATAAGTGTAAGAAAGACTTTACCAAGAATAAGTCCACATTCTTTTTTACATTTTCCCATTTGATTATAGAATATTTCTAGTATACAACATTGTAGACCTGAGTATCAGTGGGAATAGTAATTTTAAATCACCAATGCAAGTGAAAAACTGAAAGTTGAGAAAACATTGCCTTTGTTTAGCTAATATATAACTAAACCACATGTGCTGCTTTTATTAAAGTGATAATGCATATCATATAAATACCATTCAGGTATAGACATTCAAGGAGTGCCAGGGCATAATAACTGCATAACGGGTTCAGCGCAAATCTTGGCTTTAAAGGAACATTCCCTAATATTGTTTTACATAACAAAGGACAGAAAAAAGTCTGTCACCGAAAGATGCTTTGTTTGACTAATACATGATTTTTTCAGATACATATGACATATCAAAAGGACTATGGCTGTAAATGCAGCCGTGGATTTTTCTGGTCAATAAGCCTGCAGTTCTTGTGAAGCTTCAGAGATTTCCACCTAATGAGTGACTTCACATCACTTTAATATTACCACAACATTAACTATTCTGCTATCATACAGAAGTGTTGAAAGTCCAGTAGCAGGCCTGTCCTTACCAATAGTCCATATTTGGTAATTATGCAAATCCCATGCCTGAGGGACTACTGTGGCAGGAGAACAATCAATGTATTAGTCGTTGACAAAAACTTGTATTCATTGAAACAATACAAAAAGGGCTTTTTGTCAATGATGGTGATGCTGAGCAAGTGACACCCTGTGGTCACTATGCAGAAGGTAAGCTTCTTGACACAGGACCCAGAAGATCACTATTATCACTGTAATAGCGCTGATTGCTACAGTGATTGTCACCTTCTACAGCGGTCCCTCAGGTATGAGATATGCCCACACCCTGGTTCACGCAAACCATGTATGTATGCAATAACGGTCATACCTAGCCTTTAACTTTAGTTGCATCAAACTACCACAGGGACAGATTCCAGCTTTGTCAAAACATGTTTAGCCATCATAAAGTTCTCTGGCATGCAATGGGCTCCATCCTATAGTGCTGGGCAATTGCACTCCAGATCCCTTAAGGGAAACCTGCACTGAAAGAAAATGTAGGCTGTCGCTGCTGACCATACCTTCCAAAAAGGCTTATTGCCTTGCTGCTATGTTGATCAGGGGGCTTTAATACTTAAAAAAAATAAGCTGGAACAAGTATACTGATCATAAGTTTGACGTCACTCAGCAATGGCAGTCCACATATTTCTCTCAGTACAGGTTTTATTTAACACAAGGCATGCCAAAGTTATACAAAGACACATCACCTCTGAGTTGAGTTCTTTTCATTCTAGGTTCAATGGAGATTAGAGATGGTACTTATTTACAGGTGGTTCAAATGGAGCTTTTAATGGATGGCCCCCACTATCCACTCAGGTTTAAGTGGGCCCACCATGCAGTACCACGTGAGCTCTTTTCAACTTGCGCAACTTGAGTATAGATGATCTAGGACCAGAGACATAAGCATAGTCTCTGTGTACATGAAGCCAAACAACATTCTTCCTGGCAAGGATGAAAGCTAGAATGTAGGTTATAGGTATCCTAAAATACCACACTCTGTCCCCAACTAAGAGCTTAGCATTCTAGAGACTGCACTGCATGGTATGGCGTACTGGGCCAAAATATCCTTCAAATTAAGTAGATAGAACCATTCCATCTAAAATGTAGCTAATGTAGCTACCCTAGAACTTGTGATAAAGAATGTATTTATTACATAGACCAAAGAATAAAATATATTGCAGAAGAAAAAGCGTAGTTTGAATATTAAAGAGTTACAGCATGTAAAGACACATGATCATAATATATATGAAGATCTTACGTGTTTGTGTATGGATGGAATGTAGACTGACCGGGAGAAACTCTGGTCTGCAGGTGCATGAAGTAATTTCTTTAATACATATATTTAAATGGAGATTCTAATTATAGGGGAAAAGATATACAGAGGGATCCATCTTAATTATGATCACTGAAATCAGTTACATTCTCCATCAAATATGTTGCTATAAACTGAAATTCGTAAACAAATTTACCATTAAACTTCCAATTCAAGATTACAAATGACTAGTTGTACTGCAGGAAATATATAAGCACTGTTGGAAAGATGTGAACAACCAATCATATGTAATTTTTCTGGTGCTGGTGAGAAAAAATAAACAAGCATTTGATTTGTTGCTTGGGAATAAAGAACACTGCACACACTCTGTACATCACTTGTTTACTGAATAAGTAATGAGTACTATCATCTTTTAGATCAATGAAGTTCTACCTGTATTACTAGGGGCAGGACAGAATGCTTCTTTACAACAAATAACCACATTTTCCATTCTGTATCCTACACCTGCATCCTATATCTTTCTGACTGCACCCTGGCTAGTACTACTCTCCTTTACGTCTTCAGAACAAACTTGTACACACATAATCTTAGAAGATTTTGAAACACTCCCATAAGGCTGAATTCTTGATGTTCAACTCACAGTGCTAATCCATACCAGACTGGTGCATCTTAGTGTGTATGTATTACAATAATGGCAGGACCTTCATGCTGCCGTCAACCTACCCTTCACATTACCTATTAAAATCAATTTTGTATTTAAAATTATATGGGCTACTGTCATTTTTGTTCTCTTTTTATGTAACTCCTAAATGTAATGTCAACTGTAAAGGTTAAGCAGTTAAAGTGACGCTACACAATATCCTTATTCTCCAAAAATAATCCATACACATCCACTACTTTATGAACCATTAATCTACTTTTCATGAAATTGTTTCCTACTGTGTTTTTTTGCCTCCTTGTAACGTCCTCTGTGAGATTCCAAACCTCCCCTGTTCTCCCTCACTTCTGTTTGTTTGAAATAAGTTGTGGTCAAGAGCACTGCTCTGTGTACACTACAAATCCCATAGTTCCTAGTCCATCTTGGCGGCAAACAAGACAGGATGGTCACATTCCTACATACATTGGGATCAAGAAGAACAAACATAGCCCCCCTTCAACAGGAATTCGGATCACAGCAAAAATAAATAAAATGGAATTTGTAGACTTTGAGGCTGAGAGAATCAGGCTGGGTTCACACCATCGCCGCATCCGTCTCACAGCAGGGGTCCCGTACGTCCTGGTTCACCGTTTAAGGTCCGATTTCAGCCCAAATTTTGGGCTGAATTGGGACCTGAAATGAGCCAAAAGACGCAATGCTGATGAGATATGTGAACCGGCTCCATAGAGCCAATTGGATGTGAGGAACCCAGCCTGAAAGGTACTTCTTTGCGTTAGGAATACATACTTGAATTTTATTTTTTTTTAAACTAAAGTTTTGTGTCACATTCAGTGAACCATGGGTATGGGGAGCAGGTGGCTGTTGCATTCTGCTAAGTGCATATTTTGGATTATTTTGGATAAAACAGTTAAACCAAGTGAACACAGGGTGGCAGTTGCTGATGCTGCCTATACCAGTGTGTGGTCACCTAGAGGGTGAATTGGTTGGACTTTCTCGGTACTGATAACATTGACACATATAGTATCATAAAAATTATTTATTACATATAAAATTATACAATCTAAAAAACACAAGCCAACACCACCCAAAAACAACAGGTTACTACTGACGGGTGACCCCGTGGAGTTTAAGTTGCGGTGGAGTGTGGCAAAAATCCTCTACCGGTTTTGCGGGCTCAGCCACTTCAGGAGGGAAAAATCTGTGTAGCAGATAATACAATGAACTAACACATGATAAACAGCATGCATACAAAAATACATAGAGTATACAAACATTAATTAAATGCAATCATTGTCTGTAATAAGAAGACCTGCTAACCCAGTTAGGGCCGTAGACCAGCGAAGGCTCATGAGTAACCCCCTGCGGCGAACGAGGGGGAATATGGGTGCCACTCTCCAATAAGGTAATATGATTATTATATGGTTAATGATGATAGCACAGGAAAGCTGGAACACCACATGAGTGAAGTGAGGCAGGGGGGGGGAAAGAGGGGAGGAACCAGGGAGGAAAGGAGGGAAAAAGGGGGAGGGCATAGGAAGGAGGGGAGAGGGACAAGGGGGGGAAGGAGGGGAAAGGGAAGGAAGGAGGGGGGGAAAAGGGGTGGGGGGAAGAAAAGGGGGGGGAGGAGGAAGGGGATGTTGGGGAAGGTAAGTGATCGTGAGTGTTGAAAATTACCATCCACCATAGGGAATAGAAGGGCTATATGGGGCTTACCAATTCATATGAGAGGCTGGATCTGATAGGGCAGCAAGATTGCCGGGACAGAGGACATTGAGTCTCAGGCAGGATGACTGGTAGCTAAGATCACACCGTAATTTGCGCGATTAGACAGCACAGCATGAGTCAAATCAAATACTTGAGACTGGGGCAGTGGCGGTGCGTCCACTAAGGGTGCACGGGCACCGCCCCCTCTCCAGCCACCCCCCTCTGTGTAGAATGGATAGATTCATGAATTGTGAGCAGGGAGAGGGTGGTCACAGAGGCTGCATATGATGGGCACAGGTTGCATGATGGGCATAGGCTGCATATGATGGGCCCAGTGGCTGCATTTGATGGGGCACAGTGGCTGCATTTTATGGGGCACAGTGGCTGCAATAGATGACACCGTGAGGTTGCAATTGATTTTTTTTCTTTTTTCAGTTTGTTTGCGCCCCCCCAAAAAATTTTAAGCATCAGCCGCCACTGGACTGGGGTGGAGGTTCATCTTCCAGCAGGGCAACGACCCTAAACATACAGCCAGAGCTACAATTGAATGGTTTAGAGCAAATCATATTCATGTGTTAGAATGTCCCAGTGAAAGTCCAGACCTAAATCCAATTGAGAATCTGTGGAAAGACTTGAAAATTGCTACTCACAGACGCTCTCAATCCAATCTGACAGTACTTGAGCTATTTTGCAAATAAGAATGGGCAAAAATTTCACTCTCTAGATATGCCAGGCTGGTAGAGACATACCCAAAAAGACTTGCAGCTGTTATTGCAGCGAAAGGTGGTTCTACAAAGTATTGACTCGGGGGAGCTCAATACATACGCCACACTTTTCAGATTTAAAAAAAAAAAATATTTGAAAACCATTTATCATTTTCCTTCCACTTCACAATTATGCGCCACTTTGTGTTGGTCTATCACATAAAATCCCAATAAAATATTTACCTTTTTGGCTGTAACATGACAAAATGTGGAAAATTTCAAGGGGTGTGAATACTTTTTCAAGGCACTCTATATGCATATTGCAAATGTAATTATAGATTCTTACCAACTTTTGTTCTATAGCTATTGGGACAAGCCACTACAACAACATCATCAATCTGAGTGCAAAATGGGAGGGCCTGTCTGCTATGATACTATCTGTCCGAGGATATAATAAGAGAAACTTTGCTTTCCTAGCATGTCACCAAAGATGAAATGGCAGTAGACCTTAAGGATAGCGTTGGGAATGCCTAAAAATCATTTTGTGTGCAGACTTCTGTTAAAAGCTGTAAACCAATCACATGAACAGGGAAGGAGAGTTCTAGGGTTTTTTATGCACAAACAATGCTGTTCTAAGGAAGGAAAATGTGCATCGTTGGTATTTGGGAGTTTTTAGAAATTCTGTAGATTGAAATGAAACAGTAAATTTTATCATTACAAAATGTATTTTGTACCGATATTATTTTTAAAAACAACGGTAATGCCTGCCGGCTGTGTGAATTCTCCGCTCACCCCCCTGATGCTGTGAGCAGTTACAGAGCAGTGGGAGAAGCGGGCTGTGTCCTCTCACCCATCGCTTCCCTCCTGGCAGAATCAGAGCGGCTGTGTGAAATCCCCTTTTCATTCTCGTCTCCCTCCCTCCTGGCATCAGAGGACCTGAGCCAATCAGCAGCAAGATGACATTAAGGATACTGGGATCTGTAGTCCTTAAAGGAACACAGTGCAATCCAAGGGAGTAGAGATGAATAGACTGTGGACTACAAGGGGCATAAGGTTTTGCACCACAAAGGAGAGGCAGAACTTTTCTCAGGCAATTCTGGTGAGATCTGGGTCTTTTGCAGGAAAAAAATAGGCTGTACAGGTATTTTGTAGCCACCTCCAGGGGTACCCTTTGTGAGAAACGTGTACACCAAACCCCCTAAAGGGTTGTATGTGCAGAGCACACTTAAATTGGTTGTTAAGTCACTAAAAGATTACTACCAGCCCCTCTGTTTCACCAAGCGATACAACATAGTGTAAATGTTTTTGTAAAATGATGCCTCTAAATAATGCAGATCGTTTCTGGCCGGTCACGTGACTTCTGGCCACTCTCCTTCCCTGATATAAGGACTACAGCAGGAGGGGCCAAGATCCCCCTCTGACGTTAGCCAGGAAGTCATGTGACCACTGTGCTGTACGCTCAGCCCCTCCCGCTGTAGCCCATAGAGCAGGGAAGGAGAGCGGTGGAGGTCACGTGACCGGCCCGATCTGCAAAAAGGTATTTAGAGACAACAGAGGGACTGGCAGTAATCTTTCTTTAACTTTACTACCAGCTACTAATAGTGGCAAGAGGAGAGGGGAGGGGTGGGTTTGGAGATAAAGGAAAGAGAAAGGTGCCTCTAAGTGCAGTGGTTAGAAGATTTATTACAAGCAAAATGGGATTAAAAACACTTACAAGATAGTAAGAGGCATATAATGATTTGTCCTCATGCGGATTGCTGTAATCCTCGTCTGTCTGGGGGATAGACAGAGCCGTCCTGCAGCTGTCAGAGTCCTTGGTGACGTTGATTGGCCAGAAGGTGAAGATGCGATGAGGCGACCCGGGTTCTGGAACGCACGTGGCCGATGTGACATGAGGTGAAGGTGGTGGGCGGTAACGCATTTCGGAGCATGCACAGCTCCTTCCTCAGACTCTGACAGCTGCAGGATGGCTCTCTCTCTCCCCCAGACAGACGAGGATTACAGCGATCTGCATGAGGACAAATCATTATATGCCTATTACCTCTTACTATCTTGTAAGTGTTTTTAATCCCATTATGCCTGTAATACATCTTTTAACCACTGCACTCAGAGGCGCTTTTCTCTTTCCTTTATAACCCTCCAGAGCTGCTTCTTCTTTACAAAGTGCTGCCTTCAGTGCCACCTCTCCACTGCTACTAAGTACCGGATACCCAGCGTCACCAGAGCATATTCATCTCTCCCTCCTTTCTGCATTACCACTGAAGCGGGTTTGGAGATAACTCACACACAAGAGCTGACAGGCAGGGGAGAAAGGAGAGCAGCGGGATGGTGGAGGCACATAAACTGACCACACGGTATCATGGATCAGAAGCCATAAAAAAACGTGGTCAGTTTACATAGGGGGACACAGGAACAGGCAGGATCAACCAGGTATTTTACAGCTTAGAAAGAGACAGGTTAGACAGCACAAGTACTGTACTGTTTAACCTGCTATAAGGGTTACAACCTCTTTAATTATTTTATTTTTTATAGATACTGCCGTTACATGTTTCACCAATTAAAATTTGGTTAGTCTTGTCACAATATAGTTCAGCATTCAACCTATAACCAGGTGTGTCAGTGCGGTCCGAGCAGCTTAAAGAATTATGGCAGACCAGAGAACTCATCATCTCCTGCGGCTCCTACGGGTTTAAGCGCTGCACTCCCATCACCATTGTTTGACATGACTGAAACTGTTCGTAGATGAGAAGTTTGAAAGAATTGATATTCAAATGAATGTTTAGACAGGGAGAAACTAAATTTTGGTTTACTAAACAGGTGCAAGGTTACAAGCAATAATGCAAAACAGATTCTTGATGGCAAAACACATGCATACACTGCAGAGTCTAAAAATGAAAGCTGCACAAACATAAACTCTTCACAGTAATATCCCTTTGACTCAATCAGGGTAATATGTAACTGCATAGCATAGTCTCTATGAGACTCTATAGAACAGAGACTCAAACTGAGAATAACTACTTCAGCAAACCTACTTGAGATTATCGTCATAAACAACATCGCTTACAATGAAGTCCAGGGAAGCTCTGGTAATACTGGTGAACAGCTGGAGGGATCCAATGTCCAAGGACAAAGGGCCCACCCACTGGAACTGGAGTACTCAAACAACAATCTGGAAGGGGCTCCCCACAGTAGTTGGGTCTTCTGGAGAAGTTGTGTGCTATTATGCTCCAGTGCGGCTGCCTGAATGCCGGTTCTGACAGCGGAGGGCTTCTCATCTGGCAGCAGATAACTTGCCCAGCTACCTTTGAACCAGGACAGTTGTGGCAAATGGAGTTAAAGAGACCTGATTATGCATCACAGTATTGTGAGTAAATGAACACTCCTAATACAAACATAAGTGTTTTGTTTTAGATCTGATATGTGTTCAAAAAGTTCAGACCTAATTCTGTAGATTTAATATGGCCCAATATTTTGTCCACACATGGCAAAGTAACAGGGTCAATTTATACCCTTTGCTTCTAAACAGCTCCATCCAGCCACCAGGAGCAAAGGGAAATATACAGATTAGTTTCCCTTGTATCAGTACTGGTGTCTGGTGATTGGCCCAATACTGTCATGTCAGAGCAGAAAATTAGTCTTCAGCTCCATATAAGCTCTGACACATCAGTCTGGAGTTTACAAAATAATATCTTTCCTCACTTTCAACAGAAAAGGTATGTGCTGCAGGGTAAGTGGAAATGATAAGTAACCCTCTGACTTTGCTCCAAAAAAACAAAGTAAAGGGTCACTTTCTAATAGCCCATAGACTTAAAGTGGATGTAAACCCAATTCATGAAATTTGAGCTGGGCACATATATCTGCAGTATTTTGTTATCTCTCTACAAAGAGCTATGTCCCGTAGCTCTCTCCTGAACCGTTCCTCTGTTATCAGCCTGATAACTCCTGACAAATTCTCTGACACATCCATAGGTTATAGGCTACTACCGTCATGTGACTAGACACTGGCAAAGCTTTTGGACCTTGGGTGCACCATTATATCCCTACCTCGGCAATAAAGAGTAACACAGGAACAGAGCGGAGGATGTCCTGTATTGTACTCAAAAATATGGAATTTACAGGCAAGTCAAAAAAAGGCCACAGGCTGGATATACATAGAACAATAAAAGAATGGCACATAAGGGCAACAAGTCCACGCAGTGTGTCTATGTAAACAGTCAATAGAAAGTCCAATAGGGGGTAACTGGAACACAATTGTGAAAAAATTGCATAGAGAGCTTGGACTTTTTAGGTACAACAAGACATAATATAGAAAAAGAATAATTTTATTATAGAAAAACAAGGGAAACATACGCTAATAGACCAGCCAATGGTTAAAATATTGCAACTGTAACATAAAATCATGCACTACATGGAATACAGAAAAACGTATTTCATGATACAGTAGATCCCAGAGTGCGGTTATGATGTAGCGTTGCGATGTAAACTTGATCTTGCTTTACATGTTACGCGCCAAGCATTTAGGTAACTATTAAGCGTGAAAAAGAAAAAGCATAAATATATATATATACACAACTTACACATATAATGTACACAACATATATATAACATTCTATTTCTCTCATCCCAAAAGTGGTCAGATAGGAGGTACTCAAGCAAGCGGAAAAGGCAAACCAAACCAACCCAAACCAAGGCGTACATAACATAGTCCTCATATTGTAGCAACATATATAGATCAAAAAAGGCAGGAGCTGGATTTGCTTATTGGACAAATGTATAATGCCGCGTACACACGACCGTTTTTCCAGTCGAGAAAAATTTAATTTTTTCCTTTGGACGAGAAAAACGATCGTCTGTGGGCTTTTTGTCGTTTTTCTCGACGGGAAAAACGGCATTAATCACAACGAGAAAAATTAGAACATGCTCTAATTTTTCTCGTCGTGATTCCTGTCGTTTTTTTCCGCGGCAGTTTTCCCATAGGGAAACACTGCCGGGAGCCCACACACGGTCGTTTTTTTCGACCAAAAAAAAAATGTCATTTAAAATGGCCGTGTGTGGGGGGAACAAGCTGTTCCTCGTTTTTCACGTCGATTTTCTCGACGGTGTTTTCACCGTCCAAAAAATTGATCGTGTGTACGCGGCATAAGAGTGATCCCTTACTTGAGACAATCAAATAATACCCAATGTCTTAGCTGCGGATAGAGTGTATACACAATTGTACATATATAATAATCAAAAACATTTATATCTAAAATACACTTACTGTATAGTAAGAAGATATAAAATGCAGCTAAAAACAAAAAGGCAGGGCGGCTGCTGAAGAGTCGGGTAGTCTCGTCAGAGAATATAATTGATATACAGTGAATCTATGAAAGATTATAACAAAAGCAAACAAAAATATTGTAAAATGACTGTTGGGAATCATTAAAACAGTGTGTATAAGCCCAGCAGATAGAACTTACCTAGCTCCAAAATATTTAACAGATATGAGGGGGACGTTTTTTTGAAAAGCCAAAGTAGATATGGTAAGTAGCAAAGAAAATCTCTTCCACAATCTTCGCATTGTAGTGGTCACAGCCGATAGATAAGGGCACCATAAATGGCCAAACAACAGAACCCCCAAACAAACAAGCGGAGCACTAGGTTATCTAAGAAGAAAAAAGAGGAGAGAGGGAAGTTGTCACAGGGGCAAATGTAGTAGCCACAAAGACAATAGCAGTCATCCACATGCTGCAGTACAATATAACTGACACGAGAGCTCCTCAAAAAATATCCAGCCACTGCTGCACAGGCACACCAGGGAGATGTTAGCAAATAGGACGCTGAAAGCAGGGTCCATTTGTATGCACGTCCCACCCGTGGTAAACCAATCGGCATACAAATGGATGCTGCTTTTGCTTTATGTAAAAAAATTAGACAAAGCTAAATAATTTCAGAACTTTTTTCACCTTTAATGTGACCTGTAAACTGTACAACTCAATTGAAAAACAAACTGAAATCTTTTAGGGGGGGGGGGGAAGTATAAATAAAATAACGTGGTTACATAAGTGTGCACACCCTCTTATAATTGGAGATGTTGCGGTGTTCAGAATTAAGCAATCACATTCAAACTTATGTTAAATAGGAGTCAGTACACGCTTTCCATCATTTAGTGTCTCTGATTAACCCCAAATAACGTTCAGCTGTCCTAGTAGGTCCTTCCTGACATTTTCTTAGTCACATCCTAAAAGCCATGGTCGGCAGAGAGCTTCCAAAGCATCAGAGGGATCTCATTGTTAAAAGGTATCAGTCGGGAGAAGGGTAAAAAAGTATTTCCAAGGCATTAGATATACCATGGAACACAGTGAAGACAGTCATCATCAAGTGGAGAAAAAATGGCACAACAGTGACATTACCAAGAACTGGATGTCCCTCCACAACTGATGAAAAGACTAGAAGAAAACTGGAGAGGGAGGCAGCCAAGAGGCCTAGAGCAACATTAAAGGAGCTGCAGGAATATCTGGTAAGTACTGGCTGTGTGGTACATGTGACAACAATCTCCCGTATTGTTCATGTCTGGACTATAGGGTAGAGTGGCAAGACGGAAGCATTTTCTTACGAAGAAAAACAAACATTCAAGCCCGGCTAAATTTTGCAAAAACACATCTGAAGTCTCCCAAAAGCATGTGGAAAAATGTGTTATGGTCAGATGAAACCAAGGTTGAACTTTTTGGCCATAATTCCAAAAGATTTTTTTGGTGCAAAAACAACACTGCACATCACCAAAAGAACACCATACCCACCGTGAAGCATGGTGGTGGCAGCATCATGCTTTGGGGCTGTTTTTCTTCAGCTGGAATAGGGGCCTTAGTCAAGGTAGAGGAAATTATGAATAGTTCCAAATACCAATATTGGCACAAAACCTTTAGGCTTCTGCTAGAAAGCTGAACATGAAGAGGAGCTTCCTCTTTTAGCATGACAATGACCGAAAGCATACATCCAAATCAACAAATGAATGGCTTCACCAGAAGAAGATTAAAGTTTTGGAATGGCCGAGCCAGAGCCAAGACCTGAATCCGATTGGAAATCTGTGGGGTGATCTGAAGAGGGCTGTGCACAGGAGATGCCCTCGGAATCTGACAGATTTGGAGTGTTTTTGCAAAGAAGAGTTGGCCAAAATTGGCAAGTCAAGATGTGCCATGCTGATAGACACATACCTAAAAAGACTGAGTGATGTCAAAAGGTGCTTCAACAAAGTATTAGTGCACACTTATGCAACCATGATATTTTATTTTTTTATTTTTACTTCCCTCCACCTAAAAGATTTTAGTTGTTCAACTGAGTTGTACAGTTTATAGGTCACATTAAAAGGTGGAAGAAGTTCTGAAATTTTTTATTTATCAAATTATTTTTACATCACAGAAACCTGATATTTTAACAGGGGTGTGTAAACTTTTTATATCCACTGTAAATATGTCTGACGTCTAATAAATGAAAAAAAAAAATCTTTCTAATTTTTAGGGTTCTCGCAGAATGAGGGTAGAACAATTTTTTGTGACCTATGGAACTGAGAGGCCACCTTTGGAAGGTACAGGGGGTCCTGTGTTAGAATTCAGAAACACATGGTCTGTTAACCTACTCAGCCAAGCACCTGCGTTTTCTTACAATGCAAGCGCCGGGATCATGGCTGCTGCATTTGCATCCCAGGCTCTGCGCAGCAGTCTCTGAGCTGCGGTCCATCTGGTCCCTGATATTATCCGAATCCTCAAAGGACAGATCTGACTTTTTTGACATTTGAAACAAGGCAGTATCAAGTTTGGGGTTTTTTGAAGAACTTCTCTTCCTCCCCCCCAAACGGATATCTCAGTTTCCAGATCTTTAGCTTTAACACCTTCCTTCACAGTTCCTTCCATTCCCTCAGAATAAACTCTCGGAAGGTCTGGTGGACCAGTAAGACTTTTGACTGTGGTCTAACGAGCCCCATATGCATTCTATCTTGGGCCAAGACCTGTGCCAGAGGTTCTGGAATGTCTTCAGAAGCATAAATTGCCCATAGAAGACCCTCCATGTGTTCTACAGCAGAGATGCCTGCCTGGTCTAGACCCTTCACTGTCCTGGCTGGCTAGGTCCAAATCCTCTCCATCCTCTAGGGAGCTTTGGCCTGAACCTCAAGCCTCCCCCAAATCCTCATCAGAATTTTGAGAAAAGGGAGGTCTCAGGGGACCCCACAAGCTTTGCGCAGACATCTCCGCCTGGGAAGACAAACCTTCCTTAGAGGAAAGGGTGTCTGCATCCTGTTTAGACACCAACGCTGTTCTAAAGGCTTTGGGCTTGGGTGGCTCCACTTGGCTCTTCCCCACTGCCTGCCAGCTGAGTCAGACGCACTGCACGTGGTCTCCTCATGGGCTGCAGCTGCCGCTGGTTTGTCCTCTGTCTCCATCCCCAGGGAGTCGTCAGGTACCTGGCACTGAGAACCCTGGACTCTCCATCTTCCGCCGTGTTGAGGGCTTCATGGCCTCTTATAGGCTGCCACATGGCCCCTATGTTGCCGGAAAGTGTCAGCCACCAGAAGAGACATCTGCCCCGCACAAGAATGAGGCCTGGCTCGTGCCACTTCAGCGCATCTTTCATGATGCGCCTGGCCCCGAGACTAAGGTTTCGCTGCACTAGGGAAACACAATTAAAAACTGAGGTGCAAGGGGAAGAGCAGGGTTTTTTAACCTGTTGTGGATTGTGTTTCCAGTCAGGTGGGACCAGTCATCTCTCAGGTATGCCATCCTGGGAGATGACTGGAGAAAAAGGATCTCCAGGTACAGTAGTAGGATTTTCTTAAACTGTCTTTTCTAGAGTTAAGTAGCGTGGAAATTACAGATTCAACAGCCATTCCATTAAAGCTAGTGACAGATAAGCAGGATCAGGGCGATAACTGGAGGGGAGCAGGAGTATACGTTCGACGCAATGAGAGGGCTGCCAGGATGCTGGGGCCGTACAC
This sequence comes from Rana muscosa, assembly GCA_029206835.1. Taxonomy (NCBI): domain Eukaryota; kingdom Metazoa; phylum Chordata; class Amphibia; order Anura; family Ranidae; genus Rana; species Rana muscosa. The sequence goes on from CM055117.1 coordinate 912,781,092, forward strand.
TGCCCCTTCACTATCAGCAGACGGTGACAGAAATTATAGCGGTGCCGGTAATCATATCAGTGTCGGCATAGTCCCTGCTGCGTGTCTCCCCTGCCTCTGAGGTTTCATGTGGTGGAAAGCACTAGGACCTGGGTAATCGTAGTAGGTGATGGGAAGACGCACCCAAGTTGGCCAGTGACTGCATGTCATTGGCCAGCTCTGCCCCAGCGCTGCTGTGTCTTCTCTGCAGGGAAATGCGGGCAGTGTGAGGCGCCTGTACCAGGGAGAGACCAAGCAGATCCAGGGTCAGGAGGAGGAGGCACGTACATGTCGGGAAGAGCCAAAGACAGACATTGGAAATGCAGGTGAGAGAAAACTGACACCGTAACTATTAGTTAGGCGTTGCTAGTTCATTTATTTAAAAAAAAAAAAAGATAGAGGGGGTGATCTTTGTCTCTTTCATTTTGTTTAGGTAGATCTCCACCTCTCAAAGGTTTGCCTACCCCTGGAATAGATGCAGCCAGCAGAAGGCGTGGGGGGGGGTTAACTGTGATATAACACAACTACAAAAAAAAAATATGTGATTAGAGCCCCCACAAATCCCCTCCTCCAACATTGTATTCATAAATACATGGAATCGAAAGAATGAGGCCGATGCAACCTTGGAAATATAGCATATACACATAAATAATAAAGTGTATATGCTATATTTCATTGGTCACAGCAGCCTCATTCTTTAAATTCCATGTATTATGAATACAATGTTGGGTGTGTTGCATATTAGTCTTTACCAGGAGCTCCACCGGTCGGTGGGGGGGGGGGGGAGGGCAAACTGAGGCTTTCCCCCTGGGTGAAAGAATGTCTAGCTTTGCCACTGAGCAAGATAATACAGGGGGCCTTGAGACAGCAGGTCTGGCCTGTGGGGAGAACCCAGACATCTCCTTTGCGTATGTACAGTGCCTTGCGAAAGTATTCGGCCCCCTTGAACTTTTCATCCTTTTGCCACATTTCAGGCTTCAAACAAAGATATAAAATTTTAATTTTTTGTGAAGAATCACCAACAAGTGGGACACAATTGTGAAGTGGAACGAAATCTATTGGATATTTTAAACTTTTTTAGCAAATAAAAAACTGAAAAGTGGTGCGTGCAAAATTATTCGGCCCCTTTACTTTCAGTGCAGCAAACTCACTCCAGAAGTTCAACGAGGATCTCTTAATGATCCAATGTTGTCCTAAATGACTGATGGTGATAAATAGAATCCACCTGTGTGTAATCAAGTCTCTGTATAAATGCACCTGCTCTGTGATAGTCTCAGGGTTCTGTTGAAAGCGCAGAGAGCATCATGAAGACCAAGGAACACACCAGGCAGGTCCGTAATACTGTTGTGGAGAAGTTTAAAGCCGGATTTGGATACAAAAAGATTTCCCAAGCTTTAAACATCCCAAGGAGCACTGTGCAAGCGATCATTTTGAAATGGAAGGAGTATCAGACCACTGCAAATCTACCAAGACCTGGCTGTCCCTCTAAACTTTCAGCTCAGACAAGGAGAAGACTGATCAGAGATGCAGCCAAGAGGCCCATGATCACTCTGGATGAACTGCAGAGAACTACAGCTGGAGGTGGGAGAGTCTGTCCACAGGACAACAAGCAGTCGTACACTGCACAAATCTGGCCTTTATGGAAGAGTGGCAAGAAGAAAGCCATTTCTCAAAGATATCCATAAAAAGTCTCATCTAAAGTTTGCCACAAGCCACCTGGGAGACACACCAAACATGTGGAAGAAGGTGCTCTGGTCCGATGAAACCAAAATCGAACTTTTTGGCCACAATGCAAAACGGTATGTTTGGCGTAAAAGCAACACAGCTCATCAACCTCAACACACCATCCCCACTGTCAAACATGGTGGTGGCAGCATCATGGTTTGGGCCTGCTTTTCTTCAGCAGGGACAGGGAAGATGGTTAAAATTGAGGGGAAGATGGATGCAGCCAAATACAGGACCATTCTGGATGAAAACCTGTTGGAGTCTGCAAAAGACCTGAGACTGGGACGGAGATTTATCTTCCAACAAGACAATGATCCCAAACATACAGCAAAATCTACAAAGGAATGGTTCACAAATAAACGTATCCAGGTGTTAGAATGGCCAAGTCAAAGTCCAGACCTGAATCCAATCGAGAATCTGTGGAAAGAGCTGAAAACTGCTGTTCACAAACGCTCTCCATCCAACCTCACTGAGCTCGAGCTGTTTTGCAAGGAAGAATGGGCAAGAATTTCAGTCTCTCGATGTGCAAAACTGATAGAGACATACCCCAAGCGACTTGCAGCTGTAATCGCAGCAAAAGGTGGCTCTACAAAGTATTAACGCAAGGGGGCCTGAATAATTTTGCACGCCCCACTTTTAATTTTTTTCTTAGTTAAAAAAGTTTCAAAAATCCAACAGATTTCGTTCCACTTCACAATTGTGTCCCACTTGTTGGTGATTCTTCACAAAAAATTTAAATTTTATATCTTTATGTTTGAAGCCTGAAATGTGGCAAAAGGATGAAAAGTTCAAGGGGGCCGAATACTTTCGCAAGGCACTGTATGTGTTCCAGGTTTTTCTGGGCCAGTTCGGTGCAGTGAGAATCACCAATTTCTTATCTTCCTCTATTTTGCGTGCATGGAATTGCCAGAGCGTTGGATGCTGGTGCTAGAGTATTATTTATTTTACTTGGTTTTATTTTTACACTGTTTTTAAAAAGGAATAAAAGTGACCTAAAAATGTTTTTCTATTACAAGGAATGTAAACATCCCTTGTAATAGAAAAAAGCATGACAAGTCCTCTTAAATATGAGATCTGGGGTCAAAAAGACCTCAGATCTCATATTTACACAAAAAATAAATGGCCCTTTAAGAGCTTTGAGCGGAAGTGACAGTTTGACGTCGCTTCTGCCATACTATGGTATGGCAACTGGTGGGGGCCATCTTGCCCTCACTCGTATCCATACCCAGGAAGGAGGACCCGATTACCGCTACCGACGGCTCCGGCAAGCGGCGAAGGGCAGCCCCTTTCCCGCCGCAGATAACAGTGATCTTGCGGTGAATCCGCCGTAGACCACCATTATCGTAAACCGGACCGCCGCCTGAAGAGATGGCTCCCTTTGGGACAATGCTTCTTCAGTATTCATACAGGGCAATTTTTTAGGATGTTTGTGTGCTTTGTCTGTAAAGCCTCGTACACACGGGCGGACTTCCATCTGACTTTTCCGTGGATTTTTGTCCGAACGGAGTTGGTTGGGAACACCCATAGCATACACACGCTCGGACTTTTCTGCAAACTTTCTTAAAACTTCTTACAACATCAAGTGTTTTTCTGCTCTTTACTGCCACCCTTTGGTCAACTTCTGCTATTGTTGGTTGATTTTAACAGTTGTTTTGTCCATCGGACTAAAGTCCGATGGTTATCTGTATACAGTCGGACTTTGCTCCATCAGACTTTTGTTGGGCAAAAGTTTGTCCGTTTGCAGACCCAACTTTTGTCCGATGAAATCCAAAACCAAACGAAAAAAATTTGTCCGATGGAGCGTACACACGGTCGGATTGTTGGTCCAACTTGCTTAAAACAAAGTTTGTTGGGCAAAAGTCCAACCGTGTGTACGGGGCTTTATGCTCTCAAACTGCATGGAATACGTTTGATTTTAGCTCAATTAATCTCACTCACTTTATTTTTGATAAGCTCAGGTGGAGTCTCAACAACCTACTTCAAGTAAGTTTTCTGTACCTTTACATACAGTGCATGTTTTCAGTTGTGTCTCGCCTGGGCTGTAGGATTTACTTTGATTCACGGCTGTATTGTTTTCTCCTTTTATTTGAAATGTTAATACAATATTGAAAACAGACAAGATGCTTCCCCCTCTAGTTCATAAATGAAATAAGGTCCTGTGTCTTCTGTACACTTTCTGGAGATTCTGTTTAGCCTCTCTAGTAAACAGACTCAATGATCAGCTTTTAAAATATCAGACATAAGAGTAGTGGAGTCGTTTAGAGAGAGTGGTCGAGCCGATAGCCCACAAAAATCCTGTATTGGCAGAATTCAACAAGTGCAATGGGGAAAGTTTTAAATTGTAAACTACTGAACAGCGATATCAGTATGCAGCTGCATTTCCTTCTGTTGGATTGCACTTTACCTATATTTCTCATACACACATTCTGTGCTACCTCTTGATCTCCGTTTACCCATCTCATTACCTGACAACATTTCTTGCAGTCTTTTAGCCAAGTTCTGACCTCAGCTTTGAGCACTAATAAATCTAGATGTGATATGGCTCTTGACATGTTCAATAAACCCTTCTGTATAAAACGCCTTATCCTGTTTTTTTTGTAGCTTTGTTTCCTATCATGCAAGCCTCTTTGTATCAAGGTCTATATTTTGTTGCTACAAAAAGTGGTTGTAAACCTTTTACATGAACAAAGTATTCCTTTATTGTGAGTATTTGTCTCAATCCAGAGCACTAAATGTAATTTTGCTCTCCTGTCTTGTTGCTCTGCCATCTGCATGAGCTGCATCTGACAGGTTCTCCTGACACGAAACGATTGATTTAAAAAAAAAAAAAAAAAGGGGGGGGTGGAGGGAGCTCCAGCACACAACCCCTGATTAACAGCCTCAAATCCGTTCCTGTGAGGAGGGGGTTCCTTCCCTCAGCTCTTCTCACCGAGATCTGCAGAATGTAACATTAGCTCCCTGCTTTGTGAAATCTCAAACAAGCTGTATAAATTCTTCCCATTAAAAGGCTGTAGAAGCAGATACAACTTGTGTAGGAGGATTTATTAATCTCTGAATCATAAAGGTTAGTCACTTCACTGGGTAGGAGTGTTGACAACCACATTTACTGCAACAGGTGAATGCTTCCAGTTCTGTGCACATACACTTGGTCTTTGCTAGCCTTCTTCCAGGACAATGAGCATTAACCACTTACTGACCAGGCCTTTTCTGGAACTTTGTTTACAAGTTTAAATTAGTATTTTTTGTAGGTAAATTAATTGGAACCCCCCAATACCAATATTTTTCCAGCAGAGACCATAGAGCAGGGGGTCTCCAAACTGCGGCCCTTTGCTTGCCTTAATGCAGCCCTTGGGGCCACTATTCCATCCAAATCCAATTGGGCATAATTCTTGTTGCTGACACCATTGAGGCACTATTCCTCCAACTGACACCATCAATTCTTTCCATTGACACCAACGATGGGGCACTAATCCTCCCACTGACACCAAAGATATGGTATTTACTCCCACTGGACATTTTCTACTCCCAACGGTCCTAGTCTGGCCCCCCCCTAAAGTCTGAAGGACCGTAAACTGGCCCTTTGTTTAGAAAGTTTGGAGACCCCTGCCCTAGAGAATGAAACGGCGATCATTGCAATATTTGATGTCATTTTACTACAAGCCTGAATGATCAGGGATTACCTGCCGTCGCAACACCTATAAGAGTATAGCAGCAGGATGATAGGAAGCATCTTTATGTATCTAACCACACATTCTATACTATTCCTGGGTAACTCTTGAATACAGAAGCCACCTTGTGTATATCCACTGGTATGGATGCTGCATCTTAGTTGTTTTTGAAACCTCACTTGAGCATTACTGTACAGTACAAAGATCTGGATAAGTGTGACTATTGGGATGAAAGCGCAGCTGCGACCTTTGCCAAGACAACTTTGTCTTTTTAATTAATTCAGTTGTGGAAGATATCTTCACTGGTAATTGTTATTTTTGTGGTTCATTAGTAATGGTGTTTCTTCTACAATAAATATCACTTTATTCAACTGTGGTGTTCCGCACATGTGACCTGCTTGGTAGGTTTCCTTTTCCTTCCCTTTGTGCAATTGTTTTTTGGTCACATGGAATGCGCCATGTGGATGTTCATATGGCGATTGGTTGAGCAATTATTTTAGTGGACATATACTGATCAGTCCAGCAGTTGATCCAGGCTATAAGATTAATTTCAATATTTTATGTCACACTATTTACGTAGCGTCTTTCAAACCCAATTTTTGGGGAAAAATACAATTTAACCGCTTAAATACAGGACATTTTCACCCCCTTCCTGCTCAGACCATCTTTAAGTTTTCAGCGCTGTCGCACTTTGAATGACAACTGCGGTCATGCTACGCTGTACCCAAAATTAAATCTTTGTTTTTTCCCCCCCACAAATAGAGCTTTCGTTTAGTGGTATTTAATCACCTCTGCGGTTTTTATTTTTTGTGCTATAAACAAAAAGTGAAAATTTTGAAAAAACACACTTTTACTTTGATTAAATATCACTTTTTTTTAATTTTCCTCAGTTTAGACAGATACGTATTCTTCTACATTTTTTTCTAACCAAAAATATCGCAATAAGTGTTTGGTTTGTGCAAAAGTTATAGCATCTACAAAATAGGGGATAGATTTATGGCGTTTTTATTTATTTTTTACTAGTAATGGCGGCGATCTGCGATTTTTATTGTGACCGTGACATTGCGACAGACAGATCGAACACCTTTGACACGTTTTTGGGACCATTCACATTGATTAGTGCTATAAAACTGCACTGATTACTGTGTAAATGTGACTGGCAGGGAAGGGGTTAACACTAGGGGGAGATCAAAGGATTAAAAGTTTCCCTAGTGACTGATTCCAACTGTAGGGGGAGGGGACTCACAAGGGGAGGAGACTGATGTGTGTTCCTCTGTACTGGGAACACACATCGGTCTCCTCACCTCTAACAGGACATAGATATGTGTGTTTACACACAAAGATCCATGGTCCTGCCATGATTGCGTTTAATTGCGGGTGCCTGGCGAACATCGCGGCCGCCGGGCACGTGCACCGAGTCCCAAACGATGCGGCGGTCGCACCCACGCACCCCCTAGCCGCCCGGGAAGCCCAGGACGTCATATGACGTCCACCCGGCGGGAGGGAGGGTTCCTGCCGATGTCATTTCACTATGACTCTGTAAGGAAGTGGTTAATGGGTAGAATTTTTTATTTTTTTTGCATAATGTGAATGACGTTATAGCGAGTAAATAGATACCCAACATTTCAAGCTTTAAAACCGTGCACCTCTCCCGCCACCTCTAAAACTCAGAATTGCCATTAGTAAAAACGATGCTGGGTTATGACAGCTAGCTGTATTGTGTGGTACTTAACTTCAAAGTAATAACATTTTTACTAAGGTTGGCAAGTGGTAATAAAAAAGTTACAATACAAAAGCTATTTTTTCCAGCTTATAAAGAATGTGGATAAGATTTAAGGGGGCTGCACAGAAATTTGTGTCTTATAAGGAAAAGCCAAACCCCCAAATTTGCATTACAAGTGCACCAGGAAAGAAAAAGAAAAAAATTTGAATATATGATTGCTTTTTTCTCCCTGCAATAGCCTTGAGGGCTGTGGTTGGCCAGACAGTACTACTGTATTATAAACTAGCTCTGTCTCTCCCTCTCCAGAACCCATTACTAAACTGATCACAGGCATGTGTGGCTCACTAAAATGGTCACATAGCTTTTTGCCCACTCCACCCACAGTAGCTACAGATAAGGTTATCTGCCCAGAGTATAGACAATGGTACCAAGCATGCTTCAGGAAGCAGAGAAGACACTCTAGACATAATGGATGCCTTGACAGCAGACTTGTCAATTTTAAGCTTTTTTTCCCCCTCTTAAAGAGGTAGTAAACTTCCATCTTTGAATTTTACCTATAAGGTAAGCCTATAAGTAGTGCAAATCTCCCAAACGTGCACCTATAGGAGATATTACAGTACATGCAGCCAGTGATGTCACTGGCGCATGTGCTCTGAAGGAACAGCCACCGTGCCATTCTTCAGAGCCCTGTGCTGTGACCGGCGGCTCCAGCACGCATACTCAGTAGTGACGTCAACGCGGCTCTGGCCAGTCAGTCGGCCAGCCTGTCGGACCCTGATGCACGCGATGACATCACATCGCTGGAGGATTCGTTTTCAGGCATCTTTCACAAAATGTGCTAGTATGCGATGCATACTAGCACATTATGCCTTTGCCTTGCAGGTAGGAAAAAAAAAAGTCTAGCGGTTTACAGCCGCTTTAAAAAGTTTCTCAACATAACTACATTCTGGATACTAGAAGTATTTTGCCTGCTTACAGCCATCTTGTAGTCGAGCAGACATCTGTGCTGATAAAAGCAAAAGAAACCACAAAATTTCAGTCCGTCTTTATTTGTTTTCTGAAAAATTCCTGACGTTACAGAACTAAATTGAAATGCCTTTAATAACCCACTCTTTACATTGTGACTTAAATAAAAAAAATTAGGTAACAGGACAAACTTTTATAAAACTAAAATCTTTATCAGCAGGTTTTAACAGCAGAAGAGGAAAACCAAAATTGAGTTAAAATGTCATTTCAATAAAAGAAAAAAATTCATGAGTGGATGGGGAAAAAGCACGATGAAACTGAAAACTTGCAAACTAGTTAAAACCTGAAAAAAGGCTGTTTGCAGGGCTATGCAGACTGACATGAGCTAAACAGAGGAGATGCTGGAAGTTGCTTAACTGCTTCCCATGCCACCAGCTTCTGAAGAAAGCCTAAAAGAAAAATGAAAACATTATGAAGGCTGAAATCAAAACTTCCACAGTGTGTTGTGTTACATTAAGATTTTTCTAAAGAACACATTTAAGCAGCTTGGAAATAATTACATCTAGTTATGCCTGGTGAAAAACGGGGAGACGTTTGGCAATGCGAAGTGTCTTACCGTTTGAGGAGTAACCATTAGGAATGTCCATTTTGGCTGCCATATGCCATGTACAGAGATAAGCTAAATCTAATATTTAAGCGATTACTCAAATTACCTCTTGCAGTAGGGCTCCCCCTGTACTACAGGGGTTAAACACTCACCCTTTGTCTAAGGTACCATTGAAAATAAGATTTTTGTACTTGCCATAAAATTCTCTTGAAGTCTTTGAGGACACAGGAATTTTAGGAAATCTTAAACAGTTGGCTTATACTGCCACCTACAAGAGTCTGGGACACTCAATCAGATATTAAGCCAACCCCTCATAACCCCACCTCCAACCATCATGCTTGTGTTTTGTGAGCAAGCAGTACAAAAGCCATCAGAGGCAGGACCCATGTCTTCAAATGCACTTCAAGGTGATTTCACAGCAAGTCTAAAGCCTCGTACACACGATCCGATTTTCCGACGGGAATTGTGTGTCGATAGCCTGTTGGTGGAAAATTTGACCGCTCCATCGGACAACCGTGTTCGGATTTTCCACAGACAAATATTGGCTGGCAGGCTTTAAAAAAATTTGTGGACAGTCTGTTGTCAGATTTTCCGATCGGGTGTACACAAGTCCAAAGTACAAACACGCATGCTCAGAAGCAATGCTCAAACACAACATTAGCAGAAGTTGCCCAAAGGGTGGCGCTAAAGAGCTGAAAAACCACGTAGTTACATTCATGTTTGTTGGCCGACAATTGTGTGCAAGACACGTTCCTGGGCAACATCCTTCAGATAAAAGTCCAAGGCTGTCTGCGGAAAATCCGATCGTGTGTACAAGGCTTTATTTTAGGTATAGTCTATTGAGGGACACAGGAATTTTAGGAATACTTCAACAGTTAGTATGTCCAATAGCAGTCCACCAAGGAGTGGGCAGTAGCCACTAGGATCCAACAGATGTGTAAGATCATACTACAAAGTAAACAAGGAATCAATGCCTTAAGACTAGATTTTTTTTATATCTCTCCCTCCCCCTCTTGCACTCTTTGCTTACTTTTCCTTTACTTTCTCTGATATCTCTTAATACCAACACTAGAGTGTTGGCCTGATCAAGTCTGTTCCTAACGGGCTTGCCGTTTCTATCTCTACCTAAATCGGCAACTGCCGCAAAAATACGGCCATGCGGGGGGTGGAGGGCTCCTGTAAGCTTGACACTTGCTGTGATCCCCCCTCTGATAGTGGTCTCCATATCTTTACTATATGTTCTACTTATGGGGTGCTGGGGAATGTTTGCTGTTTTTTGATACGCATCAGTATGCTCTCTGTATTTCCGCATGTCCTTTTCTCTTAAATAAAGAATTTATATAATAAAAAAAAAAAAAAAAACACGACTAGATGAATAAGGGCCAAATATGAACATTTCGCTCAACCAAAGGAGGGTACTTGAGGATCAACCTGGTGCCCCACACCACCACTGATAAGGGGAGGGGAAAGGGCTACATGAAATTGCTATGAGCATCAATGTTAAAGACCTAGAAGATCTGCACCCTAGAAAGAAAAAATTAAGTCAGCAGTTACAAATACTGCTGACCTAATAAAATAACACTTACCTGTCCAAAGATCCAGCACAGCGTTCTTTGCCTCCCCAGCATGTTTAGTGTGGGAAGCCAGCTGTGACGCCTTGCAGCTTCACAACTGGCTTCTTGCCTGTGTAAATGGTCCCATAGCCTTCAGGGACCTGTGCGTGTCCCAGAAGGCTGTGGGTAAGGGGCGGCGGGGGGGGGTCCCAACTTCCAAAAGTGGGTACGTATCAAAACCAGGTACCTGCCAAAAGCAGAACTTCCCTTTTGGGTGAAGGATAGATAATTGCAGGGTAAATTACCAAGGGACCTACAGGGATAAAACAAACTTGTCTCCCATCTCCAAAAGTGGTGTCATACCAGGGGACATAAGGGGACTTCTGGCTTTGAGATTTGCAGCTTTAGTGGGAGGTAGACTCTGGTCACCTACAATGTACTACTGTAGTAGTAGGATGGGGTTCTTCAATCCTATCCGCAAATCTCCTGCATTGAGGCAGATGCACAGTTCAACCACCATTAGCATCTGAGAGACACCTTTCCGTAAAAAGGGAAATCACTGTCCGCAGAAGTTTTTTTTTATCAGCTGACCTATTTAGGTCTTAGCCTTAGAACCATCAGTGGGAACTCTAGAAGGGCAAGATAATCAATTTGATGGCATGCCTAAATTGTATGACTGGAGGGTCTACACTCTACAAACCTTTTGGTAGTTGTATGGAGTTTACTCCTGAAGGGACTGTATTTGAGCAGACCAAGGCTCTTGACGTGTAATAGAGACTTCAGGCACATTGGGCAGCACATGGTTGGGTTAGGGATGTCAGTTAAAATCCAAACCACAGCACTACCTGCCTGGAGTTAGCATGTTCTTTCTGTGCAGGATTTCTCCAAGTACTCTGGTTTCCTCCTACACTCCAAAGACATGTTAGTAGATTCATTGGCTCCTGTCTAAATTGGCCTTAGTATGTGTATGTATGAATCTAAGTTAGGGACCTTCGATTGTAAGCTACTGGGAGGGCAGGGACTGTTGTGAATAGTAAAGCGCTGTGTAAAATTGTCAGCACTGTAATAAAAAAAAGTTTGGAGATAAGGCCCACCTAGGTCAAAATGACTTGGCTGTGGATGGGGTCAAGAACATGCTAGAGCCTCTGGGAGCTAATGCTCTAATAAATTGGGCTTAGAACAAAATACCTGAAGTGGACATAAGTGGTCTTGTGGACACAGGAGAGGTCTTGGCCACGCCTGGCTATAATAGATCCTGATAAGGGACTAGGGGTTCCAGGATCTAGGTTTTGGCCATCTGTTTCTTCTGGATACCATGAAATCACCCCTAGAAGCAGTAGAGCAATATGAGAACGGCCTGTGTGCACGCCTTTAAAGGACACATACTCAAAAAACCCAAGCTGTTGGTGAGGTTTCACAGACAAAGCGATGGATGAAAACACAGAGAGGCTGCATATTTACATGCACTCAGTGACACCATGTTAATGGTACCCTAGACAAAACAAGAACATAAACCCTCACAGTTCAGGGATGCCCCAAAGCAAGAGTAACTTTGAAATTCCTTCAGAGTTCAGGTTTTTTTTTATTCTGCAGTGGAACTGTAAGGCAAACCAAATACACATTTACTGCTTTCTTACCCAAAGGATGTGCAATTCGGCCAGCAATTCCTGCGACACATCTTGACAATCAGAAGATCGCTACATCCTTTAGAATACTGCCTCCTGGGTCAGCTCATTTGACAGAGCACAATGCTCTTTCACTGTCCAAGGAACAGGCTGGAGGCAGAGAGGTAACAAAGCTGAAATGCTGAACCAGTCAGACAAATCCTTTGTAAACGTGCATTTAAACTGTTTTGTGTCCTTTATCTTGAATGACATTTTAGTGGTTTAAAAACAGTTTCTATGTATAAATTCCATCTATCCCTGTGCCTGGGGGCAGTGTACCAAATTACATCTGCAGGCTCTTCTACATGCTTAGCAGTGCTCCCAATCAGTCTAGACAGACGTATTAAGACTCCATGGAGCTTTTGACAAGAACAGCATATATTTTTTGGTACCTTTTCATTACCTGGCCAACAGAATGATAGCATGGAACCAAACATTTGACACCCATCCGACACCTAGTCTCAATACTCACATCAAGCAATCAAAATTATTTATCAATAAAAAAAGACCCTTTTAACTGGCTTTATGGTAGTTTTCACCAACTCTCCCTCAGATCTTGAATACAGCAGCTTCAAACAAAATAAAATTCTAAGCAAAAACCTTGGCAGAATGGTTATAGTTGCCACCACTATCCTCTTGCCTGAAATGTTAGTTGCTTGACTTGTCATACTGAAACTTTTGTTCAATTCTTTGGTAAGGAACAGATACAAGCTAGCAGAATTCTGACACTTCTCTACATACATGTTGCAGGTCATCAACTCAATATTTAAGCCGTGTCAGAGCAGCCAGGCAACTAGCATTTTTAGGGGGACCCACAAAACTTGTGTTAGTGCTAGACTGTATAATATGTCATTATAAATGTTGTCTATAGCTACACTTTAACCTCAAAATGTCAACAGCCATGACTTGAGATCTGTATTCTGTCGATTTCAGGCAACCCAGAAGGAAAGACAGGGTGAATCCCAAAATTAGGAACCAGGGGTGGGTCCTAGGGCTAAAAGGTGACACTGGGTGGGACTTGAAATCTTGTATACCTTTTGTACATCTTTTAAGGTAAAATGGATTCAACATATGCCATTAGTTATGAACACATCCTATTTATGTTTTTGTGTAGACAGAATGTATACAGGCAATGGCATTCACATGTACTTAACTCTAAATCAGGCTTATTCTTTTAACAGATCAATGGCATAAGTAAAACCACATGAAAAGGAGTGCATGGTAAGGTCAGATTAGGATCTTCTAAAAAGACTGGATACTGTATGTATTATTGCAAGTGTTTAAACCAGGATATTCTCATCTTCGCACTGGTAGCAAGTAGACCTGCAATCCTACAATGCTTGAATTGTGCATATACTGAAAACCCTTATGCATATGGTATATATTCTGTTATTTGCAAGTATACAACAAGGAAATACCAGATGACCAGTCCTTAGATGTGGTGGTTGCATTAGTTTTCATTGTTGGGTTAAAAATATTCCAAATACAGAAGACATCCATTTTAATAAAAATCAGTGCCCTGTACACTGGCTGTGAGCTGGACAGAAAGCAACCTTATATTTCTCATGTAAACTACCAATCCAACAACCCCCCCCCCCCCGTATGCAACCGAGACAAGGGCAGATAGGTATGAAGTGTTTAGTCAGGGTTGTAACCATGGCTCTAGTAGGCGAGTGAGGCTATCCAGAGACAAGTGTATTACAGAATTACCAGTCAAAAAAATTGCAGCCACTACATCCAGGGACAAGCCAGCTATTTGTTGCTTTAAGGATTTTTGCGTCCTTATAGCAAGACACCTACATCACTGTAGTCAGTGATCTTTGTACCATGTATTGAACCTATCAAAGTGCCCGAATGTAACCTAATGCAACCACTCAATTTTACTGAAAACAGACTACACTAAAATTTAACGGTTGCCAGAGATTAAACCTGAAAAACATGGCGTACAGTGTAGTTGACAAGGAAAACCTGTAGCTTGAGGTTATAAACCCAATAATATACTGCTTCTTAAGCTATAACTATCTGCACAAAATATATCTATATGTTACTGTATGTGAGGGAACTAGTAAAACTAGTGCTCCTCCTAATGCAATTTCCTCTAATGATTCAAGCTGTGAACAGAAACCTTGTGAAAATCTGTTACACTAGATAGGGCCTTCCAGAATGTTTGTAGTATTTTCTTAAAATGCTTAGATTTTTTTTTCCCATATAAAAGCATTACTGGGCTTAATGAAACCGGCAAATTAAGTGCAAAATGCTATGACTGTAACATCCACCTGTGTCAACCAGACTGCTTGCTTTGATCAGGAAAAAAATTGGGTCTGGCTTCTATGGGTTAACTGTCTTTAGCCCTTGCACTGCAAAGATGCCAGTTTCTAAGCATTTCCAACATGCAAACATTTTCAAAAGAAAAGTTTTCAAGACTTGAACATAAAGTCAGTATGAAGGCAAGACGTAAAATTATCTTTCTATATAAAAACAAACTAAAACATTGTCAGCAAACCAATGTTGCTTTATTGAAATACAGTGAATGCTAATAGCCAACACTACTGGCAAGGTTTACAGATTCACAAAAAAAAAGGCAAAAAAACTACCTTTTCAATTACTTATAAGCCCCAAATATTTCAAACTAAGCCACCATCTAGGTGGTACAACTTATGCGTAGCATACTGGGACTTTGATGCAGCAGAATACACAGTCAAATTCAATAAAATAAAAATGCGTAGGTGTGAACAGTTTGAACTAGTCAAACAGACTACTCAATAAGGAGAGAAACGCTGCTTTTCCGATTTCCCTTTAGTATACAGCTGGGTAGCAGAGGCAGGAACAGCAGAGGATGAGGTAGAGGAGGCGGTGGACACAACATTTAGAGCCAGGAGCGGGACGGGTTTCATGTCAAGCAGATTGGAGACACAAGGGACAGTCGAGGGATTAGGGAGGCTGGAAGGTGTTTCCGAGGAAGAGGAGTTGGAGGCGGAGGAAGGTTCACCACCCCCGGCCGTGGAGGTGTTCACCAGAGAAGGGGCAGCGTTGGAAGAGGAAGGGGTGGAGGATTGAGAGATGCTGAGAAGGTCAGGGGTCGTGACGCTCTGGGAGGAGGAAGGTTTAGCAGTTTCTAGACTGTAACAGAGGAGAAAAGAAAAGGGAACAAAAACAAAAACGGGTGGGTGGGAGGGTAGGTACAAAACAAAGGAGTACAGGAGGATAACAATGGAAGCGGAGAGCAAGCAGAACTATATATCAAGCACAAAGTCTACAACTATAGTTACAAATGCCACCCAACTAGTGTCACTTCTGTTTTACAACCACCAAAAAGTGGTCAGACAGATAAGGCATTAAGATTAGTTTCCCTTTAAATATGACTCTTACAATGCAACCTGCAGTAAAATACCACTAGAGTTTTAAAATGGCCCCCCACAAATATGTTGCACTGCTCAGTTTTATTCAATGGCTGGTAAGGGTTTATTACAGACTTCAGGGTTGACTAAGCTAGAAATCTATACTTCTGAATACTCAGCTTTACAAAAAGGGCAAACTATTATTAAACAGTGTAGTGTAAAGAAAAAACAAATCTCGTCAACCAACCATTTCCTTATAATCCCAATATCCACAGGTAATGTTTTCCCTGTGAGCTCTCCATTTCCTGTGTTTGGTGTTGATTTGCCTTCCAGTATCCTCTTAGCATTTAAAACCTGGGGTAGCCCCTTTGGAATGTACCATGCATGCAAGGATAGATAACGTAATGGAAATTTTACACACCAAAAAAGAGCCAAGGCTTTCATGGAAGGCAAATCTAGAGACTGTAGACCTTGCTATATTTGTAGACATGCAGATAGCCCAGTCACTATATGATGCATTAAAAACACAAGTACCCAAACAATCATGGCTTCCAGATCTTTATAATACAGTCTGCATTGGGAAGAACCATATAACAGATCTGGAAAACATGTAGTGACTGGGGAAGACACTTGACTCAAATTGCTCAACTTTTATTATAAAAAATACTTGTTCTGTTAAGATTTCAAGGTCTTACCTGACATTGATAAGGTACTGGGCCAAACTAATGCTGGCTGTGGACCCAGTAATTGTAACCTGACGATCAGTGGAACCTTCAACGGGGTTAGCAATCTTAATCTGTGCTCCAGACATCTGGCGAATCTCATTTATTTTAGCTCCTTGACGTCCAATGATGCAACCGATCAGCTGTAAGAGAGAAAAACCTCATTTGTACAATTTCTTATTCTTTTTAATTACCAACATCCAAGTTACATACTAAGGCAAAATATAGTGTTTAGATTTCAATAAAAGCCTAATTGGCCATTTCGGTTGAATGCCAGGTCCCCCCCATGCAGTTGAGCTGTGCCCACACTGCATGAGTTAAAGGTTTTGTAACTTTAAGACCCCATTCACACCTGAGCATTTTGTAGTTGAAGCCTGAAGCTACAAAACGCTGGAGGGGGAAAAAAAACAATTATTCTCTATGGAGATGGTTCCCATCTCCACTCGGAAACGCCTGAAGCCAGAAGCTCCAAAACGCCTGAAGCTCAAACAAGTTCTGGGACTTTTTTTGGGCAGATTTGGGCGTTTTTCTGCTTTTTACATTGGTGACCTTTTGACCTGTACAAAATCGCTGCAAAAAACACCACAAAATCGCGGTATAATTGCACGACTTTCTGCCTGAAAACACTATGCTCAGGTGTGAATGGGGCCTACACGATTTTCTGCCAGACCCTCTTAAGCCCCACTTGCACCTGAGCGTTTTGTAGTTTGAAGCCTGAAGCTCCAAAAACGCTGGAGAAAAAAAATACAATTGTTCTCTATGGAGATGGTTCACATCTTTAAAACGTCTGAAGCCAAACACCTGAAGCTTAAAAAAGTTTTAATTTATTTTGTAGCTCAATTTGGGCATATTTGGGTGTTTTTCAGCTTTTTACATTGTTGACCTTTACAAAATCGGGGCCAAAAACACAGTAAAAATCCCGGCAAAACACGCGACTTTCTGACTGAAACCTATACACTCAACTAAAAGGCAACTTTTTTTCAAGTTTTGGAGAGAGTGGAAATGGATTAGAACATTTGTCAGCTTATACTGTCCTTGTTAGGGAAATTCACCCTATGTGTTCTGTTTACAGTACTTATACGTGAAAACATAATTTTTGGGTGTCCACAGAACAATTAGAGGGGACTCTTCCAATGGGGAGAGCAAATCTGGTCACCACAGCCCAACAGATTTCCCATTTGAAAGGACTTTCTGACTTCCTGTTTGGGATTTACAAATATTTAATATTACAATTTTTTTTTTTTCCCCCAAACTAAACGCCACCAGTGTTTCTCTTACAACATGGTAGAAATTCAGAACTATACCCCGTTGACCTCAAGCTGCACAAGTTTATAAACTTACATCATTTGGAATGGTGAGTTCGTGGGAAGTTGTCTGAGCTGAAGCATCAATACCTCCTGCAAATAAAGTCGATTTAGGAATTAAAATGGTAGCTAAAAACCACCTAGACAAAGATGCTCCTATATGCTTCAAGCTATGAAAGCAGAGCTTAGCTATGCATAAAAAAAGATGCTTAATGGAGAAAGCTATCCAAGATTAAAAGTTCTCCCTTTCAGAAGGTTAAATCATTATCAAATTTTATCAATACAATTTATGCTGGACATGAAGTGTAGCACCAATTCCCTGCCACAGTGAGGAACAGAAGGTGGATGGAGAAATCAGTTTTCCATTCAGCCCACTGGGGAGGAGAACAGGACGCCTTTTTAAAGAGAAACATTTTTTGCTCACAGTAATAATCTGGCTGGTTCAGCAAGACCCAGCTGAGATTTGATTCATCTATTGTGCTAAAGTCGATCCGTCAGTACAACCATCATGTCTTTCCATCACTACCAGCAGCTATAGCCTCCAGCAGTGGCGATTGTGTTCTGCTGGCAGGGAAGGCTCCAAGCTGGCAGAACACAATAGTGCTGCACAGGGCTTGACAAATTTGCTTGGAATCTAGGAGCCAGCTAAAAAAGTTAGGAGACAGGAACGCGCCCTGTCCCGCCGAGCTCGCGCGCAGAAGCATACGTGAGTTGCGCCCGCACATGAAAGCGGTGTTCAAACCACACGTGAGGTATCGCCGCGATCGGTAGAGCGAGAGCAATAATTCTAGCCCTAGACCTCCTCTGTAACTCAAAACATGCAACCTGTAGAATTTTTTAAATGTCGCCTATGGAGATTTTAAAGGGTAAAAGTTAGTCGCCATTCCACGAGCGGACGCAATTTTGAAGCGTGACATGTTGGGTATCAATTTACTCAGTGTAACATTATCTTTCACAATATAAAAAAAAAAATTGGGCTAACTTTACTGTTGTCTTATTTTTTTATTTAAAAAAAAGTGTATTTTTTCCCCAAAAAAGTGCGCTTGTAAGACCGCTGCGCAAATACGGTGTGACAGAAAGTATTGCAACAACCGCCATTTTATTCTCTAGGGTGTTAGAATAAAAAATATATATAATGTTTGGGGGTTCTAATTAGAGGGAAGGAGATGGCAGGGAAAACAAACAGGGAAACTCCATTAGCATTGCTGGTTGTCATACCAACTGCCACCACAAGATGGCGCTAGTTCACAGAAGGAAGCATAGGCCTGCAGAAGGCCGCAAAGCCGCGGCCTCAATTACCGGCCGGCGCGGCCCAACACGATCGTGCGGAGGGGGGGGGGGGGGGGGGGACGACAGGGACACAGGATACCCCAGCTGTGCTGCCCCAGGTCGCTAATTCTAGTCGCAATGGCGACCTGGGTTTGTCGAGCCCTGATGCTGCAGGAGGAATTCCTCTCAACACTGACTGTTGATGGGGGAGTGGAGCAATTTTCTGCTATAGTGTATGAAGTCTTGCTCCCCTCTCCAGCACACCTATGCAGTAACTACCAAAATCTCTTG
Organism: Rana muscosa; assembly: GCA_029206835.1. NCBI lineage: Eukaryota > Metazoa > Chordata > Amphibia > Anura > Ranidae > Rana > Rana muscosa. The sequence goes on from CM055117.1 coordinate 912,799,940, forward strand.
CATCAGCCACAAAGCGGAATAAGTCACCCCCTCCATTACGCGCCACTGGTCAGGTCTAGTGACTGACCTCTACACTGAAGCTCTGTATCATAAGCACAAATTCTCCGCCAACCACAAGAACGATCCTACAGCTGAACATCCGCTATGATTGTTCTTACGGTGCAGGGAATCGCAGGCATTATTCAGATCTCATTATGCAAAACGTCTTACGACGTCATGTAGGGAGGGTCAGAGTTTAAAAAAAACAAACACGGCAGATGTAAATTGAACATTCCCTGTAGAAAGCAATAGTGACCTGAATCTTCAAACATCAAGAAAGTTGGATTCCTGGTCCAACAACTGTTGGAAGAACTAGGAATCGGACACACCCAAGGAATGATGAAAAGCATTCTCTGGGCATTTTAGCTCTCAGCGAGAGATGGGGAGGCAACAGCCTATAATCAGGGTCTATGAATACTCAGTCCGCATCCTGTACAGTACAAATACCCAGTCTTGTTTTAACCCTTTTGGTGCCAGAGCCATTTTTGCCACATTTTAAAATGCACATTTTAGACCTGACGCTCAGTCAAAGCCCCCAAACATTTTCTGAAATAAAAAAAATAATTTGGAAAATGAGGTTGCGCCGAGTATAAAGTCCAATAAGTCCAGACTTAAAGCGGTTGTATACCGCAAAAAACTTTTTTTTTGGTCAACCTGCAAGGCAAAGGTATAATGAGCTAGTATGACTAGCATACTAGCTCATTATCAATCACTTACCTTAGATCGAAGCCCCCGCAGCGGTCCTCGGACGCGTCCTCCGTCGAATCCATGATACCCGGAGTGACTTCCGGGTATCGCCGCTCCGGCGCTGTGATTGGCCGGAGCGGCGATGACGTCACTCCCGCACATGCGCGGGGAACGGCACGATCCCCGCGCATGCGCGAATTTCCGTCAGGCTCCCATTCAAGAGCCGCCGCGCTCAGTGCGCCTGCGCCGTTATCTACGGCGCGCATGCGCCGTAGATAGCGGTACAGGTTTTTTTGCAAATATCTCTGAGACTGTGTAGGTCTCGGAGATATTACAAGCACCTACAGGTAAGCCTTAATGTAGGCTTACCTGTAGGTGCTTGTACAAAATTTGGCTATACAACCACTTTAAAATTGTGCATGTCAGCAAAAAGTGTCAAGCTTCAATAATTATTGGTTTAATTCTGGTGTGTAAAAATTGTGTTGCAGAAAGAAAAAAAAAAAAAAAAAATGTATTTCCCAACAAAGTCAATGTTGATGGGGAAGACGCCCGCTGAGCCAGCAGAGGGTTGAGAAGGCAGAGTAAAGCTGTCCTCGTCGGGAGTACACAGTGATTACTATAATAGTAGCTAGCAATAATCGCATGTAAAATTCTACAGGCTAGTTGCACCCAGGTTGACTGATCAACTTGGGTACTTTCAGCCTGCCCATACATGGTTCGAATCTCAGCCAGTCCGTTGAACCGGCAGAGATACAGTCTATGGCTGGCTTGGTCTGGAAGCCGATTGGTTTCTGTGCAAAGCTGAACCAGATTTTGCACTCCCCAGTTTTAGTAAATCAACCCCACAAGCTGAAGAGGCGTGGTAATGAAAATAAAGACACAGACAATAGGAAAGAAAAAAAATTCCATAATCTGAGGACAAATCCAAAGCATGAACTTTGCTACCATTTTAATTGTAAAAGCCTGCAAAAAAATAGGCAAGAATTTGCAAAAATATGAACATGCCGTCATCCATCCAATAAACTATTCTATGCCCGGAATTTTCCCTTCTCTTCACAATTTGGATTTTTTTTATTTTTTTTAAACCTCAAACCCATTCGAATTTTAACAGTCAAATGTGTCTACTAAAGACTGGAAGTATGAATTCAAAAAAGACACATGCATGAAATACTATATGCAAAATATAAGTTTCCCTTAGAAGATGGCACAACTATACTGATCTTTGAGTGAAGCAGCTGACAGACAGGAAAAATTGCAAAGCTAGCAGTGAGCAGTGTGGTTCATTAAAAAAACTGAAAAGCAAAGATTCCTTACCACTGAATCCGGTGTTGCCACTATGGGACATAGGGAAGTGAGATTGCTGCATTGCCAGTTGGTGTAACTTGGTCAGCTAAGGAAGAAAAAAATGCAGTTCTAGAGAGATGCAAGGCAACTGTATATTAACTAAAAAGGAAGATGTGAACAGATTGCTTAGCTCAGTGTCCAGCTAGAAGACCAAATATGATAAATATTAGCGTTGTGATAGAGTACACACTGCATAGAATTGCAAAGAACAGTGCTAATCACTGTTCTAAGGGGGTACAGCTAAAAGCATACTTCCTGCAGGTTCATTCCATTTAGAGCAAAAGCAGATAAGACAAGAGGTGCACAGCTTAAAATGTGAAGCGGATACCGAAATACCCAGAACTACAGCCCTCAGAGCATTGCAAAGAGGCAAAAGCACACTTACATCAGGCTGAGGAATGGCATACTGTCCTTGAATGGTGTAGGCCTATAAAAAGGAGCAAAAAGTAGTCCAATTAGACCCATGTGACAGCCAGCAAGACCAATGTGTGAAGGCAAGTGCTAACAAGACAAATAAAAACAGTAAGCAAAGCAGATTTAGGAAGACCAAATTGGCATTAGCTGTTTAGAGTGCGGCAAGACAATATTTAAAAAAGGTGTTTCCTGCTCGTGACAGTCAAAGTGAAAGCTTGGCTACAACAAATAAAATGTAGTGTAGAGTTTCTAGGCCCATGTAGGCCTGCCAAAGCATTGAGAATTGCACATGATCTGTGATAAGAAAACATTGGCATCTAAAAGTAACTCTTATCTTCATACTTTTTTTTAATAAGCTGCTTCTAAAACGGATAGTTGCCAGCTTATTAAAAATGGATTTGAAAATGAAAACAAACGTCTAATAGAGTAAATATCAGGACCTACCCCATGGAGATCCACAGCATCTAGGGAGACTCCCCCTGTGTGGGACCTCCGCCCCTCCCACAGGTCAGTCTCACATGCGTGCCCTCCGGCCTGGCGCGACACCTGTTGAACAAAGCGAAAACGGGATTCAGTTATCTCTGATAAAAGTCACAGCCTCAGTCCTCAGACATCATAACCCCAGCCACCACATCCATTGGAAACATTGGAAAGGATGAGTTGGGGTCATGGATCCAAAATGAGGCCACAAGTTTAAGCTATTCCTCAACTTCACTCATATCTATCTCTGTGTATGCTTATACTTAAAATGCATCTTAAACAGAACAGCAACAAGAATTTCAGACTGTTGATAAAGATATCTATGCCACAAATATCCGCATTCAAGAACTAGTTAGAACTTTAACACTTATCTCTGAAAAGTAAACAACAAGTTATTCCACTAACAGTACACTGGCATAAAATTTAAGTCACATGACCTTTATTTTAAGTCTAATCATATGCATCAACCTAATGCTAAATCCTTAATCCTTCAGTTATTACAAGCCTGAAAAATTAGAAAATGTAAAGGATTAGCAGCAACTTTTAAAAAAAAGGATTCATAGGTATATTAACAGAACTAAATACCGATTTACCCTAACCTTAGAACTGCCTACGAGTAGTCTCAGTATCCTTTACCAATGCTCTGCAGCAGACAATACATGCTAAATAGATGTTCTGTTACAGAATTGTGGCATGACATAACAATTTATTGCAGCCATAACTGCACTTGAATAGAGTACCCTCTTTCTTAAACCAATATGGTGAGCTTATTATGTGTCAGTCATTTTGGATCCATGATTACAACTTTTCAGTGCAAGGAAAAAATAAAATAAAAATAAAGAAGACTTCATAAGGCAGTCGCTTCCATCAGAGACACTTAACACTTTGTTCAAAAAAGGTGACAACAGATACAAGGAATTTTACATACAACAGCCTGTTCAGAACAAACCATTAGCTCTGGGAGTAAAGTAAACCTGATTAAAAGCCAACACTCAACATTTAACAGATGCAGGGCTCTTCTGTGCAGTAGCTGTGGCACAAACACAAGCCATTAGCTTTATTGACTCTTGAAATTGGGAATCTTTTTCAGATGTGCACTGGCATGGAACTTAAATGTTTGACACCTACAAAATGATGGAATGCAGAAAACATTTGGACCATTTGGTAGCTAAAATTTTAAGTTTGCCTTTAAAACATTGCCTCACCATTGCCCTGCTTACAGTTTATATTGCATTATTATATTGCCACTTATTAAACACTGTACTGAAATCTCCAGTTTATCTATATATAAAAGGAGAGCATACAGCTGAATCAGAGCAACATCACCCACAGGCATCCATAGCAAAAGTAGTTATTAGCTGGGAGAAAAAGGCGTGTAGAAAGGGAGCTTTGCTCAAAAAAACACCACCCACACACCATAATTTATTATAAAACGTTTTCAGAGCACTAGAGCAATGGTGAGGCAGCATTTATAAGTTGTTTTAGTGTTTAGCATTTTAAGGATAGTTTCCCATTTATGTCAATGTAGTTTTAGGATGGCAAGTAGTGTCATTTGTACAAATTTATATTTGGTAAGCTACCGATTTGGTGCAAGGGGAAAAAAAAAACCAAAAAGCTGTTTAACCACTTAAAGACCGCCGCACAACTATATACGTCAACAGAATGGCACGGACAGGCACAAGGGCGTACAGGTACGTCCCCTTTAAGAACCTATCCGTGGGTCGCGCTCGTGACCCGGTCCGAAGCTCCATGACCGTACCCGCGGGACACGATCGCCGCCGGTGTCCCCCGATCGGGTCACAGAGCTGAAGAACGGGGAGAGGAGTGTAAAACATTTTCCCCATTCTTCCTAGTGGCATGTCAGTGATCGTCTGTTCCCTGTCATAGGGAACAAAGATCAGTGATGTCACACGCCAAGCCACACCCCCCTACAGTAAGAATCACTCATTGAGTCAAACTTAACCCCTACAGCACTACCTAGAGGTTAACCCCTTCACTGCCAGTGTAATTTTCGCAGTAATCAGTGCATTTTTATAGCACTGATCGCTGTAAAAATGACAATGGTCCCAAAAATGTGTCAAGTGTCCGATGAGTCCGCCATGTCGCAGTCACGATAAAAACCGCTGATCGCCGCCATTACTAGTAAAATAAAACTACCCCCTATTTTGTAGACGCTATAACTTTTGCGCAAACCAATAAAACGCTTATTGCGATTTATTTACCAAAAATATGTAGAATACGTATCGGCCTAAACTGAGGGAAAAAACTTTTTTTATATATATTTTTGGGGGATATTTATTATAGCAAAAGGTAAAAAATGAATTTTTTTTCAAAATTTTCGCTCTATGTTTATAGCTCAAAAAATAAAAACCGTAGAGGTGATCAAATACCAAACGAAAGCTCTATTTGTGGGGGGGAAAAAAAGGACGTCAATTTTGTTTGGGAGCCACATCGCGCAATTGTCAGTTAAAGCGACGCAGTGCCGAATCGCAAAAAGGGGCCTGGTCCTTTAGCAACAAAATGGTCTGCGGCTTAAGTGGATAAACTGAATTACAAGTTGCACAGGTATATAGTCCAAAAATTAAAAGTCTGTGCTCTATTTAATATGTACAAAAAATAAAAAATAAAGATAAACAAAATTACTACATTAGTGCAGCACTCTTTTTACCTTACCAATAATTACTACACTAAAAATATACAATCTACATACATAAATCTACAGTGCAAGTAAAGAGAACAAAGCGCAATACAAATATGAGATGCAAAAAACTATGTGCACTGTGCACATAAAGTCCAAAATACGTATTTAAGGGCTCATACAGTAAATCAAGTTCACGCAATATTTAAGTGTAGTGAAACCACTTTTTAATTTATGTGAAATGAACTTCCTGTGCGCTCACCTAGATTATGGCCCAAGCGAATTGAAGGTCAAAACTAGCATGAAACATCCAGTTAGGCACTATTGCAAGCTCAATACAATACTTACAAAAGTGCACTTCTATCATGAAAAATTGCAAAACGCGATTAAATGCACTTGCGTGATCCAATAGTTCCAACCGGAATCAATAAGCCTGTGTACATGCCACATTGGTCTGTCTTTCTAGCAGCAGCTCAGCCGCACGATGGCACTGGTCACATCCATCAGATATAGTGCATCCCTATCGGACTTCTAAGGAAGAGACACTGCATACAGGGTAGAAGAAAGCCAGGGCACCAGGCATGCACGCTTATATTGATTCCAGTTGGAACTATTGGATCATGTTACTTGCGATTTAAAAGATATCAGTGCGCACTGACACTCTTTATTCTATTTTGAGCTTGCTCTTGCCTGGGGTGGACGCTGGAGGATTTGTTCATGCTGGTTTTGATCATCCAAGTGAGCACACAGTTGCACAGGTGGAGGGGTGTGGATGTTATTACAGGCGATTTCAGAAGTCTGGTTCACATATATTGAAAACGGAAGTTGTTTCACCACACTTGTTTATATTGCACAAACTGGAAATACTGTGTGAGCCGTGCATATACTTATGTTTTGCATTTCACATGTTGGTGTTTTCTAGGTTTCTTCAATTTTATTGCACTGTGGATGTATGTAAATCTGTTATCTACACGCACTAATTGCACAGTGTATTGATGTACCTACATGCACGTTAAGGTAAACAAATGTTTACTTTATTGTATTTTAGCTTCTAGTAAAGGTGAGGAGCACACTGCACTAATTTTTTATTATTTTCCCCCCTGAAACACATTTATGGACATAAGCATTTAAAAATCAAAATGTCTTGGATAAGGTTAATTGGTTACATAAAAAGCAGAATAGAAAATATCCCCCCCACCTAATCAGACCACTGTAAAACATGGCTGACAAATACAGGTTATGAGTATTGGACATGCTAGGAGACTGCTTGGATATCAGGGACTCCCAACTGTAAAATTTAGGTATAAAGCATCAGGGGGGAACTTTGATTTGTAAATATTGGAACTGGCCAAGCTCTATATCCACAAAGTACACAAGAGTGCCTTTCACTGGGTTCCTATAGCAAGGATATATTTCTCTGGGAAAAACCAACACTCCTCCCCAGGGTCATCACTGCACAATAGAAAGTTTTCCCCCCCAAGATATGAAAACCTTTAAAAGATTAAATTGCATACAACCAAAATGTTGGACAGTGGGGAAGAGTTCATTTCTACCAGAACTTTTCTTTTATGCACACAAAATAAAAAATTAAGTTTTAGGCTTGAAGATTAGCTGCCCCTTTAACCCTGCTGCCCCTGCTGAAAGCAGAGACCCTGGAGAATAAAATGGCAGTTCCAATTTTTTGGATCACACATTGGTGAAATGGTTTATCATCAAGCACAAGTTTAGTGCATACAAAGACAGAATTACCCAGTTTTTAACATAAAACATTAGGTTGTGCCGAGTACATAAGATATTCAACATTTCAAGCCTTAAAATTGCACACACCTGTGAAAAAAGGTGAAAGTTGATACCCAATATTTACCATAGGCAATGCGTTAAAAGCCCTTACAGGCCATCAGTTTAGAATTAATCTTAAATAGTGCTCCTAGAATTATTACTCTGTCATTCATGCATGGCAAAATGCAACATGTAGCAGACATACCAAGGGGGGCTTTTTTTATTTTTTTAAAGTGAAGGTTTAAGTGCAGCCAATTTTTCCACTTGACTACATTGTTATCACAGAGGCAAATAGCCACAAGTTTGATTGCATTTTTATTGGAACAGATTATTTTTATTAAGACAGACCTGTGTCTCCCCTGCACTCCACTGAAGCCAACAGAGTGCAGAACAAACTTAGTTACTTCTTCCCTGGCCACAGTAGTCAAGCAAAATGACAGCAGAAACTAAAGTGATGAAATCCTCATCACTTCTGGGTTTTTCCTAGAGGAAAATCAGCTCCCTCCACCAGATGACACCATGCATGCAAGTTTGATGGCAGAAAGTGCGTTAAAAACCATGCTAGTTTACGTTCACCTTCCTGTGTCAAGAACACAAAAGAAATTAGAAGAAACCTGTCAAAGTGAAGAGGATTTCCCTCTAGAGTCTTCTCCGAAACAGTCGAGCCTACTAGATGGATGTGGATGATTTCCCCCCACCTCTTGTTCTGCTTACAATGCAAATTCTGGATCACCCCTATTTTATAAAAATTCACCAGTGCATAGGCAAAGAATAAAGCAGCTCTAATAGTAGAAGGGAACCACCTGACCTGCAATGATGTCCTGATGACCATTTATGGATTTCCCCTTACCTAATTTCAGTGACAATGGTCACGGACACAGATTGTGAATCTAACTTGTGGGGCCAACAATAAAAAAATTGTCAGGGGTGACAATTATCCCTTCTCAAAAAAACAAACAAAAAAAACCTGTCAACTCTACAGATCCGAAGAAGAAAAGTTTCTAGCATGCAATAATGTAATCTCCTTAAAGCAGTGATCAACCCTGTCCTCAGGGCCCACTAACAGGCCAGGTTGTATGTATTACCTTGGGGAGATGGAGACTAGAATACTGAGCAGCAAATTATATCACCTGTCTGTTAGTGGGCCCTGAGGACAGGGTTGATGACCACTGCCTTAAAGGGCAAGTTCAACTTCACAGAAAAAAATTATCTGTAAAATGAACTTAAACAGGAAGTACTGCATCCACAGCAGTAGCACAGACACAGCAGCCAGGCATTTATATACCTTTACACAACAGTTGGCTTTGTTTTATACAAGGATCAAGCCTGTAAAGCCACCTAGTCAATTTTACATGTACTGTAATATGCAATCTATCATCCCCCACCCGATCTGTGCTCAGGCACCCCTGATGTCTTAGTTAAGAGAACCTGTAACCTAACTATGTAGTCAGAGAACTTCAAACAATTTAAAATATATGATAAATCCATGTTTTTAATCACATCCAAACATTGTGTGTCCAAACATTTACACCAGAGTAAAGGCATTCATTCTAGGGCCAACATTCACTATTAACTCTGAACTGATAACCAGTGAAAGGTTTCTGAAGAGTTGCTGACAACTTTGGGATACTGTAGTTTTCCCATGTTACAGGCACGTACAACATTAAACTTGACATTGTCATCAATTTACTCGATGCAACCTCATTTTATGTTCTGGGTACCTATACTGTGCTTGTTGGCACTTTTTTTTACAGAAAATAGATTTGATAAATGGCACTAAAACAGTTTTTTTATTCTACACAGTCTCCGTTTTTGGGAAAAGCTGCAAAATAAAAATCATACATAAGAAAAAAAGGAAAAAAAGTTAAAGTTTTTTTTAGTACTGATCTATCTGGATAAGTCTATCTTGCCTCCTACAATATATAAAAAAATTTTTTTTATCACAGATCATGTGTAAATCACTACAGGGGTAGGGGGAAATAAAACCCATGTAAAAGGTCTAAGACTTACCTGCCCACCTGCAAAAATAACCGGAGAACTGGAGGGTTTTGGCCGATATGGTATGGTTACCCCCTTTGGAGGAGACTAGAAGGAAAGATTGAATAAACAGTCAGAAACATCAATTGGATTGCTTTTTGGACATTAAAATCAACACGTTGACGAAAAAAAATTAGGCTTTATGACTAAAGCAAAAATGATACGAAATACCTACTTAAAAAACGGTATTAAAGTAGTTCTAAAGCCTAAGGTTTTTTTTAACCTTAATGCATTAAGCTAAAAAAATCTGTAACAGAAACCCCTCCTTCATACGTACCCAAGCCCATTTCCTGATCAAGCACTGTGCATGAGAACCGAGGCTCCCCCGGCTCTGTCCCTCCTCTCTGGGCAGATTATTGACAGACAAGTGGCTCCTTCTGTTATCAGACGCAGACGGGGCACTCTGGGAAAGCCTGCATGGGTGCCACCATATGAAGTGACTTCCTATGGGGGAACTCGCCAAAGAGGAGGGAGCCAGGAGCACCGGAAGGGGACTCCAGAAGAATCAGGGCTGCTTTGTGCAAAACCGTTGCACAGAGCAGGTAAATATGGCATTAAAAAATAACCTTTGATGATAACACTTTAAAGCGTCGATAAAAGGCAATAGAACTTTATAAACAAAAAAACTATTGGCGCAATATAAACAATGTGAATAATAAAGTAGCTGCTGTCATTTTAAAATGATTTCACTTCCACCTGCAAAAAAAAAATATACCAAAAACAGGTGCTACGCTACCAATTGACTCAAAGCATACACAACATGATGCACAACTAATTAATCCACTGACAGCAATTCACCCCAAGTGCAGACAATAAGTGCTCTCCACCACCGGCATCACAAGCTGCTCACCTCAAACTAGTAAAATCAGCAGTTGTCCCCTCTGGGGATAATGAGGGCACCTGGCACACTATGGATGCAGAGACCTATGGTAAAAGGCTCCTTATTGGGTTCAAAGAACCCAGACCGTCTTGCCCATTAGATATTGTATGCAAAAAAGGCAACATCTAGTGCTCTGTATTAAGCCAATTTAATAGTATAAAAAGTAGTACACTCACAAAGCACAATCAGCTTGTGCAAACTGCAAGGCATTAAAACATCCAAATCTCGAAATGGCCGCGGTATGACATCAGGACGCAAGCTCGGCACCCTTGACACGTGTTGTCAGGGCGTCAACTTCTTCAGTACCGAAGTCAATGCTCTGATGACACGCGTTAATTGTGCTTTGTGAGTGAATCTACTACTTTTTTTATACACACACACACACACTCATATATATATATATATTTTTTAAATCTCTATCATATACATACACACATGGCATGATGACCCTAATGGATACATCAATACATACATGTCAGCTTAGCAGCACATAACGAATATTGATAAAATGGTATAAATACATGCACACGTGTCAAACGGCATTTGTCAATAAGATGAATGACATCAATCTTGAGCATGATTAATTGTAAATATAGTACAATATATTTCCTATTAACAGGCATTGGTACACCATATGCAACAGTGCTGCTGTAAAAACAGAGAATGCACATAATTACACAGTACTCCATGAAACCTCTATTCACTGGCCCATTTATACCTTTTAAACATTAAAAATCCATTGAGTACCATGTAATTATTAATGTGTATGTGTAGCTTCCTTTGTTTTTACAGCAGCTCTGTTGCATATGGTGTACCAATGCCTGTTAATAGGAAATATCTTGTACTATATTTACAAGAAATCATGCTCAAGATTGACGTCATTTATCTTATTGCCATTTCTATGACATGTATACATATATGTATTTTTACAATTTTATCAATATTCGTTACTTCTCACGTGCTGCTAAGCTGAAATATAGCTATGAGTAAGCATCTACTTTGATGTGAAACGCGTCAGCCATCCATCCCTGCATGTCAGTTTTCTGTTTTGCCTGTTTTTGGATTTTTTGAATTTATGGATTTTGGATTTTATTTAGAAATTTTGGAAATAAATCGTTTATACAGAGTGCGGCAGTCCAGGGCTCCTTTCTTTTCCAAGCTGACATATGTATCGATGTATCCATTATGTTCATGCCATGTGTTAATGTATATATATGAAATTACTGTTGCATACTATTGGCACGAATAAACATTTACCAATCACTACCTCCACAAGTCAATTGCCTCATTCAAAGCCCCATATTCCTTTGTTTACCCGAATCAGGGATGGAGGTACATTTATTGTGCCTCATTTAAAGTCCCAAAAACCCCCCCCTCATTTAGGGAGAGCACTGATGGTCTGCACTTGGGGTGAACTACAGCTGGAAATTTTTATTTAAGTCACTATTTGCATGAACTTTTGATATTGGATTTTTTTCACAGCCAGTGGATTTATTAGTCGTGCATCATGTTATGTATGCTTTGTCACTTGGCATATAGGAATTAGAACTTGTCAGGAAGTTTCACCCTCTCCACTGGCCTTTTTTTAATATTTTTTAAAATTTATGACAGGAACTTTATTACAGTACACATTTATGCAGCACTGTACATCTATTGTACATTCACATCAGTACCTGCCCTCAAGGAGATTACAATCTAAGGTCCCTAACTTACATTCATACACAAACTAGGGTTAATTTATAAAGGAGCCAATGAATCTACCAGCATGTTGGGAGTGTGGGAGGAAACCCAAAAAGGCACAGGGAGAACATGCTGCAAACTCAAGGTAGTGCTGTGGTTGGGATTCGAACCAACGATCCTAATGCCGATATGCAGGAGTGCTTACCACTTAGCCATTGTGTGCCCCGTTATTGAAAGTAAGAAAATTCCAAATTTTGGGGTTACATTTCATTACAGAACAGAAGGCAAATCTTCCAATGGGGAAACCAGTTTTGGTGACACCCCAGGATTCCCTCACTTTGGCATATTCTCAATTCGTTTTGGCTATGGGACAGGAAGTGAAATCTATACAAATGGGACACAGATGGGGAAAAAAACTGACAGGGATTAGAAACCCTCTCCTTACCCTTTCCACAAAAAAAAAAAAAAAAAAGCTTTGCCTTTAGTAACACTTTAAACCTGTAGACAAAAAAACAGGTACTTTATGAGACCAGTAGCAAACATTTAGACCATCATTGCTGGCCTTGTTGCTCAGCAGTCTATTGTTGCCCAGCTGACCCAGAAACAGCATCTACCCAATCTACATACTTTTCACTATACACTAAAGTTTTTGCAAGGAAAAAAAAGCCAAGAAGATTTACCTAAAGTTCCATTTTAATAAAAAGGGCTACGTATTTAAAGGCATAACGTAGGGTGATGAGCCTTTATGCGTTAGCCTTTTAGATTACACTAGCAACTTTTGTAAGCTTGCTTTTCTGGAATAAGACTCCAAGACACTGTTGCAGTCTAGACAAATTGTACCTCGAGACTATATATATTCTGAAAATGCTCATATAATTTACATCACGTATGCAAGAGAATACCCAATACTACACTTTATATTTACAAGTTTGAATAGCTGGTCTTGCACAGTCAACTATGAAAAAGTTTTAAAATAAAATGTAAAAATTAGATACACGCTAACAAGCTTTTAACTGGCAGTCTTGTAAGCACAACATGGTAAACTATGTTGGGTAGCAGAGAATCAAGGCAATAAAAGATGAAAAATGCCTCCAAATTATAAAAGACAGCGCAGTGCAACCAAATACTACTACACATTATTGAACTTAAACATTAGTCTTACCTCCAGCATTACCACACAGATCTGTTTGACACAGTCTATGATGGACTGAGGAATACCGGCAATAGTGATTGCACGTTCTGTTGAGTTCGGCAGCATATCCCCTGCAACCTGGACCTGTGCCCCTGTACTCTGGAACACAAAACAGGATTTTCAGGGGCAGAAAGTCAAGCACATAAATGGTCATGAACATTCAGACATCTGTAGCTACATGTTTATAAACAACTAACACTATCCAGCAAACACTGCAGTGATGCTCAGCTTGAATATTACAAATTACTTAAAATCTGGGTCCTGTGTAATCTACTACAGCCATCATGTAGCCTTCCACATGGGGTGTAGATGGTGGTTCCAGAGGAATTTGAGTATTGACACTTTATACATTGGGCTGTGTAAAATACCAGAAAAAGTCCAGAATAAGTTCGGGGAAACTGCTTCTGCATTACAAAGCAAGCTAAAAATAAAAAAAAGTGGGCAAAGGCTGTGCTGCCTCTATGCATTTCATTTAAAGTGAAAGTAAACTCTATTTTTTTTTTTTTTTTCAAGGCACTTTCAGCAGCTGAATTACTTACTGAATGTGCCACTTCTTTATCCTTTAATCCTTGGCCCATGTTCCAGCCTAAGCTGGTGCCATGATCACTGCCCAGGTTTTGTGCGTCAGGATGACTGTTCTCTTGCAGCATCCTATAGAGCCACCCTTGAACGCAGGACTAGTTGGGTCTCCCTACAATAACACTAGAAGATATTCCTGTAGCCTAGGACGGCAAGGAACTCGCAATTTTCCCTCTTCCTCCCTTCGCCAAACTAATAGACTCAGTGACGAGACTGCACTTGTCCACTTTTTTTCCACTGGGGAATTTTATGGTGCTTAATGTGCCAAGCTAAAACAAAGCTAAGGGTTTACCTACTTCTTTAAACATCAGGCTGTAGTGTGCCTCTTAATTCAATTTATATACTCACCTCCCTGATTTCCTTTATTTTACAACCTCCTTTGCCAATCAGTGATCCACACTGGCTTGCAGGAACCACTAGACGCAGCGTAACAGGTGGTTTGCTGGAGGCAGTGCTGTTTGTCATTGAGCTGCTGATATCCTAGGGAACATGCGAGAGACGTTAAAAGCAAAGTCGAGGCATATTTTTTACCCTGTTTGTAGCAAATCATATGCCAATTTAATACATCTCAACATTATTACTCTGCAGTCAAAATTCTAGATCTCCCAATGTCACTACAATTAGCACGCTCTCTCAGTGGAAGCTCAAGGTCAATAGTTTTACATCTCAAGTCATACAATCCCTCTACTGAACATGGAGCTGGTTCACACATGTCCGGGGCGGTCGCATCAGACAATATATCATACATATACTAAAAAAAAAATCTTCTGTACAAAACATCTCAACATATAGCATCTCACACTGACAGACCTCCAATCAGGTCAATAACCCTAAAAGCTCTTGTGAGGAGCAAACTTGTGTTAAAATAAAAACATTTAAAGAAAGGGTTAATAGTGCCTGTGTTGAGGCGCAGCAGAAGCACTTTGGCAGCACTGCCCATTCATTTCAATCGACAGGGCATTTTGGGAGCGGTGTATACACCACCCCAAAGATGCTGCTTGCAGGACTTCCCATCCTGCAAGCGCACCGCCCCAGTGTAAAGGAACGCGGGCTTTCACACTGGGGTGGCTTGAGACGCTTTACAGGCGCTATAATGCCTGAAAAGTGCCTCAGTGTGAAAGCACTGTGTATTTGTCTTAAAGCGTTAAACCGCCCAAAAAATGGATCCTGCTCCTTTAAAACATGTTATATGACAACACCTAAAAAACTTGGCAGTTTCTCCACACCCCTCTAAACTGACCACGCTGTATCACGGTTGCCGAGACCAGGCACTGGTCAGTTTACATGCCTCTATCAGCAGCCTGCCATCTGCTCCTGTATCGTCCTCCCCCCTCTGTCTGTGTGAGCTGCCCCTCCCTCCTCCTGAGCTTTGCAGAATGTAACTTCAGCTCTCCGCCCCTTTTTTTGGAACTCTCAAACAAGCTGTAAATTCAGCACTTTGAACAGATGTAGAGAAGACTGCAGATAAACAGGAACAACTTATGAAGGACTTGTTTAATCTCTGTGCATCACCTGAGGTCAGTCACTTCACTGGGTATAAGGGTTTACAACCGCTAACTGCTAGCAAGGGAGCAGCCAGAGTGCCCACTGTTCTGGTAAGCAAAGAAATGCAGTCATATGAGATGGTAGCGTTACTCTTCAAAATGCTGGTCCTCAGCAGCAGCATCCTTATGCCCAACTGCAAGAAATGCGAAAATCCTCCCTTGCATTGGGACTGCCCCTGCACTGCAAGTTAGCTGCTCGCTTGGTCTAGAGGAGAGACATTTCAAACCTGATCCTTTGCTACCAAGGCAGACAGCATTCCCATGTGCTTTGGTAATCGTCTCTTGGCATTATCACATCCAATGCATGGCTATGGACCCGGCATTGGTCTTGATGTCAGGACCTTAAGACTGCCGAGTATGGGGGGTGAAAAAACACAGAAAAGGACCAGCCTGGCAGCACAGAGGGGAGGAGAGGAATAGGGAAGTAGCCCTTTTCTATGTCACCTAGACCAATACGAGCAACCCTTGTGTTGATGCTGACCCACTTGCAATGGAAATTTTGTTTCCTGGAGCTGGGTTTTAGGCTAGGCTCATACATGTCCAGCTGTTTTGTTCACCGATTCAGGTACAAATTTTACCTTGAAGTCGCACCTGATCTGGACCCAAAAATCACACAGGACTCTTTAAAAATGGACTGCGGCCGCCCCAGACATGTGAACCAGCTCCAGTAATGCTAAATGGATGCGGTTAAAAACCCATCAGATTTGCATATATGTGAACTGAGCCTTAAGGCAACATGGCCTTTATACAATACTGAGAATGTATACAAGCTTTTAGATACCCAGAAGCTAAACGGTTACCTCTTCCAGTTTATCAATTATCATTGAAAAGGCTTTGAAGATGGCATTTGTTGGACCAGCTAAGGTGATAATTCTTTCTGGGCAATTGCCTTCTGAGATGTTAATACGAGCCCCACTCTAGAGAGAAGGAAAAAAAAAAAAATTATAAATGGAAAACTGTTTGCATGCATTGCAGTATTGACCTTTCTGGCAAAGGAGGCAGTTACATAACAGGAAGTCTTATTTGCTTAATATACATCACTTCTCAATAAATGAAGGGGATATACTTTAATGAACTTGATACACTAAGCTGCCAAGGTCCAAACAAAACTATGTGGAATCCAAGCAGTGGCTCGAAAGGGCAACAGCTCATGTCCTTTGACATTCTACAGTGCTCTCTAGAGTAGCAATCCTGCTGGCTCCCAACCCTCACTTCTTTGGCTACATTCTAAGTTTTGCGTCGTACATTTAGGATGACCTTTAAAAAAACGTTTTAGTGCAGCATGGAGAAAAAATAAATGTACTGAAAAATAAGCCAAAAATTCAGCAGCAAAGCAGACTAGTGCCTTCGTCCAGAATGTGGTCTTGTAAAGCCCACAACCTATCTAGGCTGCAGGAGCTGGCTAAACTGTAGCAAGCAATTATATGGCATGTAATCACACCTGCAGATAAAAAGGACCGTTAAGTGATTGATCAGGTTTTCAAGTGTACGTGTTAAAGGCAAGTGGAGAGGATCCGTATCAGACAATTCCTAAATGGCCAACTGCCTTACAAGTTCATAGCTAGACACTACCATGTTACCTGGCTCTTAATTTGCTACATTTGCAGGCCCCTGAGGAGGATTAATACAACTCAGTTTCTGTCAAGATAGAGAAGCCATTACATTTACTATAATACACGAGTCAAAAACCATAACAAAAAGAAAAAAGGTCTGACCTCTTCACGCATCTTTTTAACAGACTCTCCTTTCTTTCCAATGATGCTACCGACTTCCTAAGAGGGAAAAAAAATGTTGATTGTCACTTTTGTTGAAGTCTAAGAATCTTGCGTGAAAACAGTCTTTTAGAATATATGGGGAGAAAAAAAAAAAACACAATCCAGTTCATAACTCAGTGGCCATGATGTTCACAAAGTGAGGTGCTCATCCTAACAAACTGACAGTCTTGCAATGTAAAGGGATCCCCTTAATAGCAACAGTCCTCCTTCCCACCAAATATTCCCCAAACAAATTTTGCACTGTTGCTTTAAATGTATTTTAGGGCTGGTTCACACCACTTGCAGTGCAGGAAACGCAAGTTTCCAGTACTGCATGGACATGTGCTGCCCTCTTTAGATGCACGCAGGTGCCATTAATTTGCATCTCCATGCCTCTAGTAACCTAGGTGCATTGGCAGCCACCAAAATGCATGGTACCACTGTACCATGTGGTTTGGCGTGGGGAGGATTTAAAAAAAATCGCACATGCTGTGTATTTTGCTTGTCCCTGAAATGAATGGGCTACTACCAGTCATCCTAGGACACATACATTTCATGCGATTTCCCAGCTAGTCAGCATATCTTGAATCCAATACTAAATGTATGATGTTGCTCTCCTTACATACTTTAATAAATGCATCTACTTTTTAATTCTGCTTCAGCAGTTCAAGTTTTAGTGAAACCCCAAGAGATTGGGTTTCCCCATCAAAAGGGCACCTGCCATAATATTTAGACATACAAGCTTTTAGGAGTGTCTAAAAGGCACTTTCACACTGCCAGCATCCTGGTGTCAGCTATTTTTAGCGGCGCTTTACTGTAGTTTTTGCTGCGCTTTTCGGCCGCTAGCAGGGCTTTATAAAAGGGTTAAAAGCGCCGCAGCGGCTGGCGCTTTGCCCAATGGGCAGGGGTGCTTTAGGAGCTGCTTGCAGGACATTTTTTTTTACTTCCTGCCAGCGCAGTGCCCCAGTGTGAAAGTGACCAATTACACTTACCGGTAACGGTGTTTCTGGGAAGTCTTCCAGGACGGCACAATGAGAGATGACTGGCTCCACCTGACAGGAAACACAATCAATTCAAAGAGGTTAAAGCACCCGCCCCTCCCCGTGCTCCTCAGTTATGATAAAGTACAGACCCACACCAGTGCACGAGAGAGAAAACACACACCCAAATAACTCTATACAAACCAATGTATCAACCAAAGCGGTGGGAAGTAGGCCTGCCGTCCTGGAAGACTTCCCAGAAACACCGTTACCGGTAAGTGTAACTGGTCACTTTCTCAAGTCGTCTTCCAGGACGGCACAATGAGAGAGAAGCAAGTAGCTTCAGGCCTACCTTAGGGTGGGACGACTGCTTGCAGGACCTCTCTACCAAAGGACAGGTCCTGAGGTGAAAGCAACTCCACTCTGTAATGCCTTAGGAATGTATTCTGGCTTGACCAAGTCGTAGCTTTACAGATCTGTTCCACCGAAGCTCCGGCTCTTTCTGCCCAGGAGGTTGCCAAAGAGCAAGTAGAATGAGCTTTAACTTTCGGGGCTGTCTTACCAGCCTGGTCATAAGCTATGGAGATTGTCTGTCTGATCCATCTAGATATGGATGCTCTAGATGCCTGTTGGCCTTTTTTCTGTCCAAAAAAAAAATTAATTAGTAAATGGCTGGATTTCCTAAATTCACCCACTCTATCCAGATAAGCTAGCAGACACCGTCTGACATCTAGACAATGAAAGGAGGCCTCTCTTTCATTTTGTGGATTTGAACAAAAGGAAGGAAGAATAATTTCTTGTGATCTATGAAACTTTGACACTACCTTAGGGAGGTACAGGGGGTCCTGCCTAAGAATAACTCTGTCCTCGAATAAACAAAAGAAAGGCTCTTTAATCGTCAGAGCCTGCATGTCGCCTATTCTTCTGGCTGTAGTAATTGCCAGAAGAAAAGCAAACTTAAATGTCAGTAATTTAACTGAAATATCTTCTAGTGGCTCAAACGGAGCCTTAGTTAATTGTTCCAAAACTAACGTAAGGTCCCAGGGCGGGACTCTAGAGATCTGCACCGGGGACAATCTATCCCTGGCCATTAGAAATCTTTTAACTAGAGGGTCCAGTGATAACTTTGTCCAAAAAATACGATAAGGCTGCTACCTGTACTCTTAGAGTCTTGGTAGCGAGACCTAAGTCGGCGCCATCCTGGAGAAAGTCCAGGATGACCGAGGTTTCTTGCTGGGATACCTTTCTCACTAGACACCAGTGAGAGAAGACTCCCCACACCTTCCTGTAGATACGTCTGGTGACCTCTTTTCTACTTGAGAGGAGAGTGTTAATCACTCTCTCGGAACATCCCCTCTCCCGCAGGTTCTGCCTCTCAAGCACCAGGCCGTCAGCTTGAAGAAGCTGGGATCTGGGTGAAAGACTGGTCCCTGCCGAGAAGGTCCACCCGAACTGGTAGATGGAGGGGAGGTGCTACAGACCAGTTCTGTAGAGCGGGAAACCAGGCTCTCTTGGGCCACCAAGGAGCAATTAGAATGAGTCTGGTCTCTGAGAGACCTAGTTTTTGTAGGACTCTTGGAATGAGACTCAGAGGGGGAAAAGCATAAGCCAGGTGAAAACTCCATACCTGAGCCAGTGCATCCACCCCCCCTGAGCCCCACTCCCGGGACAGGGAAAAGAATCTTCTTACTCTCCTGTTCTCCTTGCGGGCAAAGAGGTCTATTTCTGGCCTTCCAAAATGTTGGCACACCAGGTTGAACACCTCTAGGTTCAGCTCCCATTCCCCCTGGAGAATCCGATGACGGCTTAGATAGTCCGCCTCTATGTTGTACCTTCCCTTTATGTGTACTGCCGTAATAGAGGCAATCCGAAGCTCTGCCCAGCCCAGAATTCCTAGAGACATGGTCAGCAGGGAGGGAGACCTGGTTCCCCCCTGATGATTTATGAAGACCACCCTGGTCGCATTGTCGGAGAGGATCTGGACCTCCCGGTCTCGGATCCTTTCCTCGAACGCTTTTAGGGCCTCCCCGACCGCCAATAATTCCCGGAAGTTTGAGGAGGCGTGTCACTGATCCTGATTCCAGGAACCCTGGGCTCGGAGTTCGCCTAAGTGGGCCCCCCAACCCCAGGAGCTTGCGTCCGTCGTTATCCTGAGGGGGTCTGTCTGAGTCCATAGATGACCCACCTGCAACTTCTGAGGAAGAAGCCACCAGCTCAGAGAGTCCTTTACTACCTCTGGGATGGAGATTCTGTGGTCTAATGTCCCTCTTGTTCCGTCCCAGGAGGATAAGAGGAATTGTTGGAGGTCTGGAGTGGAGCTGAGTCCACGGGACCACAGGAATACAAGAGGTCATTAGACCCAGTACCCTCATGATGTCTCTGAAAGAGAACTCTCCTGGCTCCAACAGAGACCAGACCGCTGCCATGAGGCCCTAGGCCTTCTCCTGGGGCAAGAAGAGCCTCCTCTGTAGGGAGTCTATCAGGAAACCCAGGTAAACTTTTCTTTG
The DNA here is from genome assembly GCA_029206835.1 of Rana muscosa. Lineage (NCBI taxonomy): Eukaryota > Metazoa > Chordata > Amphibia > Anura > Ranidae > Rana > Rana muscosa. The sequence continues at coordinate 912,820,474 of CM055117.1, forward strand.
GTCCGGGATCATCGAGGACTTCTCCCTGTTTATGATCCAACCTAGGGATTCCAGGGTACTCACAACCTTGGCCAGGTCTGCGAGGAGGAGATCTCAACTCTGGTTGTAGAGTAGAAGATCGTCGAGATAAGGGACTATTGATATACCCTGCAAGTGTAGGAAGGCGACCACCTCTGCTACGATTTTTGTAAACACCCTTGGGCTGGAAGCCAGTCCAAAGGGGAGGGCAGCAAACTGCCAGTGTTGAATCCCTTGAGGAGACTTGACTGAAAATCTGAGGAAGGCCTGATGTCCTGGAAAGATCGGGACATGTAGGTAGGCGTCCTTTAAGTCGATCGTTACCATGTATACCTCCTTCAGAAGGAGTCTTCTGAGGGTGTATATGCTCTCCATGCGAAATTTCTTATGACGCAGAGAGGTATTCAGGGGTCTCAGGTTTATTATCAAACGGTATTTGCCTGAGGATTTTGGGACAACGAAGATATGGGAGTAGACCCCCATTCCGCGTTGACCCGCAGGTACCGGAACTACCACTCCCTGTTCTGCTAGGTCTGAGATGCTTTGCAGAAGACCTGCCTTCTTGAGGGGGTCCCTGGGGAGAAATGTTAATAGGAACTTTGAGGGGGGGGGGGTGAAGAAACTCCAGCCTGTAACCTTCTCTTATAATGTTGAGAATATGAGGGCTCTGAGTAATACTCTCCCACCTGGAAAGGAATTGGGAAAGTCTTCCCGCCTACCCTCACGTCACTTAAAGTCCTTTTCATTTGATTTTTGGTTGGAAAAGAGGATACTTCCTTTCGGCTTATCCTTCCCAACGCCCCACTTCCTATTACCGGCAGGCTTCTTGCTTGAGAAGCGGTTTCTACCCTGCGGGCCTCGAAAAAATCCTTTTTTGGTCCCTTTTAGGTTTGGTGGGAAACTTCTTGCCCTTTTCAGTAGATCTTGACAGAGCTTGATCAAGCCCTGTACCAAAAAGGAGGGAGCCCTCAAACGGGAGTCCACATAAGCGGGTCCTGGAACTGCGCTACCTATCACCTGTAGAGAGTCTAGGACTCCCCTGGACTTGGACACACGGGAAACATGTCCTATTAGCTTGGCTATCCATGTATCCGCGTTCCTAGCTATACAAGCTGAAGCCAACGCGGGGCTCATTGCTGCCGCATTGGCTTCCCAGGCTCTACGCAAGGTCGTCTCAGTACGGCGATCCATAAGATCCTTGATATTACCCGCGTCCTCAAAGGAGAGGTCGGATTGCTTTGACACCTGTGCCAAAGAGGCATCCAATCTGGGAACTTTAAAGAATTTCTCCTCATCCTCCCCCTTAAAAGGACACCTACGCTTCCAAGTTTTATATTTCAGAAGCTTCCTCTCAGGTTCCTTTCACTCTCTAAGGATCACATCTTTGAGAGTCTGATGAACCGGAATGGCTCTGGGTTGGGCCCTTACCAGGCCTCGGTACAATCTATCCTGTGCAGATACCTGCTCCTTCGGCTCCTGAATTTCTTCAGAGGCGAGATTGCACCAAGGAGGCCTTACATGTCAGCTGAGAAGATGTGTCTTCCTGACCTAGAGCCCTCTTCCTCCTCCTCAGCCTGACTATCTACCAGGCCCTCATCGGAAAGTCCCTGATCAGGGATCTCCGAGTCTTCTTCTGCCTCTGAGTCCTGAGACAGGAGGGATCTCAGGGATTCTGGGTGTCCTCTCCCTAATCTGGTTGAGGAGGAACTCCTCTGGTTCTTTAGCCTTAAGGGAGGCTTGAAAATCCTTAAGGGTGGCAAGCATCTGGGTTTGGACAGAGAGAAAGTCTCTCATAACCTGAGATGTTTCCTTCCCCGCCAGCTTCTGGATACACTTGAAGCAGAAGGGCTTGGAATGGGTTGAAGGTAATTTCTCATTACAGTTGCCGCATCTTTTGGAGCGGGCAGGGGCTCTAGAGGAACGACTAGCAACCCCTTGGGCAGTGACGTCCTCACCTGCAATGTAAGAGTACACAGGAATGCATTTAGAAAGAACCCTGTGACAGGCAAGGGGAAAGAGTCGGGGTACCCTCCCCCATCATGACCCCTGCTGGCTGGGTTGACTCACCCCCTGTGGTCTCCTCTGTAGCCGCGGCCGTGGTCGGCCTCTCCTCATGTTCCATGCCGCTTAGGTGTGATGACCAAGTCACTGCAGAGGCACTGGAGGAGTGAAAAAGGGCGCCTCTCTTCCTGGCGTCCCTCCGCTGTTAATGCCGGTAAGCAGACGCCGGCCGTCGCCATTTTGCCGGAGACCGGAAATGACGCGACGCGTGATGGCGTCATCCCTGAAGCTAGAGGACGAATGTCCCAGACTCCGGGAAGATGGCGCCGCAATCATACGCTCCTGCATAGAGCGGCGCCATAGAACGAGCGGCCCGCGCGAGCGGGGATTACCGGAGGGACCTGCCAGCCCCCCCTCCAGAAAGGACGCCCAGACAGGTAGGGGGGAGGAAGGAGGATAGATGGCCCCTGAAGTCCCAGGTACAGCCCAGCACCTAGGGTCCTTCAGTGCTCAGGGAGGCTCTTCTACTGCCCTCCCTGAGAAGAGAAATGGGATACCCCCCCAGGACGGACAATAGAGTCCTGCTAGGCCCAGAGGCTTCCCAGGCATTCGGCTCAGCTCCCGGGGGGGGGGGGGGACTTCCAGCCCCAGGCCTTCAGTCTGTGGGAAAAAAATAAACGGTTTCGCTGTGGGGAAACACAATCAAGAACTGAGGAGCACGGGGAGGGGCGGGTGCTTTAACCTCTTTGAATTGATTGTGTTTCCTGTCAGGTGGAGCCAGTCATCTCTCATTGTGCCGTCCTGGAAGACGACTTGAGAAAGCACTCTGGCTTTCACACTGGGATCGCAGCTGAGGCTTTTTTTAGGCACTATAGCGCATGAAAACCACCTCCAGTGTGAAAGGGGTCCAAGTGTCAAATCTTTTAGGAGCTTTTACAGGCATCAAGCTCTTGGGCGTTAATTCATTTCATTGGCCAGAATTTATATAGGCCATTAAAATGAATGCACAAGCGTTTAGCAACTTTTAGTAGCATTAAGCGTTTTTTCTGCCCAAACTCTGCTCCTGGACGCACTGGCAGTGGGTTTTTTCCCTGCCTCTAAAAGCCAGAGTGTGCATGAACACTAGAGCTCTAAAAAAAAAAAAAAAAATGAGAATCACAATAAAGTTCACAATTCTCAACATAACATCTTTCACATCATGCAAAAAAATGTTTGTTTTTTGTTTATTGAAGTGCATTTTTCCTCAAAAAATTGCGCTTGAAAGACCGCTGTGCAAATAGTGACACAAAATTTTGCAACGACAGCCATCTTATTCTCTAGGGTCTCTGCTAAAAAAAAAAATGTATATGTTTGGGGGTTCGAAGTAATTTTCTAGCAGAAAATACTGATTTTAAACTTGTAAGCAACAAGTGTCAGAAAAAGGCTTAAAGTGATTGTAAAGTCTGTAAAAAAAAAAAACACACGTTATACTTGCCTCTTCTGTGCAGTTTTGCACAGAGCAACACGGATCCTCCTCTCCTCGAGTCCCTCTTCACTGCTCCTGGCACCTTCCTCCTATCGAGTGCCCCCACAGCCAGCAGCTTGCTATGGGGGCACCCATAGTTACGGCTCTGTGTATCCATTCAGACACGGAGCCCCGACCCAGCCCCCTCTCTCCCGATTGGCTCACTGACAGCCGCAGGAGCCAATGGCACCGCTGTGGTGTCTCAGCCAATCAATAGGAGAGTCCCGGATGGCCAATAGCCTCGTGGACATCACTTGACAGGGATGGGGCTCAGGTAATAATTAGGGGTGCTGGGGAAGCTGCTACACAGGTGTTTTATCTTCATGCAGAAAAAAAACACTTCTGCCTTTACAATACCTTTAATCTTTAAGGTCCCATGCACACTGGCTTAAAAAACATTGCTTCTACAGGAGTGGTGTTCTGCCTGTAGAAGCAGTTCAATGTTATCCTATGTGTCCATGCACATTAGGATGTTTACAGGCCTTTTTTGAGTTCAACGTTTAGAGGCAGGAAAAAAACCTTTTGGTTTGTGTTTGACTGGAGCTCACTGGCAGAAAAAAAAGACTAGACTTTGTACAAAAAATGTTCTATAGAGGCTCTATACTAGAAGAGACGTGTGCATGGAGCCTGAGTGGTTAAACTGACCTCATTTACAAACCGAATTTCATCCCTTTGATCTAAGGCTGCATTCACACCTGAGCGTTTCGTTTTCAGGCAGAAAGTTGCACGTTTTTGCACAGGTCAAAAGGTCACCAATGTAAAAAGCAGAAAAACTGCTGTAATCTGCCCAAAAGAAGCTCATGTACTTTGACTTTAAGCTACAAAACACTCTGATGTGAATAAGGGCCAATTAAATGAATGGGATTTTGCTTGGGCGTTTTACAAGCTGAAATTGCTCAGGTGTGAATGCAGCCAAAAAGTTACGTTTCCCTTCATCTCTCAGCAATCCTGATAAACATTTGCCAGATGTTTTTTTTTGTTTGAGTGAGCAGAGAACGTCTCTCTCTGCACTTGTTACATGAATCAAGGAAATGCTAGATTAAAATCGTGAGGGGTTGAGTCGAGATCGCAATTTAATGATTTGTGCAGCTCTAATGGACACAGAACATGGAGGCATATTTAAAAAAAAAAAAAAAAACACACCTGACTGCTAAAAGCAGCAGTAAAGATGCCCTTCCCTGTGTGAATGAGGTCCAACGGTTTTTGGGTTGTTTAAACCGTATACTTACCAGCTCTGTGCAATGGTTTTGGGAGAGCAGCTACTGCTGTAATGCACTTTGCTGGATTGAGAGTAGGCTCAAGTATCAGGGAGGGAGCTGCACCTTAATTCATGCATTAAAAAAAACAACACATATCCTGCCTTTGGAACCACTTTAAGGGTACTTCTAGGATGCCAGGCTTAGACCAGATGTCAGGAGCTTACAAACTGAACCAAACCGGAGAGGCATAATGGTGGCTTTTAGAGCCAAAAGTACCATCATAGAAAGTCTGAAGGGGCTCGTTTTATACATTAAAACCATAAATACTCGCGTGTAACCGTAGCCTAGAAATCAATAGAATCATACTTGCCTTTCCATGCATCAGGAGTCTGATGGTGAGGGTAACATTCAGGCCTCCTTCAATAACACCGGTGTCCATAGTGAAACTAGTTGTTAGATCAGGGCAATAGTCAGAAGATGTAAAGGTAGTCTTTGGTCACAAGATAAGACAAGACTGTAAAAAAAAAAAAAAAAAGTAAGCGATCAGAAAGAAAAAAAAGAATACTACAATTTAACACTTAAAAGCCACAGTAAGCTATGGAGGACCATCAATGCACTCAGTCATTACAATAACAAAGACAAATATATCTACTTGGCAGAATTTAATACAATTCAGGGCTCAAATTTCATTATAACCAATGAATCATAGGCATGCTGGATGTGCTGCATTAGCACTGAGCTTAAAGCCCAACTCCGAGCACAATTGCCTTCCCAGGTTTACAGAAACAAAACATTCCTCTCCCTCAGAAGCACAATTATATTCTTCAAATCAGTTTACATGACAGGATTAGGGATTCAGGATTCCTGGCAGCTCCAGATGCAAGTGCTGAAGGTCTCAGATCCCAGTGCTGAAGACAACTTTCTTTTTTTCAATGAAGAAAAAAAAATTCTTAAAAAAACAAAGATTCACGTAGCACAAAGACACAAAAAATATACACCTAAAATAAACTCCTGTGAATACAAATCTGAGAGGGGTATAAAAGCTTCACCATGGTTATCAAAAATCTAGGCATCAACCACAGAACAAGATTATTCATCTACGCAGTCCCACCAAAGGCAAACAGAAAATCAAGAGGGAAAGGTTGAGCATCCAGGGAGGAATAGGAAGAAGATGCAAAAGCTGTAGCTGGTACACCGTTGGGTCTGGACCAGACACCAATGGACTGGTCCACTGCTGCTATAGAAGTTGATCAGTGTCAAACCTAGCTTCCACCCAGGGTGCCCATATTTTATGAAATTTTGTAGGTTTCTACCCATGTATCAGTTTGTAGATAGATCACAGCCAATGGCTTCATTTTGTGAAGAAGCAGAAGAAGAGGGAGCAGAGACGAGACATTTATTGGAGTCAGATCTTTCAGAGAAGCTAAGAGTAGAGTGTGAAGTCGCTAATCACAGTATGGGGAAAAAAAACAACCTCCTTATTTTACAATATGTTGGAATTTTAGTTCCCTGGCTGTCATGCCAACAGTTTTAATACCATTTACCAGCAACAAGGTATTTCAGCAGTTCCGCCTTGACTTATTGTTGTCAAACAGCTAGAATAGATTATCAGTATTTTAAGGTCAACAATGGCAGCCTACATATTCCTCACACTACAGGCTGCCTCACCAACAATTCTGGCCATGTGCTCACATGGTTAAAGAGTACACAAAATCATGTCCTCCCCACCTACTTATTACACCTTTAGGTTTCTCCCTTTCACAAAAGTAGCCCATCCATCCCTCTCCTAGGTCCAAGGACATAAAAAGGATGTCATGCCATGTTGTCCTTGCTCTACCTGCATTTTCCAATGCAGCTAAAGTTTTTGCCAACTGAATCTTCATGTTAATGGTGGTATGCCATAAGTGAATGTAAAGGATTTTTTATTTTTGTAAAAAGATTATGTGGTCAGATCAGGATGGGTATGTTGAGCCTAAAGTTACTTCAAAGCAGCAGCAGGTTGTTTTTTAAACCTTACTTAAAACATCAAAAAGCATGGCTGGTGTGCAATTGTTTTTCAGATTTAATTTGACAGTTGTATTAAACAGGCGCATGAAATAATTGATGTACTACTTCTTAATTTGTGGATGAGGTTACCCACATACAAAGAAGGTAAACCTTTTAAGAGCATTTGAGCCCTTCGACTATGCAGACACCACATGTAGTGCACAGATTTCAGACTATCCTACTCTTGAAAGAAAATCAAGCCGCTTTTTAACGCCAGCACTGGAAGCTGCCCAGCTTCTAAGCCACTACAACATTACTGAATAGACAGTCACTTGATAACAGTACATGAGCAAAATGTTAGTCACAAGATCTGTTTAGTACAAAAAGATCAGAGGATAAGGGTTGCTATAGGTCAACGCTCTCATCAATGCCCTATCAATTGGAACTAGCACTGGATGAAATGATCCACATCTATATTAAAGCAAACCAGTCAGCACCATAGCACTAAAGCTATAAACCTACAATACACTTAATGCCTACACATTAGAAGTCTAGCTAGCATCCCTAGAGACCAAAATCCCAAGAGATCTGTGGCACTCCCATTTTAAAGTGTCTGTTATGGCTGAAGGTTTTTTACCTAGAAGGTAAAAAAAACCTTTTGTTCTGCATTTGGGGTATCATTCGGAAAACGGACACCTGCAGCAGATTGCACACCCAGAGAAAATTGAACGCAGTGTGGAGAATGCACACAGAACACCACGTTCTGATGTGCAGGAGCCCTAAAACAAAAAGATGACAAAAAAACTCAACATAAGAGAAAAAAAATAAAAATGAACAACTTACTTAAAGTGTTACTAAACCCAGTAATATGAAAATAGTTCATCCGCCCTCCACAGTGCCCACAGCTTATAAATCTTTGTTTAACAAGAGACGAGAACTTATAAATCTTTTTACATTAAAATACTGCAACTATATACCGTATATACGCGAGTATAAGCCGACCCGAATATAAGCAGAGGTACCTAATTTTACCACAAAAAAATGGGAAAACATACTGACTCGAGTATAAGCCTAGGGTGGCCATCTGCATGCCTCACTGTGTCCATGTGCATTCCTCACTGTGCCCATAACTAGACTGACGTTTAACATGAGAGTCTATGGAAGGGGTGTCTGGCTTTAAAAAAAAAAACGGTGCTCCCCGGCCGTAGGTCCCCCGGACAAAAAACTGCACACTTATAGAGGAGACATGGGGCTATATGTGTTTCAAGTTTCGGGTCCAGAGGACCTACGAACGGCCGGTACCGGGTCCCCAAAATCACCGGAGAAATTACAGTTTAACATGGGAGTCTATGGAAGGGGTGCCCGGGTTGAAAAATCGGTGCTCCCCAGCCGTAGGTCCCCCGGACAAAAAACTTTGCACACTTGTAGAGGAAGAGTGGGGCTACATGTGTGCTAAGCTTGGGGTCCAGGGAACCCATGGCCGGCCCGTACCAGGTCCGCAAAATCCGGGAGATCAGGCACAAAAAGGTGACTCGAGTATAAGCCGAGGGGGCATTTTCAGCACAAAAAAAATGTGCTGAAAAACTCGGCTTATACTCGAATATATACGCTAAGTTTTTAGATGATCTGTATACCACGGATACATGATAAACTGCACAGCTTCTCCAGTGCTGAGAGATTAGGGAGGAGATTTTCACTTCAGCCTGTATACACACCCACTTGTGTGATGTCAATATCATGAGACCTGGCTATCTCTGAGAACAAGTATATGTTCTCTCCAGCATAGAAGACACAACTGAGCACGTGCAGGTCAGCCACCCTGCCTGTGTTAGCTGGCTTTCCCCAGACAGTGCAGGAGGGGGGTATCTATACATACAGGATCAAAGAGCCTTTTTACACAATGCAGAGGATTAACCCCCTAAGTTCCACAGTGAGTATAACAAGCATGCTATGCTGCTTATACAGACTGTTTTTACTGTTGTGGGTTTAGTAACACTTTAAAGTGATTGTAAAGTCTTTTTTTTTATGAAACATGTTATACTTGCCTCTGTGCAGTGGTTTTGCACAGAGCAGCCCGGATCCTCCTCTCCTATCAAGTGCCCCCTTAGCCAGCAGATCTCTATGGGGGCACCCGAGCTTCATGTATCCATTCATACAAGGAGCCACGACCTGGCCCTGTCCCCTCTCCCGATTGGCTGACTGACTGCCCCAGGAGCCAATGGCGCTGCTGCTGTGTCTCAGCCAAGCAGGAGGCATGTCCCAGACAGCTGAGACACTTGTGGACATTGCTGGAGAGAGAAGGGGCTCAGGTAAGTAATTGGGGGTGCTGGGGAGGCTGCTACACACAGGTTAAAGAGGAAGTAAACCCATCAATTTAACAGTTTCAAAAAGCAGTTACATTCCCGGCATGCACATTGGTTGTGCTCTCAACCAAACTGTCAAACCATTCAATGGCTGGTGTCATAACTGATCACATGTGCAGCATCATGGCAGTTGAAAATTAAACGGAGGCCAAGATGGCAGCTTCCTTGCCTGAAAATGATAGGAGGGTTTACTTCCACTTTAACCTTAATGCATGGAATGCGTTAAGATATAAAAAAAAAAAAAAACTTCTGTCTTTACAACTCCTTTAACTCAATTCTCAGCACAGAATGTTCAGAATTACTACAAAGTAGCAGATTACATTCCACAGGAGCACTGCCGACAAGAGAAACAGAGCAAGCTTTGTTTGTGGCTGCATAGCAGTATAATTAGGAGGCACAATATACAAAAATCAGATCCAATTAAAATAACTTTTTATCCAAGAGTGAAAGTTTTATCAAGATTATTTACCGTAAATACGTACTGCACAGGGAAGGTCAACAGGAGTGTCTTGGGGTAAATGTAAAAAAAATTGAATAAAATGCTTTGCCATAGACCGGCCAGATAAATTAATCTAGGTCAATGTTTTACAAAGGATCACTAATGAGTGTACTCTGTACATATCGAAAAATAGTAATTTTAATGGAGCTCCCAGGAGCCCACAAAACCAGTTCTTCTATAGGCAGCTGCTTTAGGATGGTATAGGTTTATATAGAGCAAGTGTATCCATTGTGCATGTACCTATAAAAAAGGAAAGCTGCCGCCATATTAGCACTGGTTTCATCGAAAGAAAATAAGTCACCAGATATAAGTGAAGTGTGTAATTACCCCTATTGCAGATAAATGTCCCATTCTGGCCAAAATATAACAACCCCCCTATCCTGAGAGATTGTACTCACCTAGGTCTGCCATCCCAATTCCTTCGTAGGGGTCATGCCAAATAAGAGGATAAATAATCCAGCGATGCAGATGCACCCATCACTCCCACTTGCACTGAAAAGGCTTCTCTTCTGGATCCTGAGAAAACCCCCAAAAAAAGCCCCCCTCATGCAAAAATAAGGGAAGAGGACTGCAGCTTCATATGATCACAGTTCTAAGCAAGAAAGGCATTTTTTATCCAGCTACCAGAGGGGGGTGAGGGGCAGGAGGGGGCTAACATTATCCTAGAGATGGAGAGTGACTTAGGGCTAGTTCAAACCATAAATCGCACAGAACAGGCTGAAATCGCACCACAAAAGCACCTAAAGTAGTGAATGTACTACTTTAAAAAAAAATGCACAGCAACCCGCTCGCATGGTACTATTACAGCATGCAGGAAAATGCACTGCGTTTACAGCCTACATTTGGGGTGCTGTTAACGTTTTTTTTTTTTTCTAACCTGCAAGACAAAGCTATAATGAGCTAGTATGACTAGCATACTAGCTCATTATGTACCACTTACCTTCGATCGGGGCCCCCGAAGTCGTCCGTGTCCCTCCTCTAGCCGCATCCATCGCTGCGGCGATAGCCGGAATGTTACTTCCGGGTATGGCCGCTGCAGCCAATCACAGCGAAGACGTGACTCCGCGCATGAGCTGTCAAATTCGGCTACGTCGAACGTCAGCGTCGCCGCATTTACATACAAAAATATCTCCTTAACCGTGTAGGTTAAGGAGATATTTCATGCACCTACAGGTAAGCCTTAATCTAGGCTTACCTGTAGGTCTTTGTTTAAAAAGTGGGTTTACAACCACTTTAAAGTGTTTGTAAGGTCTTCGCTACAAATAAAAAATGTTTATACTTGCCTGTTCTGTTGCAGTCGATTTGCACAGAGCAGCCCAGATCCTCCTCTTCTCAGTTCCCTCTTCTGTGCTCCTGGCCCTTCACTCGAGTGCCCCCACAGCAAGCTGCTTGCTATAGGAGCACCATTCAGGCACGGAGCCCCGCCCCCTCTGCTGATTGGCTGACTGCCGTCTTACTCTCCATCTGCTTGTGCATATTGGTTCAGGCAGCTTATACACATCAACCATTATTCCCAGGAGCTTGCATGAAAGGATGACTTCAGCAAGACTTAGTAGGACCCTACAATGAAAGTACAGACCAGCATTTGGGGGGACGTAAAGGAGGGATATCTTGCCCACAGCATCCAATATAGGGAAAAAATGCAAGTTTACTATCGCTCTAAAAGTACCGACCATATCTTTCACACAAATAGAACCGCCAAACATCATGGAAGCCAAAATCTGGCCACAAAGTTGTGTAAAACTGAATTTTCAGCCAAAGCCGTGATTTGCCCTGAACTCAAAGAATGCGCCTCTGTCAGCGTGTGCTATAAAGAAGCATGCCCCCTGCACTGTGCCTTGGCTCAAATGGGAGGTTGAGATTCACAGAAAATCTTAAGCAAACAAAAATTCTTTAGGTGAATATATAAACTAAGGATTCTCCAACATTAGGACCAGTTTAGAAGCTGCTCCGGAAATAGCCTGTGACAACTTAGGCCTGGATACGAGCCAAACCTGCAGGCGCCACCTATTACCCTTGAACTGCAAGACCATGTGCAGACCCTGACATCAACATGACAAGGTCAGGTGGATAATCTGTGCAAGTTTGAGGCAATCACAGAATGTACTCTGGGGGGTCCAGCTTGGCATAGCTTCAACTGCTCAAACTCAAATGAATGTTAAAGCTGAACTCTGGGAAACCGCAAAAGTCCTTCCTCGCAGTGAGCTGCCCCCACACTGCAAGGAATAAATGCTTGTTTACTCTAAGATTTTTACTTGCCTGATCCAGTGGCAGACAGCACTGACTGACCCTTGGCTCCCTTACATCTAATGCAGGGGAGAAAAGGCTGAGGGGACCAGTCTAGCAATACAGAGGCACCTGTGGGAGCAGAGATCAGGTAAGCCATACTGCTTTGGGCTTCATTCACACAAGCACATGTGCATTTTCTGCATCAATGCAGGTACTTGCCGACAGAGCAAGCAGAAGAGCCTGTGTAAAATATGTGCATAAAGCAATCATGTTCAGATACAATTCTTCTAATAAGTATCTGCAAATGTGTATGGCCCCATACACAGCTGTGTCCTACTTTCGTAAGCAGCTAAATTCGGTGCACATTTTCATTTGCAGACACAGCTGTGAGCAGCCCCCATTGATTCCTATAGTATCTGTATTTAGATACATCCAAATCTATACAATGCGTTTTGGATGCCCCCAGAAACAAGCAGTTAAAGGATAAGTTGACCTTCAGGAACACGTTTTTATTTTAAGGTGGAACCTGTACCATTTATTTTTTTCAAAGGTGAACTTCTCCTTTAAAAGGAGGGATATGCAAATGGCGGACCTCCAGCTATTGTAGAACTACAAGTCCCATGAGGCATAGCAAGCCACAAGCATGACACCCAGAGGCAGAGGCATGATGGGACTTTTAGTTCTGCAAAAGCTGGAGGTCTGCTAATTGCATATCCCTGCTTTAAAGTAAAGAACAAAAAATTTAAAACAGGTCCAAGTCATAATGTACCACTAGGCACTGGATACTAGCACATTATGACATTATTGTCAAATGGAGCTGCAGAGTCACCACTCCCAGACCCTTCCAGCTTTGTCCAGTTATACTTCCGGGTACTGTCTTTGGCTGCTTGATTGGCCTGTGATGATGTTACATCACCATGGCACACAGTCGCATAAATGTGGTCTGAGTTTTGCAGATCAGATCACATTACCCGCTGACAGGCAGGGGTTGGGCATTTATGACAAAAAAAGAACACTAGGGTCTCTTGTTCCACAACCCTTGCCTGTATGCATTTTTTTGTAAAAATTCGTTCAATACCGCTTTAACTGCAAGAGGCGTTTTAGGTTTCCCAGAGTTCAGCTTTAAACACCCTATTGGTATCATCTTCACATTCATCACAAGACATGTGACTGAAGTAAACATGCTGGCTCTGACATATCTGCGTACACAGACTTGTTACAGGTGTGGAGACAGATCCAGGTGAAAAAATACATATACACAAACAGCACTGCATGTACAGGACATACATAACAGCCATGTGGACTACAATATCACACTGAAGGACAGGTCCTTATAAAAACATGGGTGTGACCAAAGCCAGAAGTTCCATTTTAGGGACCCCAGGATCAGTGCACAACACTCATCTGGGCCCCAATTTCTGCACCCCCCCCCCCCTCTCAAGGAGACTGACACAACCTTAAGACCCCATTCACACAGGGGCGACTCGTCAGGCATCTCAGCCGCCTGACGAGTCGCGTCCCATTCTGTACAATGGAACCGTTCTAAGGGGAGCGACTCGCTCCGACTTAGAAAAAGGTTCCTGTACTACTTCAAGACGACTTCCATTGACTTCAATACAGAAGTCATTTTGGAAGTCTGCTTTGAAATCGCCCAGCACAGTCGTGGCACAAGTCGTGCCGCCCCTGTGTGAATGGGCTCTGAAGGGCCAGTTGCTGTTGACATAGTTTACTGATGTTTATACTCAGGATTATGTTGAAAGAAAGATTCTAAGACTCCATTCACACTTGCGTGACTCCAAAGACGCACAATTTCCAGTGCAACTTCTGTCCAGAGTGTGTAAGGTTGGATCAAAGTAATGCAGACACCGATCTGAATGGGGTCCAATGAAAATAATAGGCTGCAACTTGTCATGTCCAACGTTACGTGACAAAACGCACAAGTGTGAATGGTGCCTAAAATGTTCCGTAAAGACCTTGTGTAAACATACATAAAACTCTCCTTCGTTGTCAGTGTTGCAGTATGTGTGTATACATGCATAAAGATACATAAACATTTATGCACCCACACATAAAATCTTAAATTTGTGCAGGTCGGGAACGTGTGCTTTATCGCCCGTTTTCCCGACCAGCAAGCAAAACGTGCTTCTCTTTAGCAGATGTGCTGAGGTGACATTAGGGCGGTATAAAACCCAAACATATTTCAGATCATCAATTCCTAGATGTGATGGCTGCATTAGTTAAAGTGGTTGTAAACCCACTTTCTAAACAAAGACCTACAGGTAAGCCTAGATTAAGGCTTACCTGTAGGTGCATGAAATATCTCCTTAACCTACACGGTTAAGGAGATATTTGCATTTAAATGCGGCGACGGTGACGTCATGCGCATGGGGTTAATCCCATTCACAAATTCGGCGACGTAGCCGAATTCGACGGGTCATGCGCGCATGCGCAGAGTCACGTCTTCGCCGCTCCGGCCAATCACAGCGCCGGAGCGGTGCTGTGATTGGCTGGTGCGGCGATACCCGGAACTAACATTCCGGCTATCGCCGCAGCGATGAATGCGTCTAGATGGAGGGACGCGGACTGCTTCGGGGGCCCCGATCTAAGGTAAGTGCTACATAAGGAGCTAATATGCTAGTCATACTAGCTCATTATGCCTTTCTCTTGCAGGTGGGGAAAAAAAAAAAACGAAGAGTGGGTTTACAACCACTTTCATTTTTAACCTTCCACCCCCCTTATTTTCACCTGGTGATCTGACCAGCACGTCTGTTTTTCAACAGACGAAACGGTTGTGTAGATGTAGCAGTTAGAAGGTTAGGACAAACCATCAGTGACGGGCATGCTTACAATGATTTGTTTTAAGTTAGATTGTAAACTATGAGCAGGGCCCTCGTATTACCTCTTGTACTGTCTGTCCTCATGTTGTAAAGCGCTGCACAGAATGATATAATTTAAAAAATAACTTTCTGTAAGGGCTTAAAGAGAAGCTCCAGGCTTCTTCAGAAAAAGATAAGACTCAACAGCTACAAATACTGTAGCTGGTGACTTAATTTTAGGACACTAACCTGTCCAGGCATCCTGTGGTGTCCTCACCCGAGCCGATTTTTCTATTGGCACCACCATCTTGACTAAGGGAAACCCGCAGTGAAGCCTTGTGGATTCAGAGCCAGTTCCTATTGGCTTTGCGCTTATAAATGGGCTCAATGCGGGGGCGAACTTCCAATTGAGCTTGAAGTGGGAACCTGTCAAAACCAGGTACCCCACACCAAAAGGTGCCAAATGTGGCAGCAGAAGGGGAGGGGGGGCAGACAAGCAGAGCTTCCCCTGTTGGGTGGAGCTCTGCTTTAAGTGTAAGGTGAAGTTTGGCTTCTTAAATTTGTTAGTGTATTTAATCTGCCAATCCCACCCGACTGACCCATCCACAGTATAGCTCCTCTAATACAGGTGTTTTACTAACCAGATCACCAGGTAAAAAAAAAAAAAAGAAAACGGATGCATCCACCACATCTAATGATTGGCAATCTGCAATACATGACTTTTCAGTTTTGGGATAAATACTGCTTTAATTGTCAACGGCACCCACACACGTCAATAAACGCAGTGCGTTTTATGCGAGTAAAACCATATGGTGCCAGGTTTTTAAAAAGATGTTGGGGACTTTTCCCAATCTAATAAATGGGCAGTTGTGGCGGCACCAACGCCTGACCTACAGCGGACAGGACCCGCGCACGCGTGTGCTCCTACAGCGGACAGGACCAGCGCACGCGTGTGCTCCTACAGCGGACAGGACCAGCGCACGCGTGTGCTCCTACAGCGGACAGGACCAGCGCACGCGTGTGCTCCTACAGCGGACAGGACCAGCGCACGCGTGTGCTCCTACAGCGGACAGGACCAGCGCACGCGTGTGCTCCTACAGCGGACAGGACCAGCGCACGCGTGTGCTCCTACAGCGGACAGGACCAGCGCACGCGTGTGCTCCTACAGCGGACAGGACCAGCGCACGCGTGTGCTCCTACAGCGGACAGGACCAGCGCACGCGTGTGCTCCTACAACGGACAGGACCAGCGCACGCGTGTGCTCCTACAACGGACAGGACCAGCGCACGCGTGTGCTCCTACAACGGACAGGACCAGCGCACGCGTGTGCTCCTACAACGGACAGGACCAGCGCACGCGTGTGCTCCTACAACGGACAGGACCAGCGCACGCGTGTGCTCCTACAACGGACAGGACCAGCGCACGCGTGTGCTCCTACAACGGGCAGGACCAGCGCACGCGTGTGCTCCTACAACGGACAGGACCAGCGCACGCGTGTGCTCCTACAACGGACAGGACCAGCGCACGCGTGTGCTCCTACAACGGACAGGACCAGCGCACGCGTGTGCTCCTACAACGGACAGGACCAGCGCACGCGTGTGCTCCTACAACGGACAGGACCAGCGCACGCGTGTGCTCCTACAACGGACAGGACCAGTGCACGCGTGTGCTCCTACAACGGGCAGGACCAGCGCACGCGTGTGCTCCTACAACGGACAGGACCAGCACACAATGTGACAGCCATGTGGAGTAACACACACGTCCTCTGATAATGGGTGTGCCCATAGCCATGAGGTGGAGAGATCCCGGGATCTAGATACACATCTAGTCCCCCCCGGAGGAGGCGAAGGGCGACCTTGCATTGTACTCCGGGCTGTGTGTGAGGAGAGGCCTTGTTTACATGTCCTCGATCCTCCCCCAGGAGCAGGCAGGAGCCGGCGTGTGACCTCCATTGGCAGGCCTAAGGCCGGTCCCCGGTCACGTGGTGTGGGCCGGTCCTGGGGAAGGAAAGGGTTAAGGCCCTGGAGGGGGGAGTAGTGCGATCCCCTCACATGGTGCGCCCTCTAGCCGGTCCGAGGCCTACGAGCCCCGCCGCTGTCCTGACAACAAAGCCGAGGAGGGGTAGATAGGGAGCGATGCTTACCTTCACACAGGACGAGGTGGAGGGAGAGAGGGCAAGAGCGGGACGGAGACCGGGGAGGGAAGGGGGGAAGGAAAAACAAGGGGGGAATGGGGAGGAGGGAACGATCCGGAGGCGAAGGGGGCCCCGGGGAGGGAGGGAAGGAGAGAGCCGGGCGGGCGAGGAATGGCGACGGCGGGAGGGGCTGGCGGGAGCTGCGGCTTCTGCTGCTGCCTCTGCTGCTCTGGGAGGGGGGAGGGAAGGAGGCGCGCGCTGCTATCAACCCGCCCTCGCCGGAAGTCAGCGCTTCTCGCCGCCAGGGGGCGCTCCATGAGAAGCCATTTATGAACATAGCTATGAATATCAGACAAAAAGCGGGTTTTCGCTGGAGCTATGAGTCACAAACGCAGTGTTGAGATGGCGGTTTGATATGCTCGGCGTGGGGTGGGGGAAACAAACGACTCAAATCCCAACATCAAGTCAGCGGGTCATGTGTATTGTTATTACTGCGTGCAGCGGCGCCATCTTTCTACACCCTTCTAAGGAGTCGCCTGGTGTACGGCGTGCTCCTGCGTAATATCTGCGAGTACCAAGATGGAGACCTCGGCGCGTGACGTTCTTTTTATTAGGTTCTTTCTTCTGCTAATTATTGGAAATGAGGCTCCTGTCCTTCCAGTATGTCAAATGTTTATGCTCATGGTGGCTCTAAATGGCAGTAAAGAGTCTTCTGTCCAAGAAACCATGACGGCGGGTTACTAAGATGGCTGGTGGGAAGAGCTTAGACAGGCTGGGTTGTCTTTGAGTAAAACAAAATGGCCGCGGGAGCACTTCCGGCGTCAGCTGATGGTCATTGTCCTACGCTGCAAGATGGTTGATAGCTAGTTGGTGCTTTTAAAGTAAACCCGGCCATGTTACTAACCTTCCCTGCTGAATGGAACTTTCCTGGCACTCCTCTTCACTCTTGTTTATACTTTGTTACTGACATGGGACAAGCATGGAGATCACAACTCGAATGGGTTACTTCACCTTTTACCCAAATTAAGGGGTGCCTGTAGATAAAAACAAACTCTTCAGCTTTGACCAAAGTTAAATAATGATCTATCTATCAGTATAGGACATTTACATACCTCCTGAGGCCTGACTGAAAAACTCCCAGAGATTGCATCATCTTGTTCCAGGGTTGCCAACCCCTGTTAACTTTTTTATTACTGACAAAACATGGAATATTTACTGACATGACACTTTTCTTTTTTTTACTGACAAGCTGAAATATGACAATCGATATTTAACCACTTGCAGACTGCAATATGTGTGTATGTATGTATGTATATATATATATATATATATATATACATACACGTTGTGGTTTGCAAGTGGTTAATAGGATTACGGCTGAAGATATCAACCATAATCCCGGGTCCGTTTTTTGCAGCTGTTAGATGCCTTCCTCATGAAAGTATTCTTGAGCGGCTCACGAGCCGCTGGAATGTTCTTCAAAGCAGCGGGAGGGGACGTTGGCTCGCTGGTGTTTCTCAAGCTCACCTGAGAAATGACCCAGAAGTGCGGCCAACTGCTCCTATAGGCAATCAAAAGATAGATAGTCTTTGATCGCCTCTATGGCTTTGGAGGACCGAAGCAACGCGTCACTTCCGGTCCAGACTGATATTAAATAATTTTTTTGTGGCTTGCCTGAGTTATGGCTGAAGCTATCGGCCATAACCCGGTATCGTTTTCTCCAGCCAGAGGCTTTCTTTTTCATGATGATGCTCAGAGTTGCTCATGAGCCGCCGGAAAGCTTTCAGAAGCGCCCTCTCTCGCTAGTGTTTCTTTGGCTTACGGTTTCCACCAGCGCGCCCAAGAAACAATCCGACAATCTCCAATTACGTCACTTCCGGTGACTCTCCAGCAACAGTATTTGCAGATTTCGACGACCTGGCTGTTTTTACAGAACACAGTCAGTATATACACTACAGGTCAAGGCGAGTTGCCTGTTTTGACAGGACACCGGCTAAGTAGTAAAAAAGTTATCGCCGCCTTGGAGGTGGCCATGTTGTGGGTTACTAGTGAGCGGACTAATAATGTCCATTTATTATATTGTGTACTGTAGTGTATACGCTGCCGGTGTTCTTTGAAAACAGCCAAGTCGTCAAAATCTGTATTTACTGCTGCTGTTGAGTCACCGGAAGTGACATGGTTGGAGATTTTGGCGAGTTGGCTGTTTTGACAGAACACCGGCTGGTCACAGGCGATAAAAGTCTAGATTTTTTTTGATCGCCACTATGGCCTTGGAGGACCAGAGTGATGTCATGACCAGGGTGTAAGTAAATGTTTTTTTTTTTTTTTAAACAAAAGATCAATTTTCTTTTTCTGATCCTTTGCTTTTAAAGGTAAAGAAGAGATTTGGGGTCTTTTTGACCCCAGATCGCTCCATAAAGTCCTTATTTCTATTACAAGGGATGTTTAATTTTTTTGTAAAAGGAATAAAAGTGATAAAAAAAAAAAACTGTGAAAAACCCCCCCAAAAAACATAACCACTTCCTTACTGGGCACTTAATCCCCCCCCTGCCCAGACCAATTTTCAGCTTTCAGTGCTGACGCAATTTGAATGACAATTGCGCGGTCATACTACATTGTACCCAAATTACATTTTTGTAATTTTTTTCACACAAATAGAGATTTCTTTTGGTGGTATTTAATCACAGCTGGGGTTTTTATTTTTTGCTAAACAAACAAAAAAACATGGAAAATTTTGAAAAAAAAAAATTATGTTTCATAGTTTGTTATAAAATTTTGCAAATCGGTAATTTTTCTCCTTCATTGATATGCGCTGATGAGGCAGCACTGGTGGGCACAGTTAAGGCGGCACTGATAGGCACAGTTAAGGCGGCACTGATGGGGACAGATAAGGCAGCACTGATGGACACAGATAAGATGGCACTGGTAGGTGACACTGATGAGCACTGGTACTTGACACTGATGGGAGGCACTGGTAGGTGACATTGATTGGTGACACTGTTGGCACTGATGGGTGGCACTGGTAGGCAGCACTGTTGTGGACTGGCAGGTGGCACAGATGAGCAGGCGGCTGCTCTCCTTGATCGGGACCGATGTCCCTCTGACAGCTTCCGGTGATCGACTTTTTTTTTTTCTCCTCATCCTATCAGCGTGAGGAGAAAAAATAGCCGAATACCAGCTCTGTTTACATCACATGATTGGCTGACCACGTGGTAAGGGTCGGGAATCGACCCCTTACTCCGATCTGTGATCAGCCGGGTCTCATTGACTCGATGATCACAGAGCGCACCGCGCACACCCTGCAGGGGGCGCGCAGGCCGCTCGAGAATGGGAGGACGTCCAGGGACGCCCTCCTGGCATATTAGGTCCGCGCTGTAGCCGTCTTTTGGCTATAGCCAGGATCTGAAGTAGTTAACCACTTGCCGACCGCCGCACACGCATATACGTCGACAACATGGCACGGGCAGGCAAATGGGCATATCTGTACGTCCCTTTAAATTTGCGGCCCAGTACATGCCCACACGTGCCTCGCGAGTATGCTTGTGGGTCCCGGGAACTCAATGTTCCCGGGCGGCCCGCGATTGTGGTCGGCAAAGGCAGAACAAGGGGATGCCTTTGTAAACAAGACATTCCCCTGTTCTGCCTAGTGACATGTCACTGATCTCACCGTTTCCGTGATCGGGAACGGTGATCAGTGACGTGTCACTGGTAGCCACGCCCCCTAACAGTAAGAATCACTCCCTAGGTCACACTTAACCCCTTTAACGCCACCTAGTGGTTAACCCCTTCACTGTCAGTGTAATTTTTACAGTAATTAGTGCATTTTTATAGCACTGATCGCTGTAAAAATGACAATGCTTCCAAACTGGTGTCAAAAGTGTCCGATGTGTCTGCCATAATGTCGCAGTCACGATAAAAATCGCTGATCGCCGCCATTACTAGTAAAAAAAAAAAAAAATAATAAAAATGCCATAAAACTACCCCCTATTTTGTAGACTCTATAACTTTTGCGCAAACCAATTAATAAACGCTTATTGTGATTTTTTTTTATATACCAAAAATATGTAGAAGAATACGTATCGGCCAAAACTGAGGAAAAAACTATTATTTATATATTTTTTGGGGATATTTATTATAGCAAAAAGTAAAAAATATTGAATTTTTTTCAAAATTGTCGCTCCTATTTTTGTTTATAGTGCAAAAAATAAAAACCGCAGAGGTGATCAAATACCACCAAAAGAAAGCTCTATTTGTGGGAAAAAAAGGACGTCAATTTTGTTTGGGACCCACGTCGCACGACCGTGCAATTGTCAGTTAAAGCGACGCAGTGCCGAATCGCAAAAAGTGGCTTGGTCTTTGGCCAGCGAAATGGTTCGGGGCTGAAGCGGTTAAAGCATATGTAAACGATGTTCGCAGCACACGTGAGGTATCGCCACAAACGTTAGAGCGAGAGCAATAATTCTAGCGCTAGACTTCCTCTGTAGCTCTAAACAGGTAACCTGTAAAGGTGATAAAATCTATAGAGATTTTTCGGTACCGTAGTTTGTCGCCATTCCACAAGCGTGTTTTTTTAATGTTTTTTTTTTAATTCATTAAAGTGTATTTTTTTCCCCAAAAAATTTGTTTGCAAAACCGCTGCGCAAATACTGTGCAACAAAAAAATGCAACAATCGCCATTTTATTCCCTAGGGTCTCTGCTAAAGAAAAATGTATAATGTTTGGGGGGTACTAAGTAATTTTCCAGCCAAAAAACTGATTTAAACTTGTAAAAAAAAGAGTGCCAGAAAAAGCCTGGTCGGCAAGTGGTTAAAGGCTAAAAATTCACCTTTAGGGAAATTATTTATTATTTTTTCCCCCCACAAGCCTGAAAAGCATTGTACCCACGATCAGTGTAGGCGGGTGCAACGTCAGGCTCCTGCAGACACATCCTCCAGCTTTCCGCCCTTATCTCCATATGCGCTGATCAGAGCACTCATAGTTCATTGGGTACTACAAGCCATCTGCCACAATTGAAGATGGGGTTTGTAGTTTATTCAATCATAGATCCCTGTGAATAAATGACAAGGCTGTGTGGCGCTCCAATTTTAAATGTCAATGATTGATTACAAGTGCCCTTAGGTGGTAATCAACACCCATATAAACTACAGTGCCACATCCTACTAAATTGGTAAACGGTTGTATAGAAAAAATGGACTTTATAGGGACGACTTAAAAATATATAACAAATTTTAATATTGCACAAGTATTACAGGTAGGTCAATGAATGCATCCATAGAATACAAAATAGAAAAAGTAAAGGAAATGACCATAGGACGGCACTCAAAGGTAGATGTTTCTTGTTGTAGGGGTGTAGATGGTTAAGACGCTCATACTGAACCAAAGAAGGAGTGTCTCCTGAGTGATCATCCACAGGGTTCTTGAAACATTAAAAGTTGCTCAACATGTTTCGCGATTTGGTAAATCGCTTCCTCAGGAGCTTCTGGATTTCAATATAAAACACAATTTTAGTTGAAAATAATACAATACAGGCTTATACAGGAGTTGTGAGTATCGATAGCCTTAAAATACATAACACTCACCAAAATTGTACTATTCGAAAATATCAAGTGCAGTCGCTCCAATACCTCGAGCACCTCGGCTGTCCAATCAACCCCAGAGATGGGGAGAGAAGGACTAATTCAACCTGGCCCTGGCTGGCAGTCTCCAAAATGGGTACGGTGAGTAGAGCAGGGAATAAGGGGATGCACCAGGAAGCTACAAGTTATTATCATGTAAAAGTAATTGAGCTATTTTTAAACCACAGAAAAATGATTCAGTGGATACTGTATTTATATTAGGCTAATACTTACATGAAAAAAGGTATTTTAATGTAAAATAATGGCACCAGGAATCCCAGGATGGTCTGGATGGAGGGGGGGGGGGGGCGCTTCTGAAAGCATTCCAGCGGCTCATGAACCACCTGGAGCACTGTCATGAGAAAGCCAGCCACCGGCTGAAGAAAAAGATACCGAAGTTATGGCTGATATTAAAGCGGAGGTTCCGCTGCAAATCTTTTTTTTTTTTTTAGCTTGCATGCAAAGTATTTGTAGATCACCAATTAGTACTCACGTGTTTGGTGATTTTTAACCTCCCCTGTCTTTTTTCTGGCAAAAGATGCACTTTTAAAACCAGCCGTCAGAATTTTCCATTTTGCTTGTGGGCATTGTGAAGCCCACAAGCACTGACTTCCTGGTAGCGGTGGACGGTGTTCTGCAGAAAAAGTTCCCCGGCGGATAAGGTTCCCCCCCCCTGTACTGCGCATGTGCGGCACGAACCTCAACGGAGTTTCCGAAAGTAGCCGAACATGTAGAGCTGCGAGTTAGCTCTACACGGCGCCTGCGCAATGACTAGGAGCCATGTAGAGCTGACTGCGCAGGCGCCGTGTAGAGCCGACTCGCAGCTCTACATGTTCGGCTACTTTCGGAAACTCAGTTGAGGTTCGTGCCGCGCATGCGCAGTACAGGGGGGGGAACCTTATCCGCCGGGGAACTTTTTCTGCAGGACATGTCACATCTGGGCGAACTCCCAGATTACATTGCGGGAGAATAGAAACGCCTACTCCCGCGGGAGTGAGTACCCGGAAGCCGGAATTGAAATGACAATAGTACGGTATGTAAAGAAAAAATAAAATAAAAAAGTGGCTACTGTACATGTTTGTCGTGTAAGGAGTGTGGTCATATATGGATGTTATTTTGGGTGGAACTCCGCTTTAAGCCATAACTGTTAAACCACTTGCAACCCGCAACGTATATATACGTATTGCGGTCGACAACTGGTTGAACAGTACAAACAATATGTAGACATTAACAATATTATCACTATTCATACCAACTAATCTGCCTGGCTTTACAAAATAAATAATAATTTGTCCTGAAAGATTCCTGGAAATTCCGTTAACAGGTACGTAACTGTGCTTTTCCCCAATTTGAGTCCAAAGTTTTTAATCCACTTGTCCATGTATTATCACATGACTTAGCACTGTTAGCATACAAAATTATATTTTCTATAGAGTGGGACAAATTTTTTTATTTTGGAGCTGCCTCGTTCTTCCATTCAACATTCCGTCCTAGACATCTGTAGAGGAACTAAGGCCTTGTTCACATACTTAGACGCACACCCATGTGAGGGCTGTGTTTGTCTGCACGGGATGCACAGGGGTTCTGTACATACCCGTGCAGGTAGTCCCATTCATGTCTATTGGGGCGCAGTGGCTAAACAGACATGGCTGATGCTCTCAATTTCACATCTGTGTGGATGCATGTCCTCAAGCTCACACTGTCTGCGTTAATAAAGTCATTCTGATGAAACGTGTTGGGGCAGTGTATAGTAAGGTGCACAAGATGCAGCTCCAATGATCTATGCAGGGAAGTCTGCGGAAATCTCTGAAAAAGAGTGTGTTAGCAAAGACTGGCATGAGCTGAAGCACAGTGACAGGGAGCCAGTTTGATATGCTTCTGGGTGCTGGTTTTTATAGTGCTATTGTGCACTAACACAAATGTGTGGGCCCAGATTTTGAATTAGATCATGGCTATTGAGACCTTGGTCATGGAGGATGGCCCTGATCCAGAGAAGACATGTGGACATGCCTTTACATGCCTCACAACTTTTTGATATGAGAATGAGAGACACTTAACACTTACACACGATCGTTTTTAATGTCATTTTTTAAACCGACGTTTTTCTCCTCGTTTTTTTTCATGTTTCCTCTCAAGCCTGCCTTGCGTACACACCATCATTTAAAAAAACGATCAAGCAAAGCGCAGTGACGTTCAACACGTACGACGGCACTATAAAGGGGAAGTTCCGTTCGAATGGCGCCACCCTTCATGTTAGTAAAGTTTTTTGGGCGACGATTCGCGCTTTTCAGTCCGTTACTGTGTAATGAATGTGCTATCTCCATTACGAACGCTAGTTTTACCAGAACGAGCGTTCCCGTCTCATACTTGATTCTGAGCATGCGCGTTTTTTTTCACGTCGTTAAAGCATACACACTATTGTTTTTCACGCCGTTAAAAAAAACGACATGAAAAACGACGTGAAAAAAGAGAGCATGTCCGGAATTTTTAATGGCCGTTTTTCACGTCGTTAAAAATGCTCTGGAGCCTACACACGATCAATTTTCAGGGCCATTTTTTAAAATGGCAGTTTTAACGGCATGAAAAACGATCGTGTGTACGGGGCATTACTAGCAAAAGTATGTAGGCTTAAATCAGGAAGTTCATAGGAAGAGCAAAGAGTTCAAGGCAGGATCATCCAAGGAATTGTTTAGTGAGCTGTATAGCATTCCAGGTGGCTCAACAGGAAGAGTTACTGCCAGACACAGCAGAGGTTCTGGGATCAAATCCAGTCTCTAAAATATGCTTTTACTAGTTTGCCTTCATAGTGGTCGGTAGCCATTTTGTTTGTAACAGGGTTATTATTCAACATAAGTATTACTCTGATCTTTATTCTATACCAAATTGTGTTTTTATGTTAATACAGTACATTACAAGTACTTGCCTTCCTGTATGTAAGCATTCTGAAAATATTTTGAATAAAAAGTTCTTTGACAAAACACTCTTTGTGTGGTTTCATCCCTTAGGCCCTTTCACACGATAGACCCGTTCGGATCTGCCTGTCCATTTTTCAGGCAGATCCGAGCAAGCCACCCATTGACTTGTATGGGCAGGCGGATATCAGCGGAGATGTGTCTGCTGACACCCGCCTGCCATCCGATCCGACAAAATCCGCTGAACATGTCCAGCGGATGGGATCGGATGAAAACGGAAATGCTGTCCGTTTTCATCCGATCTTCCCATAGAGATCAGCGGGGCTCTGACAGGTCCATCCCTGCACAGTGAGCGGGGACAGACCTGTCATCCGCCGGCAGGGCCGCTTATAGAAATCACGGGGCCCCCGTACAGCCTACCTGACGGGGCCCCCGTGCACAAATTTCCAAACAAAAATCCCTCCTCCTAGCACAATCCCCTCTAAATTACCCCCCTGACCCCCCCCCCCCAATCTCTCCTCCCAGCACATATCCCCCCATTCTTCCTCCTCACACGTATCGCCCTCCCCAAATCCCCATTACATTTGCCAATGCCAACACAGCCAGGTAGAGGTGTGCTGTGTTTTGTTCTCCCCTCCTGTCAGAAGAGTGCTGGTCTTTATAGTACATGAGACTGGATCACTCTTACTGTAGATTGCATTGCACTGTACACACACACACAGCGCCTCCATCTCCTCCAAAGTCTGCTCAATGCTCACCTCCCGGCAGCAACAAATGTGGATAGGGGGCGGTGTGTGTACAGTGCCATGCTATCTACAGTAAGAGTGATCCGGTCTCATGTACTATAAAGACCAGCGCTCTTCTGACAGGAGGGGAGAACAAAACACAGCACATCTCCCGTTGCCACTTCTTCTCTCACCGCTCCAGGCTCCAAGCTGCCGTCTCCTCATCCCAGCTGTGAGTGCGGGCGGGGAGGGGGCGGGGGAAGGAGCTCAGCTGCGGCCGGCCAGGGGGGCCATAACAACCCATCCCGGCATCCCCTAAATCCAGCCCTGTGTCTTTCACCTAGCCTCTCACCTAGCAGCTGAAAGCCGGCGGGAGTGAGATGGAGAGAAACCGGCTTTGAGTTGCTGGGTGAGAGACGCTGTCATTCTTTATTCTCTGGTCCTGCTGTCCGGGCCCCCCTGTGTGCCCGGGCCCCCTACAGGAGGGCTGGTGGTCCCCCCCTATCAGCGTCCCTGTCTGCCGGCTCAGTGGGGTTCAACGGATCGATCTCTCGCTGAGCTAGCGGAGTCTGCTGAGCGGATCCACCCATTTTTATTACACTATGGGGGTTATTTACGAAAGGCAAATCCACTTTGCACTACAAGTGCAAAGTGCACTTGAAATTGCACTTGCAATGCACTTGGAACTGCAGTCGCTGTAGATCCGAGGAGTAGATCTGAAATGAGGGAAAGCTCTGCTGATTTTATCATCCAATCATGTGCAAGCTAAAATGCTGTTTTTTATTTTCCTTGCATGTCCCCTCGGATCTACAGCGACTGCACTTCCAAGTGCACTTTCAGTGCAATTTCAAGTGCAGTTTGCACTTGTAGTGCAAAGTGGATTTATTTGCCTTTAGTAAAAAAAAAACTATGTGTGGTTCCTCTTTATTTCTTTAATATATCGATGATACATGAGCTAGACGATCACTTATAAAGGAACAAGTAAATGCTGGGAATTAACTCCTAGATTGAAAAAGCAAGTTTCCGCATCTTGAAAACGACAGGCAAAGGAGAGGGTGAGTGTGATTTCAATTTTGGTTGGAGGTGCACCGAGGTGTTGGGTGCAAACCTAAAGAAGTTACACAGCAGAAGAAATTAAAGGACTTTTACACACATTTGTCACTGGATACAATTTAAAATGTTATGCGACTGATTACAATTTATGTTTTTTTTTTTCCTGTGTGAAGACTCTGTATTGATACATCAATAGATACAGTTTATTGAATGTGTGTTTTTGATGCAAGTTTATCTGATTGATGATATTCACCATAGGGTTTAATGAGTGCTGTTATATCTTGTGTTAATCACCTTGGAGGTATGAATAGGATACATTGTTAGAAAGATGGGAGCTTTGCAATATGCACATTTTACTAATAATAAAAAAATTAATAAATGTGTAAAAAAATATACCGGGCAAAGACAGCAGATTAGTGATTAGCACTTCTGCCTTGAAGCACTACGATTGTACGATTGTTTGAAGTCCCAACCATGAAGTTTGCGGGATGAATTGGAGCGGAGACTGCAAGCCAGGCCTTCTCGTCTAACATCAGTGCCTGACCTCACAAATGCGCTTCTAGAATGGTCAAACATTCATATAGACACACTCCTAAACCTTGTGGACAGCCTTCCCAGAAGAGTTAAAGCTGTTTGACTGGGATGTCATTAACGTTCATGTGCGTGTATAGGCAGGCGTCCCGATACTTTTGGTAATATAGTGTATCTGTTTATAGTTTCTCAATCCCAAATCTATCTTCAGTGAACAAACTCTTCCAGCCACCAGTGAAAGTAGTTTAGAATTCCTGTGTATCTTTCTTCAAAACAATATTTAGTAACATGAATAAGTCAGTCCTGTATTGCAACAACTGTATCATCTGTGCATCTTGCAAAACCAACTGCATGCAAAAAAAACAACTTCAAGGCTGTGCAGTGCCCCACACCAGTGCTCAATAAATCAACTTCCCAGAGGTATGTAACTTTACAAGACTGTTCAGATCTAAAGGTGCTTTGTTTGATAATCCTTCCATTTGGGGTATTGATGTATGTTCACACGCATTTTCATGTGTTACTATTGTCATCAATAGGCCCTTTAACCCCGTCCTGCCCACCCCCGGCATCCCTTTAACTGCACAGTAGTCACTTGATCAGAAGCCAGTCCTGCCTGGCCCATGATCATTAGGCCTCATGCACAATGGATGTTAAAATAACGTTATAAAAATGCCAGTAGCTTTGCAGTGAGTTTCAACTTTTTTCCAACGTTTTAGAAATATCGTTTTTTAGCGTTTTTCCGCGTTAGCGTTTTATTTTTTTTAAGATTTTTTTTTTTTCTTCAATAGATCAAAAATGTTAAACGCTGGTGAGGGACGTTCTTGAGCGTTTATCAACGTTTATTAGCGTTTATCAGCGTTAGAGCGTTTTTACAGCTGAAAAACGTCTCTCAGAACCCACTATTTTTTTTTTTTTTTTTTACTGCTCAAAAACTCCACTGCCCAAAACTGCTGATAACAGCCTATGTGTGCAGAGAGACACGTAGGATAACATGATGCAGAATTTAATGACTGTAGAAAAAAACGTCTACTTCCAAAAACAGCTGCTGTAAAAACGTCCAAAAACGTCCAGTGTGCATGAGACCTTGCTAGGGACCGGAAGCTGTCTTTAACACCGCTGCATGTCAAAATTTGACAGGTATGGAGGAATGAGTCTACAACCCCAAATGTAGACAGTATGTGCTCAGGGCCATGCCCCCGCTCCTGCATGCCTGTCAAATTTTGACATGCAGCTGTGTCTGTGCAGCCACTGCAACTGCATCCACTTCAATGGGCTGCCTGCATGCAGCTGGGGGGTGGATGCAGACACCAAAACAAAAGATTCATGTACACAGTACAGAGCCATCGCCAAGCTGAATGAGGGCTAAAGAAGCAATACCACTTTTTTTATTTCATTGACTAATTCATTGAGGTTATTGTAAGAAATCGCAGGTGCTGTACATTCCCCCATCCCAGGAAGGTCCACATGTGTGGCTCCTTGCAAGTCTTCTGGACCCGGACTTCATCTTGAGGAGGTGGGAAGGCATGTGGAGATCACTGGATCGCTGGGATCTTTTTAAACAAATTATGGGTATAGGATAGAGTTCCATTTCCTAAGCGGTAACTATAAACTCATTATAATATATCAAATGCACAAATGCTTATAGATTATGAGGCATTGAACATATGGACATTTTGTTATATCTTTTTAGAGGCAAAAAACTCCCTGAAGAAGACTACGACCTAATAAGTTGAAACGCGTTGATTGGAATACTTAGCTGCTAAAAAACACCTTGGGGGAATCCTTCCATTTTGCTATTATTTGGGTTGTGCAGCCCTTTGAACTCTCTCATATGCATTTTTCTATTTAACCGCTTCCGGACCAGCTGCCGCAAACAAGGATTGCCACTCGAAACAGGCTTACCCAAAATAAAATTCACCTTTCCAGGAACCGAGGGTACTGGCAATGCACTAGGCAATTGAGAAAATGATGATGATCTGGACAGCCGCACTCCAATCCAACGTGGCTTTATTCACAAAGTAAAATGAGTAAGCACTTCTAAGTGTGAAACGCGTTAGCTGTCCCCATTTTTCTGTTGCTGTGACATGTAGTGCCTGTTTTCATTTTACTTTGTGAATAAAGCCACGTTGGATTGGAGTGCGGCTGTCCAGATCATCATTATTTTCTCAATGGACCAGCTGCCGCAGTTATACTGCAGCAGGCTGGCTCCCCTGTGTGAGCGATCGTAGCTGTACGTTGGCTCTTTAAGACGCGCGTGTGCCCAAAGGGTTCTCCCAGGAGCCGATGCGAGTGCTCATTACAGAACGAGAACGGGGATGTGTGTGTGTAAACACACACATCCCGGTTCTCTCAGGGGCGAAGAGACTGATCGTGTGTGTTCATACAATGTATGAACACCGATCAATCTCTTCCCCTAGTCAGTCCCATCCCCCCTACAGTTAGAACACACATTAGGGAACACAGTTAACCCCTTGATCACCCCCTAGTGTTAACCCCTTCCCTGCCAGTGACATTTTTACAGTAATCAGTGCATTTTGATAGCACTGATTGCTGTATAAGTGACAATGGTCCCAAAAATGTGTCAAAAGTGTCCGATGTGTCCACCATAATGTCGCAATCCTGATAAAAATCACGGATCGCCGTCATTACTAGTAAAAAAAAGAAAAAAAAATGCCATAAAACTACCCCCTATTTTGTAGACGCTATAACTTTTGCGCAAACCAATCAATATACGCTTATTGCGATTTTTTCCCCCAAAAATATGTAGAAGAATACATATGGGCCTAAACTGAGGAATTTATTATTTATTTTTAAATTGCGATATTTATTATAGCAAAAAGTAAAAGATATTGGAGTTGATTTACTAAAGGCAAATAGACTGTGCACTTTGCAATGTACAATTGCACTCTGCAAGAGCAGTTGCTCCAGAGCTTAGTAAATGAGCAGAAGCTCTGCTGACTTCCATCATCCAATCATGTGCAAGCAAATATGCAGTTTTTAAATTTTTCCTTGCACATGATTGAGTATTCTTTGTAAAGTGACGTTTTACCTCATTTAGCCCTCGTTTACACCGGTGCGACTTTTCATGCAATTTGACAGGTCTAAATCACATGACAAGCCGCACCCTATTGTCAGTGATGGAGTTGTTCAAATCAGTGCGACGCCGGCTTTGCAGTGCTGCACTGATTTGAAAAAAAAAGTTCCTGCACTAATTTTGCAGATTTCAAGTGCGACTTGCATAGACATCTATGAAGTCGCACAGATGTCAGCCAAGTCACACCTGAACTTGCACTGACACGAGGCTTTGAAATCGTGCAATTTCAAGTGAAGTCGCACGATTTTAAAGTCAAATTCAGTGTCAACGGGGGATAACTAAGCTCTGGAGCAACTGCACTTGTAGAATGCAAACGCACTTTGCAAAGTTCACAGCCTATTTGCCTTTAAGTATGTGCAAATAAAAAAAAAAAAAAAACATTGAGAAAACAAGTCACATTTGCATGAATAAGTGGGCCAAAAATACACATTGGTTGTAACTACATAAAAAAACTCTTGCTAAACAAGTTCTTATTGTGTTTTTTTTTCTTCAAAATTGTCGCTCTTCTTTTGTTTATAGCGCAAAAATGAAAAACCGCAGCGGTGATCAAATACCACCAAAAGAAAGCTCTATTTGTGGGAAAAACACAACGTCAATTTTGTTTGGGTGCAACGTCATATGACCGCGCAATTGTAAGTTAAAATGACGCAGTCCCGTATCGCAAAAAATGGCCTGGTCATTGAGCAGCCAAATCTTCTGGGGCTGAAGTGGTTAAGGAGCAATATAATAATTTTTGTGAATTGTCTGCTTACACTCAATATACCTTAAACATCAAGAAAAATAATGTACATTCTGTAAAATCTGCTGATCTGTTAGATAATGCATTTCGCAAATTGAGGAATATGTTTTCTATAAAAAAAATGATAATGATAATGAATCTAGCACGATGAGTTGTGAACTGAGCCAATTGCAATTTTGGGTTTTTAGAATTTATCAGTTTAGCAGTTTAAGGTGAGTCAGTCAAGTTTTATTGGCGTAATTTGCATATTTTACGACATCCTTTACATGATTACAGTATTAAACAGTAAACTTAATGGCATTTTACAATTAATCCAAGACCCAGAAAGGAATATTACCAATCCAAAATTCATAGACTTGTACTTGCTTTCCTACCCTGGTCAATTCTTACTGGTTCACAACAACATATTTGTGAAAATGTGCCCATCAGTACCAGCCTTGTCTTTGCAGAGGGGGGAGATCTTTTCATCTCCTTGCTAAAGCACCCACCCAATGCTGAAGGGCATAACAATTTGCAACAACATAATAGAGCCAACATGCTTGTGGTCCACCTTATATAGAGATTCTGGCACATATGCCTGCTATGTGGATCCGGTATTTTTCTTTTTTTAAATGAGCAGACTGGTGCAAATCAGCCTCATCTGGTTTGGACATCAATTCTGGCAAACAGTTTTTTTTTTTTTTTTGGTGAAAAAAATAACAATGTATACACTGCCTTAAAAAAGTATTCATACCCCTTGAAATTTTTCACATTTTGTCATGTTTCAACCAATTGAAATTTTATGTGATAGACCAACACAAAGTGGCACATAATTGTGAAGTGGAATGAAAATGATTAATGGTTTTCCAATTTCTTTACAAATAAATAGGTGAAAAGTGTGGCATGCATTCGTATTCAGCCCAACTGAGTCAATACTTTGTAGAACCAGCTTTCTCTGCAATTACAGCTGCAAGTCTTTTTGGGGATGTCTCTACCAGCTTTGCACATCTAAAGAGTGACATTTGTTGCCCATTCTTCTGTACAAAATAGCTCAAGCTCTGTCAGATTGGATGGAGAGTGTCTGTGAACAACAATATTCAAGTCTTGCCACAGATTCTCAGTTGGATTTAGGTCTGGACTTTGACTGGGACATTCTGACACATGAATATGCTTTGATCTAAATCATCCTATTGTAGCTCTGGCTGTATGTTTAGGGTTGTTGTCCTGCTGGAAGGGAAATCTCCGCCCAAGTTTCAAGTCTTTTAAAGACTTTCGCAGACTCTAACAGGTTCTCTTCTAAGATTGCCCTGTATTTGGCTCCATCAATCTTCCCATCAACTCTAACCAACTTCCCTGTCCCTGTTGAAGAAAAGCATCCCCACAACATGATGCTGCCACCACCATGTTTCACGGTGGGGATGGTGTGTTCAGTGTGATGTGCAATGTGAGTTTTCAGCCACACATAGCGTTTTGCTTTTAAGCCAAAAAGTTAAATTTTGGTCTCATCTGACCAGAGCACCTTCTTCCACATGTTTGCTGTGTCCCCCACATGGCTTCTCGCAAACTGCAAACAGGACGTCTTATGGCTTTCTTTCAACAATGGCTTTCTTCTTGCCACTCCTCCATAAAGGCCAGATTTGTGGAGTGCATGACTAAGGCCCCTTTCACACTGAGGCGTATTTCAGGCGTTTTTGCGCTAAAAATAGCGCATAAATAACGCCTGAAATACTCCTGCCCCAGCATTCTCAATGTGAAAGCCTGAGGGTTTTCACACTGAGGCGGTGCGCTGGCAGGAGACAAAAAAATCTCCTTTACCGCATCTTTGGAGCGGTGAAGGAGCGGTGTGTATACCGCTCCTTTACCGCTCCTTGCCATTGAAATCAATGGGACACCGCGGTAATACCGCCCGCAAACCGCGGCTGTAGCCACGGTTTGCGGGCGGTATTAACCCTTTTTCGGCCGCTAGCGGGGGTTAAAACCGCACCGCTAGCGGCCGAATATCGTGGTAAACACGGCGGTATAGGGCGCTGAAAATCGCGCCGCTATACCGCCACCGCATATGCCCGCCCCAGTGTGAAAGGGGCCTAATAGTTGTCCTGTGGACAGATTCTCCCACCTGAGCTGTGGATCTCTGCAGCTTCTCCAGAGTTACCATGGGCCTCTTGGCTGCTTCTCTGATTAATGCTCTCCTTGCCCAGCCTGTCAGTTTAGGTGACGGACATTTCTTGGTAGGTTTGCAGTTGTGCCATACGCTTTCCATTTTCAGATGATGGAGTGAACAGTGCTTCGTGAGATGTTGAAAGCTTGGGATATTTTTTTTTTTTTTAAATCTAACCTTGCTTTAAACTTCTACACAACTTTATCCCTGACCTGTCTGGTGTGTTCCTCGGCCTTCATGATGCTGTTTGTTCACTAAAGTTCTCTAACAAACCTCTGAGGGCTTCACAGCTTTATTTATACTTTATTACACACAGGTGGACTCTATTTATTAATTAGGTGACTTCTGAAGGCAATTGGTTCCACTATATTTTAGTTAGGGGTATCAAAGTAAAGGGGGCTGAAGACAAATGCACGCCACACTTTTCACATATTTTTTTGTAAAACATTTGAAAACCGTTTAACATTTTCCTTCCACTTCACAATTATGTCACACCTGTTTTGCCGCGTACACACGACCGCTTTTCTCGACGAGAAAAACGGCATTTTTTTTTTTCGCCGAGAAAAACGATCGTCTGTGGGCTTTATGTCGTTTTTCTCGTTGAGAAAAACGGCATAAAAAACGACGAGAAAAATTAGAACATGTTCTAAATTTTCTCATCGTTTTTTCCAGCATTTTTTTCCGCGGCAGTTTTCCCATAGGGAGACACTGCCGCGGAGCCCACAGACGGTCGTTTTTCTCGTCAAGAGAAAAAATGACGGGAAAAACGACCGTGTGTAGGGAACCAAGCGGTTCCCTCGTTTTTCCTGTCATTATTCACAGCGGTTTTTTAACCGCCATGAATAATGATCGTGTGTACGCGGCATAAGCCTTTCTTTTTCCAGTTCACAATCTGTCAATTGGTCAAGCTTGTCATTGTGGAAAGTCTATATTAAATGTAACTTACTTTTATGATTACAAATACAACTTTGTAATAAACCTGAAATCATTCAATACATTGTAACTGCATGGGATATTAGAAAACTTTGTGTCTAAGTTACAGCAGGTTGTTTACAAAGGCTTGCTCTCTCTAATAAATAATGCACAAGTCAATGCAAGCTTCTGTCAAACCTCCAGTGTTAGTTCTGAATGATGTTTCATTGTACTGTGAAATATGGTCATTGTCGTGTTTTACTTTTTTTTTTTTTTTAGCTTGGTGCTAGAACTAGAATGTTACTGACCTATTATCAATTAACCTAATTAGCTGCAAAATGTTCTTCCAGCTCTTCCTTGTTAGTACCAACTACTTTGCCAGCTTTTTGTCGCCCTGTCCCTACTTTTTTTGTGATGTGTTGCTGCTATCAATTTCAAAATGACCTTATTTTGTTCTTGAAATGGTACATTTTCTGAGTTTAAAAATTGGATATGTTTTCTATTTTGTATTGTGAATAAAATAGAGGTTTATGAGATTTTCAAATTGCTGCATTCTGTTTTATGTCGATTTTACCCAGCATTCCAACTTCTTTGAATTGGGGTTGTAGTGTTTTTAGAACATCTTTTATTACATACAGTATATTTTAGTATACAGGTATATGTGCAAGCACAATCTGTCTTGGTATGGAGAAGTTGGCATGCTGTGCAATCTTCATGTTGGGGGCCACAGGGCCTTTTCTCAGCACTGCTCAAACCCACCATAAAGAATAAGTTCACCTTCGGGAACATGTTCCATCTGTTTTTTAGGGTGGAACATGTAACGTGTTTCCGCTGCTGCAGTGGCTTGGCAATCCGAGCCCTCTGTGTGACAGCAGTATGGGGAGAAGTTCCCCGTACTAGCTGTCACTTTTTGAGAAGAGCACAGCCAAGTGGGGCTCAGCCCACATGGCCGCGTTATTCGTTCACAGAGTTCTGTGAATGAATGAACTTCAAGTACGCACATCCTTTGCAGCTGTGGGCTTGTAGTTCTCAATGAACTACCGCGGTGCTGTTGAGCGATGTGGTAGTTTATTGATTTTTCCTGTCAGTGTGAAACTGCTTGGCCATATGGTGTATGTAGTTTACTGACAGTCTGCAGGAGACCTGCATGACATCAGCAATCTGTTGATAGCTGGTGCAATGCTTTCCAGGCAAAAAAAAAAAATAGTAAATGCACGTTTGTTTTTGTTTTTTTTTAAGTGCAAAAAAATTAGCATTTATCATTTTTTTTTAAAAGGTGAACTTATCCTTTAAATATGTGAAATTTTCCCAAGATGCCGTGTTATAGGCAAAGTAACCACAGCTGAATTTCACCTTATAATATATAAAATTCATATCAATATTTTTTTTTTTTATCCAACAAAATTTTATTAAAGCGGTTGTATACCCTCCCTGACATGTTTTACCTACAGGTAAGTCTAGATTAAGGCTTACCTGTAGGTGTTTGCAATATCTCCTAAACCTACATGGTTTAGGAGATATTTGCCACAAAGAATGCACCAATGTCTACGGCACAGGCGCACTGAGAATAGCCATTCATAAAACCGGCAATGCCGGCTTTGACGGCTCCCGCGCGCGTGCGCGGAGTGACATCTTCGCCGCTCCGGCCAATCACAGCGCCGGAGCGGCGATACCTGAAAGTGACCTTCCGGAGAGATGTCTGCAGCCGGAGCGGGAGACGAGGACGGCTTGGGGGTCTTCGATCTAAGGTAAGTAATGCATAATGAGCTAGTATGCTAGCTCATTATGCCTTTGTCTTGCAGGTTTTTATATATATAAAAAAAAAATAATGGGTATACAACCACTTTAAGTTAGCAGAGGTACAAGATATACACACTCCCCATTACAATGTGGGGTAAAAAAACATTGCATACATAAAGTTCAAAGCAGCACTGGATTCGGAACTGACTGTCCAGCCAAAGAATAACCACCAATAGAATCACATCTAAAATTCCCCTTATTAGTTCACACATCCCAGATCTCACCCGACATTAATTCCCAGTAGCCTATCTGCCACTAAGTCCACTGGGGCTAGTCCTGGTACATCCAACCACCTCGCCCATAGCTTCTCAAACTTATGTGCACTGCCCCATGCTGGTATTTCCAGCTTCTCCATTCTCAGTACCACTCCAATATTGGTAATCCACTCTTTCATGGTCGGGGGGCCTCAGCCTTCCAGTGTACCATAATTAGTTTCCACGCCTGGAACAATACCCTATGTACCGCCTCTCTGCAGTCTTTTTCCCACTCGTTCAGTGAGCACCTGCCCACTGCCTGAAAAATCTCTTCCCATTGTTCCCCATCTAACTGGCCAACGTCCGCCTCCCACTTCTCCCTTATCTTCAGAGGATGCTGCTTCATCACGGACTGTAACAGGATGGCGTAGCATTGGGAAATAAAGCCTTTAGACAACTCAGCATCCCCCAGAAGACTAAACACAGGGGTCTGGGACAGATGCCACTTTGAGGAGCGACTCTGTGCTGCCACCACATGAGGGCGTTGTAGATAATAAAAGTGCATTGATTGTGGAAGACCATATGCATCCCTCAGATCAGTGAAGGAGCGCAACACTCCATTGCAGAATATGTGCTTAAGATGTGTGACCCCATACTTCCTCCATTTAGCTCCAGACTGCAGCTTGGCCAGTTCAGTATATGTATCGTTCTGCTAGATAGGCCTGTACTCTGTAAAGCCATCTGCATTCTGAATATATTTAGCTTTGTTCCACACCTTCTGGATTAGACTAAAAGTTGGATATTTTTTATGTGGTTTATCGAAGGCCTGAGCCTCCAGGGCCATGGGTATCGGCCCCCTACACACAGTATGTAGTTAGAGTTTCTGAGACGAGCTTTGCAAACCCGTCGCCGCCTTCCCCAGTCGCTGGGAACATGCCAATGAGATGTTGTAACTGGGCTGCTAGGTAGTATAACCAGGGGTTTGGCAGTGCCAAGCCTCCGCTGTCTTCGGGCCTCTGTAGGTGTTCTAGTTTGATTCTAGGGGGTCTATCCTTCCATATTAGACTGCGGAAAATGGCATTTACCATGTGGAATGTTTTCAGGGGGATAACCATGGGCATATTATGGAGGAAGTACAGTAGTTGCGGCATAAGTATCATCTTAATTAGATTCACTCTGCCCGCAACTGATAGGAGGAGAGCTTTCCAGGTTTTGACTTTGTCCCTAAACCTCAGTATCAGGGGGGAAATATTTAGATGGATAAAGTCCCTCGGCCTAGCTGTGATCTGGACCCCCAAATATTTAAAGGATGTAGTAATGGGAATAGGGCTGGAAGAGTTAATCACCTGTGTACCGTCCCCATCCAGCAGGAGTAAAGCCGATTTTGACCAATTTAGAAGCAACCCAGAGAATCCTCCAAATCTGGATATGGTCGACATGGCTTCCCTAAGGGAGGTATCCGTGTCACCCAGCATAAGCAAAGTGTCGTCGGCATATAGCATGACTTTTTCCTGCATGGTGCCATAACAGAAACCAGTAATGCCTTGATTTGCCCTAATTTCTATTGTCAGTGGCTCAATTGCCAAAGCAAAGAGGAGGGGTGACAGGTGCAAAACTCCCAGCCTGCGGCTGACTGTATAACAGTTTCACCCAGGAAATATAGTTTGGGCCAAACCTGAATTTCTGCAGTATCAACCAAAGGCAGTTCCAATCTATGCTATCGAACGTTTTTTTGGCATCCAGGGACAGCAGCGCTCTAGTGCCCATGTTATCTGCTTGCGCCTGCATATTAAGGAACAGCCGCCTCAAATTAACAGCTGTGGATTTATTGGGCATGAAATCAGCCTGGTCTCCATGTACAACAGAACTTATCACCCCATTCATCCGGATGGCCAGCACTTTTGTCAGGATCTTGATGTCGCTTTGTAGCAATGAGATGGGTCGGTATGCCCTCGGATCCACAGGATCCTTGCCCAGTTTGAGTAACAAAACTATGTTCGCTTTAGACATTGATGAGGGAAGGGCCTCTCTCTCCCTGGCTCCATTGAAAACCTTTAACAACCGTGGAAGCAACTCCCCAGAGTAGTGTTTGTACACCTCCATGGGCAGTGGCGTCACTAGGGTTGGTGTCACCTGGTGCGGTATAACATGGTGTCACCCCCCCCCAATAATTTTTTTCACCCTAATAACACTGCATATATTGGCAACAGTAGTGCCGTTAATAACTATCAATCAACTAGCAAATTTGAATAACAAAATCATATGAAAATAATAGAAATCAAAGCTTAAACTGTTAAAGAACTGTATTTATTTTAACTTTAAACTTTACTGAATTAATAAATAAATAACACAAAAACAGGAACAAATATGAAAGCATTTAGTTAACATCTAAATCAAAACTTTGCTTTTCTAGCCTTGACAGCTGCAAAATTGTGAACAACATCATCAAAATCAATACATTTCGCTAGTTCACTTTCAACTGATAATATTGCAAGATCAGAAAGCCTTGCCTGTCCCATCGTTGAACGCAAATAGTTTTTTATCAGCTTCAACTTTGAAAAGCTCCTCTCACATGAAGCCACAGACACACAGATTGTCAGAAATATTTTTAGACATAGTGAAAGGGTTGGAAGAGATTCAATGAAGTCCCATTCTGCTATGAAGGTCAAAACTTGTAAAGCCGACCAATCTTTGACTTCTTCTAGGTTGATCTTGGCTGCTTTGAGATGTCTCCTCAGTCTGGGTATTTCCATTAACAGCTCACTCTCAGATATTTCGTCATAAAAAGTGGTCAGTTTTGGAATGGACACCTTTAATGTTTCTTCAGTTTCATATATGAGACTCTTTGCTTGAACAGCCTCAAACATGGCTGCAACTTCCATGATGGCTCTTAATCTGATCTGGAGTTCAGAATGGAAGCGATCAATGCACTCAAGCATTGCCCTCTTGTTCTCGTCTTGTAGACTTATGCCTCCAGCATCACGTGCCTGTTCCCCTGCCATCCTCTTCTTAAACCTGGCTCTTCTCTCTACGGCAATTCCATATTCTTTAGATTTTAAATGTGCCTGCTTAATTGCATGTTCCACTAGGTGACTGCGCTCTTCAAACAGAAAAAGTCTTAGTGACTCTAGCTTTGTCACCACCTTGTCCAGACTTAAGCCTTTGGTCTGCAGGTACTGTTGTGTAACATCAACTTCTTGAAGTACATCACCCCAGAAGTATAGGTAGCACAAAAACGTAAAATCACAGACAGCAGGCAGTAGACATTCTGCTGCTCCTCTTGTGTCCATATTTTCAGAAGGATCACAAAGCGCTTCGATTGCAGACACAAACATATTCAATTTTTCTTTTACTGGCTTAACTGCAGCATGATGAGCACTCCAGCGTGTTGTTGATAATCTTTTCACTGACACTCCAGTATGGTGAATTAACACATCCCATCGATGGGTGGAAGCAGCAAAAAAAGAAAACATTGACTGAAGTGTTCCAAAAAATGTCACACATGAAGCATTCTCAGCGAAAGAGTGCTGACCGCACAAGTTCAGTGAATGGTCCACACAGCCATTAAAAATCGCTTTTTTGTTTTTTTCCCTAATAATGGATTGTACACCTCCATGAATTCCAGCCATAGTAGCAGCATTATCATAACCCTGAGCACGACACATCATTATGTCCAGTCCATCACTCTCTAATTTTTTAAAGATATCCACACTGAGATCAGCAGCTTTTTTCCCCTTTAAAGGGAAAAATCCTAGAAACACTTCTTTTACTTCAACTTTCCTATTCTTGATGTTCACATATCTGATCACTTCGGACATCTGGTCAGTATGTGATATGTCGGGTGTGCTATCAAACATGATTCCAAAGTACTTTGCAGACTTTATGTCCATGACATTGGAATTTAGGAATAGGAAGAATAAGGAGCCGGAGGACACACACCAGGCGCGGCCGCGGCGCTGGAGGTGTTGTTCCAGGCTTCCAGCCCAGCGGGGTGAAATTAATCAATGAATGGGTCAGCTGTAAAAAAAAAAAAAAAAAAAAATTCAAAAAAAAAAAAAAAAAAATTCAAAAAAAAAAAAAAAAAGGAGGGTGTCACCCCTCTAGCGGTTGTCACCCGGGGGCGGACCGCACCCTCCGCATCCCCCTAGCAACGCCTCTGTCCATGGGTATCCCATCCTCCCCCGGGGCCTTACAATTAGGAAACACACTCACTGCCTCTTGTAGCTCTTCGACGGTGAGCGGAGCCTCCAATTGGGCTCGCTGACCCTCGGACAGCTCAGGAAAGTCTATTTGGGCCAAGTACAAATCCAAGTCCTCTTGGATGTATGCCGTGCCAGGACTGTACAAAGTCTCATAGAAACTCGCTAATTCTTGCATAATCAGCTCAGGCTGGGAAACCAAACCTCCTGCCCTGGATTTAATGGCTCCTATGGCAGGCGAGCGTTGGTGGGAGTTCGCAATCCGTGCCAAAAGGCGGCCGGTTTTCTCACCCTCCTCAAAGAACGCCTGTTTTGCAAAAAACCTCTTCTTCTCAGCCGAGGAGGAGATGCAGAATAAATTTAAAATGAGGCTCTTAGGCATTTAGAATTTCCCCTTCCTCATCCTCTGTACTTGGTAAAAGCCATTACACCACCCTGGAAGCTTGTTATACGGTGGGGAAGCCAAGTGTCAAAACTACCTCCCCTTTCACAGGGTAAAAATAGATAATGGATGAAAGATGGACAGCCGCACTCCAAAAAAAACTTTTGGTTGCCTTTATTGTAAAAAATAAACAATGCACTACAAATCACAGCAAGCAGGGATGGCAGCTGATGTGTTTCACACTATAATTTAGTGCTATGAGTAAGCACTAAATTATAGTGTGAAACGCGTCAGCTGCCCTCCCTGCTTGCTGTGATTTGTAGTGCATTGTTTATTTTTTACAATAAAGGCAACCAAAAGTTTTTTTTGGAGTGCGGCTGTCCATCTTTCATCCATTATCTATTTTTGCCTATCTTGTGCATTCTCAGCACCTACTGCTTCCTGAGTAGTGATGAGCCGAACACCCCCGGGTTCGGTTCGCACCAGAACCCGCGAACGGACCGAAAGTTCGAACGAACATTAGAACCCTATTAAATACAATGGATGCGAACGTTCGAATTCTAAAGTGCTAATTATAACAACTATTATGCATGTTATTGTCCTAAAAAGGGTTTGGGAACCCGGGTTCTGCACCAGGGGACATGTATCAATGCAAAAAGAAGTTTTAAAAACGGTCGTTTTTCGGGAGCAGTCATTTTAATGATGCATAAAGTGAAAAAAAAAAAGTCAAATATTCCTTTAAATATCGTACCTGGGGGGTGTCTAAAGTATGCCTGTGAAGTGCCACGTGTTTCCCGTGTTTAGAACTGTCCCTGCACAAAATGACACTTCTAAAGGAAAAAAAAGCCATTTAAAACTGCTTGCGGCTTTAATGTAATGTCTGGTCCCGGTAATATGGATGAAATTCTTTAAGAAAAATGGCATAGCTACCCCATGACCCCCCCCTACCCCAGCCCATTACCAGCCCCTTTGGGTCTTGTATGGATATTAAGGGGAACCCCGCACATAAAATAAAAAAGGCCCTATATACTCTGAACAGCCCTATACAGGCGGTGCATACAAGACAGGGACTGTAGGTTTGTTCTTATGTAGAGTCTGTTTGTAATTTTGAACAGGTACATTGTTGAAGTGTAGCTCCAGACCAAAAATCTATTTTTAAACTTTTTGGAAAACATAGGTAAGGGTTATCACCCCTGTAACATTTGTTTTGCTGTCTGTGCCCCTGTTCAGAACATTTCACCTCACTTTCCGTCCCAATGACAACTGTTTTTGAAATGTGGTGTTTTTCTTGAAACAAGGATTGCTGATAAAGCATCAGTACAGAGGAGACACCTTTCTCCCATATTTATTCTTACAGGAGAGAATTTTCCTTCCTAGTGGTAGATTTCCTCTCACTTCCTGTTGTCTTCTTGCGTTTGCAAGTAGGAGTCGTTTGTAAGTTGGATGTTTGAAAGTAGGGACCTGCCGTATATACTCTGCAGAAATAGGCCCCTTAGTTGTTGGTGTTGGCACAACACTGTAAGCACTCACAGTTACTCTTGGTTGGTGCTGGAACGCCCTGCTGTCAACTATTATATCAGGAATTTTAATTACATATAATTGTTGAACAGTGGTAGTAAAAATTGGGCCTTTGATGGTGGTGCTGGTGCCACAACACTGTAAGCCCTGACAGTTACTCTTGGTGGGTGCAGCAATGGGCCCTGCTGTGAATTATTAGATCAAGAATTGTAATTACATGCCCCTGTTGAACAGGGGCTGAAAAATTGGGCCTTAGGCACTGGTGGCACAACACTGCAACCCCTCACAGCAACTGTACTTGGAGCACAGCAATGAGCCCTGTTGCAAAGTATTGCTTCAAAAATTGTAATGACACGCCCCTGTTAAACAGGGGCTGAAAAATTGGGCCTTAGGCACTGGTGGCACAACACTGCAACTCCTCACAGATACTGTACTTGGAGCACAGCAATGAGCCCTGTTGCAAAGTATTGCTTCAAAAATTGTAATTACACGCCCCTGTTAAACAGGGGCTGAAAAATTGGGCGTTAGGCACTGGTGGCACAACACTGCAACTCCTCACAGATACTGTACTTGGAGCACAGCAATGAG
Organism: Rana muscosa; assembly: GCA_029206835.1. Lineage (NCBI taxonomy): Eukaryota > Metazoa > Chordata > Amphibia > Anura > Ranidae > Rana > Rana muscosa. The sequence goes on from CM055117.1 coordinate 912,863,622, forward strand.
CCCTGTTGCAAAGTATTGCTTCAAAAATTGTAATTACACGCCCCTGTTAAACAGGGGCTGAAAAATTGGGCGTTAGGCACTGGTGGCGGCACCCATAAACAAAAATGATCTTACAAGCTATCATCATCAATCGTATCATTGAGGACTCGGAGGAGGAGGATAGCCAGTCAACATAACAGCACAGGCACTCAGCATCAGCATCAGTCTTGAAGGGATGTGACATGTTAAAATCAATTAGTCTGTTATATCAGCATCAGGTGTGTGGTAGCTGGTGGTGATCCAAGACTGGTTCATCTTGATGAAAGTCAGTCGATCAACCGAGTCGGTGGACAGGCGCACCCTGTGATCCGTGACAAATCCTCCAGCAGCACTGAATGTGCGTTCCGAAAGAACGCTGGATGCAGGACAGGCCAGTAGCTCAATTGCATACTGTGCAAGCTCTGGCCAGTGATCCATCCTCAAGACCCAGTAAGCCAGAGGATTTTCGGTGGGGAAGGTGTCCAAGTCTGACCTTGCCCCTAGATATTCCTGCACCATGTTTATCAGACGCTGGCGATGGTTGCTGGAACCGATCATACTTTGGGGCTGCGGACTAAAGAATTGTCTGAACGCATCGGTCAGACGGCCACCTTCCCCACCGCTCCTTCTTTGACTGGCCGAAGCCTCAGCAACTCGTTGTCCAGGACCAGGAGTTTGCAACCTCCCAGTCTCTGGGAACGCGTTGCACAGACCTTTCTGCAAGGCCTCCCGGAGTTGTCTCATCCTCTGCTCCCTCTGCGACGGTAACATAAGGTCCGCAACCTTACCCTTGTACCGTGGATCAAGGAGAGTGGCCAGCCAGTAATGGTCCCTCTCCTTGATCCGAAGAATACGAGGATCCTTCCGCAGACTTTGCAGGATCAGGGAGGCCATGCAGCGTAGGTTTGCTGAGGCATTCGCTCCGGAGTCCTCTGGGTCACTAAGGACGACATGATCCGCAGCCACCTCCTCCCAGCCACGTACAAGTCCACTGGTTTCTTGGGACTGTAAATCATCCCTAAAAGACTGCTGCTGATGATGCTGAGTGCCAGCCTCCACCTCCATGCTGACACAATCCTCCTCCTCCTCCTCCTCCTCCTCCTCCTCCTCCTCTTCCTGTGCGATGGGTGGGACAGAAGGAACACTGTCTGGGTAAAGGGGGCCTTGAGAGGCAAGGAAGTCCTCCTCTTCCTGCCTCTGTTCTGCCTCAAGTGCCCTGTCCATTATTCCACGCAGCGTGTGCTCCAACAGGTGGACAAGAGGTACAGTGTCACTGATGCATGCACTGTCACTGCTCACCATCCTCGTGGCCTCCTCAAATGGTGCCAGGACAGTGCATGCATCCCTGATCATGCCCCACTGGCGTGGAGAAAAAAAAACAAGCTCCCCTGACCCTGTCCTGGTGCCGTAGTCGCACAGGTACTCATTGATGGCCCTCTGCTGCGTGTGCAGCCGCTGCAGCATGGCCAACGTTGAGTTCCACCTGGTGGGCATGTCACATATAAGGCGGTTCTTGGGCAGGTTCAACTCCTTTTGCAGCTCAGCCAGGCGAGCACTGGCATTATAAGATCTGCGGAAATGCACACAGACTTTCCTGGCCTGCCTCAGGACATCCTGTAAGCCCGGGTACCTGCCCAAGAAGCGCTGCACCACCAGGTTAAGGACGTGAGCCACACAGGGCACATGGGTCAGTTGTCCCTGTCGGAGGGCGGAGAGGAGGTTGGTGCCATTGTCGCAAACCACCATTCCTGGCTTAAGCTGGCGTGGCGTCAACCACCTCTCGGCCTGGCCCTGCAGAGCAGACAGGACCTCTGCCCCAGTGTGGCTTCTGTCCCCCAAACACACCAGCGCAAGCACGGCATGGCATCTTTTTGCCTGCGTACTTGCGTAGCCCCGTGAACGGCTACGGAGCACCGCTGGTTCATAGGACAAACCACAGGAAGAGGCCATGGAGGAAGAAGAAGAGGAGGGGGTGGAGGAGAGAGGTGTGTCACAACCAGTAGTAGCATTTTGGAGGCGTGGCGGTGGGACAACCTCCAACACTACTGCACCTTGTCCTGAATCCTTCCCAGCTGCCAAAAGAGTGACCCAATGGGCCGTGAAAGAAAGGTAACGTCCCTGTCCATGCCTGCTGGACCATGAGTCAGCGGTAATATGCACCTTACCGCTGACCGCCCTGTCCAGCGAGGCCAAGACATTGCCTTCCACATGCCGGTAGAGAGCCGGAATAGCCTTCCGTGAGAAAAAGTGGCGTTTGGGAACCTGCCACTGAGGAACTGCACATTGCACAAACTCACGGAAGGGGGCCGAGTCTACCAACTGAAAAGGCAGCAGTTGAAGCGCTAGCAATTTAGCCAAGCTAGCATTCAACCGCTGGGCATGTGGATGGCTGGGAGTGAACTTCTTTCGACGGTCCAGCAGCTGGGGCAGGGAAATTTGCCTGCTAGAATCGGACGTCGGTGTACTGCTAGCAGAGTGGGCGCAAGTACTTGGCTGTGACACACCTAATTCTACACCTTCATTCCTCTCAGTGCATGTTTCAGAGAGGACTGAAGTTATAGTGGGGTTGGAGATCCCAGCTGATGCGGTGCAAGGAGAGGTCCGCTTTGTTCTTTGGTGTGGGTCTTTGAGGTAGGCTTGCCAACGAGCTGCATGGCAGGTCAACATATGTCTGGTCAGGCATGTGGTACCCAAGCGGCTGATGTTTTGGCCACGCGATATACGCTTGAGACATATGTTGCAAACAGCAGCTGTGCGATCTGATGCACTAGCCTCAAAAAAGGCCCACACCAAAGAACTTTTTGAATGACGGGCAGAGGCAGCGCCCTGCACAGGCGGAGCTCTGCGGTGTGATTCCGTCGGTGTACTGCCCTTACGCTGGCCACCAAAGGGCATCCTGCCTCGTTGGAGATGTGCCTCCTCCTCATCCTCCTCCTCCTCCTCTCTCCTATTAGGCACCCACGTGGAGTCAGTGACCTCATCATCCCCTCCCTCCTCATCACTGGAGCCAATCTGGCAGTATGCTGCAGCTGCTGGAACATGACTGCCAGATTGGTGTCCTTCTTGAGCATCCCCTCTGTCTGCTCTCACGCTACTGCCTTCCTCTAGCTGGGTTTCATCATCAGACCCTTCGAAACGCTGGGCATCCTCCTGGAGCATGTACCCAACACTGTGCTGAAACAGTTCGGGGGACTCCTCAGGAGGAGGACATGGTGGGTCTAGGGAAGGAGTGACTGATGATTTGTCTGACATTGATACCAGGGAAGACGACGCTTTGGCAGCTGCTTTTCCAGTACCCTGAGCCTGGGTGAGAGAGGATGAGGAGGAGGAGGAGGGCTTGGTCATCCACTCTACCAAGTCTTCGGCATGATGTGGCTCAACATGTCCAGCTGCCGAAAAGAAGGACAAGCGTGTCCCATGGCCATGTGCTGATGACAATGCACCGCGTCCACGACCAGCACTGTTGCCCCCAGACACAGAGCCTGCTTGCCCTCTTTTATTGCCTCCTGACTGTCTGCCTCTCCTTGTTTGCCTTCCAGACATTCTAATAGATGGCCTGCAGGGAGATGGGAAAAAAGCAATAAGGGCTACCTTCAGGTGTCCTTCTCTGTCCCTTGAAACAAGGACTTGCAGAGTGAAATAAACTGACACTCTCCCTACCTACAGTTTTCTGTCCCTAGAATAAATGTTTTTTTTAAGCACAATATAGCACAAGGACAATTCACTCACTGTCCTTACAGGTCCCTGGAAACAAGGACTTGCAGAGTGAAAGAAAAAAAACACTCTCCCTACCTACAGTTTTCTGTCCCTAGAAAAAATGTTTTTTTTAATCACAATATAACACAAGGACAATTCACTCACTGTCCTTCCAGGTCCCTGGAAACAAGGACTTGCAGAGTGAAATAAACTGACACTCTCCCTACCTACAGTTTTCTGTCCCTAGAATAAATGTTTTTTTTAAGCACAATATAGCACAAGGACAATTCACTCACTGTCCTTACAGGTCCCTGGAAACAAGGACTTGCAGAGTGAAAGAAAAAAAACACTCTCCCTACCTACAGTTTTCTGTCCCTAGAAAAAATGTTTTTTTTAATCACAATATAACACAAGGACAATTCACTCACTGTCCTTCCAGGTCCCTGGAAACAAGGACTTGCAGAGTGAAATAAACTGACACTCTCCCTACCTACAGTTTTCTGTCCCTAGAATAAATGTTTTTTTAATCACAATATAGCACAAGGACAATTCAGTCACTGTCCTTCCAGGTCCCTGGAAACAAGGACTTGCAGAGTGAAATAAACTGACACTCTCCCTACCTACAGTTTTCTGTCCCTAGAATAAATGTTTTTTTTAATCACAATATAGCACAAGGACAATTCAGTCACTGTCCTTCCAGGTCCCTGGAAACAAGGACTTGCAGAGTGAAATAAACTGACACTCTCCCTACCTACAGTTTTCTGTCCCTAGAATAAATGTTTTTTTTAATCACAATATAGCACAAGGACAATTCAGTCACTGTCCTTCCAGGTCCCTGGAAACAAGGACTTGCAGAGTGAAATAAACTGACACTCTCCCTACCTACAGTTTTCTGTCCCTAGAATAAATGTTTTTTTTAATCACAATATAGCACAAGGACAATTCAGTCACTGTCCTTCCAGGTCCCTGGAAACAAGGACTTGCAGAGTGAAATAAACTGACACTCTCCCTACCTACAGTTTTCTGTCCCTAGAATAAATGTTTTTTTTAATCACAATATAGCACAAGGACAATTCAGTCACTGTCCTTCCAGGTCCCTGGAAACAAGGACTTGCAGAGTGAAATAAACTGACACTCTCCCTACCTACAGTTTTCTGTCCCTAGAATAAATGTTTTTTTTAATCACAATATAGCACAAGGACAATTCAGTCACTGTCCTTCCAGGTCCCTGGAAACAAGGACTTGCAGAGTGAAATAAACTGACACTCTCCCTACCTACAGTTTTCTGTCCCTAGAATAAATGTTTTTTTTAATCACAATATAGCACAAGGACAATTCAGTCACTGTCCTTCCAGGTCCCTGGAAACAAGGACTTGCAGAGTGAAATAAACTGACACTCTCCCTACCTACAGTTTTCTGTCCCTAGAATAAATGTTTTTTTTAATCACAATATAGCACAAGGACAATTCAGTCACTGTCCTTCCAGGTCCCTGGAAACAAGGACTTGCAGAGTGAAATAAACTGACACTCTCCCTACCTACAGTTTTCTGTCCCTAGAATAAATGTTTTTTTTAATCACAATATAGCACAAGGACAATTCAGTCACTGTCCTTCCAGGTCCCTGGAAACAAGGACTTGCAGAGTGAAATAAACTGACACTCTCCCTACCTACAGTTTTCTGTCCCTAGAATAAATGTTTTTTTTAATCACAATATAGCACAAGGACAATTCAGTCACTGTCCTTCCAGGTCCCTGGAAACAAGGACTTGCAGAGTGAAATAAACTGACACTCTCCCTACCTACAGTTTTCTGTCCCTAGAATAAATGTTTTTTTTAATCACAATATAGCACAAGGACAATTCAGTCACTGTCCTTCCAGGTCCCTGGAAACAAGGACTTGCAGAGTGAAATAAACTGACACTCTCCCTACCTACAGTTTTCTGTCCCTAGAATAAATGTTTTTTTTAATCACAATATAGCACAAGGACAATTCAGTCACTGTCCTTCCAGGTCCCTGGAAACAAGGACTTGCAGAGTGAAATAAACTGACACTCTCCCTACCTACAGTTTTCTGTCCCTAGAATAAATGTTTTTTTTAAGCACAATATAGCACAAGGACAATTCACTCACTGTCCTTACAGGTCCCTGGAAACAAGGACTTGCAGAGTGAAAGAAAAAAAACACTCTCCCTACCTACAGTTTTCTGTCCCTAGAAAAAATGTTTTTTTTAATCACAATATAACACAAGGACAATTCACTCACTGTCCTTCCAGGTCCCTGGAAACAAGGACTTGCAGAGTGAAATAAACTGACACTCTCCCTACCTACAGTTTTCTGTCCCTAGAATAAATGTTTTTTTTAAGCACAATATAGCACAAGGACAATTCACTCACTGTCCTTACAGGTCCCTGGAAACAAGGACTTGCAGAGTGAAAGAAAAAAAACACTCTCCCTACCTACAGTTTTCTGTCCCTAGAAAAAATGTTTTTTTTAATCACAATATAACACAAGGACAATTCACTCACTGTCCTTCCAGGTCCCTGGAAACAAGGACTTGCAGAGTGAAATAAACTGACACTCTCCCTACCTACAGTTTTCTGTCCCTAGAATAAATGTTTTTTTTAATCACAATATAGCACAAGGACAATTCAGTCACTGTCCTTCCAGGTCCCTGGAAACAAGGACTTGCAGAGTGAAATAAACTGACACTCTCCCTACCTACAGTTTTCTGTCCCTAGAATAAATGTTTTTTTTAAGCACAATATAGCACAAGGACAATTCACTCACTGTCCTTACAGGTCCCTGGAAACAAGGACTTGCAGAGTGAAATAAACTGACACTCTCCCTACCTACAGTTTTCTGTCCCTAGAATAAATGTTTTTTTTAATCACAATATAGCACAAGGACAATTCAGTCACTGTCCTTCCAGGTCCCTGGAAACAAGGACTTGCAGAGTGAAATAAACTGACACTCTCCCTACCTACAGTTTTCTGTCCCTAGAATAAATGTTTTTTTTAATCACAATATAGCACAAGGACAATTCAGTCACTGTCCTTCCAGGTCCCTGGAAACAAGGACTTGCAGAGTGAAATAAACTGACACTCTCCCTACCTACAGTTTTCTGTCCCTAGAATAAATGTTTTTTTTAATCACAATATAGCACAAGGACAATTCAGTCACTGTCCTTCCAGGTCCCTGGAAACAAGGACTTGCAGAGTGAAATAAACTGACACTCTCCCTACCTACAGTTTTCTGTCCCTAGAATAAATGTTTTTTTTAATCACAATATAGCACAAGGACAATTCAGTCACTGTCCTTCCAGGTCCCTGGAAACAAGGACTTGCAGAGTGAAATAAACTGACACTCTCCCTACCTACAGTTTTCTGTCCCTAGAATAAATGTTTTTTTTAATCACAATATAGCACAAGGACAATTCAGTCACTGTCCTTCCAGGTCCCTGGAAACAAGGACTTGCAGAGTGAAATAAACTGACACTCTCCCTACCTACAGTTTTCTGTCCCTAGAATAAATGTTTTTTTTAATCACAATATAGCACAAGGACAATTCAGTCACTGTCCTTCCAGGTCCCTGGAAACAAGGACTTGCAGAGTGAAAGAAACTGACACTCTCCCTACCTACAGTTTTCTGTCCCTAGAATAAATGTTTTTTTAAGCACAATATAGCACAAGGACAATTCACTCACTGTCCTTCCAGGTCCCTGGAAACAAGGACTTGCAGAGTGAAAGAAACTGACACTGTCCCTACCTACAGTTTTCTGTCCCTAGAATAAATGTTTTTTTTAAGCACACTATAGCACAAGCACAAAACACACTGACACTCTCCCTACCTATCCTTCTCTTTCCCTAAACTAAAGGAATCCAGGTTAAGCAAGAAAGAAATAACAGTCACTGTCCCTGCCTATGCTGCTCTATCCCTGCTCCGGAACACACTACACTAGGCCGCCGTGCTGGCGGCCTTTTATAGTGTGGGGCGTGTACTAAACACCCTCAGCAATAATTGGCCACAGGCATCCTGCCTGTGGCCAATCATTGCTCTCCTCGCTGCCGGCGCTGTGATTGGCCAAGCATGCGGGGTCACAGTGCATGCTTGGCCAATCACAGCGCCTGGATGACACTGCGATGGCGTAGTGCATTGTGGGCCGTTCGCGTCACTCGAATTTGGCGCGAACGGCCCAAATCGTTCGATCTTCGTCGAACGATCGAACAGCCGATGTTCGAGTCGAACGTATGTTCGACTCGAACACGAAGCTCATCCCTATTCCTGAGGAACCATTGATTAGTAGAGCTTATCCACCTGGAGCGGTAACTCCCTTCTCCCTTTCACAGGGTAAAGCTGAATGTAATTATTTTATGGATTACTGGATGCATGTGCTACTACACTAAGGGTGACCAGACATCCCCGGTTTCAGGGGACAGTCCCCGGATTGAGGACACTGTCCCCGGACCAAGTGTGTCCCCAGTTTTGTCCCCGGATTGGATTTGAACAGGGGCCATGGGGCAATTTCACAGACAGTCAGTGCAGGGGGGGTGTATTTTTCCATTTTCTGTGCCCCTTTCTGATGATCATGTGCTGGTCGGAGCGAAGGTAATATTTCTTCAGTTTCGGGTGCATGCCCATTCAGCTCCGCTCGCATGTTCTTCTGCCTTGGCTCAAGTCCCAGCCAGCCGCCTGCTTATCTCCTTGCCTTCCCTGGTGGAGTGATCTTCCTCCACTCCCCACCCAGTAGAAGCCGGGGCACAGAGAGTAAGACTAGACAGGCTGTGAGGCGGGCGGCGGCGATGGGCAGAGAGTCGCTGATTGCCGCCATTACTATTAAAAAAAAAAAATGTCCCCGGATTTCATTTTAAAAATCTGGTCACCTTATACTACACCATGTGAGCGGAGAAAATCATAATTACTCTATTCTAGGTCTGTGTTACTTAGGAATGGTAGAGTCACTTGTCATTGGGGACAGGATAGTTATTGCAGTGGCAATAGGCTCATAAAAGAGCTTACAATTTAATGTCCTACTAGAACTAGTTTTAGGTTATATAGTGCTGCTTAGAAATATGTCAGGTATCCCCTCCCCAGTAGCTGTTGCCTTGGAAGATTGTTAAACGAAAAGGTCAGTAAGAACAGTCTGTAGAAAATCCCTTTAAAAGGAATTGAAGAACCAGGTTCCTGTATACTTGTTAACTGAAATGCCTTTTTTATGCAAAACAAACTAATAATGTCCTACAGCCCAGAGGCACAGCATGAGAATGGTGTTCACTTTCACAATCCGGGTGAGAACATCTCATTATGAAGTGTAATCTCACAAGGATAATGTTATGCAAATGAGAAAAATGGTTGAAAATAAAGTTATGGCTTTTATAGATCAAGAAACACAAGGAAGAATTCTGATTTAAAAATGTATGTGCTTTTAATGACCACTTCCATTTCTTTTTCCAGTGGAACCACTACCTAACTCTGTAACCTGACTTTACTATTATCCTGATGTCTGCTTGAAAAGGCCTCATTAATATCTTTGGGGAATCACAAATCTACTTCCTGAAACATGCCTGACCTGTGGCTGGATTCTGTGGCTCCCTACAGATGCATAACTATGGTCATAGTAGCCCAAACTGTAGGGCCTGAGGGTGGCAGGGCGACCGACAAGGAAGGCTGTTGAGGCAACAAATACAGAATATCATTGTATTCATGATGGAGCCGATAGGGGAAGGAGAGGGCTCACAGAATAATTCAGAGTGTCCACCAGAAAAAATAAGAAGGGAAAAGGCTTTATAGTGTAGTAAAAATATATATGGAATACATTTGTTTGTAAAGTGCTGGTTTAAATAAAAAAAGTAGGGCAACTTATATCTGACAAGGCTGTGGTTACTAGGGTGACCACATTTTTAAACTACCATTCAGGGACACCCCCCTTCCCAAAAATCAGCTTGTGCTGTAACGAATCACAGCACAGTGATTGGACACAAGAGGTGGGATTCATGATTTCTCCAATCACAAGCAGGGGGTGGGGATTGTGCTCCTCCAGGCATTCCCAGCCAGGACAAGTACTGTCAGTGAGTAAACAGTGATGTGGCAGCCTTTTTTGGGGGCATCAGATTGGCCTGGGGGGTGGCTGTGTCAGTTTCATTCCGGGACACTGTATTGTCCCGGAATGAAGGTGCCCGGGACAGACCTGCAAAATGCAGGACTGTCCTGGGCAATCCGGGACACGTGGTCACCTTAGTGGTAACACATCCATGAAAAATATGCAACCTTCCGTGGGTGCAAGTGGAGAATATTCCTGTGTCCATGTAGTGAAAAGTTGGTTGCTCTGAATGCCTCAGGAGCCCCTACAGTATCTCACAAAAGTGAGTACACCCCTCACATTTTTGTAAATATTTTATTATATCTTTTCATGTGACAACACTGAAGAAATTACACTTTGCTACAATGTAAAGTAGTGAGTGTATGGCTTGTATAACAGTGTAAATTTGCTGTCCCCTCAAATTAACTCAACACACAGCCATTAATGTCTAAACCGCTGGCAACAAAAGTGAGTACACCCCTAAGTGAAAATGTCCAATTGGGCCCAAAGTGTCAATATTTTGTGTGGCCACCATTGTTTTTCAGCACTGCCTTAACCCTCTTGTGTATGGAGTTCACCAGAGCTTCACAGGTTGCCACTGGAGTCCTCTTCCACTCCTCCATGACGACATCACGGAGCTGGTGAATGTTAAAGACCTTGCGCTCCTCCACCTTCCGTTAGAGGATGCCCCACAGATGCTCAATAGGGTTTAGGTCTGGAGACATGCTTGGCCAGTCCATCACCTTTACCCTCAGCTTCTTTTTTAACAACAAGGTTAGTCTTTATTGACGTATAAATGTAGCATGACAAAATACAAATAGCAGGAATAGCAAAGCAGTCATGACAAAAAGACAAAAATTACATGAAATGAGAAGGGAGTACACAAATTTCAGAAGTAAATCCTCACCGGGGGGGGGGGGGGGGGGAAACAGTCCTTAAAACATAATACTATATCCACACGTAGAATTAAGGGAGGGGGGGGGGCCGGACCACAGCACATAGAATTAGTGAACCAAAATACAAGACAACATCTATATACAAGGGATCAAGTGGGGTCAGTCCAGGGCTGCCACACCCGCTCATACTTCCGAGTAGTGATGAGCCGAACACCCCCGGGTTCGGTTCGCACCAGAACCCGCGAACGGACCGAAAGTTCGTACGAACAATAGAACCCTATTAAATACAATGGATGCGAACGTTCGAATTCTAAAGTGCTAATTATAACAACTATTATGCATGTTATTGTCCTAAAAAGGGTTTGGGAACCCGGGTTCTGCACCAGGGGACATGTATCAATGCAAAAAGAAGTTTTAAAAACGGTCGTTTTTCGGGAGCAGTCATTTTAATGATGCATAAAGTGAAAAAAAAAAAAGTCAAATATTCCTTTAAATATCGTACCTGGGGGGTGTCTAAAGTATGCATGTGAAGTGCCACGTGTTTCCCGTGTTTAGAACTGTCCCTGCACAAAATGACACTTCTAAAGGAAAAAAAAGCCATTTAAAACTGCTTGCGGCTTTAATGTAATGTCTGGTCCCGGTAATATGGATGAAATTCTTTAAGAAAAATGGCATAGCTACCCCATGACCCCCCCCCCCCTACCCCAGCCCATTACCAGCCCCTTTGGGTCTTGTATGGATATTAAGGGGAACCCCGCACATAAAATAAAAAAGGCCCTATATACTCTGAACAGCCGTATACAGGCGGTGCATACAAGACAGGGACTGTAGGTTTGTTCTTATGTAGAATCTGTTTGTAATTTTGAACAGGTACATTGTTGAAGTGTAGCTCCAGCCCAAAAATCTATTTTTAAACTTTTTGGAAAACATAGGTAAGGGTTATCACCCCTGTAACATTTGTTTTGCTGTCTGTGCCCCTGTTCAGAACATTTCACCTCACTTTCCGTCCCAATGACAACTGTTTTTGAAATGTGGTGTTTTTCTTGAAACAAGGATTGCTGATAAAGCATCAGTACAGAGGAGACACCTTTCTCCCATATTTATTCTTACAGGAGAGAATTTTCCTTCCTAGTGGTAGATTTCCTCTCACTTCCTGTTGTCTTCTTGCGTTTGCAAGTAGGAGTCGTTTGTAAGTTGGATGTTTGAAAGTAGGGACCTGCCGTATATACTCTGCAGAAATAGGCCCCTTAGTTGTTGGTGTTGGCACAACACTGTAAGCACTCACAGTTACTCTTGGTTGGTGCTGGAACGCCCTGCTGCCAACTATTATATCAGGAATTTTAATTACATATAATTGTTGAACAGTGGTAGTAAAAATTGGGCCTTTGATGGTGGTGCTGGTGCCACAACACTGTAAGCCCTGACAGTTACTCTTGGTGGGTGCAGCAATGGGCCCTGCTGTGAATTATTAGATCAAGAATTGTAATTGCATGCCCCTGTTGAACAGGGGCTGAAAAATTGGGCCTTTCGTGGTGGTGGTGGTGGTGGTGGTGTTGCCACAACACTGTAAGCCCTCAGAGTTACTCTTGGTGGGTGCAGGAATGGGCCCTGCTGTGAATTATTAGATCAAGAATTGTAATTACATGCCCCTTTTGAACAGGGGCTGAAAAATTGGGCCTTTCGTGGTGGTGGTGGTGGTGGCGTTGCCACAACACTGTAAGTCCTCAGAGTTACTCTTGGTGGGTGCAGCAATGGGCCCTGCTGTGAATTATTAGATCAAGAATTGTAATTACATGCCCCTTTTGAACAGGGGCTGAAAAATTGGGCCTTTCGTGGTGGTGGTGGCGTTGCCACAACACTGTAAGCCCTCAGAGTTACTCTTGGTGGGTGCAGGAATGGGCCCTGCTGTGAATTATTAGATCAAGAATTGTAATTACATGCCCCTTTTGAACAGGGGCTGAAAAATTGGGCCTTTCGTGGTGGTGGTGGTGGTGGCGTTGCCACAACACTGTAAGCCCTCAGAGTTACTCTTGGTGGGTGCAGCAATGGGCCCTGCTGTGAATTATTAGATCAAGAATTGTAATTGCATGCCCCTGTTGAACAGGGGCTGAAAAATTGGGCCTTAGGCACTGGTGGCACAACACTACAACCCCTCACAGATACTGTACTTGGAGCACATCAATGAGCCCTGTTGCAAATTATTGCTTCAAAAATTGTAATGACACGCCCCTGTTAAACAGGGGCTGAATAATTGGGCCTTAGGCACTGGTGCCACAACACTCCAACCCCTCACAGATACTGTACTTGGAGCACAGCAATGAGCCCTATGGCAAATTATTGCTAAAAAAATTGTAATTACACGCCCCTGTAAAACAGGGGCTGAAAAATTGGGCCTTAGCCACTGGTGGCGGCACCCATAAACAAAAATGATCTTCCAAGCTATCATCATCAATCGTATCATTGAGGACTCGGAGGAGGAGGATAGCCAGTCAACATAACAGCACAGGCACTCAGCATCAGCATCAGTCTTGAAGGGATGTGACATGTTAAAATCAATTAGTCTGTTATATCAGCATCAGGTGTGTGGTAGCTGGTGGTGATCCAAGACTGGTTCATCTTGATGAAAGTCAGTCGATCAACCGAGTCGGTGGACAGGCGCACCCTGTGATCCGTGACAAATCCTCCAGCAGCACTGAATGTGCGTTCCGAAAGAACGCTGGATGCAGGACAGGCCAGTAGCTCAATTGCATACTGTGCAAGCTCTGGCCAGTGATCCCTCCTCAAGACCCAGTAAGCCAGAGGATTTTCGGTGGGGAAGGTGTCCAAGTCTGACCTTGCCCCTAGATATTCCTGCACCATGTTTATCAGACGCTGGCGATGGTTGCTGGAACCGATCATACTTTGGGGCTGCGGACTAAAGAATTGTCTGAACGCATCGGTCAGACGGCCACCTTCCCCACCGCTCCTTCTTTGACTGGCCGAAGCCTCAGCAACTCGTTGTCCAGGACCAGGAGTTTGTAACCTCCCAGTCTCTGGGAACGCGTTGCACAGACCTTTCTGCAAGGCCTCCCGGAGTTGTCTCATCCTCTGCTCCCTCTGCGACGGTAACATAAGGTCCGCAACCTTACCCTTGTACCGTGGATCAAGGAGAGTGGCCAGCCAGTAATGGTCCCTCTCCTTGATCCGAAGAATACGAGGATCCTTCCGCAGACTTTGCAGGATCAGGGAGGCCATGCAGCGTAGGTTTGCTGAGGCATTCGCTCCGGAGTCCTCTGGGTCACTAAGGACGACATGATCCGCAGCCACCTCCTCCCAGCCACGTACAAGTCCACTGGTTTCTTGGGACTGTAAATCATCCCTAAAAGACTGCTGCTGATGATGCTGAGTGCCAGCCTCCACCTCCATGCTGACACAATCCTCCTCCTCCTCCTCCTCCTCCTCCTCCTCTTCCTGTGCGATGGGTGGGACAGAAGGAACACTGTCTGGGTAAAGGGGGCCTTGAGAGGCAAGGAAGTCCTCCTCTTCCTGCCTCTGTTCTGCCTCAAGTGCCCTGTCCATTATTCCACGCAGCGTGTGCTCCAACAGGTGGACAAGAGGTACAGTGTCACTGATGCATGCACTGTCACTGCTCACCATCCTCGTGGCCTCCTCAAATGGTGCCAGGACAGTGCATGCATCCCTGATCATGCCCCACTGGCGTGGAGAAAAAAAACCAAGGTCCCCTGACCCTGTCCTGGTGCCGTAGTCGCACAGGTACTCATTGATGGCCCTCTGCTGCGTGTGCAGCCGCTGCAGCATGGCCAACGTTGAGTTCCACCTGGTGGGCATGTCACATATAAGGCGGTTCTTGGGCAGGTTCAACTCCTTTTGCAGCTCAGCCAGGCGAGCACTGGCATTATAAGATCTGCGGAAATGCACACAGACTTTCCTGGCCTGCCTCAGGACATCCTGTAAGCCCGGGTACCTGCCCAAGAACCGCTGCACCACCAGGTTAAGGACGTGAGCCACACAGGGCACATGGGTCAGTTGTCCCTGTCGGAGGGCGGAGAGGAGGTTGGTGCCATTGTCGCAAACCACCATTCCTGGCTTAAGCTGGCGTGGCGTCAACCACCTCTCGGCCTGGCCCTGCAGAGCAGACAGGACCTCTGCCCCAGTGTGGCTTCTGTCCCCCAAACACACCAGCGCAAGCACGGCATGGCATCTTTTTGCCTGCGTACTTGCGTAGCCCCGTGAACGGCTACGGAGCACCGCTGGTTCATAGGACAAACCACAGGAAGAGGCCATGGAGGAAGAAGAAGAGGAGGGGGTGGAGGAGAGAGGTGTGTCACAACCAGTAGTAGCATTTTGGAGGCGTGGCGGTGGAACAACCTCCAACACTACTGCACCTTGTCCTGCATCCTTCCCAGCTGCCAAAAGAGTGACCCAATGGGCCATGAAAGAAAGGTAACGTCCCTGTCCATGCCTGCTGGACCATGAGTCAGCGGTAATATGCACCTTACCGCTGACCGCCCTGTCCAGCGAGGCCAAGACATTGCCTTCCACATGCCGGTAGAGAGCCGGAATAGCCTTCCGTGAGAAAAAGTGGCGTTTGGGAACCTGCCACTGAGGAACCGCACATTGCACAAACTCACGGAAGGGGGCCGAGTCTACCAACTGAAAAGGCAGCAGTTGAAGCGCTAGCAATTTAGCCAAGCTAGCATTCAACCGCTGGGCATGTGGATGGCTGGGAGTGAACTTCTTTCGACGGTCCAGCAGCTGGGGCAGGGAAATTTGCCTGCTAGAATTGGACGTCGGTGTACTGCTAGCAGAGTGGCCGCAAGTACTTGGCTGTGACACACCTAATTCTACACCTTCATTCCTCTCAGTGCATGTTTCAGAGAGGACTGAAGTTATAGTGGGGTTGGAGATCCCAGCTGATGCGGTGCAAGGAGAGGTCCGCTTTGTTCTTTGGTGTGGGTCTTTGAGGTAGGCTTGCCAACGAGCTGCATGGCAGGTCAACATATGTCTGGTCAGGCATGTGGTACCCAAGCGGCTGATGTTTTGGCCACGCGATATACGCTTGAGACATACAGGTCCTTCTCAAAAAATTAGCATATTGTGATAAAGTTCATTATTTTCTGTAATGTACTGATAAACATTAGACTTTCATATATTTTAGATTCATTACACACAACTGAAGTAGTTCAAGCCTTTTCTTGTTTTAATATTGATGATTTTTGGCTTACAGCTCATGAAAACCCAAAAATCCTATCTCAAAAAATTAGCATATCATGAAAAGGTTCTCTAAACGAGCTATTAACCTAATCATCTGAATCAACTAATTAACTCTAAACACCTGCAAAAGATTCCTGAGGCTTTTAAAAACTCCCAGCCTGGTTCATTACTCAAAACCGCAATCATGGGTAAGACTGCCGACCTGACTGCTGTCCAGAAGGCCATCATTGACACCCTCAAGCAAGAGGGTAAGACACAGAAAGAAATTTCTGAACGAATAGGCTGTTCCCAGAGTGCTGTATCAAGGCACCTCAGTGGGAAGTCTGTGGGAAGGAAAAAGTGTGGCAGAAAACGCTGCAAAACGAGAAGAGGTGACCGGACCCTGAAGAAGATTGTGGAGAAGGACCGATTCCAGACCTTGGAGGACCTGCGGAAGCAGTGGACTGAGTCTGGAGTAGAAACATCCAGAGCCACCGTGAACAGGCATGTGCAGGAAATGGGCTACAGGTGCCGCATTCCCCAGGTCAAGCCACTTTTGAACCAGAAACAGCGTCAGAAGCGCCTGACCTGGGCTACAGAGAAGCAGCACTGGACTGTTGCTCAGTGGTCCAAAGTACTTTTTTCGGATGAAAGCAAATTTTGCATGTCATTCGGAAATCAAGGTGCCAGAGTCTGGAGGAAGACTGGGGAGAGGGAAATGCCAAAATGCCTGAAGTCCAGTGTCAAGTACCCACAGTCAGTGATGGTCTGGGGTGCCATGTCAGCTGCTGGTGTTGGTCCACTGTGTTTTATCAAGGGCAGGGTCAATGCAGCTAGCTATCAGGAGATTTTGGAGCACTTCATGCTTCCATCTGCTGAAAAGCTTTATGGAGATGAAGATTTCATTTTTCAGCACAACCTGGCACCTGCTCACAGTGCCAAAACCACTGGTAAATGGTTTACTGACCATGGTATTACTGTGCTCAATTGGCCTGCCAACTCTCCTGACCTGAACCCCATAGAGAATCTGTGGGATATTGGGAAGAGAAAGTTGAGAGACGCAAGACCCAACACTCTGGATGAGCTTAAGGCCGCTATCGAAGCATCCTGGGCCTCCATAACACCTCAGCAGTGCCACAGGCTGGTTGCCTCCATGCCACGCCGCATTGAAGCAATCATTTCTGCAAAAGGATTCCCGACCAAGTATTGAGTGCATAACTGAACATAATTATTTGAAGGTTGACTTTTTTTGTATTAAAAACACTTTTCTTTTATTGGTCGGATGAAATATGCTAATTTTTTGAGATAGGATTTTTGGGTTGTCATGAGCTGTATGCCAAAATCATCAATATTAAAACAAGAAAAGCCTTGAACTACTTCAGTTGTGTGTAATGAATCTAAAATATATGAAAGTCTAATGTTTATCAGTACATTACAGAAAATAATGAACTTTATCACAATATGCTAATTTTTTGAGAAGGACCTGTATGTTGCAAACAGCAGCTGTGCGATCTGATGCACTAGCCTCAAAAAAGGCCCACACCAAGGAACTTTTTGAATGACGGGCAGAGGCAGCACCCTGCACAGGCGGAGCTCTGCGGTGTGATTCCGTCGGTGTACTGCCCTTACGCTGGCCACCAAAGGGCATCCTGCCTCGTTGGAGATGTGCCTCCTCCTCATCCTCCTCCTCCTCCTCTCTACTATTAGGCACCCACGTGGAGTCAGTGACCTCATCATCCCCTCCCTCCTCATCACTGGAGCCAATCTGGCAGTATGCTGCAGCTGCTGGAACATGACTGCCAGATTGGTGTCCTTCTTGAGCATCCCCTCTGTCTGCTCTCACGCTACTGCCTTCCTCTAGCTGGGTTTCATCATCAGACCCTTCGAAACGCTGGGCATCCTCCTGGAGCATGTACCCAACACTGTGCTCAAACAGATCGGGGGACTCCTCAGGAGGAGGACATGGTGGGTCTAGGGAAGGAGTGACTGATGATGAGTCTGACATTGATACCAGGGAAGAGGACGCTTTGGCAGCTGCTTTGCCAGTACCCTGAGCCTGGGTGAGAGAGGATGAGGAGGAGGAGGAGGGCTTGGTCATCCACTCTACCAAGTCTTCGGCATGATGTGGCTCAACATGTCCAGCTGCAGAAAAGAAGGACAAGCGTGTCCCATGGCCATGTGCTGATGACAATGCACCGCGTCCACGACCAGCACTGTTGCCCCCAGACACAGAGCCTGCTTGCCCTCTTTTATTGCCTCCTGACTGTCTGCCTCTCCTTGTCTGCCTTCCAGACATTCTAATAGATGGCCTGCAGGGAGATGGGAAAAAAGCAATAAGGGCTACCTTCAGGTGTCCTTCTCTGTCCCTTTACTTAAGGATTTCTAAATATGGTTGAGGATGATTGCTTTTGCACAGAATAGCACAACGACAATTTCCCTGACTGTCAAAAAAACAAGGATTTCAAAGATGGTTGATGAGGAATGCTTTAGCACACTATAGCACAAGGAGAATTTCCCTCACTGTCCTTCCCTGTCACTAGAAACAAGGATTCGCACAGTGAAAGAAACTGACACTCTCCCTACCTAGAGTTTTCTGTCCCTAGAAAAAATGTTTTTTTAAAGCACACTATAGCACAAGGAGAATTCCCCTCACTTTCCTTCTTTGTCCCTAGAAACAAGGATTCGCACAGTGAAAGAAACTGACACTCTCCCTACCTAGAGTTTTCTGTCCCTAGAAAAAATGTTTTTTTAAAGCACACTATAGCACAAGGAGAATTCACTCACTGTCCTTCCCTGTCCCTAGAAACAAGGAATCGCACAGTGAAAGAAACTGACACTCTCCCTACCTAGAGTTTTCTGTCCCTAGAAAAAATGTTTTTTTAAAGCACACTATAGCACAAGGAGAATTCCCCTCACTTTCCTTCTTTGTCCCTAGAAACAAGGATTCGCACAGTAAAAGACACTGACACTCTCCCTACCTAGAGTTTTCTGTCCCTAGAAAAAATGTTTTTTTAAAGCACACTATAGCACAAGGAGAATTCACTCACTGTCCTTCCCTGTCCCTAGAAACAAGGATTCGCACAGTGAAAGAAACTGACACTCTCCCTACCTAGAGTTTTCTGTCCCTAGAAAAATTTTTTTTTAAAGCACACTATAGCACAAGGAGAATTCCCCTCACTTTCCTTCTTTGTCCCTAGAAACAAGGATTCGCACAGTGAAAGAAACTGACACTCTCCCTACCTAGAGTTTTCTGTCCCTAGAAAAAATGTTTTTTTAAAGCACACTATAGCACAAGGAGAATTCACTCACTGTCCTTCCCTGTCCCTAGAAACAAGGAATCGCACAGTGAAAGAAACTGACACTCTCCCTACCTAGAGTTTTCTGTCCCTAGAAAAAATGTTTTTTTAAAGCACACTATAGCACAAGGAGAATTCCCCTCACTTTCCTTCTTTGTCCCTAGAAACAAGGATTCGCACAGTGAAAGAAACTGACACTCTCCCTACCTAGAGTTTTCTGTCCCTAGAAAAATTTTTTTTTTAAAGCACACTATAGCACAAGGAGAATTCACTCACTGTCCTTCCCTGTCCCTAGAAACAAGGATTCGCACAGTGAAAGAAACTGACACTCTCCCTACCTAGAGTTTTCTGTCCCTAGAAAAAATGTTTTTTTAAAGCACACTATAGCACAAGGAGAATTCCCCTCACTTTCCTTCTTTGTCCCTAGAAACAAGGATTCGCACAGTGAAAGAAACTGACACTCTCCCTACCTAGAGTTTTCTGTCCCTAGAAAAAATGTTTTTTTAAAGCACACTATAGCACAAGGAGAATTCACTCACTGTCCTTCCCTGTCCCTAGAAACAAGGATTCGCACAGTGAAAGAAACTGACACTCTCCCTACCTAGAGTTTTCTGTCCCTAGAAAAAATGTTTTTTTAAAGCACACTATAGCACAAGGAGAATTCCCCTCACTTTCCTTCTTTGTCCCTAGAAACAAGGATTCGCACAGTAAAAGACACTGACACTCTCCCTACCTAGAGTTTTCTGTCCCTAGAAAAAATGTTTTTTTAAAGCACACTATAGCACAAGGAGAATTCACTCACTGTCCTTCCCTGTCCCTAGAAACAAGGATTCGCACACTGAAAGAAACTGACACTCTCCCTACCTAGAGTTTTCTGTCCCTAGAAAAAATGTTTTTTTAAAGCACACTATAGCACAAGGAGAATTCCCCTCACTTTCCTTCTTTGTCCCTAGAAACAAGGATTCGCACAGTGAAAGAAACTGACACTCTCCCTACCTAGAGTTTTCTGTCCCTAGAAAAAATGTTTTTTTAAAGCACACTATAGCACAAGGAGAATTCACTCACTGTCCTTCCCTGTCCCTAGAAACAAGGAATCGCACAGTGAAAGAAACTGACACTCTCCCTACCTAGAGTTTTCTGTCCCTAGAAAAAATGTTTTTTTAAAGCACACTATAGCACAAGGAGAATTCCCCTCACTTTCCTTCTTTGTCCCTAGAAACAAGGATTCGCACAGTGAAAGAAACTGACACTCTCCCTACCTAGAGTTTTCTGTCCCTAGAAAAAATGTTTTTTTAAAGCACACTACAGCACAAGGAGAATTCACTCACTGTCCTTCCCTGTCCCTAGAAACAAGGATTCGCACAGTGAAAGAAACTGACACTCTCCCTACCTAGAGTTTTCTGTCCCTAGAAAAAATGTTTTTTTAAAGCACACTATAGCACAAGGAGAATTCCCCTCACTTTCCTTCTTTGTCCCTAGAAACAAGGATTCGCACAGTGAAAGAAACTGACACTCTCCCTACCTAGAGTTTTCTGTCCCTAGAAAAAATGTTTTTTTAAAGCACACTATAGCACAAGGAGAATTCACTCACTGTCCTTCCCTGTCCCTAGAAACAAAGATTCGCACAGTGAAAGAAACTGACACTCTCCCTACCTAGAGTTTTCTGTCCCTAGAAAAAATGTTTTTTTAAAGCACACTATAGCACAAGGAGAATTCCCCTCACTTTCCTTCTTTGTCCCTAGAAACAAGGATTCGCACAGTGAAAGAAACTGACACTCTCCCTACCTAGAGTTTTCTGTCCCTAGAAAAAATGTTTTTTTAAAGCACACTATAGCACAAGGAGAATTCCCCTCACTTTCCTTCTTTGTCCCTAGAAACAAGGATTCGCACAGTGAAAGAAACTGACACTCTCCCTACCTAGAGTTTTCTGTCCCTAGAAAAAATGTTTTTTTAAAGCACACTATAGCACAAGGAGAATTCACTCACTGTCCTTCCCTGTCCCTAGAAACAAGGATTCGCACAGTGAAAGAAACTGACACTCTCCCTACCTAGAGTTTTCTGTCCCTAGAAAAAATGTTTTTTTAAAGCACACTATAGCACAAGGAGAATTCCCCTCACTTTCCTTCTTTGTCCCTAGAAACAAGGATTCGCACAGTGAAAGAAACTGACACTCTCCCTACCTAGAGTTTTCTGTCCCTAGAAAAAATGTTTTTTTAAAGCACACTATAGCACAAGGAGAATTCACTCACTGTCCTTCCCTGTCCCTAGAAACAAGGATTCGCACAGTGAAAGAAACTGACACTCTCCCTACCTAGAGTTTTCTGTCCCTAGAAAAAATGTTTTTTTAAAGCACACTATAGCACAAGGAGAATTCCCCTCACTTTCCTTCTTTGTCCCTAGAAACAAGGATTCGCACAGTAAAAGACACTGACACTCTCCCTACCTAGAGTTTTCTGTCCCTAGAAAAATTTTTTTTTTAAAGCACACTATAGCACAAGGAGAATTCACTCACTGTCCTTCCCTGTCCCTAGAAACAAGGAATCACACAGTGAAAGAAACTGACACTCTCCCTACCTAGAGTTTTCTGTCCCTAGAAAAAATGTTTTTTTAAAGCACACTATAGCACAAGGAGAATTCCCCTCACTTTCCTTCTTTGTCCCTAGAAACAAGGATTCGCACAGTGAAAGAAACTGACACTCTCCCTACCTAGAGTTTTCTGTCCCTAGAAAAAATGTTTTTTTAAAGCACACTATAGCACAAGGAGAATTCACTCACTGTCCTTCCCTGTCCCTAGAAACAAGGATTCGCACAGTGAAAGAAACTGACACTCTCCCTACCTAGAGTTTTCTGTCCCTAGAAAAAATGTTTTTTTAAAGCACACTATAGCACAAGGAGAATTCCCCTCACTTTCCTTCTTTGTCCCTAGAAACAAGGATTCGCACAGTGAAAGAAACTGACACTCTCCCTACCTAGAGTTTTCTGTCCCTAGAAAAAATGTTTTTTTAAAGCACACTATAGCACAAGGAGAATTCACTCACTGTCCTTCCCTGTCCCTAGAAACAAGGATTCGCACAGTGAAAGAAACTGACACTCTCCCTACCTAGAGTTTTCTGTACCTAGAAAAAATGTTTTTTTAAAGCACACTATAGCACAAGGAGAATTCCCCTCACTTTCCTTCTTTGTCCCTAGAAACAAGGATTCGCACAGTAAAACACACTGACACTCTCCCTACCTATCCTTCTCTTTCCCTAAACTAAAGGAATCCAGGTTAAGCAAGAAAGAAATAAATGTCACTGTCCCTGCCTATGCTTCTCTTTCCCTGCTCCGGAACACACTACACTAGGCCGCCGTGCTGGCGGCCTTTTATAGTGTGGGGCGTGTACTAAACACCCTCAGCAATAATTGGCCACAGGCATCCTGCCTGTGGCCAATCATTGCTCTCCTCGCTGCCGGCGCTGTGATTGGCCAAGCATGCGGGGTCACAGTGCATGCTTGGCCAATCACAGCGCCTGGATGACACTGCGATGGCGTAGTGCATTGTGGGCCGTTCGCGTCACTCGAATTTGGCGCGAACGGCCCAAATCGTTCGATCTTCGTCGAACGATCGAACAGCCGATGTTCGAGTCGAACGTATGTTCGACTCGAACACGAAGCTCATCCTTACTTCCGAGGACACCCTCTACTCAAGTAGGTCAGCTTTTACATAGGTAAGATAGCATTAACCGAGTCCTCCCATGCCCTCACAGTAGGGGGCGACCTAGAGGTCCACTTTAACAGGATCCCTTTTTTGGCATAGAAAAGTAGCAGTGAAAGCAGCAGCTTAGTATAGCAAGGTCTCTGGTCATTGTCCTGTACACCCAGTAAGGCCAGCTCAGCTGTCAATGGGATATCCAGCTGAAGGCGAACATTAATAAACTCTACTATGGCAGACCTGTAACCCGATAACCTAGGGCAGGCCCAAAACATATGGATATAGGTACTATCAGGAGACTGGCAATTTTTGGGAGCGCTGCAGTTAGATTTCATGCAGTCTCTGAGGTGTGAAGTATACCCTGTGTAGAAATTTTGCTTGTATTCATTTATCCCTAGAGGATATCACCAGATTAAAGCTATCCTCAAAACATTCCTCCCACATTTCTCTGTCTAAAGTTGGGATATCTTCCTTCCACAGCGACTCCATTTTGGGGGAGTCTGCTCGAAGAAACGCCAGGTCCAACGCAGAAAAGGGGTTTCTCAAGAGATTCCTGGGCCAACAAGTCCTCAACAGCATCCGCTTTGAGGCTAGGTGGCGTCGGAAACTGAGCGCGAAATGCATGCCACATCTGATAATAGTGAAACAGCATCCATGTCGGCAGGCCATACTTGTTTGCGAGATCCTGAATGGGAAGAAGGGACCCGGCAGAAACAAAATCCTTCAACAGTTTAATGTCATAGCGGGCCCACAACTGCGGGTCCGGTATTGACCTAAAGTGCCGAAGAGACAGGTTCCCCCACAACGGGCAAAAGGGGACCATCGATTGGGAGATAGGAAGCGTCGTCTAGCCACCCCCCACACCCGCAGGGTTACCTTAGAGGGACCTGGCAAAGAGGGGTATGCTGAGGCCCCCCTATAAACTAAGTTACTTAATTTGGTGAGGGATCCCACTATTACTGCCTCCAGACAGACAGCCGCATTGGCCCTGGACTGCTTGAACCACCATCGCACTGTGACTAGCACGGCCGCCCAGTAATACACCAGCAGGTTAGGCAGAGCCAGTCCACCACAGCTAACTGGCAGCTGAAGATTCAACCTGGCCATTCGAGGAGAAGATCCCCGCCACAGAAAAGAGCCAATGCAACTGTCCAAATCCCTAAAGAAGGACGGGGATATCCACGTAGGGCAGTTCTTGAAGACATAATTAAACTTGGGTAGGTATTTCATCTTCAGAATGTTAGTGCACACAAGAAGATTAAGGGGTAGATTTGCCCACCGAGAGCAGTGGTCCTTGAGGCGGGCGACTATCGGCTGCAGGTTGAGGCGTTGGAAGGACTGAAGGTCCCGTGTAACCCTACTCCCCAGATATGTAAACTCCTCAACCCACTGCAACGCGGTCTGGGGCGCCGTGTCCCTGGCCTGCACATCCAGGGGAACAGGATGGACTTAGTCCAATTAATACAGATCCCAGAGAACCTTACCCTCAGCTTCTTTAGCAAGGCAGTGGTCATCTTGGAGGTGTGTTTGGAGTCGTTGTTATGTTGGAATATCATTCTCTGCTTCAGTATGTCACAGTACATGTTGGCATTCATAGTTCCCTCAATGAACTGTAGCTCCCCAGTGCCGGCAGCACTCATGCATCCCCAGACCATAACACTCCCACCACCATGCTTAACTGTAGGCAAGACACACTTGTCTTTGTACTCCTCACCTGGATGCTGCCATGCACGCTTGACACCATCTGAAACAAATAAGTTTATCTTGGTCTCATCAGACCACAGGACATGGTTCCAGTAATCCATGTTCTTAGTTTGCTTGTCTTTAGCAAACTGTTTGCGGGCTTTCTTGTGCATCATCTTTAGAAGAGGCTTGCTTCTGGGACGACAGCCATGCAGACCAATTTGATGCAAGGTGCTGCGTATGGTCTGAGCAATGACAGACTGACCCTCCCCCCCCACCCCTTCAACCTCTGCAGCAATGCTGGCAGCACTCGTACGTCTATTTCCCAAAGACAAGCTCTGGATATGACGCTGAGCACGTGCACTCAACTTCTTTGGTTGACCATGGCGAGGCCTGTCCTGTTAAACCTCTGTATGGTCTTGGCCACCGTGTTGCAGCTCAGTTTCAGGGTCTTGGCAATCCTCTTATAGCCTAGGCCATCTTTATGTAGAGCAACAATTATTTTTTTCAGATCCTCAGAGTTCTTTGCCATGAGGTGCCATGTTGAACTTCCAGTGACCAGTATGAGAGAGTGAGAGCGATAACACCAAATTTAACACACCTGCTCCCCATTCACACTTGAGACCTTGTAACACTAATGAGTCGCATGACACCAGGGAGGGAAAATGGCTCAATTTGGACATTTTCACTTAGGGGTGTACTCATTTTTGTTGCCAGCGGTTTAGACATTAATGGCTGTGTGAGTTATTTTGAGGGGACAGCAAATTTACACTGTTATACAAGCTGTACACTCACTACTTTACATTGTTGCAAAGTGTAATTTCTTCAGTGTTGTCACATGAAAAGATATAATAAAATATTTACAAAAATGTGAAGGGTGTACTCACTTTTGTGAGATACTGTACATACCTATGGGGTTGCATAGCGGTAGACCAAAATTGTCTAGGCCTGCATCCTTGTGGAACTGTGTATTGTTTGTCTAATACAGTCACTTTATTATGTATCTGTTAGACTAGCTAAATGACTTAGAAGGGTGAGGCAGGTACACTGCCCTCAGGTTCAGTGGTCTGGCAATGTTCATGTCTCCTGTTGGACCAATGGCATCAGGGTGATCTGAGCCACTGTGGTGCCTGATCTTGGGTCAAGCAAGGTTAGTACTTGAATGGGAGAATGCCCAGATTTCCCTCCTAAGTGAGGGAGGCATCTTAGGTTGCTCTGTTTGAGAGTATCTCAGACCATAAGATTTTAGAGCAGTCTCTGAGGTGGTTTGCTCCTTCCTTAGTCGGGTCAGTCTTGGCCTTGCGTTGAGTCTTGGAGCAAAATTTATGGGCTCATTATTGTAAAACAATTAAATGGTAGCAGCTTCAAAACTGAATAGGGACATGAGGTCGATCTTAAGATCTCAATCCGCTGGGCATACTTCTTTTCAGTTAGGCTTGGTCTGTTCAGTGATGTCCTTTCTGCAAGAGATAGATTGCGGGGCCCATAATCTTCAGGAAACACACAGCTTCATGTGCCGGGTTGTTTTCAGCCCCATCAAAGATTTCTGTAATTGCAGTGGAAAGTCATCAGTTTTCTTTTTTGTGACCATCCTTCGGGCTGGCCACAGCTTCTGAGGTTCACAAAACTCCTAGCTCCAGTGCTGGACTTGCTAAAGACGCAGGGGGTGTCAATCTCAGTATACCTCAATAACCTTTGCTCAGAAAACGGTTGGTCCAGATTTTCCTTCGATACATTTTGCAGTAGGAAGCTGTATCTAGGTCGAAGCACATTCCTTATGTACGGTCCTACTCCAGGTCTTGGTAGAGGATCATTCTCTCTGTCTGGAACTTGAAGATCCAGGCATTGGATTGCCAAAGGGCTCTATTACCAGGGTGTTGCATAGCTAAAGATTGGTGGTTGATGGTTCGGAATCTAGAAAGGTCGAATTCTTCCTTTCATGTATTGGAAGATAACCACTGATGCCAGCTTCTCCGTTTGGTTTGAGGGTGGCTACAGTTCAGTAGACTTCACAGGAGTATACTGCCCATAAATATCTTGGAGCTTTTGGTCAGTATGCCTTGCTCTGGATTTTGGTACAAACCAGTTGTAGGTTCTATCCGCAAAAAGCCTCTGCAGGGTGTGACAGCAGGAAGGTAAAGTCACCTGGTTGCATCCAGGGGGGTAGATATATTTCGCCCAGATTCAGGCTTTACGCCGACTTATACAACTAGGTGGAGAGTTGTATAAGCCCAGCTGGGGCTAGTGGGCTCATGGATGACTCATACCTCTAGGGAGAGTGTGGGGCGTCGTGCAGACAGGGAGTTGATGAGACCAGCTGAAGCTTGTCAGCTCATTTAGGCCTCTATAAGAACTCCCAGATTCATTAGGTGTTTGCTTATGCCTGGACCCAGACCTGTGTGGACTGTCTAGGGAGAGTGAACCCCTGTGCGGTGAGACAAAGCCTGTGTGGCTATTTGCTTGGACATTTAAAACCAGGGACTTAGGGACTAGGACAGCACTAGGCTGATCCCAGTTGTTAGTTAGGAAACCTGTATGTTTAGTCAGAGGTCAAGTTGACCAGGATTTATTTTGTTTATGTTTCTTTTGCTTTGCTGTGTTTTGTCACTGTAAATAGAAAATAAACCGCACCTTTTTGATTTTGAAAACCACAACCTCCGTTTGCTGGGCCTGTTTTTGTGTGGGGAGCCCATCCCGGGGGTCACACACACCCGCTGCCGAGCTAACCCCCTCACAGTTGGTGGAGAACCAGTGGCAGTTTTTTTTTAAGCCAGCATGGAGGAGATACTGAAACAGCTGGCTCTAGCAAATGCCAATCAACAGCAGACAAATGCAGGTTTGCAAAAGAGCCTTGCAGCTCATCAACAGAGCCTTGCAGCTCATCAACAGAGCCTTGCAGCCCAGCAGCAGACAAACGCAACTTTGCAACAGAGTCTGGAGGCCCGCTTCATAGACCTGTTGCAGAAGCAAGAGCAGAGACTACAACAACAGATGGAAGCAGTAATGCAGCAACGTCCGCAGACCAGTGAGGAAAGCCGTCCCACTAATACCGCGTCCTTTGGGGTGAGTCGTTTATTGACAAAAATGACTGGAGAGGATGATCCAGAGGTATTTTTGACGACATTTGAAAGGACCGCTGAAAGAGAAAAGTGGCCTGAGGAGCAGTGGGCTGGACTGGTGGCTCCTCTGTTAACTGGTGAATCGCAGAAAGCTTACTATGACCTAGAGCCTAACCAAGCAAAAGACTATGTGATGCTAAAAGCTGAAATATTGGCAAGGCTGGGTGTCACCCTGGCTGTCCGGGCTCAGCGTGTGCATAACTGGACTTTCCAGCTTGGAAAACCCCCCAGGTCTCAAATGTATGATCTCATTCACCTGAGCAGAAAGTGGCTACAGCCAGAGACTTTGTCCGCACCAAAGATTGTGGAACGTGTTGTAATGGATCGGTTTTTGAGAGCTCTTCCTACTGCCATCCAAAAGTGGGTAAGCCATGGAGACCCAGAGACGGCCGATGGTCTTGTGGATCGTGTGGAGAAATACTTGGCTACAGAGAACCTGACGGCCTCTTCCAGAGACACTCAGACTTTCCACCCTAAGACCAGACCATCCCCAGGGGCGGATAAGAGGATTCCAAGGGGTGAGGGTGGAGAGAGTGAGAGGGTGGGAGCTCTACCCCAAGTTTGGCGAGAACAGCCTGGGAAATCAGCGGCTCAAGAGGCGGCAAGAAGGATCGTTTGCTACCGCTGCCGGCAAGCGGGACATATTGCAGCCAATTGCCCGGTTGTGGAGGAACCCATGCAGTGTGACTTTCTGACGGGCAGACGTCAGTCGCTGTGTGCGACAGTCGCATGCACTGCCATTCGAGGAACTGAGAAACATTTATGCAAAATGTGTGTTAATGGTAGAAATGTTGTGGTATTGCTGGATTCAGGTAGCCTTGTGACCCTGATAAAGGCTGAGTTAGTTAAAACAGAGGTCTCTGGGAATAGCAAGGTAGCTGTTATTTGTGTGCATGGGGACACCCGAGAGTATCCAGTGACTACAGTGTGTTTCGAGACCCCCAAAGGTACCCTCTTTCATCCAGTGGGCTTAGTATCTCAGTTACCGCATGACGCCATTGTGGGAAGGGATTTTCCGAAGTTCTGGGAACTGTGGGATGATCCTGAGCCCCCCACTGGTGCCCCTATGTACCAGGAATGTGATAGCCAGAACTCCCCTGAGAGTGGTGAGGACTCTCCGGAATTTCCCTTATCAGTATTGGCAGGGGAGACTCAAGAAACTGGAGAGGAGCCCACCTCCTCAGACGAAAACCTACCGTCTGTGGAGTTTTCTGATCTTGAGGTTCACAGGGAAAACTTTGCCACAGAACAGTTGAAAGACCCCGCCCTAATAAAGGCACGGGAAAACGTAGTGAAAATAGATGGCGAGTTAGTGAACCCAGATAATACCTGCACTTACCCATACTTCAGCGTAGAGAAGGACCTACTGTATCGGGTGGCAAAAAGGGCAGAAGAAACCGTTGAGCAGCTTGTGGTGCCCAAACCTTACAGGAAGTTGGTGTTGGAGTTGGCCCATGGGCACATTCTTGGAGGTCATCTGGGGACAGAGAAAACCCGAGAGAGGGTATTACAGAGATTCTATTGGCCGGGGGTGATGAAGGACATAGAAAATTATTGTTCCTCCTGCCCTGTGTGTCAGAGGTCGGCCCCGATGCCACATTTCCGTAGCCCGCTGGTCCCTCTACCCATCATTGAGGTCCCGTTTGAGAGGATCGCCATGGATTTGGTAGGTCCTATAATCAAGTCCGCTAGGGGGCACCAGTACATATTAGTTATAATGGACTATGCCACCCGTTATCCAGAAGCAATCCCTCTCCGAAATACCTCGGCCAAAACCATAGCCAAAGAGCTATCTCTTGTGTTTAGCCGGGTGGGTATTTGTAAAGAACTGCTTACGGACCAAGGTACACCCTTTATGTCCCGGGTTATGAAGGAGCTGTGTAAATTGTTCAAAGTGACGCAATTACGTACATCTGTGTATCACCCCCAAACCGATGGGCTGGTTGAAAGATTCAACAAAACCCTAAAACAAATGTTGAAGAAAGTGGTGGATAGAGATGGAAAGGATTGGGACTGTCTACTTCCTTATCTGATGTTTGCTATTAGGGAGGTGCCCCAATCCTCTACGGGATTCTCCCCCTTTGAGTTACTGTATGGGAGACACCCAAGAGGGCTGTTGGATATTGCCAAGGAAACTTGGGAAAGTGAGAGTTCTCCCCACAGGAGTGTGATTGAGCATGTCGCCCTGATGCAAGACCGAATTGCACAGGTAATGCCCATCGTGAAGGAACATTTGGCCCAAGCGCAGTTAGCACAGCAGAGAGTGTACAACCGTGGAGCCAAGACCCGTACCTTTTCCCCGGGGGATAGGATACTGGTACTTGTCCCTACGGTTGAAAGTAAATTCCTTGCCAAATGGCAAGGCCCCTACGAGATAATGGAAAAAGTGAGCGAAGTGAATTACAAGGTCAGACAACCAGGAAGGAGAAAGCCCGAACAGATCTATCACGTTAATCTGTTGAAAGCCTGGAGGGATAGAGAGTCCCTAGTCGCAGACACTTGGTCACCAGCTCAAACTGGTTGCGTGATTCCTGAGGTTGGAATAGCAGCCACCTTGTCACAACCCCAACAACAGGAGGTTAAGGAGTTTGTGCTTCGCAACAAGGAGGTATTCTCTGAGCTGCCGGGACAAACATCTGGGGTAGAGCATGACATCATTACCCCGCCCGGTGAAAGGGTGAAGTTAAAACCCTATCGGATCCCAGAGGCCCGACGGGAGGCAATACGGGAGGAAGTACAGAAAATGCTGAACTTAGGGGTGATAGAGGAGTCCCAAAGTGATTGGTCTAGTCCCATTGTGTTGGTGCCTAAACCGGATGGGAGCTGGCGATTTTGTAACGATTTTCGTCAGTTGAACAAAGTTACAAAATTTGACACCTACCCCATGCCACGTATAGATGAGTTGATCGACCGGCTGGGAACAGCCCGATACATGACGACTCTTGACCTCACAAAAGGGTATTGGCAAATCCCCCTGGCCAAGTCGGCCAAAGAGAAAACCGCATTTGTAACCCCAGACGGGGCGTTCCAATATAAAAGAATGCCGTTCGGGTTACAGAATGCGCCGGCCACATTCCAGCGGAAAATGGACCAGATGCTGAGGCCCCATCGGAAGTATGCTGCGGCTTACCTGGATGACGTAATTGTCCATAGCACAGATTGGGCCTCACATCTGCCAAAAGTGCAAGCAGTCCTGGACTCTGTTCGGGAAGCGGGGTTTACGGCTAACCCCAAGAAGTGTACCATTGGGCAGGAAGAGGCCAAATATCTTGGGTACACCATTGGGAGGGGAGTAATAAAACCCCAACTCAACAAAGTCGAGGCCATCCAGAGTTGGCCACGTCCCAACAGCAAGAAGCAGGTACGAGCCTTTCTGGGAATCGCTGGGTATTATCGGCGATTCATTCCCCACTTTGCTTCTAAGGCTGTGCCCCTAACCAACCTGACGAAGGGGAAAGGGTCGGTCATGATTAAATGGACCCCCGAGGCTGAGGCAGCATTCCAATTCTTGAAACAAGCCTTATGTAGCCAGCCAGTGTTGTACTCACCCGACTTCTCTAAAGACTTTGTCGTACAAAGTGATGCGTCAGATGTGGGGTTAGGAGCAGTATTGTCCCAGGTCTGGAACGGGGAAGAGCACCCAGTCATTTACCTCAGCAGGAAGTTGAAGTCCCATGAGGTAAATTACGCCACCGTTGAAAAGGAGTGTTTAGCGGTGAAGTGGGCTCTAGATTCCCTTCGGTACTACCTGCTAGGTAGGCACTTTGACTTGGTTACGGATCACGCTCCGTTAAAGTGGATGGCTCAAAACAAGGAAACAAATAGAAGAGTGAATAGGTGGTTCCTGGCCCTCCAGGAATTCAACTTCACAGTAAAGCATCGCCCTGGCGTTCAAATGGGGAATGTGGATGCTTTGTCTCGAGTACATGAATGCCTGATTGCTGGTGTTCCAACCCCGAGGTTAAAACAAGAGGGGGGGGGGGGTATGTGACAGCAGGAAGGTAAAGTCACCTGGTTGCATCCAGGGGGGTAGATATATTTCGCCCAGATTCAGGCTTTACGCCGACTTATACAACTAGGTGGAGAGTTGTATAAGCCCAGCTGGGGCTAGTGGGCTCATGGATGACTCATACCTCTAGGGAGAGTGTGGGGCGTCGTGCAGACAGGGAGTTGATGAGACCAGCTGAAGCTTGTCAGCTCATTTAGGCCTCTATAAGAACTCCCAGATTCATTAGGTGTTTGCTCATGCCTGGACCCAGACCTGTGTGGACTGTCTAGGGAGAGTGAACCCCTGTGCGGTGAGACAAAGCCTGTGTGGCTATTTGCTTGGACATTTAAAACCAGGGACTTAGGGACTAGGACAGCACTAGGCTGATCCCAGTTGTTAGTTAGGAAACCTGTATGTTTAGTCAGAGGTCAAGTTGACCAGGATTTATTTTGTTTATGTTTCTTTTGCTTTGCTGTGTTTTGTCACTGTAAATAGAAAATAAACCGCACCTTTTTGATTTTGAAAACCACAACCTCCGTTTGCTGGGCCTGTTTTTGTGTGGGGAGCCCATCCCGGGGGTCACACACACCCGCTGCCGAGCTAACCCCCTCACAAGGGACATATATATCAACCACCAGGAGTCATGCGGCTCAGGAAGGTGAACCACATTCTGTCTGGGACAGCACAAGTGCTGTCTCTATTAGACATGTGCGCCGTCAATAAATTTGTTTCGTTCCGTATTAGACGAAAATTCGTAATTTGTGTCCGAAATTCAATTTGGATTAGTTTCGTACGAAATACGAATTTTCGTAACAATTATGAACATTCGTTATGATGAATTTTAAAAAGCAGAAAATACCTCTCAATATGGCAGTTGTCGACTCATTATGAGGGGCTCCCACCATCCCTGTGCCGACTTCCTCCTGGGGCTGTACCCCTGCTGTGCTCATTATGAGGGGCTCCCACCATCCCTGTGCTGACTTCCCCCTGGGGCTGTACCCCTGCTGTGCTCATTATGAGGGGCTCCCATCATCCCTGTGCTGACTTCCTGGGTCTGTAGTAGCCCGTTAATTCGTATTTCATAATGTCTCCGAAATTCAATTTGGATTCGTACGAAATACAAAAGTTTGTGAACTTTTCGTAACAATTACGAACATTCGTTATGAGGGGCTCCCACCATCCCTGTGCTGACTTCCTCCTGGGGCTGTACCCCTGCTGTGCTCATTATGAGGAGCTTCCACCATCCCTGTGCTCATTAAGAGGGGCTCCTACCATCCCTATGCTGTGCTGACTCCCCCCTGGGGCTGTACCCCTGCTGTGCTCATTATGAGGGGCTCCCATCATCCCTGTGCTGTGCTGACTTCCTGGGTTTGTAGTAGCCCGTTAATTCGCATTTTGTGTCCAAAATTCTATTTGGATTGGTATGAAATGAAAGTTCGTTAACTTTTCTTAACAATTACGAACATTCGTTATGAGGGGCTCCCACCATCCCTGTGCTGTGCTCATTATGAGGGGCTCCCACCATCCCTGTGCTGACTTCCTCCTGGGGCTGTACCCCTGCTGTGCTCATTATGATGGGCTCCTATCATCCCTGTGCTGATTTCCTGGGTTTTTAACTTCATCATAACGAATAATCGTAATTATGACAATAATAAAATGATATTAACGAACATTCTTATATTGTCCAATTCTGAATCTCCCATCGACTACCAGTACCAGTCTGAGCAGTCCCCCACTCCCGAAACGAAATTCGTCAATGAAATTTTGAATAAAATTCGTATTTTACCAGACAGATATCAAAGCCACGCAGAATACTGCTTTGGCCACAGTATGTTTTTGGGTGGCAGAAGGAGTCCTTCTCAGGTGGCAGTTTCTGTGATTTGGCGATCAGCGTACGGCTTTTCTCCAGGGGGACACTCTCATACTTTGCCATTACTAATAAGCCTAAAAGGAACCTGTATGCTCAGACTTATCCTGTTTATATACAGCTTATCTGCTTTGATCTTTAAAAGGCTATATGTTTAATAGCATGATGAGGATCTAAGGCA
The DNA here is from genome assembly GCA_029206835.1 of Rana muscosa. NCBI lineage: Eukaryota > Metazoa > Chordata > Amphibia > Anura > Ranidae > Rana > Rana muscosa. The sequence goes on from CM055117.1 coordinate 912,897,326, forward strand.
GGGATATGCAATTAGCGGACCTCCAGCTGTTGCATTACTACAATTCCCATGAGGCATAGCAAGACTCTGACAGCCTCAAGCATGACACCCAGAGGCAGAGGCATGATGGTACTTGTAGTTTTGCAACAGCTGGAGGTCCGCTAATTGCATATCCCTGATCTAAGGAATGTAACTCACTCCCATCCTGGTCGCCTTTTCTGTGTCCGTGATCCCCGTTCTTCAAAACTCTTTGGCAAGTAACTACGCAGGACTCCTGTGCATATGAAATAAATCATTCAGCAGTGGGCTCCAACTCTCACATTTGATATCACCCTCTTTTGGAAGTTTTGAACACTTATGTAGAAGATCTTTACTCTCCCGCAGTGAAACCTGTTCTCTCCTTTGCTATCAACGAACCCCGAATATGTCCTGATGAAGCTTAATGGTGTAACACATTGATGCATAGGGCCTCATTTTTAATGTCATTTATAATTTTGTTTAATAAAAAAAAAATTTGTATAAATTTTAGTGTGTACTACACCTTTAAAGTCTTACCATTTGGGTTTAAAAATTCTCCTCTGGTATACCTCCCCTTTTTTTGTTTCCCTGTGTCTCCCTCCCCTCAAGTGCATTGCTTTAGGACATCCCAAATAGTCATTATTATGGTTGCTCTGTGTCCCGTGATGTACGATACAGACATTAGGATTTTTCCGTCATACTTGCCTGTAAAATCCTTTTCTTGGAGTACATTACAGGGCACAGAGGCCCCTACCATCTTTTTTTGGGATATTCATTTGCTTTGCTACAAAACTGAGGTCGTTCCTGTGTAGAAGGGGTTATATAGGGGTGGACTTCCTGTTTGACTATCTGCCAGTGTCCATCCACCAGTAGGTGGCATATAACCCATATAGTCATTATTATGGTAGCTCTGTGTCTCATGATGTACTCCAAGAAAAGGATTTTACAGGTAAGTATGACGAAAAAAAATTTGGTATCTGTGGTCCAATTGGAAAGATTTAACCTAACTTCCTGTGAAGGGCAGGAAATCTAGCCAAAAAGGTGAAACAGACAAACACATTTTTAGTGGAAGTGGAGAAGAGTTAGGACTTCAGATAATGTTTTTATTACTGTCTCTGCGTCTTCCGATGGGGGCACTCGTTGAGGAGGAGCCAGCAGTCAACCCCAGAAGAGGAGGATTGGTTGTTGCTCTGTGCACAACCATTGCAGAGCAGGCAAGTATGACATGTTTTTTTTTTTATTAAAAAGTTAGAATCAAAAACATAAGCAGTTTATGTGCAGAAGACTCACCACAGAGAAAATTAAAACGTTATTATTGGAAGCAGGTTAAGGAATTAAGTTGTGTTCACATCACAGTAATAATATACAGAAATCGGGATTGCATAGTGTTGTTCTTGCAGTGCAAATGCCTTAGAACTCTGCAGGAATGATTGAATTCATCTGTGATGATGAACAATTTAGGGTATGTATTGTAAGCTATTCAGCTACAATACATAAACTGTGCATGCTGCTACTTGGGGATTATCCCTAGGCTTCTTCAACAAGCAAGGTTTCTTCTTTAGTCACTGCTGGAGGAAGATGATGAAGATCTCTGAAAAAAAATAAGGGGAAGGAAAGTTTAGTATAAGCCCATGTACAAACTCCACACAGTCATCTTCAAGAAGTTCATAAGACTTGCTATAATAATTTGCAGACTTCTTATTTATATAATGGTTGTGTTGTCCGCGCAAAATATATATAATTGTAAAATCAATCATTTAAATGCATGTATCAGCTGCAGTTAAAGTGTTTTCACCCCAAAGTGAAATATCAAATGAACCACTAATATCAGGAAGCTTCCTGATGAAGGATGTGAAACATGTTAAGGCATAGGGGGTTGATTTACCAAAATGCAGAGTGCAAAATCTGGTGCAGCTCTGCATAAAAACCAATCAGCTTCCAGGTTTTATTGTCAAAGCTTAAAAGGGGTTGTATAGGTTCGTTTTTTTTTTTTTTTTTCCCCCAAATAAGTTTCTTTAAGCTAGTGCATGGTTAGTTCACTTACCTTTTTCCTTCGATTTCCCTTCTAAGGCCCCTTTCACACTGGGGCGGGCAGGTGCGGTGGCGGTATAGCAGCGCGATTTACAGCGCTGCTATACTGTCGTTCTTACCGCGGTATGCGGTCGCTAGGGGGGGGTTAATTTAACCCCCACTAGCGGCCGAAAAAGGGTTAATACCGCCCGCAAACCGCGGCTATTGCCGCGCTGTCCCATTGATTTCAATGGGAAACCGCGGTAAAGGAGCGGTGAACACACCGCTCCTTTACCGCTGTAAAGAAGCGGCTAGCAGGACTTTTGGAGCGGTCCTGCTAGCGCACCGCTTCAGTGTGAAAGCCTTCGGGCTTTCACATTGAAGGCACAGGGCAGGATTTTTTCATGCGGTATAACAGCGCTATTATTAGCGCTAAACCGCATGAAAAACACCCCAGTGTGAAAGGGGCCTTAATGTTTTTTTTCCTTTGTCTGAATTTCTCACTTCTTGTTTCTCCTCAGTAAACTTCACACCATCTTCCGGTGTTTAGTCAGCCAGAACAGCTTACCGAGGAGGAACAGGAAGTGAGAAATTCACACAATGAAAACATTTAGAAAGGAAATCAAAAGGTAAGTGAACCAACAATGCACTAGCTTAAAAGGAACCAATTTAGAAAAAAAAAAAAAAACCTTTACCACTCCTTTAATTGAACAAGCTGAAGTTAAAAGCTGATTGGATACCATGCACAGCTACACCAGATTCTGAGTGCTCCGGTTTTAGTAAATTTCCCCCATAGTGACGCAACGGATATGATAGTTCCTGCCTTTGGTCACTAGCACAGCTGAGATTTGGAACGCAGGCCAGCTTCAATGCACGGAGCGACGTGACAGCCACAAATTTGGTTTGCCGGATAGACTTAGTGCCGGTCAGAGGGCACCTGCACGCATGAGTTGGCATTTTGTTTTAACACTGTACGCTTTTATATGGAATAAAAATGTTGCACAATGATAGCATCTTTTTTATTATATGATTGAGCGAAAGAGGAGTGCAATATAACATACAGGATCCCTGGATGGTTAAAAAAAGACCAAGGTTACATTGATTATCACAGTTGATTCAGCATCCCTGGTGGAGTGGATAATTACGCTCAATATTGGAGGATTTCTGGTGAGAGAGAGAGGAGTAGTTTGGACGGTGGAGGATTATACACACGGTGGTGAATAGCATGTACAGCACTGAACTGGAATTTGGAATCAGAGGAGTGATTACACACCCATTAATTTTGCACGAGTGGACATTTTTGTGTATATTATGGGCAGAAAATATAGTGATGCAGACTTCTTAGTTCCTACCCGATGCAGCCCATAAAACACTGACTACCTCACCACTCGGTTTAGAGTCTGTTATAGTAAATCAAGGGACATAAATTCTATATAGACAAGCAACCACCTAAAAAAAAATAAAAAAATGGGGGAAATAAATCCACACACCAGTTCTGCCTCTGATTTCCAAGAAAAATGTAAAGAACTAAATTAATTATTTGGTGAGGGTGGGTTCCATCTCCATGGCTTAGATTATTTGGTCAACAGGCACCTAAGCAGAAAATACAGCAGTTCACATGGGCAACCATTGAGAAAGAACCAACCAATGGGAATTTTGAGGTACAACAATAGCAGCAGCAATGTTTGAAGTGTTAGGTCACCATTACAATTTTTCCTCTAAAAAGTGAACTAACACCAAACCCCCTCCCCACCCCCCCCAATCACCTCTGTACTTACCGCCAGCAATCCTTAGCTATAAGGGCTCCCACACAGACTCCACTGGTCCAGGGATTTGAAATCTCTGCTTCTCTCTCCTCAAGATGGATTCAGATCTGTCAGCGCCATCACATGGATAGTGCTTTTCTCCATCCTAAACTGGATGGCGCTGACCAATTAGATTCCCTTTGGTTCATCCTGGCAGTGCAAGACCAGTGGAATGAGTGCAGGAGTCCTAACAGCTAGGTGGTAAGTACAACAGGGAGAGGATGGGTTGGGGAGGTCCAGCGTTAGTTCACCTTTAAAGAAAAACTGTAACGGTGACCTAACACTTTCCAATAGAGATCCCAAGAGCTATAGGAGGTAAGTATACCCCAGCAACCAGTAGGAGAGACAACATTGAGACACAGTGGGGTTGATTTACTAAAGCTGGAGAGTGCACAATCTGGTGCAGCTCTGTACAGAAACCAATCAGATTCCAGGTTGTTTTTTTAGTCAGTTTAATTGAACAGCTGAAGCCGATTGGCTACCATACACAGCTGCACCAGATTTTGCACTCTACAGTTTTAGAAAATTAACACGTGTATTAGAAGGCCATAATGACATCAGTAGTGGCGACTGATTGTAGACACACGTGGCCCCATAATTGATACCTTCTATCCTAATTTCAATTACATTATATACAAGGAGTGGGACTTTATTGCAGCTTTTTTTTCATCACAGCATGCTATATATAATACTACCTAGGACCTTCCGACTTATTGCTAGATGTGTCTTAGTGATAGATTTATCTATTGTGGTCTATATAGGGGTTACATTGCTCTCAGTTTGCTATGTTAGATTTATATAGATCCTGGAGTTCCCCCAGTTGGCACAACCATCTGCATGTGCATTTTAAGGATTAACAGCACTATCAGTAGGGGACACTATCCATAATGGATAGCTATAGACTATAGGAGAGGTACCTGGCCATCAAGACCCCTCTCAGGTCGGTGAATTGTGGAGGAGCCCAGATAGGGCATTTTTTTACTTTACATGGCAGTAATGATGTGTAAAGTGCCTATAGTAGCCAATCATATTTTACCCTTATTTATCACAGTCAGATCAATGAAATATGATTGCCAATTGCTGGTATTGGTTATTTTTTATTTTTTCCTCAGTGTAATTCTTACACTGAATAAGGAAAAAAAATATCCAATATCAGCAATCTTATCTCATTGACCCGACTGTGATAAATAAAATCTGATAATTTACGAGGGTGCGTTTAGGGCTTGGAAACTGGTGGCAAGCAACTCTTAAAAAGCAGAAATAAACCCATCCATAAAACCGTTTCATTTCCGGGAAATGCCGGAAAAATATTTTTTTTTCTGTGATCAGTCTTACAATTCTCACTCCTGTCACATTGCATAGCCATACAGGCCACATCCTATTTGAGCTTTGCAGCTTTCCGGACTGCCTGCCTATCCACTGGACAATTAAGATTGATGTAAACCCACTCTCATCCTTTCTAAACTACTGCCATAGTGCTGATCTATAAGGATACATGCAGGAGGCATCTGTATCCTTATCTGTCAAATGTCGCCCCTCTGTCTGTTATAAGAACGGAAAAACTGCAGATTCTGTGTGTGGATCTGTTGTCTGGAGCTCGGTGGGTGGAGTCGTGATGTCAGTACACTCCCCTGGTCAATATGCATTTTCTCCTCTGTATTCCTTCTGCTATGATCACTAACATCCAGTCAAAATCCAGAAAAATAACTACATGACTTCAGAAAAAGAAGCTAGTGCACGAGATATGTAAATAACCTGTCACTCAAAGCCAGGGGGCAGAACAGACAAAGGGGTTTCTCTTTGTCCATTTTATCTCACTGAACAATAAAAGAGGATTGCTCAGAGCTGGAATAACTCTTTGTGGCAAGACCTGGCACAAATAAGAAATCTTATACTCAATATTTTTTTTTTTTTTTGCTGTCACAATGTAAATAAAAATGTCGGGTTTACATCCACTTTAATCACCACTGAGATAATGCCCTTTTTCATAGTCCAGTGTTTAGGTGCAGGAAAAGGACACAATCCCCTCAAAAAATTATAAGAATGTCATCTTTTAGGAACATCTGGCTATAGCTATGCAGTGTGTATTCGTATGTACCGTATTTTTTGCTCCATAAGACGCACTTTTTCTCCCCCAAAAAACGGGGGGAAATGTATGTGCGTCTTATGGAGCGAATACTGACCAGGAGAGCCGCTAAAAGGGGATTGTTTCAGCGGCAGAACGATGTCCTACATCACTCTGCCCCAGCTGCTACTGGGACAGAGTGCCTTCAGCTGATACTGGGAGAGAAACAAAAGGGTATTGTTCTTTATTTAACCCCCACGGGATCGGCATTCATATGTAAATTGCGCGGGCATTGTTGTGTTAATGAGGTCGGCCGCCGCGATTCATATGCAAATTACGCCCGCACCTCTGCATGCCGCCCACCTAGAAGGTGTGAACAGCATACAGGTGAGTATAGGGGGCATGTCGAGGGGATCAAAGAGGGGGGTTTGAGGTGCAGAGGCGTGCAGAGTTTAATGGGAAGGAGGGGTTGGAGTGCAGATGTTAGAAGATGAGGGGTTTGGGGGAGAGAGGTTAGCAGATGAGTTAGAGGGGCAGCGTTGTATTGAGAGGGAGATAGGAATGCAGAGATTAGTAGAGAGATGGGGGAGTTACTGTAAATACACCATTTACATCACTGGTCAGTGTAAATGTCTCAATATGCAAATACTCCTGATGTGTTGAGGTCATGTAAATGTCCCAGTTACATTGGGGATCAGTGTAGGGTGCCCCCTTACATTGGTTGTTAGTGTAGAAATATTATTCTGTTATGTTTTATTAAATATTTTAGTACACCATTTGGTTCAGGATTTTTTTTTTCAGATTTTCCTCCTCTAAAATCTAGGTGCGTCTTATGGTCAGGTGCGTCTTATGGAGCGAAAAATACGGTAAATTACAAGACTGGCTGAACATCGTTTCAGTATTTTATTAGGTAAAATCAATACTTAACCATGCATTTCCACTGTATGCTGCGAGTCCCAGTTTAATACAGGTTTCTCCAAACAGTCCGAATGTACTAAAAGTCCAACTCCAGGCACAGCTACTTTATTGTATTTTTACTATACTGAAAACTGACCATGATCTGTGAGCCCCCACAGCTCAGATGAATAGTTTTGGCTTGTGTACAGTCAGGATAATGATGCTCACACTCCTCTTCATCTCCCCTTAACCATTCACAAAAAGCCTTTTATTCTTTTCACCAAAATCCAGGCTGTGAGGAGATGAGGGGCGTGTAAATAATTGGATCTCTTCTCACCCATGCAGCTGTATATAACAGGCACTCGCAGGTGGAGCGTAGAGATCTTGAAATAAGAACAAAATAAGAGCGGTAAGTTTAAGTAATAGGATTTTTATACTCACCATAAAATCCTTTTCTCTGAGTTCATGGATGGACACAGCCTTAATCTTGACAAAGGGGGTATTAGCCTTCCTTCAGGAGTGACTAGGCAGAAAGTGTTAACAACTTCAAAGCTGAACAGCCCCGCCCAGGGGGTGGTCCTACTGGCTATATCCCCTCAGCCGTCAAAAGCAATACAAGCTTAAAGGGAGGGGTGGGTGCTGTGTCCGTCCATGAACTCAGAGAAAAGGATTTTACGGTGAGTATAAAAATCCTATTTTCTTTCGTTCAAGGATGGACACAGCCTTAAGCCCCGTACACACGGTCGGACTTCCATCCGACTTTTCCGTGTTTTTTTGTCCGAACGGAGTTGGTTGGGAACACCCATAGCATACACACGCTCGGACTTTTCTGCAAACTTTCTTAAAACTTCTTACAACATCACGTGTTTTTTCTGATCTTTTCTGATCTTTACTGCCACCCTTTGGTCAACTTCTGCTATTGTTGGTTGATTTTAACATTAGTTGTTTTGTCCATCGGACTAAAGTCCAATGGTTTTCTGTACACACGGTCGGACTTTGCTCCATCTGACTTTTGTTGGGCAAAAGTTTGTCCGTTTGCAGACCCAACTTTTGTCCGATGAAATCCAAAACCAAACGAAAAAAGTTTGTCCGATGGAGCATACAAACGGTCGGATTGTTGGTCCAACTTGCTCAAAACGAAGTTTGTTGGGCAAAAGTCCGACCGTGTGTACGGGGCTTTAATCTTGACAAAGTGGGACGTCCCAAAGCAGTGTCAAAAATGAGGTGTGGGAACAGCATTAAAACAACTTCACCCCAAAACAAAAACGGAGCTCCTCAACGGAGGAGTTGCAACTCTAAACAGCCGCCTGCAATACCTTGCGGCCAAAAGAAGCATCCAAAGATGCACTCACATCAACTTGTAAAGTTTAGTGAAAGTGTGAACGGACGACCAGGTCACCGCCTTACACACCTGGGAAACAGACGCTTGATGTCAAAGCCCAAGAGGCACCTGGTCGAATGTGCCCGACCCTTTATGGCATAAGCCTGATCATGATCTGTCGAATCCACCTCGGAATAGTGGCCGACGAGACCGCTGGGCCCTTCTTGGGACCAGCCACTGAAACAAACCGTGAGTCTGAACACCGGAACGGAGCAGTAACAGACAAGTATACTCTCAGAGCTCAGACAACGTCCAAGGAATGCAACGTCGTCCCCTTAGGACTCGACGGAAGAGGACACAAGGATGGCAGTAAAATGTCTTCCTTGAGATGGAAGGTCGAAATGACCTTAGGAAGTAAAGAAGGCTGTGGACGCAGCACCACCTTATCCTTGTGGAAGATCAGATAGGGAGCCTTGCATGACAAAGCTGCCAGCTCAGAAACCCGTCTTAACTGACACAACAGCCACCAAAAGGACCACTTTCTGAGAAAGTGTCAACAAAGGAATCTCCCTGATGTTCTCAAATGGTGGTTTCTGAAGCACGAGAGGCCATGCCGTTAAGGCCATTAACTGTAATCAGGATGGCGTATGGGACCTTGCGTCAGCAGGTCCCCCCATAGCGGTAGACGCCAAGAGACGTCTGCTATACAAGCCCCACAGGAGGTAGTGGAGGGCGGACCGGAGGGGCCGCATGCCGAACCCCCTGTACAAACAAACATTCTCACTAGAGAGTGAGCCACCAGGGGTCGTTGAAAAAAAGGCAGCCAGGGCAGATATCTGCCCCTTAATTGTACTTTAAGCAAAATTTTTGGTCCGCCTCACGCTGTAAGAACAGCAGGACTCTGGAACCAAATAAGTACGCGGATGCCACCTCATTTCCTTACAAATTCCAAGTGCGATGGTAAATCTTCCTAGAGGACGATATCCGAGCACTCCTCATGGTAGAGATCACCGAGTCTGACAGGCCCCGGTCTCTTACCACCTGGCTCGCAATAGCCATGCCGTTAAAGCCAGTGACTGTAAAACAGGATGGCGTATGGGACCTTGCGACAGCAGGTCCCTTTCTTAGCGGTAGACGCCAGGAGGCGTCTGCTACCAGTACCAAGGACGCCAAGGCCAATCCAGAGCAATAGGGATCATTGGAATCCTCTCTGCCTCCAGTCTGCGAAGCAGATGAGGAAGGAGCGTCAGAGGAGGGAAGGCCTAGATTCCGGGTGTAGAGATCATTCTCCTTGGTCCAGCATCTGGCGACTCAGGTAGTCCGCCTGCCAGTTTTCCACACCCGGAATGTATACGGCCGACAGGGCCGGTACCCTCCTTTCTGCCCACCTTAGGATGTGAGCGGCTTCTGAAACTGCAGCCGAGCTTCTCGTTCCTCCTTGATGGTTGACATATGCCACCGCTGTGGCATTGTCCGACTGGATCCTGACTGGACGCCCCTGTAGCCTCTGAGACCATGTGGAGAGGCAAAGCCAGATCGACCCAGCGTGTAGCTACGGTCGGCACACGCTCAATGGCCGAAACTAGGGAGACTACAAGGATCTGGGATCCAGCCGGTCACCCAGTCGGCAGTTGATCGAAGATCACAGGTACAAAAAAATAAAAATAAAATTTCAATCTGGAATAAAAACCTCCAGGCCTTTGGGCCCGAAGGGAGCCATGTCTTCTCCTTAGCTAGGCAGAAAAAAAACTGATCTGCTTAGTGCAGGCTGAGGGGATATAGCCAGTAGGATCGCCCCCTGGGCGGGGCTGTTCAGCTTTGAAGTGGTTGACACTTTCTGCCTAGTCACTCCTGAAGGAAGGCTAATAACCACTTTGTTAAGATTAAGGCAGTGTCCGTCCATTAACGAAAAGAGAAAAAAAATAGGATTTTTTACTCACCGTAAAATCCTTTTTTCTGAGTCCATGGACCGACACAGCTTCTCTATTGACAAAGTCGGTATTATCCGTTAATTAGGAGTGACTAGGCAGAAAAACTTGTAAAAAGTGTTGCATCACACCTTCTACAGTACCGCCCAGGGGGCGGACCCTCCGGGTATAACCTCTCAGTCTGCATCTTCGCAGATCAGTTCGTCAAAAAGCAGTACAAACTTAAAAGGAGTGGTGGGTGCTGTGTCGGTCCATGGACTCAGAGAAAAGGATTTTACGGTGAGTAAAAAATCCTATTTACTCTTTCGTCCATGGACCGACACAGCTTCTCTATTGACAAAGTGGGACGTCCCAAAGCAGTGTCAGAGAAAAAAAACGAGGGGTGGTAACAGCATAAAAATAAACTTCACCCTAAAACACAAAACAGCACTCCAACAGAGGAGCTGCAACTCTAAACAACCGCTTGTAAAACCTTGCGGCCGAAAGAGGCATCCGAAGATGCACCTACATCAATTTTGTAGAATTTTGTGAAAGTGTGAGCGGACGACCAAGTCGCCGCTTTACATAATCGGGAAACAGACGCTTGATGTCGGAAAGCCCAAGAGGCACCTATTGCCCTGGTCGAATGCGCCGTGACCAGGAAGGGGGGCGCTTGACCCTTTAAGGCGTAAGCCTGGATTACTATCTGTCGGATCCACCTAGAGATGGTGGCCGATAAGACTGCTTGGCCCTTCTTGGGACCAGCCACCGAAACAAACAGTGAGTCTGACTTCCGGAACCGGGAAGTAGCAGATAGGTATACTCTCCAAGCTCGGACAACGTCCAAGGAATGCAACGCCGACTCCTTAGGATTCGACGGCTGAGGACACAAGGATGGAAGTACAATGTCTTCATTGAGATAAAAAGCCGAAACGTCTTTTGAAAGGAAGGCTGCGGCCGCAGCACCACCTTATCCTTGTGGAAAATCAAATAGGGAGCCTTGCAGGCCAAGGATGCCAGCTCAGAGACTCGTCTAACTGACGTAACAGCCACCAAAAAGACCACTTTCTGAGAAAGTGTCAACAGGGGAATATCTCTAATATTCTCAAACGGTGCCTTCTGAAGCACCGAGAGGACCAGGTTCAAGTCCCACGGAAGTAACGGGGGACGGATCGGAGGGGCCACATGTCGAACCCCCTGCACAAATGTACTCACGAGAGAGTGAGCCGCCAGGGGTCGCTGAAAAAAAGACAGCCAGGGCAGATATCTGTCCCTTAAATCGTACTTAGGGCAAGCCTTTGGTCCAGCCCATGCTGTAAAACCAGCAGGATTCTGGAAACCAAATAAGTACGCGGATGCCATTTCATTTCCTCACACATGGAGATGTGAGCCTTCCAAGTGCGGTGATAAACCTTCGTAGAGGACGGTTTCCGAGCACTTCTCATAGTAGAGATTACTGAATCTAACAGGCCCCGGTCTCTCAGTACCTGGTTCTCAATAGCCATGCCGTTAAAGCCAGTGACCGTAAAGCAGGATGGAGTATGGGACCTTGCGATAGCAGGTCCTTCCGTAGTGGTAGGCGCCAGGGGACGTCTGCTACCAGACGTACTAGATCGGCTTACCAAGGACGTTGAGACCAATCTGGAGCGATTAGGATCATCAGAATTCCCTCTGCCTCCACTCTGCGGAGCAGAAGAGGAAGAAGCCTTAAGGGAGGGAAGGCATAGATTAGCCGATACTGACCCCACGATGCTACCAACGCGTCCGTTGCGTCTGCCCATGGGTCTCTTGACCGGGCCACAAATCTCAATACCTTCCGATTGAGTCGGGAAGCCAGAAGATCTACGTCTGGTGTGCCCCATCTTTGGCAGAGGAGTTGGAACACCTCTGGGTGTAAGGACCATTCTCCCTGGTCCAGCATCTGGCGGCTCAGGTAGTCCGCCTGCCAGTTTTCCACGCCCGGAATGTACACGGCCGATAGTGCCGGTACGCTCTTCTCTGCCCACTTCAGGATGCGAGCAACCTCCGATGCTGCAGCTGAGCTTCTTGTTCCTCCTTGATGATTGACATATGCCACCGCTGTGGCGTTGTCTGACTGGATCCTGACTGGACGCCCTTGCAGCCTCAGACCATTTGAAGAGGCACAGCTTGATCGCCCGGATCTCCAGGACATTGATCGGCAGGAAGGCTTCCTCTGGGGTCCAGCGACCTTGCGCCGACTGGACACCCCAGACTCTCCCCCAACCTGTAAGGCTGGCGTCCGTCGTGATCACTATCCAGTAAACCGGAAGAAATGACTTCCCGGCCATTAGAGCCGGTGCTGTCAGCCACCATACCAGGGATCTCCTGACTAGGTGGCTCACTCGGATTTGATAATCCAGAGATGAAGGGCATCTGTTCCATCTGGACAGAACTTCCTTCTGTAACACTCGAGTGTGGTATTGAACATATGGGACCGCCTCGAAAGGAGGCTACCATGAGGCCCAACACTCGCATGCAAAAACGGAGTGACGACCAATTCCTGGAAGTCAGCTGCCGTACTGCAGCCCGGAGGGTCTGCAACTTCTCCACAGGGAGGAATACCTTTGCCTCTGAGGAATCCAGAATTAACCCCAGGTACACTAGGCGTTGAGTGGGCACCAATACTGACTTTTGCGTGTTTAGTATCCAACCACAGTCTCGAAGAGTCTGACAGGTAATGGACACGCTTACCTCTAATTCTGAGCTTGAAGGGGCCTTCAGCAGAAGGTCGTCCAAGTAGCCTGTGATAGCAAAACCCCGCTGTCTTAGAAGTGCCAGAATCGGAGCGAGCACCTTGGTGAACGTCCTCGGTGCTGAGGCAAGGCCAAACGGGAGGGCCACAAACTGTTAGTGGTCCTTCCCGATAGCAAATCGCAGAAACCTCTGGTGTCTGGAGTATATGGGGACATGCAGGTATGCGTCCTTGATGTCCAAGGAGGCCAGAAAGTCCCCCGGATGGAGAGCCGTGACTACAGATCGAACCGACTCCATCCCAAATCTTTGTACCTTCACAAAGCAATTGAGGGCTCTGAGATCCAAGCTTGGACGAACCCCCTCCTTCTTCGGCACAAAGAACAGATTTGAGTAAAAACTCAGTTCCAGTTCTGGAACTGGAATAACTACCCCGCGTTCCAGTAGACCCTGGGCCGCCCTATACAGAGCTGGGTGGGGGAGGACCTTCATGCGGACGCAAATTTGTCCGCAGGCTTATTGGGTATGCGGGACCAAGGACGCTTTTGTCCTTGGGCAGGCGCTTTATCGGCCTGGGGTCTTTTCCCTGTCGCCCTAGGGGGACGAAAAAAACCGCTTGCGTGCAGTAAAGGAGGGCCCTTGCCGTGGCCCCTTACCCTTGCTAATTTGGGGAAGCAAAGTGCTTTTACTTCCTGTGGCATCCTTGATGATGTCATCCAGAGAAGCCCCAAAAAGTCTGTCGCCCTTAAAAGGCAGATCCAACAGGGCTTTCTTGGAAGTCTGGTCCGCAGACCAGCCTTTTAGCCAGATCAGGCGGCGTATTGCTACTGCATAAACCGAAGTTTTAGACAGCAGGGGAATAGTATTCATGTCTGACTCGCAGACAAACCTAAGGCCCTGGACCAACTGGTCGGCCAATGTTATCTCATCAGGAGGAGCATCTCGCTCCTTAACCCCTGGAGTAGCAATCTTGCCCATTCAGTAAGTGTGCGAGACACTAGGGCCCCCGCCAATGCCCGGCGTACTGCCGAGCCTACCACTGAGTATAGGTAGCAAGCGAGTGCTTCAGCCTTCTTATCCACAGGGTCCTTGAAAACAGGAGCCCCTTCTACAGGAATTGTGGTGGCTCTATTAAGTCTGGACACCGGAGGGTCCACTATAGGGGGAGAGGTCCATTTCTTCAGAAAACTCTCCTCAAAGGGGTACCGTACCGCAAACCTCTTTGGGGCTGTAAAGACCCTCACTGGGTTCTCCCATTCCTTGTATAAGAGTTTATCAAAAGACACACAAGGGAACACCCTAAATTAGCAGTGCGGGCAGGTCTATGAAACCCAAGTGGACCGGAGTCTCTGCTGCTTCTGCAGTATTTTCCAACTTTAGCATATCCCGCACTGCAGTAATAAGGTCAGATACCAAAGCCGTCTTGCGTACTGACCTGGACTTTGAGTCATCCTCACTGTCCGGTCACGGTCTGCAGTCTCTGATGCGTCAGAATCTGGGCCCCGAGCCGTAGCTGGACCTGGTTCTGCATCAGAATTATCCCCAGAAGCTTGCAGGGGACGGGGCAATTACTACCCCCTGTATTCCCGTGTGCTGCTTCCACCCTGGCAGCAAATGCCTCTAGGATTGCCATCATAGCGTTCATAGACACCTCAGGGGCACCAGCTGCTAAATCTGGTGTTTCAGGGGAGAAGACATCTGTCTCAGATGCCATGCTGACCACACGCTGACACTCACAGGGCTCCAGGCAAGATATCAATAGGCCACCCTCCTGTGCTGCAGAGAGGCTAGGTCACCCAGAGGACTCACCACCCTGGACCGGTACTGCTATGCTGCCATGTGCTGCGACTGTGATGCTGTCCCCCTGCTGCTGTGTCAGTCTGCTTCTTTTATCAGCATTTCCTGTGTGAATTTTCGCACCAGTGTAATGCACCCTAGAGGCCGGAGGCTCTCGCAAAATGGTTGCCAAAAACGTCTGTATGGAAGATAATGTGGGCTCTAAGAAAATGGCCGCCGACCGAAGATAGAGGTCAAGCAGCCATAGCCCACAAAAAGATGGCTGCCGAATGGCAATATATGCATACAGGGTGGACAAACATGGCCGCCGATCAGCTGATTGGGGCCAGTGGGTGTGGCCGAACCACAGGAAGATGGCCGCCGGGCAGTCACAAGAGGCCGAACTCGGCATGGACCACCTCAAAATGGCCGCCGACAGCATGGAGGAGGAAGCACACAAACACAGGTAGCAGAAATGACATTTCTTTTAAAGGTTAGTTACAGCCAGCCCCGCTCCAGTGGAACCCCCTAGGTGACCCCCAGCACCCAGCAACCTTTAGCTAGAAGCCCAGGGAGGAGGGAAAGGCAGGGAGAGAGGGAAGAAAGGGGCCACAACTACTTACTTGATCTCTCCAGGAATGTCCAGCTAAATCACCCAGCCGAGGCAGGGGAGTTTTACTTACCTATCCTGCATGTATTATGCTGGAAGACATTCCAAACAGGTCATCGTCCGCGCACGGAAGGTGACTGTTGGCCAGGCATGCTGTGATTGGACCCAAAAGGGACGATCATATGTATGCCCTGGAGTGTGACGCTCACCGGACAGGCTGCTGCGACTCGGCCATAAGGTCAGCCGAAGCTAAACGGTCCGATGCAAGCCTTGGAGCGTAAGCTCACCGGCCAGGCTGCTGCGACTCGGCCGTAAGGTCAGCCGAAGCTGAGCGGTCCGATGCAAGCCTTGGAGCGTAGGCTCACCGGCCACCCATGGAGCGATGGGCATGTCGTGGAAAACCCAGCGCGTAGCTAGGGTCGGCACACGCTCGATGGCCGAAACTGGGGAGACTACAAGGATCGAGGATCCAGCCTGTCACCCAGTCGGCAGTTGATCGAAGATCGCAGGAAACAAAAATGTAGCAAAAAATATATATCTTTTTCCCCCCCGGACCAATGGGCCCGAAGGGAGCCATGTCCCACTCCTTGCTAGACAGAAAAAAACTGATCTGCGAAGATGCAGACTGAGAGGTTATACCCGGGCGGTACTGTAGAAGGTGTGATGCAACACTTTTTACAAGTTTTTCTGCCTAGTCACTCCTTATTAACGGATAATACCCACTTTGTCAATAGAGAAGCTGTGTGTCGGTCCATGGACGAAAGAGTAATATTTTTTGCACCACCAGTCACTTTAGATGTGATTGACAAATGATTACACATAACTTCACTGGACCATTCACAATAAAGAAAAAAAAAAAAAAACAACTACTTTTCTTGGGAGTTCAAGTTTAGAAAGGTTCTATGATCAGAATGTAAGGTGTGTGACCAGCTTCTGAAGCAAATCTACAAGCAACTGTAACTATCAATTAGCTTTACCCCTGCAGGAAATTTGATTAAAAAACATATACCAAATGGGACAATGCCCTTTAAATTATATCATATGGCAAACTGTATCCAAGATTTGAAGTACACATCATGCACACTTCCCATATATGATCACACTTACCCTTCCATGTCCATGCTTATATGCATGTTTGTTTGCCTTCTTCATTTTTTTCCTCATTTTCTTATCCATAGGGTATCCAGGCATCATGGGATTTACTGGGTATCCTGGCATTCCTGGTGGGTAAGGTCCAACATGTGGAGGGAAGCCAGGCTGATGGTGAGGATGTGGTACATGTCCTGGAGGATAGACAGGCTGCCCAGAGGGGTAAACAGGCTGACCTACAGGATACCCAGGTTGTCCAGAAGGGTAGGCAGGATTCACTGTACCAGGAGGATATGCAGGATTGGTGCCAGGAGGATATGCAGGATTGGTGCCAGGAGGATATGCAGGGTTTGGTGGGTAACCAGGTTGTCCTGTTAAAACAGACAGAAAAGCAGGACATTTTACAATTCTAAAGTGGCATACATAAACTTTTGGAGTGGATTACATTGTGGTTTAAACAAGTAAACAATGCCCCATCATTGGTGTAAGTGGGAGTAATGCTGCCCTCTCATTGGTGTCAGTGAGAGGACTAGTACCCCACTGTTGGGGTCAGTGGCAAGAACTATTCCCCCCCCCCCACTGTCAGCAACAGTGGGGCATAAGGCCTCAAGGGCCGGATAAAAGCAAGCAAAGGGGTCCATGGGCCACAGTTTGGAGACCACTGGTCTAAAAGAAAGCCTTTGAGGATTAATACTCCTTTAAGTTTTTTTTTACTGTTGTCACTAGAACAGAAGATTGACCCTTGCCTCGAGAAAAAAAAAAAAAAAAAAAAAAAAGAAGAAGAAGAATATAAAAAAACAAAAAAAAAAAAACAAACAACTTTAGTTTTGGAAAGAGTGGAGGATTAGAAAACCTGTCAGTTTTTCCTTTGTCCCAGGAAGGTAGATAAACCCTCTTCATTTGTCCTGTTTCACCAATGAACGTGAAAGGCAATCCCAAAATATTGGATTGTCACCAGGACAGGCAGTGAAGGGAAATATTCCCAATGTGCCACAGATGGCAATAAATAAAAAAAAATAAAAAATTACAGGTTATAACCCTCCCTTACTGTCCCCATAATGAAAAAAAAATGTGACCCTTATTTCTACTTTAAGACGATGACCTGGTTCCTATGTGCGGTTTCTCTGGCTCGGTCACTTACCTGACAAATCTCCCCCCTCCTCATTTCTTGTGAAACACCTGTCTCGGACAAGTGCTTAGAGATGAAGAAAAATGCTGGCTGTCAAAGCAGCTACATTGATTACAGCCAAAAGAGGGAGAAGAGGGGATGGGGGCCGAATTACTTCACAGCTAGCCTTCGACAGCACATAGGAAGATGGGGGAAAGCACTGCATGTACTTTGTCCCCTAGAGAACAGAACTCATTAATAAAAATGGAAATTAGACTTCTGTATAGCAGTTTTTATACTGTTACTGCTTGGACCAATGCAAGTATGTATGTCCCATTTATGTGGGTTCCCAGTGGAATATGGAAATTACTGTAGCAGCCACTGCTAATACAATGATTTCCGCTACCTTCTGGGTTTTATGAGGGACCCATGTATCTATTTAGGAATTTCCATACATAAAATTCAGCTTTAAATATCCCATACTGTGCCACTTTGCTAGTACAAATAAAAATGTTGCAAGACATTTCAAACAAATGTTATTGATTAGAAACCATTGCGCTGAGTTTGAGCTGTTCATGCGTCATTTAGACAGCTATTCAAAGTCCATGTTGTGTTGTCTTAGCTACATTCCTTGCGACTAAAATGTCTTGGAAACTGTCACAGATATTTATTTTTAACATCTATTTATGGAGCAACCTGTATTGCCTAAAAAGTAAAATATATACAGCATGCATAGCCAAAACTTTTTTACAAGCAAAGAGAAGGGTTAAAATCCCAGTTCTTTTAATTTTTAAATGGAAGATTTCCCTCCATTTCCTGTTCTGAAGATGCAATAGCAAGCGAGAGAAAATCTCTAAAATGAGGGAAATCTCTTCAACAACTGTCACCAGAAAAGGTGTCCCCATTGTTAGATGTTCCCTTCTCTTGTTCTGGTGACACAACTCAAAAATTTTGGATTTCCAGTCATTTCTATATTAGTAAAAGTGGCCATCAGGACAAATAGAGGGCTTGTGTACCTAGGAGGGTAATAGATAATAGGATAGAGTCAGCTATAAAAACTCAACAGGGGTCCTAATCCTAATCCAATACCTACGCAAAGGCTTTGGCTATACTTGGCCTTTAGCATGAGGTTCACTTTAATGTCCGACACCCTTCTCTATATACTTGCATTTCCTTTGTTCCGCTGCCAGTACTTCTGGGATAGGGAGATAAGTGAATTACTTTCCTTCCTCTTGAAGACACTGCATACCCAGTGCCGTCATAGTGGGGGTTAGGGATAAGCTTCGTGTTTGAGTCAAACCCATGTTTGACTCGAACATAGTCTGTTCGCGCCAAAATTCGAGTGGCGCGTCACAGCCGATAATTCACTGCGGCATCGCAGTGCATTGCTTGCTGATGATTGGCCAAGCATGCACTATGACCCGCATGCTTTGGCCAATCACAGCACGGTAAGAACAGAGAGCCGTAATTGGCCAAAGCCAGGGTGGCTTTGGCCAATCATGGCTCAGAGGAGTAGGTACACGCCCCCACACTATACAAGGTCGCGGCCTTGGGGAGAGCGAGACATTTATATTGAGTTAGAGCAGGCAGGCGAGTCAGTCAGTTAGCTGCAGTTAGTGTGTAGAGGAGAGAAAACAAAATTATATATATTAGGGCTGCAACTAACGATTATTTTCATAATCGATTAGTTGGCCGAGTATTGTTTCGAATAATCGGTTAATAAACGTAAGAAAAGAAAAGAAAAGAAAAAAAAAAAAAAAGTAATTTTGCTGCGATTTGCATTTTTTTTTCTGCCCAATTTGTTGTTGGGCAGATTACAAAACACAAAGTGCCGCAAAAACACATTACATGCTTTTCTGCAGCTTCTCCATTGAAGTATAATAAACCAAAAAAACAAAATAGCAGCGTTTTGCGTTAAAAAAAGTCCTTGACCTTTCCAAATACGCAGCAGCTGAAAAAAAATCATGGATGTGAACGTGTCCCATAGGAAACCATGTAAATGAACTGTAGTGCGTTTCTGAAAAAAGCACCAAAAAACACAGAGGAGTGACCCAGGCCTGAGGTGGTTTAGTAACATAATAGGGTTAAAAAAACTAAAATTACTACAAAAAGAGCAAATAATCGCTACTGAAAGGGGTTAATTTTTTACTGTGGGACAGTGAAAGTAATATTTACAGTAGCGATTTGCTTTTTTTGTACTATAAAGGGCTAATTTTCGTTTTTTTTAACCCCATTATGTTACTATTGTATTCGATTAATTGATTAGTTGTTTTGGCGTATGTATGTATGTATGCATGCATGTATGTATGTATGATATATATGTGTATGCATGTATGTATGTATGATATATATGTGTATGCATGTATGCATGTGTATATATATATATATATATATATATATATATATATATATATATATATATATATATACACACACACACACACAATTCAGTTTAGCTAGATCTGTTCCTGTTATTCTCTATACTGTGACAGGCAGGCAGGTGATTGTGCTAGCTGCAGTCAGTGTTTCACTTAGGCCCCTTTCACACTGGGGCGGGCAGGAGCGGTGGCGGTATAGCAGCGCGATTTGCAGCGCTGCTATACCGTCGTTCTTACCGCGGTATGCGGTCGCTAGGGGGGTGAATTTAACCCCCGCTAGCGGCAGAAAAAGGGTTAATACCGCCCGCAAACCGCCGCGGTTTGCGGACGGTGTTACCGCGCTGTCCCATTGATTTCAATGGGCACCCGCGGTAAAGGAGCGGTGAACACACCGCTCCTTTACCGCTGTAAAGAAGCGGCTAGCAGGACTTTTGGAGCGGTCCTGCTAGCACACCGCTTCAGTGTGAAAGCCTTCGGGCTTTCACATTGAAGGCTACAGGGCAGGAATTTTTCATGCGGTATAATAGCGCTATTAGCGCTAAACCGCATGAAAAACGCCCCAGTGTGAAAGGGGCCTAAGTGTACTGTGTGCTTTGCATCGCGTTCACCTAAAGCTTACCCGAATATAGTTAGTGGTGTTCTCATAATAAAACCACAGGCAGGGAGCTGCATTAATTTCATGTAGTGTAGTGCATTCATTTCAAAGCGTTCACAAAAGGAATCTGAATAAAAATTGTGGTGTTCTCATAATAAAACCACAGGCAGAGAGCTGCAAGTATTTTCAGTTAGTGTACTGTGTCCTCTGCACAGTGTTCACCTAAAACGAACTAAAGACAATTTCTGCTTTTCTTATACTAATACCACAGCAGGCAGTTGATTCTGATAGCTGCATTATAATATACACACACACACATCGCTTTAAGAACCCCGAGACTACCATACCCAGGGTGCATTGCCCCGCGCAAAGACTGCTGGGGTGGGCTATTTAACTGAAGGGCGGGCCGTAGATCGGTCTCTTTGGACATCGCCCGCCCAGCAAGTGGAACTCTGTGCCGAGTCTGTTGTTCCTGACAGGGTCTGAAGTTTAGGCCTTGTGTGTTTCCAAAGAGCCTTCGGGACGTCTCATCCTGCTACCCATCTACTACTTCCAGGAGGACCGAAGACACTGGTGTCGTGGAACCTGTGTACCGAGACACAGCTAGATACGGACGGACTGGTCCGGTTGGGTGAGAGAGAGAGCACCTGCTCAGAGATTAGTACAGGATCTCTAGGCCCAGTGTTGTTGTTCGGGACCCACCATTTAGAGTTTGCATTTGCACGCCGGAGGGAGAGTGCATTGAGTAACATTAGTGACTTTATTTTATTCATCAAGTTACAAGTACCTATTCCTGTGGATTACAATTTGTCTCCAAAAGTGCACCACCATTTGCTAGCGAAGATCCATCTCCAGGGAACTTACACATAGAACAGTCAGGCCTGACTTCCAAGTTTAGACATTGCTGGGCGCCATCTTGCCCACGAGGGAGGGGAGCTGCAAGCGGGGTCCGTTAGTTGTATATCTGTTTATTTGCTGAATACCTTTTATTGCAGGGCTCTGCATATGCTAATGTATACAGTTTATCTGCTTAAACATTTTGTTCAGTAAAAGTACCAGGATTAAGCAGACAAGTTGTTGGTGTGATTACTTTACCGAGGAAACGGTTAGTGTCAGTTATACAATATCACTGTGTGCCTTTGTTGCCGGATTGTGTGACCTAAAGTTACAGGTCTCACAATCCTATCATCCCCTACTAGCTGTGCCAAGGGAGGGTAGAGCCAATTACTGGGGGTTGACAGCGGTGTGTTACAGGCCCGAAACATCATACTAGTGGCTCTCTTAGCTGGGGGTATCGCTATACGCGGGGGCTCAAGTCCGGGATTTCTGCAGCCTAAAACCCCCCAGAGTTTGGACTTTATTCCCCCTGTGAGGCTCCGTGGAGGTCGGCCATCTTTGAAAATAAAGTGACTGCGCCACGAGGAGAGCCCAAGCTGCGTGGGAGTGTCAAGAGTAAGAAAGTCTGCGAACATTGCAGAAGATGGGAGGAGCCCTGCCATGTGATAAGTTGCACGTGGTGACTTTGGCGCAAGAGGGACAGTGTGCAATGAATCGGCAAGCGGAGAACATGGCGTCTAATGCCCCATGGATTCCAGTTCCAAGTACCATGAATGTTACTTCGTTTGCTGCTCATTTGATGGATACGGGGATCCGACTGAAGCCTCGGGGTCGCTTCGCCCTCTACGTTGACAGAGATGCTGAGGCCCTTGGAGTGGTTTGTCCCGGATGCCAGGGACTGGTGGTGCACCTTCGGCCTTTCGGAAGATGCGAAAGATGTAAGGAGTTCTTATTCGAGGTAGAGCAGCCCACAGAAAAGCCTCGGGCCTTCCGTCTGAATGGCCTTACGGGCGCCACTGCTCTTGAGGAGGAAACCAGCGCTTCTGCAGTCACCCCTACGCGCACTGTCGAGACTTCGGAAGTAGTCGTTGTGAATGTTCTGGTAGTTGAGGAACCCGAGAAACCAGAGGATGCTGCCTCGGTTGTCACAGAATCCTCGCTCCTACCGCCCAAGCGGAAGATCGGCTACGTGAAAGCCTCCTGCGGTCGTGGTCGAGCTATACCCCAACACTTACCTTAGTCGGATCGCCCAGTCGGAGGGACCTCCAGACGATCCGCGACAGCTACAGGTTGAGATAAGCCGGGGAGGGGAACGGAGAGAAGCGTCCAGAGTGTTGGGGATGCTTGGGTCTTGGACCCTGAACTTGGCAGAGATAGTGGTTCCTCTGTCACTAGGAATTACTAGCAGAGGACTGTGACACCTCGGATCTAGAGTCATCTTCTGATGTAGGAGAAGACGCAGAGATAGATGAAATATTCATCAAAAAAGGGCTGGGACAGAATAGCCCTATCCTCCGCCAGAAGTAGAAGGGACTCACCCAAGTCTGCTGGGGATGTTACATCCCGGGTGGAAGTCCATGTGTCTGAGGAGGGACCTGACCCCATGCCTGAGTCGTCCGGACCTGTGGTGCCCATGCACATTACTACGGAAGACTGTATTGCTATGAGCTGCTGTAATGGGTCCCAGGGCAGTGAAAGTGCCCAGGCATCCAGAAGCCATCGTTTTGCCAGGTGCGGGAGACCGTGCCACACTTCCACCACTCTCCAGGATGCAGCGGCTGTTTAATCAAAAGGTGGCTGCTGACTACGGATGGGAGTAGACGTATGTCACCAGAGACTTACTGTTTGAGGTGGAGGCCTACAGAGAGAGATGGTACGTGGACTTCCTGTGGAACCATTTGAAGGTACAACACGCCCGCAGGTATCTCTCATGTTCCACGGCTGTTGCCGAGAGATACAGGGGGTGCAAGAAAGAATGGATGTTGGGTCAGCACATTCATGCAGATTGGGTGGTTGTGTGTCGAAAGGAGCGTGAGGATGCAGTCTATTCAAGAGACCTTTGACAAAAACCGGAAGCTACTCATCTTGCCTGATCCAAAGTTCTATTTGTGAGAGACTGAACTGTTTTTTTTGTGTGCTTTTGTTTCGGAGTGTACTCTCCTGGAGTTCAGGAACTTTGCCCTTGCAGATCGGGGTAGTCTACTCAGCTGGAGAGCAGGGGAGCTGTTGATGTTTTTCTCTCCGCTCACAGCGCAACAAAGACAGAGACTTTGGTGTAGAAATAGTTTAGGGCCACAGCCAGATTCAAGGAAGAAGAGGAAGATTTGCTTCAAAGAAAGAAAAGTTGTTTTTTTTTGGGACAAGTGTCTTGACGGTGGCACTTCCACTAGGTGGCGGTGTTGCTCAAGTTTGAGCAAAGAAAAAAAAAAAAAAAAAAAAAACTCTTGAACTACGTTTTTAACCACTTAAGCCCCGGACCATTTCGGGCCATTAGGACCAGGCCTGTTTTTGGGATTCGGCACTGCGCTGCTTTAACTGTAAATTGTGCGGACATGCAATGTTGTACCCAAATGAAATTTGCGTCCTTTTCTTCCCACAAATAGAGCTTTCTTTTAATGGTATTTGATTGCCTCTGCGATTTTTATTTTTTGCGATATAAACAGAAAAAGACCGAAAATTTTGAAAAAAAAATGATATTTTCTACTTTTTGTTATAAGAAAAATCGAATAAACTCAATTTTAGTCATACATTTAGGCCAAAATGTATTCAGCCACATGTCTTTAGTAAAAAAAATGTCAATAAGCGTATATTTATTGGTTTGCGCAAAAGTTATAGCGTTTACAAACTAGGGTACATTTTCTGAAATTTACACAGCTTTAAATTTATGACTGCCTATCTCATTTCTTGAGGTGCTAAAATGGCAGGGCAGTACAAAACCCCCCCAAATGACCCCATTTTGGAAAGTAGACACCCCAAGGAAATTGCTGAGAGGCATGTTGAGCCCATTGAATATTTTTTTTTTTTTGTCCCAAGTGATTAAATAATGACAAAAAAAAAAAAAAATTACAAAAAGTTGTCACTAAATGATATATTGCTCACACATGCCATGGTTATATGTGGAATTGCACCCCAAAATACATTCTGCTGCTTCTCCTGAGTACGGGGATACCACATGTGTGGGACTTTTTAGGAGCCTAGCCACGTACGGGACCCCGGAAACCAAGCACCGCCTTCAGGATTTCTAAGGGCGCAAATTTTTGATTTCACTCCTCACCACCTATCACAGTTTCGAAGGCCATAAAATGCCAAGATGGCACAAAACCCCCCCAAATGACCCCATTTTGGAAAGTAGACACCCCAAGCTATTTACTGAGAGGCATGTTCAGTCCATGGAATATTTTATATTTTGCCACAAGTTGCGGGAATATGACAAACTTTTTTTTTTTGCACAAAGTTGTCACTAAATTATA
This sequence comes from Rana muscosa, assembly GCA_029206835.1. Taxonomy (NCBI): domain Eukaryota; kingdom Metazoa; phylum Chordata; class Amphibia; order Anura; family Ranidae; genus Rana; species Rana muscosa. Next base: position 912,921,903 of record CM055117.1, read on the forward strand.
TATTGCTCACACATGCCATGGGTATATGTGAAATTACACCCCAAAATACATTCTGCTGCTTCTCCTGAGTACGGGGATACCACATGTGTGGGACTTTTTGGGAGCCTAGCCGCGTACGGGACCCCAAAAACCAAGCACCGCCTTCAAGGTTTCTAAGGGCATAAATTTTTGATTTCACTCCTCACTACCTATCACAGTTTTGAAGGCCATAAAATGCCAAGATGGCACAAACCCCCCCCAAATGACCCTATTTTGGAAAGTAGACACCCCAAGCTATTTGCTGAGAGGCATGTTGACCCCATTGAAAAAAAAAAAAAAAAAAAAAAAAAAAAAAAAGGTACAAAAAGTTGTCACTAAATGATATATTGCTCACACATGCCATGGTTATATGTGGAATTGCACCCCAAAATACATTCTGCTACTTTTCCTGAGTACGGGGATACCACATGTGTGGGACTTTTTGGGAGCCTAGCCGCGTACAGGGCCCCAAAAACCAAGCACTGCGAACGCTGCAGTTATGTGTGTTGTGTTTGGTAAGTGACAGTGATCGATCGATACTGCACTTGGGTGGGCTGGGCTGGGCGGAGGGGCTAAACGCAGGCGCTAGCAGGTATCTGGGCTGATCCCGCTAACACTGCGTTTTTGGGAACCCTAAACCGCTGGGGATGCTAGTATAGATCTGATCTGATCAGATACTATACCACTAAGGGGGGGTGTATGCTTTGCGCGTGGGTGTTAGCGTTACTGTCACTAACCTAACACTGCCTGGGGCAACGCAGACCCTCTCTGGCGCTAAAACCTAATTGATCTCACCCGCCGGGCGATCAGGGGGGTTAAACCTTTATTGGGTTATATACGGCGGGTGCCCTGATGCTATAAAAAGCAAACTAATCAACCAGCGTCACCCGTAACCTTTATATGGTGATCACTGGTGAAAGGGTTAACTAGGGGCAATCAGGGGGTTAAAACCTTTATTAGGTTAAATATGGGGGTACCTGACACTATATAAAAACCTGACGGGTAACCTAAATAACTAAATAACTTACTGGCTAACCAGTGACACCAGTGACGCTTATACGGCGATCACTGGTGAAAGGGTTAACTCTAGGGGCAATCAGGGGGTTAAAATATTATATGGGGGTACCTGACACTAATAAAAACCTGCGGCGAACCTAAAAAAAAATAACTGCCTATCTAAAACACCAGCGACACGAATACAGCGATCGGAAAAACAATCGCTTAGTGACGCTGAAGTTAGGGGGTGAAAGGGTTACCTGGGGGGTGATCAAGGGGTTAAACCTTTATTAGGGGGGGTTAGGGGGCTACCCTGGACCTAAAGGGGCCTAATCCTAACTGCCCTGCAACTTTTTACAATCACAGATGACACTAAATGCAGTGATCAGTAAAATAAATGATCACTGCAATCAGTGACACTGTGATTGGGGGCTTTGGGGTGACCTGGGGGGTGATCTGGGGGTGATTTGTGTGCCTATGTGTACCTACGTGTCAGTGGACTGTTGGTGCACTAACCTGCTTCTTCTCTGCTCGGCGCCGGGAACGAAAAGACCGCGGCGAGGGAGATGACATCACTTCCTCCAGCCTGTGTTTACATCACATGGCGGAGGAAGCATTTTCATTGGCCGGGAGCGATTGCGAGGGGGGGGGGGCGGAATCGAGCGGCCGCCCCCTCATGCCTGATCGCTCCCGAACACTTAACGGCCGCTCACTGCAGTGAAGGGGGGTCCGGATGGACCCCCCAACTGCACAAAGGCGATCACGTAGATCTACGTGATTCTGCCTGTCGGTGCCATTCTGCCGACGTAAATCGGCGGTGGGCGGTCGTTAAGTGGTTAAAAGTGTTTTAGTTTCTAGAAGGAAAGGATTTTTCCCTCGGGAGAGTCTTTTCTCTTCTAATGTACAAAGAAGGTTTGATGTGTGTTTATTTTCTCCCTCCGCAGGTTGACGCCAAGCAACCACTGAGGATGGGTGGGCTTAGCCATTGCAGGAGGGGAGGAAAATGTGAATCATAAAAAGGTTTTATTTTAAAATGTGACATTTGAGAATGGGATGTACACATTTGTTTTCTGCTATTCTTCCTTCATCTCTTCATTTTAACTCCCTTTCCCCATGTTCAGGTTCCGGCACAAACAATTTTTTTTTTCAAAATTTCGTTTTTTGTACATAGTTTCTGGAATAGGTCTATGTTGACTCAGGCTTGAGAGGCATAGGTTTGCTCCAGACACTGGGGACAGTGTCTATTTTAGTGGGGGGAGTGTGTAGCGGGGTCTTCAATTTAGGGGTAGTGTTTGAGTGGTAGTTAATGTCCTAACAATTTAGGTGTTTGAGCATATCAACCATTTTGTCTATAGGAAGAGTATCAGTGTACCGTTCCCTGTGGCCTGCAGGTGGCGCTGCCATGGTGGACCAGGGTTGAACCGCTGATACAGTGCTGTGCCTTGTGTGTCCCCTCTCGACAACCATGCAGTGGGAGTGGTCGGCCTGCTGTGTATGCTGGGAGAGGATATAAAAGGGGCAGACGCTGCCTGTTTTGTCGAGAGTCCTACTCCCAGGGAGTGTGTTCCTGTCCGCCCTGGGCACCTTCTGGCCCAGGGGCGGTGGTCGGTGAATCAGTCCGAGGCACCTTTTAGCCCTGGGCCTGCAACTAAAGGCCTTGGGCCCAGCACCTTTGGCTGGGGCCCATCGAGGAATCCCAGGGTGCCGCCTTGCGAGGGGACCCGCATCTTAGACGAGGAGGCCGGGGAAAGACCGTCCGAGGGACTGGTGAGAAGTCAGTAAAGGAAGGGGCCTGGTAACTCTCTGGAGGGATGTCTTCTTACAAAGAGGCCAAGCTTTGAAGACCAAGGTCACCAGGTCTGTGGCAGAGACCAAGGTCACCAGTTTGTGTAGCGATTGTGCGTTTGGTTAGAGTACCGTTCTGGCTGCTAGTCCCTATCTAAGGAGACTATCCAAATGGGCCAAGTCTGCTTGATAAGCCAAGCAGTGAAGTGTATTACGTTTGTGCCTGGACCTCTCCCACACCTTATGCTGTCCTGTTCTCTCTCCAACCTTTCCTATCAGAGACTGTGCTTTAAGAGAAATAAAAAAACTCTACATTGGAGTTACGGCTGGTGTGGACGACCTTGGAGTTATTGGGGGAAATAGAGACTTGTCTCTATTGAGCATAGAGATAAGAGCCATTCTCTGGAGAACCTGGCTGTGGAGACCTGTTTCATAACTTAATATAGATTGACATATGAGGTATAATTATATATATATATATATATATATATATATATATATATATATATATATTATATACACACACACACACACACACACACACACACACATACATACACACACACACACACACCTTTGTGCAGCTACATCTCACTGCAGGCCATTAGTATGTCTGGAAGGCAAACAAGGAGAGGCAGAGCATGGCAGTGGAGACTAGCACTCGGGTTGCTTATTACATAAGGCTGAACCACACGTCCAGACTTGTGTTTTGTTACATGTTTAGTCATTTGTTAGTCCTGTTTGTCTATTGATGTTCTTTATTAAAATTAAATGTTTTGTACGATTATTTACCTTTGGGTACCAACACTGCACCTTAAAATATTCTATATATGTATGTAATAATGACTATAGGAATAAATAATTAATTTTAAATTATTCCCGTCTTTGGATCTATAATTTGTTGCCTAAAGTAACCCCTTTTTGCCTGTCCTAAACAGATTGATCCCTTCCCCCTTACCCAATTTTGTATGTAGCACTCAGCAGCAGTCTTCAAGGGATCAATTGCAGTCCCAAGACACCCATGGGACTTGTACGTGGCTGGGAGGAGGTGGCTGCGGATCATGTCTTCCTCAGTGACCCAGAGGACTCCGCACCGAATGCCTCAGCAAACCTACGCTGCATGGCCTCCCTGAGCCTGCAAAGCCTGCGGAAGGATCCTCGTATTCGTGCGATCAAGGAGAGGGATCATTACTGGCTGGCAACCCTCCTTGATCCACATTACAAGGGCAAGGTTGCGGACCTTATCTTGCCGTCGCAGAGGGAGCAGAGGATGAAGCATCTTCGGGAGGCCTTGCAGAAAGGTCTGTGCAACGTGTTCCCAGAGACTGGGAGGTTACAAATTCCTGGTCCTGGACAACGTGTTGCTGAGGCTTCGGTCAGTCAAAGGAGCCGTGGAGAAGGTGGGCGTCTGACCGATGCGGTCAGACAATTTTTTAGTACGCAGCCCCAAGGTATGATCGGTTCGAGCAACCATCGCCAGCGTCTGGTTTACAAGGTGCAGGAATACCTAGGGGCAAGATCAGACTTGGACACCTTTCCCACCGAAAGTCCTCTGGATTTACTGGGTCTCGAGGATGGATCACTGGCCAGAGCTTGCACAGTATGCAATTGAGGTACTGGCCTGTCCTGCATCCAGCGTTCTTTCGGAACGCACAGTCAGCGCTGCTGGAGGCATTGTAACCGATCACAGGGTGCGCCTGTCCACTGACGCGGTCGATCGACTGACCTTCATAAAAATGAATCAGTCTTGACCACCACCAGCTACCAAGCACCTGATGCTGATGTAACCGAAAAAATATATATTTTTTTAAATGTCAGATCCCTTCAAGACTGCCTATGCTGATGCTGAGTGACTATCCTTTTCCTCCTCAATGATCATGCTGATAGCTTGTAAGAAAATTTTTGCTTCTGGGCACCGCCACCAGTGGCTTAGGCCCATTTTTTCAGCCCCCGTTTAACAGGGGCGTGCATTTACAATTTGATGTAATACTTTACAACAGGGCTCATTGCTGTGCTCCAAGTACAGTATCTGTGAGGGGTTGCAGTGTTGTGGCACCAGTGCCTAAGGCCCAATTTTTATGCCCCTGTTCAACAGGGGAATGTAATTACAATTCTTGATCTAATAATTCACAGCAGGGCCCATTCCTGGGCAGCCAAGAGTAACTGACGGCTTACAGTGTTGTGGCAACACCACCAAAGACCCAATTTTTCTGCCCCTGTTCAACAAGGGCATGAAATTACAATTCTGGATCTAATATTTCACACCTGGGCCCATTCCTGCGCCCACCAAGTGGAACTGTGAGAACTTACAGTGTTGTGGCACCAGTACCACCACCAAAGGCCCAATTTTTCCTACCACTGTTCAACAATGGCATGTAATTACAATTCCTAATATAATAGTTCACAGCAGGGCGTTCCAGAGCCCACCAAGACTAACTGTGAGGGCTTACAGTGTTGTGGCAACACCAACACCTAAGGGGCAAATTTCTGCAGAGTATATACGGCAGGCCCCTACTTTCAAACATCCATTTTTCAAAACGACTCCTACTTGCAAAACGGAAGGAGACAACAGGAAGTGAGGAAATCTACCCCGAGGAAGGGAAATTCTCTCCTGTAAGTTAATATGGGAAAAAGGTGTCTCCTCTAGTGATGCTTCATCACCAATCCTTGTTTCAATAAAAACCCCACTTTTCAAAAACATTTGTCATTAGGACGGAAAGTGAGGTGAAATGTTCTGAACAGGGGCACAGACAGCAAAACAAATGTTACAGGGGTGATAACCCTTCTCTATGTTTTCCAAAAAGCTTAAAAATAGATTTTTGGGCTGGAGCTACACTTAAACAATGTACCTGTTCCAAATTACAAACAGATTCTACTTAAGAACAAACCTAAAGTCCCTGTCTTGTTTGCACCACCTGGTTACTGCTGTTCAGAGTGTATATAGGGCCTTTTTTTAATTTGAGTGCAGGGTTCCCCTTAATATCCATACAAGACTCAAAGGGGCTGGTAGTGGGGGTACCCATGCCCTTTTTCTCAATGATTTTCATCCATATTGCCGGGACCAAACATTACATTAAAGCCGCAAGCAGTTTTAAATTACATTTTTTTGCCCCTTTTGAAATGTCATTTTGTGCAGGGACAGTTCTAAACACGGGAAACACGTGCCACTTCACTTTTAGACACCCCCTAGGTACGATATTTTTTCCCCACTTTAAGAATCATTAAAATCACTGCTCCCGAAAAAACTGCAGTTTTTTAAACTTCTTTTTGCATTGATACATGTCCCCTGGGGCAGGACCCGGGTCCCCAAACCCTTTTTAGGACAATAACTTGCAAATTAGCACGTTTGATTCGAACGTTCAAGTCCATTGTATTTATTAGGGTTCTAAAGTTCGTGCAAACTTTCGGTCCGTTCGCAGGTTCTGGTGCGAACCGAACCGGGGGGGGGGGGTGAGGAAATTGTTCAGCCCTGAATGGAATCACAGATTATGCAAGGCTTCACTTTACTCTCCATCCCTAAGTATTCTGATCAAAGCAAAGGGAAATTAAGAATATACTGATGCAGAGGTCAACTTTAACCCCTTCCATACCGGGCCATTGGGAAATGACGCCGGCAGGAACCCTCTCTCCCTCCGGGTGGAGGTCATATGACGTCCTCCGCTTTGAGGGGGGATAGCTGAATGACGCCTGCAGCTAGAGGCATCATTCAGATATCCTTGTTTAGAGCCGGCGATCCCGCGCACCAGAGGAATGATCATAGCGGCGATTCTGCCGCTTGATCATTCTTATAGGCGGCGGGGAGGGGACATCTCCCCCTCCCGCCGCCATCCGGTGCTTCTCCGGCCTCTCCCGTGCGATCGGGGACCCGGAGAGAATCGTCGGCGCTGGTGGTGGGTCACGTGATGAGCATAGAGATGACTGGTGACCAGATGGTCACCAGTCATCTCTATGATCGTCGGAGGCCCGGGCGCGATGTGATGACGTCACGCCCGGGTCCTCAAATGTAAACAAAGCCGCCATTGCGGCTGTAAGTATGAGATCAGTGAAATTTTTTTCACTGATCTCATGCTTTCCAGCCTGGAGGAGAGATGTGGGGTCTTATTGACCCCGCATCTCTCCATAAAGAGGACCCGTCACACACATTCCAATTACAAGGGATGTTTACATTCCTTGTAATAGGAATAAAAGTGATTAAAAAAAAAAAAATTTTTTTTTTTTTAAAACGCCCGTCCCCAATAGCTCACGCTTAGAAGCCAACACACACACGCAAGTCCCGCCCGCATACGTAAACGCCGTTCAAACCACATATGTGAGGTATCGCCGCATGCGTTAGAGCGCGTGCAACAATTCTAGCACTAGACCTCCTCTGTAACTCTAACCTGGTAACCTGTAAAAATTTTCAAAGCGTCGCCTATGGAGATTTTTAAGTACCGAAGTTTGGCGCCATTCAATGAGTGTGCGCAATTTTAAAGCGTGACGTGTTGGGTATCTTTTTACTCGGCGTAACATAAGCTTTCATATTTTACAAAAAAATGGGCTAACTTTACTGTTTTGTTATTTTTTAATTCATGAAACCATTTTTTTCCCCCCAAAAAAAAGGCGTTTGAAAAATTATTGCGCAAATACCGTGCAAGATAAAAAGTTGCAACAACCGTCATTTTATTCCCTAGGGTGTCTGCTAAAAAAACATATATAATGTTTGGGGGTTCTGAGTAATTTTCTAGCAAAAGAATGATGATTTGTACATGTAGGAGAGAAGTGCCAGAATAGGCCCGGTATGGAAGTGGGATAAAAAGCCCTGTATGGAAGTGGTTAAAAGTGGGAGTAAGCACCCATGTATGCGGTTTACCTATAGGCAAGCCTACAATAAGGCTTGCCTATAGGTACAGTAAATGTCTTCTAAACATGCACCATTTAGGAGATATTTACTTTAGATGCAGACTGATTTTACCGGCGCATGCCATTCCTTCTGAGCCATGCCGTAAATAAAGACTGCTGCATGCTCATTGCTGGCTCACCCATTCATATCGCTGAAGCCTGCAAACCTGGAATGAAGACTGGGTGAGGATGTAAGCACCTTTAGCGCTGACAGCACACCATTGGAGAGCTTTGTTTTCAGGCGAGTGCCATATTGGGCTAGTATGCAACGCTGCCTGGGCCCAATTTTTCTTTTTTATTCAGTTTACTACCGCTTTAAAATGTAATTGTAATTTGAGTCTGTCCGTGTCCAGATTCATGTTATCTAAAAGAAAGCCTTGGGGGTTTGGTAGGGGGAGGAGGAGGATCAATACCCCTTTAAAGGGTTTTTATTTTTGGCTGGCCACATCTTTTTACTTGAGACGCAACAGGCAAGGACAGAAAATCTCCCCAATTCCCATCTAAGACTGTTGTCACTAGATCAGAAGATTGACCCTTGCCTCTTGCTCAGGTGACAATTTAAAAATGTTGCTGTAACACAACTTCAAGACATATAAATGTTCAACTACAGTCAAGCCTACTCTATGGTCATCAATCAGAACTTGAGCAGATAGAAATATAGAAGTTGCAACTGCAGATTGGTTTTGTAAAGGGGCAAGAGCAAGGGTAATTATTTATGATTCTGGGTTTACTACCTGGTGGGTCACTGGCCTGGAACAGCTGTGCAAGTTGGGAGTTTAGACCTTCCATTTTCCAATCCCATACTTCTACTCTTTTAGGCTGTGACCATTATTGTCACCTGTAGCTTCCAGACATTTAAAGAGACAAAAGTACTACACAGAAAGTCAATACTTCTAAAGACCATCAGGTTTGATCCTAAAAATGAGCTAGTTTTATCCTAATTACTTATAAAACTCAGATTAAATTTGCAAAGAATGAATGAACCGTTACATACCTGGAACGTTTGGATACATTGCTCTCCCCGAAAGTAGATTTTCTACCTAGAAAGAAAAATTCAGTCAAATTTCTGTGCATGTAAAAAAAGAACTGAGGCACCGCTGCCCTTTCAACATATTGCACTGCTGCAAAATTTTTCAAGTAAAAAAAAATGCAAGCTCAATAATCTGACTTTAGTTTGTTAGAATGCCAGGAAAAGCTGCACTCCCTGTTACTCACAATCCTGTCCAAAGTACAAGGCGAGTATAAAACAGGGTGTGTAAATGGCAACAAGGTAAATATAGAGGTACTGGACAAGGTGCGTTCTCGTCACACAGCAAGATATCTGAAAGTGTAAAGCTGGATTCACACCACCTACGTTGCACTCAGCACGTGTTAATGCACATTAAAAACGTACTTGCGTTGACGTGTTTTTTTTTAAAAGCAAAACTTCACTGCATCTGAGCTTCACAAACCAAAAATGCTATTTATTTTTTATACTCAAAAGCAACCTAACCCATCCACTCATTTCTCCATTCTTTATTTTACTAAGAAATCACTTTGAAAATACACCTCCCTAGCATTTCTGGCCATGGCCATCTTGAGTAAGGGTGAATGATTCATGTAGCATTTACTTCCTGGAATCCATCTGTCCTTAGCTCAGTACAGGCAGGAGGGTGTGCTTAACCTGAAGACTCCTGAGATGTATGACATTTGCCTAGGCTTGGAATCCAGGAATTTTTCCAGGAAGTAACAAAAGAAATTTAAAAGACAAAAAAAAAAAAAAAAAACCAACACACACACACACACACACACACACGTAAATATAATATACTTTCCTTTTCCTTTACTAATTCTAGCAGCATAAGGATTAAAAATAGTCAATGTTGACAGAGCGTGAAATTACACTTTAACGCTTTGCTGTACATTTCTCTTTTTTCACAAGAGACAAAATAGTTTTCTAGTATTGAATAACGTGGGAAAGAGCAAAGCCTCGTACATACGATCGGACTTCCATCCAACTTTTCCATGGATTTTGGTCCGAAGGGCGTTGGCCGTGAACTTGGAATGCATACACACGGCCCAACATTTTCAACATAATACAGGCTTGGAGGGAGGCCAGGGCAATATATACAAGAAACCTTCTCATGTATCTCCACACACACACACCTCTTTGGGTCAATCCTCTGCTGCCTTACTTATATACTATTCCAGGCCCTTCGCTGTGGGCCAAAAAAAAGGTATCACCGCTCTGAAACATGTCATAGTGGCAGGTAAACTCATGCCCTTTCAAGAAATTAGGTGCCTTTGATCAGTGCCTAGATCATTTGAAGTAAAATGTGGTTGCGTTAATGTGCACACCCTCTTATAACCCCCTTATAACTGGGGATGTAGCTATATTCAGAATTAAGCAGTCACATTCAAGCTCATGTTAAATAGGAGTCAGTACACACCTGCCATTATTTAAAGTGCCTCTGATTAACTCCAAATAGGAGTTCAGCAGTTCTAGTAGGACTTCCGACATTTTCTTTGTCGCATCCTACAGCAAAAGCCATGGTCTGCAGAAAGCTGCCAAAGCATCAGAGGGATCTCATTGTTAAATAGGCATTAGTCAGGGGGAAGGGTACAAAAATAATTTCCAAGGCATTAGATATACCATGAAACACAGTGAAGACAGTCATCATTAAGTGGAGAAAATATGGCACAACAGTGACATTACCAAGAACTGGACGTCCCTCCAAAATTGATGAAGACCAGAAGAAAACTAGTCAGGGAGGCGGTCTCAAGAGGCCTAAAGCAACATTAAAAAAGGAGCTGCAGGAATATCTGGCAAGTACTGGCTGTGTGGTACATGTAACAATCTCCCGTATTCTTCATATGTCTGGGCTATGGGGTAGAGTAAGAAGATGGAAGACTTTTGCAAAAAACACATCTGAAGTCTCCCAAAAGAATGTGGGGAAAATGTGTCCTGGTCTGATGAAACCAAGATTGAACTTTTTGGCCATAATTCCAAAAGATGTTTTTGCTCCAAACATAACACAACACATCACCAAAAGAACAACATGCTTTGTGGCCGTTTCTCTTTAGCTGGAATAGGGGCCTTAATCAAGGTATAGAATTCTAAACAAAGGAAGGGAGTTACCGCTCCAGGTGAATATGCTGCAGCAAATCAATGTTTTCTCTCAGGAAACCGTGGGTGCTCGCAATGCACAAGGCAAATGGAGAAAAAATTGGTATGGACAGCCGCACTCCAAAAAAACCTTTACGGTTGCCTTTATTGTAAAAAGAAGGATAAAATGCACTACAAAGGCACAGCAAGTAAGGGACAAACAGCTGACGTGTTTCACACTATAATCTAGTTCTTACTCATAGCTAGCATGTATACAAAACACTTCTAATATATAGTAGAGTATGAAAAAACATGTGATCAACACTGACCACTAGTGAATATAAACCAATCAATAGATGACAATTAAATAATTGGTTAATAATTAGAATCACCTAGATACATAAATTTATCTTCAAAATTCCCTTGAAAAATTAACCCCATGTGTACACAAAAAAAAAAACGTAAAGATACGCAAAGTCCATGTACAGGGGGGTCCCCGAGTTACGAACACAATAGGGACTGTAGGTTTGTTCGTAAGTCGAAGTTGTTCGTAAGTGTAACTGCCGCCTGTGCATGGATGTGGGATGTTCCGGGCGCTTGTTATGTTATCTGGGGCGTAGTACGGCAGTGTAGAATGTGTCGGAGCTGCTCGAAAGTTATCGTAGAGCACAAGTGGCCGGCATTTGAGGCTGTTCGTAAGTAGGAGTCGTTCGCAACTCGGGTGTTCGTAACTCGGGGACCCCCTGTATACAAAAGTGTGGATAGATAGATATCATGTGTGTTTAGGAATAAATATGAAAAAGTACTGTGAAAAACCATGATAGAGAGATATAGATCTATCGATCTATCTATCTATATAGCTCTTATGTGAAAGTGACTAAAACTACCAACAAAGACAAATGTGATCATGTGGCAGTAGTGCTAAATGACTGAATTTACTGGACTATGGACATATAGTAAATAATGAATGTAAAAATATTATCAATAGGGTGAACAAAGTGAAAATGTGAAAGTAGTTCCACTGTGGGCGTATATAACGTGAAGATAGAAATATGTTAAATTAAAACTAGATTGTTATATAAATGAATAATTGATCAAGTGTGTGTACACATATACATATATATATATGTGTGTATGTATGTATGTATGTATGTATGTATGTATGTATGTATGTATGTATGTATGTATGTATGTATGTATGTGTATGTATGTGTGTGTACTCCAATACATGGGTCGGACAATTCGAAGGCTGAAGGACAGATTATATGACCACCTGTATGATATAGACAAGAAAAACAAACACAAATGTGGCCAACCATTGGAATGTTAAACATTCCAAAGATACATCTAGTCTGTCCATTCAAGGTGTTGAGAAGATCACTACTTCCATAAGAGGAGGGGACAGATTCAGAAGGTTATGCAAACGTGAGGTCTACTGGATATTTTCCTTACATACAAGACTACCAAAGGGGTTAAACTTTGAATGGGATGTTTCCCATTACTATGACTGAACCCATTTCAGTAGATCCAGACCCGATTTTTACCTTCTGGCTCTGCCTATTGCCATTTGCACATTGGCTTTCATTACGGTTTCTGGTGTCTGGTTTGTTTTTTGTCTTCATTCTTGTTGTTTCTTTTGCCTCCTCATCCTTTTGGTCTCTGCCCCGTACTATATAACGACATTCCATTCATTCTCAACGTAACTGACAATTAATGGTCTTCTTGTTGAGATGAGAGATCTCCAACCAATATACACTAACCAATGTGACATTGTTCTCAGATTTTCCCGTTAGGCTTATTAAAACATACATACATACACACATGAAGTTTAAGTATATTTTACATTCTATATCTAGAATGTTAATTAATTTAGCCAAGTAGGGATACACGTTCGGATGGTCCCATTTTAAATAGAAATACATCAATCAGCCATATGTTCCCTTTCTTTCTTTATTATTATTTCAGCAATTTTATCTTATATATTTGAATATGGAAAGGGCATTTTGGTCTGGCTCTGTGCACATATTTGTCGGGGAATTAATAATGCATAATTTTGCTATACATATAATCCCTGCATCATATACAGCCATGAGACCATGCATGACACTAAAAAGACGTCATTTTCTATGGACTTCTTTTCATCGGTGCAGTTATATAAAATGTTTATGGTTATAGATATCAGGTGTTATTTTTAATGTGCAATAACAATATTCATCAGGTCTATGGGACCTCACGTGTTATCAGGATATGCCCTTTTACACATGGATGTTCATTTTATTTTACTCTATATACTTGTGATGTGAGTGGTCCATCAGTAGAGGAGACTATCCAAATGGGACACATACACACACACACACACATTGAATATCGACTCGCTTCGAGTTGGATTAGTCACGTGCGTGCGGATATCATTCAGACATACGTGTCTACATATACAGATTGCTTAAACTGAATATAGATTGACATATGGAGGTATCCAATTTATTTATATATATATTTATTAGTATTTAGGTGTTCATGTTTATGTGTATATACATGCACACATTAAGGTTATACTCACCATTCATATACCTTGATATATCATGCTTACTGCTAATCGACATACCATAATTTCATTCATCAATTACTCACAATATTACGTTATGGGATTATTTATACATACCCCTTGCGTAATTATTCATCCTTTTATTTTTTAACACACTCGCACCGTATATATACTTGATCAATTATTCATTTATATAAACACATCTAGTTTTAATTTAACATATTTCTATCTTCACATTATATTACGCCCACAGCGGAACTACTTTCACATTTTCACTTCGTTCATCCTAATGATAACATTTTTACATTCATTATTTACTATATGTCCATAGTCCAGTAAATTCAGTACTACTGCCACATTTATGTCTTTGTTGGTAGTTGAGGGAGAGGGACTTCTATACATGGACTTTGCGTATCTTTAAACACACATGGGGTTAATTTTGAAGATAAAATTTATGTATCTAGGTGATAATTATTAACCAATTATTGTTTAATTGTCATCTATCTCATCTACGGATTGGTTTATATTCACTAGTGGTCAGTGTTGATCACGTTTTTTCATACTCTACTAGAAGTGTTTTGTATACATGCTAGCTATGAGTAAGCACTTAATTATAGTGTGAAACGCGTCAGCTGTTTGTCCCTTACTTGCTGTGCTTTGTAGTGCATTTTATCCTTTTTACAATAAAGGCAACAGCACAGGTTTTTTTGGAGTGCGGCTGTCCATACCAATTTTTTCTCCTGAGAATTATAAACAGTTCAAAATACCAGTCAATATTGACACAAAACCTTCCGGCTTCTGCTAGAAAGCTGAACATGAAGAGGAACTTCCTCTTTCAGCATGGCAAAGACCCAAAGAATACATCTAAATCAACAAAGGAATGGCTTCACCAAAAGAAGATTAAAGTTCTGGAATGACCCAGCAAGAGCCCAGATCTGAATCAGATTGAAAATCTGTGGGGTGATCTGAAGAGGGCTGTGCACAAGAGATGCCCTCGCTATCTGACAGATTTGGAGTGTTTTTGCAAAGAAGAGTGGGCAAATATTGCCAAGTCAAGATGTGACATGCTGATAGACTCATACCCAAAAACAGTGCTGTAAAAAAATAAAAAATAAAAAGTGCTTCAACAAAGTATTAGTTTAACCACTTAAGCCCCGGACCATTTGGTAGCTAAAGGACCAGAGGTGAATTCAGAATTTTGCACTGCGCTGCTTTAACTATAAATTGTGCGGACATGCAATGTTGTACTGAAACGAAATTTGCGTCCTTTTCTTCCCACAAATAGAGCTTTCTTTTAATGGTATTTGATTGCCTCTGCGATTTTTATTTTTTGCGAGATAAACGGAAAAAGACCGAAAATTTTGAAAAAAAATGATATTTTCTAGTTTTTGTTATAAGAAAAATCGAATAAACTCAATTGTAGTCATACATTTAGGCCAAAATGTATTCAGCCACATGTCTTTAGTAAAAAAAAAAAAAGTCAATAAGCGTATATTTATTGGTTTGCGCAAAAGTTATAGCGTCTACAAACTAGGGTACATTTTCTGGAATTTACACAGCTTTTAATTTAGGACTGCCTATCTCATTTCTTGGAGGTGCTAAAATGGCAGGGCAGTACAAAACCCCCCCAAATGACCCCATTTTGGAAAGTAGACACCCTAGGGAAATTGCTGAGAGGCATGTTGAGCCCATTGAATATTTTTTTTTTGTCCCAAGTGATTGAATAATGACAAAAAAAAAAAAAAAAAAAAATTACAAAAAGTTGTCACTAAATGATATATTGCTCACACATGCCATGGTTATATGTGAAATTACACCCCAAAATACATTCTGCTGCTTCTCCTGAGTATGGGGATACCACATGTGTGGGACTTTTTGGGAGCCTAGCTGCGTACGGGACCCCAAAAACCAAGCACAGCCTTCAAGGTTTCTAAGGGCATACATTTTTGATTTCACTCCTCACTACCTATCACAGTTTTGAAGGCCATAAAATGCCAAGATAGCCCAAAACCCCCACAAATGACCCCATTTTGGAAAGTAGACACCCCAAGCTATTTGCCGAGAGGCATGGTGAGTATTTTACAGCTCTCATTTGTTTTTAAAAATGAAGAAAGACTTTTTTTTTTTTTTTTTAATTTTTAAAACTTTGTGACAAAAAGCGACATCTGCAAAATACTCAACATACCTCTCAGCAAATAGCTTGGGGTGTCTACTTTCCAAAATGGGGTCATTTGGGGGGGGTTTGTGCCATCTGGGCATTCCATGGCCTCCGAAACTGTGATAGGCAGTGAGGAGTAAAATCAAAAATTTACACCCTTAGAAATCCTGAAGGCGGTGCTTGGTTTTCGGGGTCCTGTACGCGGCTAGGCTCCCAAAATGTCTCACACATGTGGTATCCCCGTACTCAGGAGAAGCAACAGAATGTATTTTGGGGTGCAATTCCACATATAACCATGGCATGTTTGAGCAATATATAATTTAGTGACAACTTTTTGTAAATTTTTATTTTTTTTTGTCATTATTCAATCACTTGGGACAAAAAAAAAAAAAAAAAAAAAAAAATATTCAATGGGCTCAACATGCCTCTCAGCAAATAGCTTGAGGTGTCTACTTTCCAAAATGGGGTAATTTGGGGGGGTTTTGAACTGTCCTGGCATTATATGCACAACATTAGGAAGCTTATGTCACACATCATCCACTCTTCTAACCACTTGAAGACAAAGCCCTTTCTGACACTTTGTTTACATGAAAACATTTTTTTTTTTTGCAAGAAAATTATGTTAAACCCCCAAACATTATATATATTTTTAAAGCAAAGGCCCTACAGATTAAAATAGTGGGTGTTGCATTTTTTTTTTCCACACAGTATTTGCGCAGCGATTTTTCAAACGCATTTTTTGGGGGAAAAACACACTTTTTTTATTTTTAATGCACTAAAAAAAACACTATATTGCCCAAATGTTTGATGAAATAAAAAAGATGATCTTAGGCCGAGTACATGGATACCAAACACGACATGCTTTAAAATTGCGCACAAACGCGCAGCGGCGAGAAACTACATACATTTTTAAAAGCCTTTACAGGTTACCATATTAGATTTACAGAGGAGGTCTACTGCTAAAATTACTGCCCTCGATCTGACCTTTGCGGTGATACCTCACATGCATGATGCAATTGCTATTTACATATGACGCTAGACCGACGCTTGCGTTCGCCTTTGCGCAAGAGCAGGGGGGGGGACAGCGGTGCTTTTTTTTTTATTATTATTTATTTTGCTTTTTTATTTTATTTTTATTTTTAAATTGTTCCTTCCATATTTTTTTTTTTTTTATCATTTTTATTGTTATCTCAGGGAATGTAAATATCCCCTATGATAGCAATAAGTAGTGACAGGTACTCTTTTTTTGAAAAAAAAATGGGGGGTTAGACCCTAGATCTTTCCTCTGCCCTCAAAGCATCTGACCACACCAAGATCGGTGTGATAAAATGCTTTCCCAATGGCGCTGTTTATATCCGGGGGGGGGGGCATTCCCTCCCACTGCTTATAAAAGCAGTCCAGAGGCTAATTAGCCACTAGGATTGCTTTTACATGAAAGCCGGCCGCTGGCTGAAAAGAATGATACCCGCAGGCATCAATCTGGTATAACTATTCAAAGTCCAGCAACATACCAGTACGTTGCTGGTCCTTGTTGGACATGTATTGTAATCTTTTTTTTCATGCAGCCTGTTGGCTGAACGAAAAAAAGAGATTGATCGGTGGGTATGCCCACCATTAGAATACCTCCCTTCATCCACCCACTTCTAATGATGGGCATATATGCCGAAGCATGGGGGCATCCTCCCGCAAAAAAGTTATGCCGCGTACACACGGTCGGACTTTTCCACGGGCAAGCCTCCGTCAGAATTTCGACCGTATATACGCGGCATTAGGAGCAAAATCGCTCCTCCGCCCCTGCTGCCCCCATGCTTCGGCATATATGCTCTTTTTTTTAACTGTGGTGGTGAAATCACCTCCTACAGCACTGGAGTCACGGCTTTATGTATCGTGGGAGCAAACGCTGTTGCTGTCAAGATAAATAATTCCGCGCTGCAGTTGAATGGCGCACCTGAAAACAAAAAATTACATACCTGAAAAGCAAGCATGATAAAACATTGCAGAATGGAATACAGTAAAAAAGAGAGCGAGAGAGAGCGCGAGAGAGAGAGCGCGAGCGCGAGAGCGAGAGAGCGAGAGAGCGCGAGGGCGAGAGAGAGGCGCGAGGGCGAGAGAGAGGCGCGAGAGAGAGAGAGAGAGAGAGAGAGAGAGAGAGAGAGAGAGAGAGAGAGAGAGAGAGAGAGAGAGAGAGAGAGAGCGCGAGAGAGAGCACTAAAACTACAACTATTTGTTTTTTTTTATATATTTTTTAGTTTTTTTTTTCTTTTTTACACTTTTTTTTTTAAACCTTAACAACTGTAATTGTTCGGGTCTCTCAAAATGTAATGGCATCTTGGGAGACCCTGTGTAAGTGTGTCCTAGTCTGTGAAATGCTGTACCCTACGCTAAAACTTCACTTTTGAGTGGTAGCGTTCAAAACATTCACCAACGCAAAGACCAGGTTTGTCAGGACAGAGTGGACAATAATAACGGGTGTCACGCCTAAATCCGCGCTTGCTACAGACACGACATCTTTTTTGGGGGGTTCGTTGGGTAGGGGTACTCGGGAGGAGATGCGTATAATGCCTCTCATGCAGCCGGCTTAATGCATTTGGTAGGGGATGGTGAGGTGCAGAACCGCCTGGATACAGGAGGTCTGTGACTATCTCATTCTGGAATTTTAGAAGAGATAAAGTCCCGCCTGAAGCTCTGTATAGCACATGAGCGTTCAGCAAAGCCAATTGAAATAAGGATAGAGACACTTTTGTACCAGCGTCTCGCCTTACGGTCAATTAGATACGGCGCCATCAACTGGTCGTTGAGGTCCACCCCTCCCATATTTTTGTTATATTCGTGGACACAGAGGGGTTTCTCCACAACACCAGTCGCCGTACGAATTTGGACTGTCGTGTCTGCATGAAGGGAGGTAAGAAGGAAAACATTCTTATTGTTCCCTCCACTTCATAGCGAGCAAGTTATTACACTTTACGCAGGCTCTCTCCCCCAGCCTAAGACGGGCATCTACAAGCCACTGGGGAAAGCCCCGGCGATTAGGTTGCACGGTGCCACATGCTCCAATCTGATGATCAAACAAGTGACTAAACAGTGGCACGCTCGTGTAATAATTGTCCACATACAAGTGGTACCCCTTTCCGAATAAGGGTGACACCAAGTTCCACACTATCTTGCCAGCGCTCCCTATGTAATCCGGGCAGTTGACCGGCTCAACCTGACTGTCTTTTCCCTCATAAACCATAAAGCTCCATACATAGCCTGTTGCCCTGTCACAGCACTTATAGAGCTTGACCCCGTATCTGGCACGCTTGCTGGGAAGGTACTGCTTGAAAGCCAAGCGGCCAGAAAATTTAATCAGGGACTCATCAACGCAGACAACTTGATCGGGAGTAAACAAGGCTGCAAAACGTTCGTTGAAGTGGTTTATGAGGGGCCGAATTTTATAGAGCCGGTCGTATTCAGGGTCCCCACGTGGACAACAAAGTTCATTGTCGTTGAAGTGCATGAACCGCAAAATCTGCTCGTATCGTTTCCTGGGCATGGAGGCAGAGAACACGGGCATGTGGTCAATTGGGTGCGTGGACCAATAAGCACGCAATGACGGGAATTTATGTGTGCCCATGTTGAGGGAAAGGCCCAGAAAGGTCTTAAATTCGGAAACCGTAATTGGTTTCCAATCTTTGGCAATGGAAGGCAACTGGGGATTAGCGGCGATGAATTGACCAGCATATAAATTACTCTGGTCCACAATAGATCTATAGAGATCTTCCGTGAAAAACAGTGAATAATAATCGATTGGCATAAAATCAGCTGTTTCCACCTGAATACCGGGTTGGGCAGTGAATGGGGGAAGTACGGGTTCTGCAGAAGTGGTGGGGACCCAATCAGGATAGGCGAATTCTGCAGGAAGCTTACTATGGGCACGACGGGCCTGCCTTTGTCTTCTTATTGGTGGCAGCGGGACACTACTTGTGCTTGCCACCTCGCCAGCTTGAACTGCACTTATGGGACTCGCCACGTCACCACGTGATACTGCAGTGCTGGATGTACGCCCAGGCTGTACTAGGCCGCTGGTGCTTGCCAATTCACCAGAAGGAATAGCGGCGCTAGTACTCCTCTGCTCCATGATACGAAAGCCCTGCGGTTCTTGCTCCTCAACAACCTCAGAAGATCGGGATCGGGTACGCCTGACCTTAGCAGGGACCTCAACTTCGTCATCAGAGCTATCTGACGTGGGGCCGCTGACGTCACTGTCTTCTACGGGAAGATATTCTGAGCCTGAATCTGACAGATACGTGACCTCCTCTTCACTATCTGTCATGCTCAGAATCTCGTAGGCCTCTTTACTAGTGTACCTTCGACTTGCCATTTTGGGCTCTAAATTTAGGGGTACACTAGTAAGATTCACAGGAAAAAAAAAAAGCACCCGACTGTCGTCAGCAAATATATCAAACGCTACAAAAAAAACTGTTAGCGGTCGCAGGGATCAGGACTGTCTCTGCGAACGCTGCAGTTATGCGTTTTGTGTTTGGTAAGTGACAGTGATCGATCGATACTGCACTTGGGTGGGCTGGGTGGAGGGGCTAAACGCAGGTGCTAGCAGGTATCTGGGCTGATCCCGCTAACACTGCGTTTTTGGGAACCCTAAACCGCTGGGGACGCTAGTATAGATCTGATCAGATACTATACCACTAAGGGAGGTGAATGCTTTGCGCGTGGGTGTTAGCGTTACTGGCACTAACCTAACGCTGCCTGGGGCGACGCAGACCCTCTCTGGCGCTAAAACCTAATTGATCTCACCCGCCGGGCGATCAGGGGGTTAAACCTTTATTGGGTTATATACGGCGGGTGCCCTGATGCTATAAAAAGCAAACTAACCAACCAGCGTCACCCGTAACCTTTATATGGTGATCACTGGTGAAAGGGTTAACTAGGGGCAATCAGGGGGTTAAAACCTTTATTAGGTTAAATATGGGGGTAACCGACGCTATATAAAAACCTGACGGGTTACCTAAATAACTAAATAACTAACTGGGTAACCAGTGTCACCAGTGACGCTTATACGGTGATCACTGGTGAAAGGGTTAACTCTAGGGGCAATCAGGGGGTTAAAATAATATATGGGGGTATCTGACGCTAATAAAAACCTGCGGCGAACCTAAAAATAATTAACTGGCTATCTAGGGCACCACCGGCACTAAATACAGCGATCGAAAATACGACGCTGGCGTTAGGGGGTGAAAGGGTTACCTGGGGGGCGATCAAGGGGTTAAACCTTTATTAGGGGGGGGTTAGGGGGCTACCCTGGACCTAAAGGGGCCTAATCCTAACTGCCCTGCAACTTTTTACTATCACAGATGACACTAAAAGCAGTGATCAGTAAAATAAATGTTCACTGCAATCAGTGACACTGTGATTGGGGGCTGGGGGGTGAAATGTGTGCCTGTGTTTACATCACATGGCAGAGGAAGCATTTTCATTGGCCGGGAGCGATCGCGAGGGGGTGGCCGAAATCGAATGGTCACCCCCTCATCTCCGAACGCTCCCCAACGATTAACGGCCGCTCACTGTATAGGAGGGGGGTCCGATCGGACCCCCCAACTGTACAAAGGCGATCACGTATGCTCTACGTGATTGTGCCTGTCGGTGCCATTCTGCCGACGTATATATACAGTGAGCGGTCGTTAAGTGGTTAAGGGTTTGCACACTTAAGCAACCAAATTATTATTATAATTATTTTTTTTTTACTTTCCTCCACCTAAACGATTTCAGTATGTTGTTTAACCAAGCTGTACAGTTTATAGGTCACATTAATGATGGAAAAAGTTCAAAAATGATTTCTCTTTAATTTTTTTTTCTACATCACAGAAATCTGACATTTTAACAGGGTTGTATACAATTTTTTTATATACACTGTAGATGGTGATGGACATTCTAAGCTCTGCCTAAACTTTCACTCTATTTTATGCAAGACAAGAAATTCTCTTGAGATGGAAGTCGATAGAACCACCTACTTCAATTTCTTGGATACACTCTAAACTCCGTTCTACCCCTATAAAGAAATCATACGAGAGAAGACAATGCCCCAACAAATTTGACAAAGTTTGGTCAAAGTGGATAGATCTGCCTGTGGTTAGTCTATACGGTTAGAATATGTGCTCCCAAGATGAATCATACGCAACATGGATGCATTTTCTTCTTGCCTCCCCCCTCTTTTTCCTTTTCCTTCATTTCATACGGTCAAAAGTATACACGTTAGCTATCATGGTATAGAAGGAAAAAGAAAAAAAAAAAACCCTCAGCTCTCCAAGACACACAGAAAATAATGTTTTTCTGTTTCCCCCCAGTCGCACTTCCACTTGTGCGGGGCAGAAAAATTAAGCCATGTTACATTTTTCCATAGCCATTTGTGTGACCCTGCGTTTATATACTTGGTAGATGAGCTGCCATGCAGAGGATATGAATGGAATGTCACTTAGTGACATTCCATTGAAGTTTAGAAAACAAAAAAAGAAACAGTATGTTATATACTGTAGTAAAAATGCAGTTTTCTTCACTGGAACTAAGGGGCCAAGCCCAACCGCTGAAAAAAAAGTAAATAAAAAAAACCCCCACACCATAATTCCCCTTCACCAAATGATTTGGACCAGTGCACAAAAAAAAGGTCCATAAAAGACATGGATGAGCGAGTTTGGGGTGGAGGAACTTGACTGGCCCGCACAGAGTCCTGACCTCAACCCGATAGAACACCTTTAGGATGAATTAGAGTGGAGACTGTGAGCCAGGCCTTCTCATCCACATTAGTGCCTGACCTCAGAAATGCGCTTCTGGAAGAATGATCAAACATTCCCATAGACACACTCCTAAACCTTGTGGACAGCCTTCCCAGAAAAGTTGAAGCTGTTATAGCTGCAAAGGGTGGGCCAACTCAATATTGAACCCTACGGACTAAGACTGGGATGCCATTAAAAGGTCATGTGCGTGTAAAGCAGGGATCTGCAATTAGCGGACCTCCAGCTGTTGCCAAACTACAAGTCCCATCATGCCTCTGCCTCTCATGCTTGATGCTTTCAGAGTCTCGCTATGCCTCATGGGACTTGTAGTTTGGCAACAGCTGGAGGTCCGCTAATTGCATATCCCTGGTGTAAAGGAAGTCGTCCCAATACTTTTGGTAACAGTGTAGGTTTACATCCACCTGTCCATAGACATACATGGGATCCAGACTGAAGGTTGTGTGAAAAGGCCCTTAGTTACTACGTTTAATCAGGTTTAATTGGCGGGAAGTGGTACCATAAAGGTGATGTCTGATTTACTGGGACTTTTAGATAGTTGAAACATGTCATGCAAAAGAATAGAATGGACAGGTTTGCTTTACATTCGGGCTGTGCTGAACTACTTGTGGTTTCAAACTTGACACTCTAGCCTAGCCACTTGAAGACCAGGCCTTTTCTGGAACCCCCAAACATTATATTTTTTTTTTAGCAGAAACCCTAGATCAGGGCTTGAAAATTTTGCTTACCCGCTCGCCAAATGCGAAAGGTAAATTCCTTTCTGGCGAGCACAGTGGTGGCTTGCAATGTGATCCCCAGGCCCCGGGGATCGATTTGCATTCCACTTGCGCTCCAAGCCTCATTTTGAAGCCGAATTCTGTTTTTCAACTTCCGTCTTTTTTGTTATCGCCATTACACTGGCAGCGCCGCTGAACAGACAGGTGCAGGAGAGGTCCGCTCTCCACCGACGTGGGGGGGGGGGGGGGGGACACACACAAGGAGAGGTCCGCTCTCCACCGACGTGGGGGGGGGGGGGACACAAGGAGAGGTCCGCTCTCCACCGACGTGGGGGCACAAGGAGAGGTCCGCTCTAACAATCGTGGTGATATCTCACATGTGTGGTTTGAACACTATTTACATGTGCGGGCGCGTCTTACGCATGCAATCGCTTTTGCAACGCGAGAAATGGAGGGATGGGGTTTACTTTAGTTTTTTTGATCACTTTTATTCCCAATCTAAAAGGAATGTAAACATCCATTGTAATAATAAATAGGACCTGTCATGCTTATTTATGAGAGATCTGGGGTCAAAAAGACCCCAGATCTCTAATTTTACCTTTAAAAGCAAAAGACATATTGACTTTAAGAAAAAAAATAATAATTCTATCTGCCGGAGAACCGTAAATGACATCAGAGGTCGCTCCAGTCGTCCAGGGGCATAGAGCCAAGTGGGGACCATCTTGCCCTCACTCGACTTCCTGCCTAGCCATCATCCACACCGGATTGTTTCCGGGTTTACCGATGGCTCCAGCAAGCTTGGAAATGACTGGGAAGTGGCTGAAGGGGGGGCACCTCTCCCATTCCATGGCGAATCCGCCGCTGAGACCACTTTTGTCTTATAGAGAATCACCCACAGTAAAGAATGATACTGCTAGCTGCTGCCATAAAACCGGTATTTAACATCAAAGTAATAACGTACATTTACTGTGGGCGGTCGTCAAGTGGCTAGAGGAGTATATTGATCTCCAATGACATGATATAAAGGGTGAGCTGGTTTGGACATTAGTCATACCTCCAGATCAAAGTCCTGCATACGCTAGGCAGTGCGTGTTTGTTTAAGGCCAACACACAATTGTTCACGGCCTCACTTACATTAATTCCAGACGATTCACTGAAAATGTAAAGTCATGCAGCAGCAACAAAATCACCAGGCCTGCTGGCCTCATTCAGAAAGCAGAAATAACATTCACTGTGGCATATGTAAAAAAAATAAAAAAAAAAAAATAAAATAAAAGAAGGGGGGGAAGAAACCCCAAGTAGCAGTCCACATGTCACATCCACTTGTCCTTCCCTTGTTGGCAGTGTCATGTGACATATTCCCTGCATCATGCATTTTATTTTTATTTTAAAATGACGCATGTTTGTGGCCTACAATTACAGTGTGCTATTAAGGGTATGAATCCTACTGGGGGTAGAAGTTATAAAACATACAGTGGGGGAAATAATTATTTGATCCCCTGCAGTTTGCCCACTTACAAAGGAATGAAGGTTCTATCATTTTTATCATAGGTGTATTTTAAATGATAGAGTCGGAATATCAACCAAAAATCCAGAAAATAACACGATACAAATTCAGTTGAAGTTCAGTGAGTAACATAAGGATTTAATCCCCAGGCAAAACATGACTCAGAACTTGGTGGAGAAAGGCGAGTACAGAGATTAGACGTTTCTTGTAGTTAGAAGGGGAACGGACAAGGGGTGGGACTTTAAATGAACTAAAGTGGCAGCAAATGAATATAAGGTGAACAGCAGAGCTTTATTGATAAAAAAAGGTAACCATTGCATAGTTCAAAATACAGCAATACATATTATACTGGTAATGCATATGAAATTGACACAATATTGTGTCTCATATGGGAGCACTGGTAAGAATACATTTAGGCAATATTGAACACGGGCATGATAATAACAGTGTTGTCTCAAGGAGACTAAAATAAAGTTCCGTAGTTCACCACAAGCACAAGGTTAAATGGATAGTCAACAGTACTGCCTGCAGGACCTATGGCTTCACTGAGCCTGAAGGGTGGGTATAGCATGATAACTTGAAATAAGGACACGGTATATTGAGGCTCCACGCGTTTCGTGGCCGAACGCCACTCATCAGGAGCATGCGCGTGGTGTGTCTATAATAAGAATGGTAGGTAGTGGTTAAATAAAAAACAAAATAAACATGGACAGACTCTAATAAAGGAACCAACAATTAGTTGGTACTTACTAGTTGGGGTACACTAAATAGGTATGGCAATGGTGGGGTGTCACATGTATCGGGGAACACCTCCAACCGGGAGCCGAGGCGGGCATCTCGTTGGGAAGGACCCATGCGGGCAGCACCTGGAGTTGGTGGGAACACGAGGCGGCTCTGTAGTGAATTGGCAGGTGATTAAAATAGGTGGTGAAGTGGAAGTGAAGGGGGGGGGGGAAGTGAGAGGGTGGTGAAGATGGTGCTTAAGTGAGTTTCTTGTAGTTAGTTACCAGGTTTGCACACATCTCGGGAGGGATTTTCGTCCATTCTTCTTTATAGATCTTCAACAGTTGTCTCCTTCTTGCTGAGTGTCTTGTAGCCCATTCCAGCCTTGTGCAGGTCTACAATCTTGTCCCTGACCTCCTTTGACAGCCCTTTGGACTTTTCCATGATCGTGAGGTTTAAATGGAAGAAAGATTCTGTGGACAGGTGTCTTTTATACACAAGGAGTTGTCAGGAGCACCTTCTTAAAATTGACAGGACTAATCTGTGTACCACATACTGTAGCCAGAATTGTTGGTTGGTAGGGGGATCAAATACTTATTTTACTCACTGAACTGCAACTCAAATTTATAACATTTGTATTGTGCGTTTTTTCTGGATTTTTGGTTGATATTCTGTCTCCATCATTTAAAATACACCCATGATAAAAATTCTAGACCCTTCATTTCTGTGTAAGTGGGCAAACTTGCAGATTTGCTTTTTAAATCTGCAAACCAAAGTTATAATGTGCTAGTATGTGAAAACTAACCTTAGAACGAATGCCCTTCCAGCGGTACACAATCACCGCTGACAGGGCTTCCATCTTCACCCGTCCTCCCTCCAGGTTCGGACTCGGACTGTGTGAGTGGCTGGAGCCGCAATGACGTTTACGGCACAGGACTCTGAAGGAACAGCCCGGCATGTGTCCGAGATGTCACTGGTTGCATGTACAGTAAATATCTCATAAACAGTGCAAGTTTAGGAGATATTTACAGTACCTATAGGTAAGCCTATAATGAGGCTTACCTATAGGTACAATTCATGTTTGGGAGTTTACTCCCATTTTAACCCTAGTTTCCCACCTATGCGTTTTGAAGAAACGCACTACAGTCCATTTAACATGGTTTCCTATGGTACAAGTTCACATCTATGCGTTTTGCGGCCAGGGGTTTTTTGGTAAGGGTCGGAGACTTTTTTCCAACGATTTGCATGTAATAGACTTCAATGGAATCGCACCAGAAACACAAGTGTTGTGTTTGTGATGCGATTTTTGATGTATTTTGCATTTTTTATTTTAATACTGTATATAGCTAGTTGCTAAGCAGGGGGCCGGGAAGCCGGCCGCTGCATCCTTAACAACCGATGAGTCATCAGCTGTCAGCGAAATGTAAAAAAATAATTGCGCATCAGTATCATCTAGCTCCAACTTCCCCAGCCTTACAGTCTCTGGGCCACCTCTTTCACCGATTAGATTTCAGTGCTTTTAATCATGGAGGCTCAGCGTCATATGTGGGCGTTGCCACAGCTTCCTGTTTTTGGGAAGCTATGTACAGCAACCTGCCATTCTGTGCATGAAGGTGAAAAAAAAAACTTCCCTGTACAGCTCTCTGCCTCCTCATTGGATGGGACAGCAACGTGAGCCATTGGACTGCAAATAAAAAAAAAAAAAAAGAAGAAGTGCATTTAATATTTTTTTTCCCCCCATTAAAAAGGTGAACTTGCCCTTTAAAGGGCTGTAAGGAAATAACTACAGTACCTAAAACTATGCTATACTATCACTGCAAAGTGGTTCTAAAGGTTGAAGGTTTTTTACCTTTATGCGTTCTCTGCATAAAGGTAAAAAACCTTCTGTGTGCAGCAGCCTCCCCAGCCCCCCCCCCCTAATACTCACCTGAGCTCCATCGCAATCCAGTGATGCGCACGAGTGTCTCGGGTCTGCATGGACTCTCCCTCCTCATTGGCAGAGACAGCAGCGGGAGCCATCCAATCGGGAGAGAGGGGCGGGGCCGAGCCGTGGCTCTTTGTGTAAATGGACATGTAGAGCCGCAGCTCGGGAGCAAGCCTGCTCGGGTACCTCCTTTGCAAGCTACTTGGTCTGGGGGCATTCAACACGAGGGAGGAGCCAGGAGCACGCCACCTGAGAAGAGGAGCATTAGGGCTGCTTTCTGCAAAACCATTATACAAAGCAGGCAAGTATAGCATGTTTGTTTATTTATTTTAAAGAGACTTTAAAGTATGACTAAAAAGGAAAAACTTTTATTTTTTTGGATGGAGAGGAGAGTGATTAGAACACGTCAGTTTTTAAAGCCGTCTGTGCCCCCATTAGGGAGATTCACCCAATTTCCTGTTTACCAAGATCATTAAAAGTAAAAATCCCACATTTTGGGTTGTCCCCAGAAAAGTAAGAGGGGGAAATTTTCCAATGGGGACACTAGTTCTAGTGACCTAGGGGGTCCCCAGGAGATTCCCTTAATTTGCAGAAATTTCCTCTCACTTCCTGTTTGGCTATGGAACAGGAAGTGAAGAGAAATCCCCCTAATGGGACAAAGATGGCAAAAATAAACATTACATTATAAGGGTTAACTCTCCCTTACTCTATCCAAAGAGGGACAAACAACCTAAAAAAGGTCTCAGCACAGGTTAAAGTGGTAATAAACCCACATTTTCCCATCTTTTACCTACAGGTAAGCCTGTAATAAAGGCTTACCTATAGGTACGGTGAATATCTCCTAAACTTGTACTGTTTAGGAGATATTCAGAGTGGATGCAGTCGGTGACGTCACTTGCGCATGCGCTCTGAAGGTCTGGCATACCGGGCTGGACCTTGCTGTAAATGGCAGCTCCCGCATGCATGCGTGGGAGTGACGTCAATGTGCCCCCGGCCACTTCTGTACCTGGAGGCCACGAACCCAGAAGGAAACTCATAGCAGTAAAATGACGCTGGAGGGCTTAGTGTTCAGGCAAGTCTCTCGTGCAGCACATTATGACATTGCCTTGCAGGGGAGATATATATATTTATTATTATTATTATTATTATTTATTTTTAAATGCCCCCCCCCCCTTTAACTGCGGTTTACTACCGCTTTAAGATATGGGTAGCGAGACAGAATAATGGCATATGGCCAGCTGTGTGTCCTCTCTCAAAGCACCGTTTGCATAGATTTCTATATATACACTGCACCTGGTTTCTTAGATGCCAGGAAAGTGTGTGGCTGGCAATTGGGTCACTTTTCTATTGCTACATGCTCTATTATTATGCAAGGATCACGTGAATATTTGCATTATTGGATTAAAATGTATGTTAACTCCAAGAATACATTTCTCTTTTTATTGCTCCCTTTTGGTCTGTTCATCCTCCTCTGTAATGGCAGGATTACAGGAAAACAAAAAAGGTGTGTTGAAAGAGAAAAAAAAAAAAAAAAAGGAATGCAGCCGCCACATCTAAGGGCCAGTAACCTGCAATATCTTCAATGTTTGTTTTTGGATTTAGATATCCTTTAGGAGAAATTATTTCCTCTTTGAAAAACTGAAATTAGATCAGTGCAGCTGTCCTTAGATAATCAAATTATACTAAAGGCTACTTGTCAGACAGAGCATCCAATTTGCAAGTCTCGTTACTTTGAAAACAGATTTAAGGCATCACTTCTTTACAAAATGTATATTATTGATACATTCAAATATGAAGTGCAGAGTGCCATCAGTCACGGCAGCCTATCAGAGATGGGAATAAAAAAAAAACTGACACCCAACAGATTGCTATGGGTTACTGCAAATGATTACATGAGCTTTGCTTCAATAAATGGGCCTGATAGGGTAATAAATATTTGGAGTGTCCTCTTTGAAATGACAATAAAGTCTCTGTCGTCACAATAAACAAGCTGAAAAAGAAAACACTGTTTATGCACCTTCTATCTCTCCTTCACCCCCATCCATTCCAGCAAGGCACTCACTGCCAGTCTATTCAATTTAAAGCTGGCCATAGATGGTTCAAATCTCGGCCGGTTCAGCATGGAACAGCCAAGATTTAAACCATGTATGGGCAGGCTGATTGATCAACTTGGGTACAACCAGCATGTTGGATTTTTCATGCGATTGCCAGCAGCTATAGCGCCACCCACATGGCCGCGTCATTCATTCACAGAGTTCTGTGAATAAATGCCTACAAGTTCCATTAGCTTGTAGTTCTCAATGAGCTACGAGGGCGCTGAGGAGCACTCTTGTAGTCATTAGTAAAATTCACTTTACCTGCAAAAAGTTTCACTTTTTTTTTTATTAACCGCTTAACGACCGCTCACGGCATATATACGTCGGCAGAATGGCACATACAGGCACAATCACGTACCTGTAAGTGGCCATTTAACTGCCTGCCGTGTGGTGGCGCGCTCGCGACCCTGCAGTCATCCCCGTGAGTTGGACCGCGGGTCCCGCAGACTCGATTGCCGTGGGGATCCCCGCGATCGTCTCACGGAGGGATGGAGCGGGGAGATGTTAGTGTAAACACAACATCTCCCCGCTCGCCTACTGACACTGTCACAGATCTCCGCTCTGTGTAATCAGAACGGAGATCGGTAAAATGTTAGTCGTAGCCACACCCCCCTCAGTTAGAATCACGCCCTTAGGCACACTTAAAGCGGAGGTCCACCCTGAAAAAATCTTTACACAAAAAAAAAAAAAAAAAATATATAATGTTTTTATACTCACCCTAAATGCCTGTTGCTATGCGGAAGTCCCCTAATCTGCCTCTAATGTTCCTCTTCTCCGTCCGCAGTGGGTCTCCTTCCGCTTCCTCTTCTTGTGAATGGGCCGCGTTGCCTTCTGGGAACTGTGTGTATCCCAGGAGGCAAGCCGCCCATTCACAAAGCGTCGTGCGAGTGGCGCATGCGCAGTAGGAAACGGGCATTGAAGCCTTACGGCTTCACTGCCTGTTTCCCCTACTCAGGATGGAGGAGCCGGGACCTGCCAGCAGCGATTGAT
Source organism: Rana muscosa (assembly GCA_029206835.1). Taxonomy (NCBI): domain Eukaryota; kingdom Metazoa; phylum Chordata; class Amphibia; order Anura; family Ranidae; genus Rana; species Rana muscosa. Next base: position 912,952,106 of record CM055117.1, read on the forward strand.
CGCCGTGGCAGGACCGACATCGCGGGCGAGTTGGACAGGTAAGTGTCCTTACTAGCCGCTGACTTTTTTTTTTTCCCTGCACCTCCGCTTTAACCCCTTCAGCGCCCCTAGTGGTTAACCCCTTCACTGCCAGTGTAATTTTTACAGTAACCAGTGCATTTTTATTGCACTGATCGCTGTAAAAATGACAATGGTCCCAAAAGTGTCCGCCAATATGTCGCAGTCACGGAAAAAAAAAAAAAAAAAAAAAAAAAAACCACACAACACTGATCGCCGCCATTACTAGTAAAAAATTTTTTTTTTTAAAAATGCCATAAAATGACCCCCTATATTGTAAACACTATAACTTTTGCGCAAACCAAACGCCGATTGCGATTTTTTTTTTTTTTTACCAAAAATATGTAGAATACATATCGGCCTAAACTGAGGAAAAAAAATAAAATAAAAGTTATATATTTTTTGGGGATATTTATTATTATAGCAAAAAGTAAAAAAAAAAAAAAAAAGCATTTTTTTTCAAAATTGTCGCTCTATTTTTGTTTATAGCGCAAAAAATAAAAACCGGAGAGGCGATCAAATACCACCAAAAGAAAGCTCTATTTGTGGGAAAAAAAGGACGTCAATTTTGTTTGGGAGCCACCTCGCACAATTGTCAGTTGAAGCGACGCAGTGCCGAATCGCAAAAAGGGGCCAGGTCTTTATGCTGCATATTGGTCCGGGGCTTAAGTGGTTAAAAGGTGAACTTGCCCTTTTATGGGATGCAAGGAAAGTGCTATATACCTAAAAAAAAAATACGCATTTACTAAAAAAAATATAATCTACTATTACTTTAAAGTGTGCAAATAGTAGTGCTATACATAAATGAGGGCTAAATAAGGCAGGGAAAGCCACAACTCAATGAAGCCCTAGGTGTGGTTTTCTTGTTAGAATCAATTTAGTTTACCGTATATACTTGAGTATAAGCCGACCCGAATATAAGCCGAGGCACCTAATTTTACCACAAAAAAATAAAAATAAATAAATGGGAAAACTTATTAACTTGAGTATAAGCCTAGGGTGTCCATCTGCATGCCTCACTGTGTCAATGACTAGACTGACTTTTAACATGGGAGTCTATGGAAGGAGTACCCGGATTTGAAAAAAACAGTGCTCCCCGGCCGTAGGTCCCCCAGACAAACTTTTCACACATAGAGGAGAAATGGGGCTACATGTGTGCCAAGTTTTGGGTCCAGGGGACCTACGGACGGCCAGTACCGGGTCCCCAAAGCCCGGGAGATCAGGCGCAAAAAGGTGACCCGAGTATAAGCCGAGGGGGCATTTTCAGCACATAAAAAAAAATGTGCTGAAAAACTCGGCTTATACTCGAGTATATACAGTGAGGGAAAAAGTATGTGATTCCCTGCTGATTGTGTACCTTTGCCCACTGAGAAAGAAATGATCAGCCTATAAATTTTAATGGTAGGTTTATTTTAACAGTGAGAGAGACAGAATAACACTACAAGTACATTTCAAAGTGCACTGAAAGTGCAATTTCAAGTGCAGTCGCTATAGATCTGAGGGGGACATGCAAGGAAAATAAAAAAAATAGCATTTTAGCTTGCACGATTGGATGATAAAATCAGCAGAGCTTCCCCTCATTTCAGATCTACCCCTAAGATCTACAGCGACTGCACTTCCAAGTGCTCTTGTAGTGCAAAGTGAATTTGGCTTTCGTAAATAACCCCCCCAAAAAAAAAAAAAAAAATTATAAATGGATTTGCATTTTAATGAGTGAAAAAAGTATTTGACCCCTTCGCAAAACCCTTGTTGGCAATCACAGAGGTCAGACGTTTCTTGTAGTTGGCCACCGGGTTTGCACACATCTCAGGAGGGATTTTGTCCCACTCCTCTTTGCAGATCCTCTCCAAGTCATTAAGCTTTTGAGGCAGACGTTTGGCAACTCAAATCTTCAGCTCCCTCCACATATTTTATATGGGATTAAAGTCTGGAGACTGGCTAGGCCACTCCAGGACCTTAATGTGCTTTTTCTTGAGCTACTCCTTTTGTTGTCTTGGCCGTGTGTTTTGTGTCATTGTCATGTTGGAATACCCATCCACAACCCATTTTCAATGCCCTGGTTGAGGGAAGGAGGTTCTCACCCAATATTTGATGGTACATGGCTCCGTCTATCGTCCCTTTGATGCCGTGAAGTTGTCCTGTCCCCTTAGCAGAAAATCACCCCCAAAGCATAATGTTTCTGTAACGGGAAGGCCCGGGGAACTCAGAATCGCTTAGAAAGTATGAGATACCCTTGCTTCAGCTTCCCCAATGCCTCTTATGTGTCAACCACCCTGTGTCTCTATTAGGGGCACAGGGTGAATGAAAACCCCAATATGGTCTATCATAGCCATATTCAATGCTGCACATACATTGTATCTAGATTGGATGTGTACTGTGGGGGGGTTGTGTAATCATTGCTGTGAGGACTTAAGGTGATTTGCATTCTATTGTATATTGTGGCTTGTGGGAATTAAGCCTATAATTATAGGTTGTGGAACTAGCAGCAGACAGGTTAATCACCTGCCTGCTTGTGTTGTAAATGAGTCTAGGAGGGTCTGGAGACCCTATTGGTGTGAAAGGGATAGTTAACTCTATGCCTGTGTGCATTGTACTCGGCAGACGGACCGTCTACCAACCCTTTCATTATAAGATGTGTATTGAAGGTCGTTACGTTCTATTGTGTAAGGTCTTTTGAAGACCAACAGACGTCAAAATAATGGGTATTGGGCCTTGTTATGTGTGGGTGGAGCTGGGCTATTGTTCATGTTAAACTAATGCAGTAGTAGATGTGTATAAAAGTTACAATGTTTTCTTCAATAAAGAGACTCGATCCTGGAAGCTACAGAGTACGTCTCGTTCTTCCAGAAGGATTAATTCCTAGGGGAAGTGGTCGGCTGGCTGTGGAGGATCGACAGCGAATGTGTGTCCAGGAGAGAGAACATCTTAAACGGTGTTAACCCCCCTTTATATTTGGGGTGCCGTTACAGTTTCCACCTCCATGTTTGATGGTGGGGATGGTGTTCTTGGGGGTCACAGTCAGCATTCTTCCTCCTCCAAACACAGCAAGTTGAGTTGATGCCAAAGAGCTCGATTTTGGTCTCATCTGACCACAACACTTTCACCTTTGTTCTCCTCTGATTCCTCACCATTCTCAAGATCATTGAAACTTCACGAGGTGAGATCTTGCATGGAGCCCCAGACCGAGGGAGAGTAACAGTTATTTTGTTTCTTCCATTTGCAAATAAATCACACCAACTGTTGTCACCCTCTCACCAAGCTACTTAGCAATGGTCTTGTAGCCCATTCCAGCCTTGTGTAGGTCTACAATCTTGTCCCTGACATCCTTGGACAGTTCTTTGGTCTTGGTCATGATTGAGAGATTGGAATCTGATTGATTGCTTCTGTGGACAGGTGTTTTATACAGGCAAGGCCCCTTTCAGACGGGCGCTCCGATCAGGTCCGCCTGTCAGTTCTTCAGGCGGACCTATTTGGACCCTCAATGCACCTCTATGGAGCGGCGGATGTCAGTGGTGACATGTCCGCTGACATCCAATCCGATCCTGTCTGCCAAAACCAGACGGATGGAAACCCTAGTATGCATCGCATATTAGCCCATTACGTGACACTTGCCTGCAAAAGAATCCAGCGATATCCCCACAGTAGTAAGCGTCCATCTTCTGTCTCCTCTTTCTTCCGGGCTGCGGAATCCGGCGCTGTGATTTGCCGGAGCCGCGTGACGTCGCGCATGCGAGCCGCAATTCACGGCACAGGCTGGGGAAGAAACGGCACTTAGTTTAGTTTCTTCCCCGCGCATGCACCGTTAACATTTGCGGCGGACTACAAGTGAAATATCTCCTAAACGGTGCACGTTCAGGAGATATTTCCATTACCTATAGCTAAGCCTTATTCTAGGCTTACCTATTAGGTAGAAGTAGTCAAAAGTGGTTTACAACCACTTTAAAAAAGGACAAGTTCACCTTTTAAAAAATAAAATAAATGCAGATCTTTCTGCAGATAAAGTGCATTTGTTTTTTTTGCACTGGAGCCTCTAAAGCATTGCACCCACGATTAGCAGATCGTCAGGTGCCATGTCAGGATCCTACAGACTCTCAATACACTGTCTGTCCATACCTCTGATACAGGCGGACAGTTACTGAATTGCAGGAAGAATCTTGGAACTGTGAGAGCAGTGGATTGTGGCCGGTGGTACTTGTAGTTCCTTTATTCACCAATCGCTGTGAATGAATGACGCAGCCATGCTTTTTTTAAATTGTGAAAGTGGGTGCGGGGAGAAGATACCTTGTCCACTGTCACAGGTAGAGGGAATCAGAGAAAGAGGAGGCAGGACCTGGAACATGTTACACGTTCTACAGCAGCGTTTTTGTCAGCAAGGGAAAGTTGTCGCACTCGCCTTATCCAGAAGCTAGCAACATACAAGCAGGAGAGTGCATTTTCCCCGCACATTTTAGCATTTCTTACCAGCAACAGGATCTCTAGTATGATATGACCTTACCATACATAATCAGCACTGCTCTGAAAAGGAACAGAGGGCATGTGCCTTATGCCAGTCCTGGGAATAAACATTGCCAGGATAGAATTGTATTAAAGGATGGTACTGAAGATATCAAATATACAAAAACCTTTATTTGATCGAGTGCTTTGAATAACTTGAGACAGAAATCTGGGAGCTGCCACTGGTTTTGAAGGTACGGGCCATCATTATTCCCCCCTCAAATCCTTACCTGATGAATATATTTGCATAGTAGCAATTGGGACATCTAAAATTCTAAAAGTGCATTTTCACTAAGCAGTGACACATTATAGAGCGTAAAGATGACAATCATGAATCCAACTGCTCCCATGGGTTTTCTCCTAAAAGATTCTTATTCACATGGACCTTTTAGGTCATTCTAGCTTTGAAATGACAGTAAACCCAATTAAAAAAAAAAAAAAATTTTTTTATGACATCTGCAGACAGCACATCTAAAAAATTATATTTGACCACTGCCCTGCTGCAAATTCCTTTATGAGGGTGCATTAGCTCTACATGGCCCCCGCTGTATGTTGGAATGCAGCCACTCTTTGGAGCGTTCTTGAGGTGGACTACATGAATGTGATCCCACTACATTATTATTATACAGGATTTATATAGCGCCAACAGTTTGCGCAGCGCTTAACAACATCAGGGAAGACATCACAATACAGAGGGATCATAGGGCCCTGCTCGTTAGAGCTTACAATCTAGAAGGGAGGGTCACGTGAAACAAAGGGTAGTAGTTGTGGGGGATGATCAGGTGGACAAAATGAAAATACAGTTGTTAGGTGTGGGTAGGATAGGCTTCTCTGAAGGGGAGGGTTTTTAGGGATCCTCTAAAAGCTAATAGAGAAGGAGATAGACGGACAGATTGGGGTAAGGAGTTCCATAGGCTTGGAGAGGCTCTGGAAAAGTCCTGGAGACGAGCATGGGAGCGGGTGATGAGAGAGCTAGAGAGCAGGAGGTCTTGAGAAGAACGAAGAGAACGATTAGGTTGGTATTTAGAGACGAGGTCAGTGATGTAGCTGGGGGTAGAGTTGTGGATGGCTTTGTAGGTCGTTGTTAGTATTTTGAATTTAATTTGTTGGGTGATCCCACTACATGATCCCATGTAGTGGGATCATGAATGTGATCCCACTACATGAATGTGATCCCACAATGCATGCATCCCTGAATCATTTATACTGGTTCCTCCCAAGAGTTTATAATGGGCGGTTTACTGTGCTTTAATGTTCCAACTCTGCCTGGGACAGTATGGAAAAGCACAATAAAACTTTCCATTAATAAGCTTGTGGGAGGAACCAGAACAATGATGTCAGGGATGCATGTGCAGTAGTATTACTGGTGCAAAGAATCATGGGTATTGTAGTCTGCATAGAGCAGTGCATGTTTCCCCAATATACTTGCACTGCTCTTACTCAGTAAAAGTTAGTAAAAGATCCGCAGTCAGGAATGCAGAGACGACCCAAACAAATAATGTATTTGACTGTTTTCTCCTTTAGGATTTTCATTAAGGATAGGACAGTTATCCATGGAATGCCTTCTTTTTTGTTTTGTTTTTTTGTTTTGGAAAATCAAACCCTTCTGTCCTTTACAGCCAAAGAAGCTGACATCTTGGCTTCTGTTTAATCTGCAGTTTCCATGGTGCTGTTAGCTATGGCAGACTGAGGGGTGACAAAGCACACTAGTAACTGTAAAGTAAATAACAGTTCTAGTAAAAGTCATACCTTGAATGTACCCGTTTTGGGAAACCATTAAATTAATGAGTTTATCTACGATTTATTATTGAACATTACTGGTGAAGAACAGGACAAGTATCCCTGTCCAATGAGGGTGGCTCATAGGTGTGCCGGATATGCCTTGGCACACTCTAAACACCCTGTTGCCCAGGCCCCCCCACAGTAGTAAACTGTTTACTATGCCTCCGCTTGAATGAACAGGAAATTGCTCAGCACGGAGCACTTCCCATACATTCAATGTCCAGTGCAGCTGAGGCTGCAGAGAAAGAAACTCTGTCCCCAGTGCCTTTGTCTGAAAAGGAAACATCAGGGAATCTGTTTAGACCCCTGATATTTCACCAAAGCCCCCCAATGGGGTTCTTAAAACTAAAATTATTCTAAATAAAAACTATGGACACCAATCTCTGCCCTACTGACACTGGCCACTGCTCTACTGACTGACACTATCCACTGTCCACTGTGACCCAGAGTAGAAGCCCAGCCGAATGAGCTCAGGCTGGACTTCTTTATTGGCATCCCAGTCTCAGTCCATAGGGTTCAATATTGAGTTGGGAAGGCTGCTCACAAGGTTTAGGAGTGTGTCTATGTGAATGTTTGACCATTCTTCCAGAAGCGCATTTGTAAGGTCAGGCACTGATGTGGATGAGAAGGCCTGGCTAGCAGCTTCTGCTCCAATTCATCGTTTAACCCGATAGAACACCTATGGGATGAATTAGAGCGGAGACTGCGAGCCAGACCTTCTCGTCCAACATCAGTGCCTGACCTCACGAATGCGCTTCTGGAAGAATGGTCAAACATTCCCATAGACACACTCCTAAACCTTGTGAGCAGCCTTCCCAACTCAATATTGAACCCTATGGACTGAGACTGGGATGCCAATAAAGGAGAAGTCCAGCCTGAGCTCATTCGGCTGGGCTTCTCCTCTGGGTCACAGGAGTGCAAGTCGTTTTGCACTCCTGTGACCCGTTTTCAGCAGAGAGTGGTCTGTAGTCCGCTCTCCGCTGATGTCACCAGGATTAGTCCAGGAACCGCGTCATCTCGACTGAGGAAGTCTGGATCTGCCAGGTGCCTGGACAAAATGGCTGGCTCAGCGAACCGCTGAGATGGCCACTCCCCGCCCCTCCACAGTTCACGCTCCAATGAACATGGAGAATCAGAGCAGGAGAGATGCTGACTAGGGTTCACGCTCCAATGAACATGGAGAATCGGAGGAGAGATGCTGACTAGGGATGAGCTCTGGCGTGTTCACACAGTCCACGTGCAGATCCCACCAGGAAGTCGGCATGGCGCTGCACTAATCACAGACAGGGAGACATGTCCCGATGCGCGGCTGCAGAGATCAGGACATGTCTCCCTGTCTGTGATGAGCACAGCGCTGTGCCGACTTCTTGGCGGGATCTGCACGTGGACTGTGCGAACACGCCGGAGCTCATCCCTGATGCTGACTGAGAGCCAGCAGCTCTCCGCTTGAGGAGGTGAGAGAACTGAGCCATCGGCGGTGTTCGGTGGCTTGGTTCTCAGTGAAGAGGTGGCAGGGGACAGCTGCAGCCTCCACCTAGGTAAATATGAATATGGGATAAAAAAAAAAAAAACCCATCCCATTCTTCTCTTTTAAAGTTCATGTGTGGGTAAAGGCAGGTGTCCCAATACTTTTGGTAATACAGTGTATTACATATGAGAGAGATGCAGCAATGGGATATATACAGGGAGGGTGTATGTGTACAGAGGCAGGGTGTGGTAATCAGAGGGTACAAGGGGCACACAGATGATACATTGTTAGCAATGTCATAAAATCTACTTCAGGGGTTGGAGAAAATCAGAGTGAATAACAGCACAAAGGAGTGATGTGCCTCATACACATTGCTGATATGTACAGTATGAGATTGTACATTGGAAGAGCACACTGTCCCTTCTACAGATCTGTCCACACTAAGCTCAGAGGAATGTCTTGGGCCAATCGGTCAGTTCTGACAACAGCTCCGAACCGGTATCATTCCTCTACAGGACAGGGAGATCCGAGCCAGTAATCAGTCTGCTCATGTGTGTTCTGTACCGATCACCCAGACACCAGACACCAGACACCAGACCTCAGCACTCTACTCACCTGTCACTCTGACTTCTTTCCTAGACGCTTCTATCTTCTTCCGGGAGACTTTGCACTATTTTCCCTCTTGGCTCCGCCCACCTGATTCTCAGTGGCCGGTTTTGTGACTTTTTTCCCTCTTGGTTCCACCTGCTTGATTGTGATTGGCCACATTTCTCTTCCTTTTTTCAGTGCCCTTCCTTTTAGCACCACCCATCAGGCACGTTCAGCTGAAAGCAGGGACACACCCAGGCAGCACTGCAGTCTTGTTAACCCATTCACAGCCAGCCTGTATATTCTCGAAAATATATGTGTATCTGTGAACCCTTATCACCTTGTAAAACAACCCATTTTAGTTTAAAATAGAAATGAAAATATTGATTTATTACAGGTACTTATATAGCACTAAAGAACAGGTGCGCTATAATGTGAATAATAACTGATATGGAACTAATTAAAGTCCACCAACACATTAATTAATAAAAGTCCAATTATGATGACTGGTGAAGAGAAAATGAATATAGCTTGTGTCAGTGAGTAAACAGAGGTCCCATCAAAACCGAAGATGAAGGGAAGCTGTGAAGGGGTGAACCGATGTGAACAAAACGAATGGTTTATACCAGTGGCCCCCAACCTTTTTGGCACCGAGGACCGGCGTTGTGTAATAGAATCGTGCCAAGGCCCGGGGGGGGGGGGGGATTGGGTTATGTAGCTTTTCGCGGGCAGTTTGTCGGGGAAATGGCTAGTGTTAGCGCCTCAATCATCACAGAACAATGGCTGATATGGTGTTGGGATGATTGCAGCGCATTATTTCTGTCATTGCATTGTAATATAAAATGAAATAGTTCAAACTCACCATAATGCAGAATCTGCCACCAGATGCGATTTGTCACTTGCCACGTCGCCTTCCACCAGGTGTGGATTGTTGCTTGCGACGTCACCTGCCACCAGGTGTGGATTGCCACGTCGCCTGCCACCAGATGTGGATTGCCACGTCGCCTGCCACCAGATGTGGATTGTCGCTTGCCACCTCGCCTGCCACCAGATGTGGATTGTCGCTTGCCACAACACCTGCCACCAGGTGCGGATTGCCACGTCGCCTGCCACCAGGTGCGGATTGCCACGTCGCCTGCCACCAGGTGCAGATTGCCACGTCACCTGCCACCAGGTGTGGATTGCCACGTCACCTGCCACCAGGTGTGGATTGCCACGTCACCTGCCACCAGGTGTGGATTGCCACGTCACCTGCCACCAGGTGTGGATTGCCACGTCACCTGCCACCGGGTGTGGATTGCCACGTCACCTACCACCAGGTGTGGATTGCCACCAGAGGTGGTTTGCCACCTGCCAGTAGATTTTTTTGTCACCTGCCGTGGTAGCAGCACAGGCAGGTGAGGGAGAACAGCGGTAATGCGGGGCGGGCGGTGAGAGATGATCTCTCTGCTCCCACGCCTCGCTGCAGTATAGCAGCCCCGCTGTGTGGGCGGAAGTGCCGCGTTATGGGCGGGCGCCGAGAGATGATCTCATCTCTCTGCTCCCGCGCCTCACCGCAGTATAGGAGCCCCGCTGTGTGGGCGGAAGTGCCGCTTTCCAGGCGGGCGGCGAGAGATGATCTCATCTCTCTGCTCCCGCGCCTCACCGCAGTAGGAGCCCCGCTGTGTGGGCGGAAGTGCCGTGATCCGGGCGGGCGGTGAGAGATGTCATCTCTCTGCTTGCCCGCTGCCGCACCTCACACAGTGCAGCCTTCGCGGCCCATCTGCAAATAGGCCACGGCCCGGCAGTGGGCCACGGACCGGGGGTTGGGGAACCCTGGTTTATACAACACTTGTGTCCACCACCAACAGTGCAAACTGCTTACCAGAAGTAAAACATATGAGCCCATCCGCAATTCCAGGAAGTGGTCCAATGAGATCCAATCGTTTCTCCTAGTACAAGTAGAATGCCTCTGCTATGCCGAGCCTACATGTTCCTGGGATGGAACACGACCTCCGGCTGTCCTCTAGGCCTAGGCCGCCTAGAGGACCGTCACGAACCACCGTCCACAAGCTGAAGGTGCCTGGGACTCCACCCCGTGACAAAGATGGCCGGCCCCTTTATACCCTCTCCCAGCAAGCATGGTGGGTTCCCCGCCCCACCATACCGCTGCCGAGGGAGGACAAAAAGGAAGCCCGGCACACAGCAATGATTCAACCCCAGCCCAGGGCGACAGCGCCACCTGCTGGGCTGCAGGGAATTACACATCATTGATGTCTCTGCCAAGTTCAAATTTACACCCGGGAAAGTACATACCCGCTACACTCTCCCCCTGGTGGTTTGACACTGGTCCCCAGTGTCTGGAGTAAATCATGCCCTCAACGGCTGACATAATCCAATCCAGAAACCGACTAACAATTGTACAAAAATATAAAACTTTTGAAAAAAAAACTATCCAACTAAAACATTGTGTCTGAGCCCTGTAAAGAAAGGGAATAAAGACAGAAGAGAAACAACAGCACTGATTCATAACTCTGAATCACATTTAACTTTTCCCACCCATCCTGACTAAGACCCACCCCATCCTCAGTAAACTTGATGGGATGTTCTCCTGCAAAGGAAAAAAAGGATTAATACACATAACCCTGACACCTGTATTCGTGTAATGGAAAATAAATTTCTCCGAGAAGAAATCCCTTTTCTCCAAAGAGTGAGTGCATGAAAAGTGTCTTAATGTTGCGCAACACTGCCACCTGGTGACAGCACCGCGGTAACTGCACCCGTGGAACTTTCTTCTTTTCTTTCGGCCCTATCTACCCTAGAGTCCATAATCTCTTGTAGGAAAAGTGAAGAACAACAGGAACAGTTCTTCATTCCTCTGGGCACAAAAGCAACGGGCCCCAGAAAGTTCAGCAGCCTGATAAGAACGGAGTCTCTTTTCTCCTACAGGTAAAAGCGGGGATGCGGCAGAACAAGTGGTTTCAAGTGCTGATCCATGGTTTCCAGATGATACTCCACATCTTCTCCTTCTTTGCGCCGGATCAACACTTTATCTGCATGGATGTGTCGTCCCAACATCCATTCTGCCTTGCAGTCTTTAAAACGTTGAGAGGCCTTTGGAGAGCATGCCAGGTACCTGCGGGCGTGGGGAACCTGAAGGTGGGTCCACACAAAGTCATTGTACCAGCGCTCCCGGCACACTTCCACCTCATAGAGCAGTTCCTTCGAAAAGTATGGATACTCCCATCCATAGTCTGCAGCAACCTTCTGACCAAATAGCCGTTGCAATCTCGCCAAAGGAGGCATGGTAGCTTTGTCACCTTCACCAGGCAAAACTATCGAGTCCGGGTGGCGAGGGACCTTGATCACATCTGATCTGGGCATAGGTGCCCACAGTAGCAGTCTCTTTTCCCCGGCCTTCGGTACAGATGGCACCGGGGATGTAGAAGCAGCCTGGGGACCGGACCTCTCTTCAGGCGCTGATGCCTCCACCCGGGGTGTGCTATCCCCTGTAGACATGGGTGGATCTCTAAACCTCCGAGATGAAGCGAGAGGCACTCTGTCCCAGCCCTTCCTGGCAAACAAATCGTCTATAGCAACGTTGTCTCCCATGTCCGAGAGCGACTGCAGGTCAGAGGTGTCACACTCCTCCGCGGGTATGTACCTGGTTGCGGATTCGTTAGGCCATGACTTCCCGACACCTCCACCCACACACCAAATCTCTCCGCCTGGCTTACCTCGGCCTTTGCTTGAAGCGGGACGTCCAGAACTTTTGTCGACGGATCCATCCAGGCCGGGCGTAAGCGGGCGAGACGGTCCACCACAACCGCTGGTCGGGGCTACCATGCCGGTCTTTCTCTTCGGTGGCGGACGCTGCGAGACAGTGGTGACCGAGTCAGCATCCTCGGATTTCTCCCGTTGGGGTTTTACGACCTCCTCCGCGGTTGTTGCAGTGTACGCAGGGGTGACTCTCACAGCAGTGATTCCTCCTCTCTGAGTGGTGTCGCCTGAAGCCCGGCCGGGGTAAATGGTTCTCGGCCTCTCCACCGCCGGATCCACTTCGAACAGGAACTCCCCACAGGCCTCACAACGTCCGAACGGCTTCAACTGGCACACCAGTCCCGAACACCCGGGACAAATCACACCCAGGGCCTCAACGTCCATGCACGAATACAGGGCGAATCGACCCCTTGGCTTTAGTCGGATCCCCGTATCTGTTACCGGAGCAGCAGCAGTCAATGTCGTGGTGGAAGGGTGAACTGGAATCCACGAGGTGTGTCCAAAGATGGCAACCTGTTGCTGATCCATCGCACACTGCAGAGTTTTTGCGCCAATGTCCCACGTGTAGTCCTTCACACGTATTGGACTCCTCCCCTTTGCTCCAGTTCGCGGGCTTTTCTTCTTTTCTGTTTCTGAGTCACGCCCACGAACTAAGCGACGGCGGTGTGCCTGGTGGCGCAGTGCAATAGAAGCCCCCACGTGTAGTACTTCACACGGCTGAACTTCCCCCTCTTTCCACTCTTCTGAGCGGGCCTTTCCCTTCATTGGGTCATGTCCACGACTTCGAGCAGGGATGCACTTCGGCCAATGAAGGCCTGCCTATTCGCTTAACTCTTCCAACAGACACGTTCAATACTGTGGTGCACAAACACTATACCGGACCGAGCCCCCACGTGTAGCGCCCTCCTCACTCCCCTCTTTCTCTCGTCTCGTCTTTCTCTTGTGGATGATTATCTTAGACCACATATGTCAGTGCGGTATAAGCAACGTTCTTGTATTACCTTCGGGTCAGTGCTGTGCACCTGGATCCTCCCTCCAAGAGTCACCTTGAATAATGTCTGTCAGAAAATGAGCCCCACACCAATAAAGTTCAACACTCCTTTATTCTTCTCGAATGAACACAATCAGTTGAACTCCCTTGGTAGAAACAGAACAGAAAAGGAGGTGTGGATGCGAATAGGCCCAGACACAATGTAGTTCTCAATTTTCCTTCCTGAAAGTGGGTTACGGTCTCCGCACGAGGGGGGATTTCCTTCCAGGCGGTCTCCGACGAGAGGCTCACCTGTCACCGGCAATATGCTGCACCGGGTCTTCAAGTGAGGAGCTCCCCCCGGTCCACTGCGCCTTCCGGATTCGGGTACCCACTCCCGGGGTTCCCTAGGATCTCCTTCCCTCGCGGAACTCAGTGTTGGGCACTGAGCTCCGGACCTCCATCCGAGTACCTCACCCCAGGCTAAAGGTGCCTGGGATGGAACACGACCTCCGGCTGTCCTCTAGGCCTAGGCCACCCAGAGGACCGACACGAACCACCGTCCGCAAGCTGAAGGTGCCTGGGACTTCGACCCCGTGACAAAGATGGCCGGCCCCTTTATACCCTCTCCCAGCAAGCACGGCGGGTTCCCCGCCCCACCATACCGCTGCCGAGGGAGGACAAAAAGGAGGCACAGCACACAGCAATGATTCAACCCCAGCCCAGGGCAACAGCGCCTTCTACTGGGCTGCAGGGAATTACACATCACTAATGTCTCTGTCAAATTCAAATTTACACCCGGGAAAGTATATACCCGCTATATATATGGGCCAGAGCTGAATTCACACCGCAAGACTGTACCTTTTTTGTCCTCCCCTGGAGCTGGTACAGCGGGGCGGGGAACCCGCTGTGGTGCAAAGGGAGAGGGGATAAAAGGGGCGGATGCCCTTACCACGGGGTTCAGAGTTCAGAGTCCGGAGTGGGAGTCGGAGGACTCGGCCGCACCCAGGCACCTTCAGCTTGGGTGCTGGCGTTCCAGTGTTACAGGCCTAGGTGCCCTTGACCTAGCCGGAGCGAAGATGGAGTCCATCCCAGGCACCTTTAGCCTGGGGTGAGGTACTATGGCGGACGCCTGGGGCTCAGTACCTTCGACTGAGTTCCGCGAGGGTGGAGGAATCCGAGGGGGCCCTAACTCCTTGGGTGCCCGTGCCTGTGTCTGAGTTCGTGAGGACTGGTGTGCGGAACTTCTCTGGAGAGTCCGGCGCAGCATCGCTGGTGACAGAGAGGCCTCCGGTTTCTCCCTTGGTCGGATTTCCTTCCCCTGACAGGGGCGTGCTAGCGAAGGTATTTCATGTTCTACCTCACATAGTCAGTGACTATTCGCCACTGGTGATACCACAGTGGTTAGCAGGAGAAGGGAAAGGATTGTGCCTCAATCTATTCCCCATTACTACTCAGTAGAAGAAACTGTGTGTTGTTTGCCAAGAGGAATAAAACTGAGTTGGACCTATTCACTGTGTGGAACTCTGGTTACTAGGAGCAAAGGAGTCAGGGACGAAGTACTGGACTTGACTCTAGGACACCTACACAAAACTCAATCTTCTGGCCTTCACCTCTTAGCTATGGAGGACATGGGCCGTGGTGTATCTCATCCCTCCCCCCACCACTGAGACCCCTAGACGAGGAAAGACAAGCCGAATATGAGAAAGGGAGAGAGGGGTGAGGCCGCTACACGTGTATATGTGTGTATATATATATATATATATATATATATATATATGTATGTGTTTAGCGGGTGGTTACATTTAGGGAGAAGCATCTGAGTGGTAACTCGGCTCAGATGCACTAATTGATAGGTCTCATGGACCATTTCTATCCCTGGGAGATGGTACTGGTGTGTAAGTTCACTGGGGCCTATTGGTGGCGCTGTTGCCTTGGGCCCGGGTTGAACTGCAGTACGAGGTTGTGTCCTTTTTGTCCCCTCCCGACAGCAGTATGGCGGGGCGGGGAACCTGCTGTGCCTGTCGGGAGAGGATATAAAAGGGGGCGGCCATCTTCCAGAGGGGTCGTCGGTCCCGCGCTCAGGCACCTTAAGCCTGGGTGCGTGTGTGTCGCCTCCGGGTGCCCTAGGCCCGGAGGGTTGTCTCTGGGTGCCCTAGGCCCAGAGACGGAGCTGCTGTTCCATCTCAGACACCTTCAGTCTGGGGTGAGGTACTTTGGAGAAAGGCCCGGAGCCCAGCAGCCTTCGGCTGGGATCCGCCGGGGACCGAGACTCCCAGGGATCTGCCTTGCGAGGGGACCCGTATCCAGGACGAGGAGGCCAGGGAGGTGACCCTTTCTGAAGACCCAGCGCAGAGTCGTGGTGACAGATGGGGCCTCTGGTAACTTTTCGGAGGGATGTTCTTGTCCTACAAGGGCTAGTTCACTAACGGAAGGAAGTGCGTGTTCTTTAAGTCACAGTGGCAGTGATATTACGCACCCATGGTCAGTAGCAGTGACTTTCACCTTTTTTTTTTTTTTTACCCGGTCAGTGGCAGTGACCAACCTCATGGTCTGTGGCAGAGACCGTGCGCCAAGCCTGTTCGTGCTAATCAGAGCAGGAGAAAAGCCAATTCAAGTTTGTGCCTGGACCTCCTCCCACCTTATCTGACCTTTGTCTTGTCCCAACCTGTCTGCTCTCAAAGAGACTGTTTATTGTGCAAAAAGGAATAAATAAGTGTTGGACCTTTCAGTTGGTGTGGACAGTTGCTTACTGGGGAGAATTAAAGACTTGTTTCTGACTACTGCAGAAATGAGGTCAGCACTGGAGGCTTTTTGACACTGGCTGCAAGCAGGCCCGAGAAACTAACACCGCTCAACCCCCCTATTCAGGAGGGTACGGGCTTGTGGTGCGGTGTGCCTCATTCTTTTCCTGCGGAGGAGCCAAGCAGAAGAAAAGCAGGTAAAGCCTGGGGTTGGTGCGCTACATATACATACATACACACACACACACACACACACACACACACACACATATACACTGTATATATATATATATATATATATATATATATATATATATATATAGCGGCCACCTCCACTCCCCTCTTTCTCTCGTCTCGTCTTTCTCTTGTCTAGGGGTATCTCAGAGGGGAGGGAGCGGGGACACCACGCCTGGCTTCCACCACATGTGTCAGTGCGATATAAGCAACGTTCTTGTATTACCTTCGGGTCAGTGCTGTGCACCTGGATCCTCCCCCCAAGAGTCACCTTGAACAATGTCTGTCAGGAAATGAGCCCCACACCATTAAAGTTAAACACTCCTTTATTCTTCTCGAATGAACACAATCAGTTGAACTCCCTTGATAGAAACAGAACAGAAAAGGGGGTGTGGATGCGAATAGGCCCAGACACAATGTAGTTCTCCACTTTCCTTCCTGAAAGTGGGTTGCAGTCTCCGAGCGAGGGGGGAATTTCCTTCCAGGCGGTCTCCGATGAGAGGCTCACCTGTCACCGGCAATATGCTGCACCGGGTCTTCAAGTGAGGAGCTCCCCCCGGTCCATTGCGCCTTCCGGATTCGGGTACACACTCCCGGGGTTCCCTAGGATCTCCTTCCCTCGCGGAACTCAGTGTTGGGCACTGAGCTCCGGACCTCCATCCGAGTACCTCACCCCAGGCTAAAGGTGCCTGGGATGGAACACGACCTCCGATTGTCCTCTAGGCCTAGGCCACCCAGAGGACCGACACGAACCACCGTCCGAAAGCTGAAGGTGCCTGGGACTTCGACCCCGTGACCAAGATGGCCGGCCCCTTTATACCCTCTCCCAGCAAGCACGGCGGGTTCCCGGCCCCACCATACCGCTGCCGAGGGAGGACAAAAAGGAGTCACAGCAATGATTCAATCCCAGCCCAGGGCAACAGCGCCACCTACTGGGCTGCAGGGAATTACACATCACTAGTGTCTCTGTCAAATTCAAATTTACACCCGGGAAAGTACATACCCGCTATATATATATATATATATATATATATATATATATATAGCGCCCTGTTCCTATTGAATAGGTGCTATCTGTAAATTTTGTGATATCTGAGCTGTAAATAGCTCAGAGTGATTGTGTAAAGTTAATTTTGCTTCTGTTCCAATTTGGCTATGTTGTGCGCATTTCTCACTGTTGCCAGTGGGTGTCACTGTCACTACAGGCCAGTGTGAGAATTACAGCAAGCCAAGTGCATTGATTGTTCTTTCCCAGAAACAGCCCAGTGGGAGTGTTCTTACTGCTGTGCATTCTGGGAGAGGATATTTAAGGGACAGACGCCATGTTTTAAGTCTCTTCTTGTACCCTGGGTCTCTCTTCTACCCAGGGGCTGGTTGGCTCTCTGCCTTGTGGCCCACCTGGCCTAAGGCTGTTACTCTTCTACCTCGGGCCCTGCTGGCTCGAGGCTGTGCTGCTACCAGTAGGCTCAGAAGTGTGTCTGGGGCCTATTTAACTGAAGGTGGTCCTGTGCTGTCTGTTCTGTGGGAAGAAGACACTCAAGCGGAGAAGATTCCAGGGGAGGACCCTAATGGAGAGGACCGAGCTGAGGCTGGTTTCTCAGGAAGGGCCTGGTGTCTCGTTTGGAGGATGCACCGAAGTTAACATACCTCACAGTACTGCCAGATGGCTTAAAGGATCTGGTACTGTGCAGCTGACCTAAAACTGACTGCTGGTTACATCCTGTGGCAGGGGATTATCCAGGAGTTTTCACTTATCGATCGCTAAGTCTGTGGCAGAGACTTTGTCCATGCTTCATACCGGCTGCTAGGTCGGTGTGAGAGGCCTATCCGGTTGTCGCAAGATCCAGAGACAGAAAGCTGTTTGTCCTCTGGATTCAAAAACCTCATCAGTGATCTGCATTTAGGTATCTGAACTTCCCCTAACTCTCTATCCCTCTACTACTGAAGTTGTTTAATAAAGCTATTGAGAAAAAGACTGAAGTGACTGGCAATCACATCTATTCAAAACTACCTAACATAGACTCTTAGTTCTGGGACGGTGAAATGTGGGGTAACGGCAGGACCCAAATTTAATCCAGCAGCCCTCTAGGGGGTATCGCTACATATATATATGTAGCGGCCTCACCTCTCTCTCCCCTTCCCACACTCGGCTTGTCTTTCTTTGTCTAGGGGTCTCAATGCTGGGGAGAGGGATGAGATACACCACGGCCCATGTCCTCCATAGATAAGAGGTGAAGGCCAGAAGATTGGGTTTTGTGTAGGTGTCCTAGAGTCAAGTCCAGTACTTCGTCCCTGACTCCTTTGCTCCTAGTAACCAGAGTTCCAGACAGTGAATAGGTCCAACTCAGTTTTATTCTTCTTGGCAAACAATAAACAGTTTCTTCTACAGAGTACTAATGGGGAATAGATCGAGGCACAATCCTTTCCCTTCTCCTGCTAACCACTGTGGTATCACCAGTGGCGAATAGTCACTGCCACTGACTATGTGAGGTAGAACATGAAATACCTTCGCTAGCACGGCCCCTGTCAGGGGAAAGAAATCCGTCCAAGGGAGAAACCGGAGGCCTCTCTGTCACCAGCAATGCTGTGCCGGACTCTCCAGGGAAGTTCCGCACACCAGTCCTCACAAACTCAGACACTGGCACCCAAGGAGTTGGGGCCCCCTCGGATTCCTCCACCCTCGCGGAACTCAGTCGAAGGTACTGAGCCCCAGGCGTTCGCCATAGTACCTCACCGCAGGCTAAAGGTGCCTGGGATGGACTCCATCTCCGCTCCGGCTAGGCCAAGGGCACCTAGGCCTGGAACACTGGAACGCCAGCACCCAAGCTGAAGGTGCCTGGGTGCGGCCACATCCTCCAGACTCTGAACTCTGAACCCCCGTGGTAAGGGCGTCCGCCCCTTTTATCCCCTCTCCCTTTGCGCCACAGCGGGTTCCCGCCCCGCTGAACCAACTCCAGGGGAGGACAAAAAAGGTACAGTCTTGCGGTGTGAATTCAGCTCCGGCCCAGGGCAACAACGCCACCCGTGGACCGCAAGGAACCTCACACCACCAGAGTCCTCCAAGAACCAGAAAAAGGTCTCGGATCCCCTAGCAATTTGTGCATCTGGGTTACACTACCACCCAGATGCCTCCCTTAAATTCAAACACCCGCTACATATATATATATATATATATATACATATATATATACACACACACACACACATATATATTTTAGGGCTGCGGAAATGAGCGATTAATCCGTTGATTAATCGTTAATTTTTTTGATCGCCCGCCGCCGCTAGAGGTCCGCGGCCGGCAGAAATAATGTCTCCGCCAGCCGCCATTTTCCCGAAGACCAGACCAGAACGAGAAGGGATCCTGCCAAAATAGAGCTGCAGCGCCGCCCACCCCCGCCCCGGTCTGTCTGTCATCTGTGACCTGTTGTGGAAAGGGGTGGCGGGTGGGCGGTGCCGCAGCTCAATTTCTATATTGTAGCCGTCCGGCTCGCCTCTAAAACTCCAGTCCTCAAGGCGCACTAACAGGTCATGTTTTTGGGATTTCCATTGATTTGCACAGGTGATTTGAGCAGTTTCACTGCCTTAGTAATTACCACAGCTGTTTCATCTGCAGGAAATCCCAAAAACATGACCTGTTGGTGTGCCTTGAGGACTGGAGTTGAGAAACACTAATGTAAGGAGGCACTCCGCTGGGGACACCTGAGATGTAAGGAGGCACTCCGCTGGGGACACCTGAGATGTAAGGAGGCACTCCGCTGGGGACACCTGAGATGTAAGGAAACTCTCCGCTGGCTGGGGACAGTGACACCTGAGATGTAAGGAAGCACTCCGCTGGCTGGGGACAGTGACACCTGAGATGTAAGGAAGCACTCCGCTGGCTGGGGACATTGACATCAGAGCTCCCACTGATTCTGATTCAGCATTATGGTGAGTTGAATGATTTAATTTTATATTACAATGTAATAATAGAAATTGCACTTCAATCACCCTGACACCATAACAACCATGGTGCCGAGATGATTGAAGAGCTAACACCAGGTGTTTGGAGTATCTTTATCTGCTGATTGTTAAACTTTCTGGAATACACATATTTCTATTGTGGTGTAGGATCTGGGCCTGCTGTCCCTCCATCCTTCTTTTTTTACTCCCTCTCTCGCACCATTTTTTTTACAGTTTATGTAGCTACATCGATTTTATCTCCAGTAGTTGGATCTGTATGTGCGTGATAATTAATCGAAATTAGTCGATTAATCGATTAAAAAAATAAATCGATTAATCGAACACAAAAATTTTAATCAGTAACAGCCCTAATTATATATATATATATATATATATATATATATATATATATATATATACACACTCACTAGCCACTTTATTAGGTACACCTGTTAAATTGCTTGGTAACACAAATTTGCTAATCAGCCAATCACATGGCAGCAACTTGATGCATTTAGGCATCTAGACGTGGTTAAGACGACTTGCTGAAGTTCAAACCAAGCATCAGAATGGGGAAGAAAGGGGATTTAGGTTTTACAAAGATGGTTGTGTGTGAAAATCCCAGTAGATCAGCAGTTTTTGAAATACTCAGACCAGCCCGTCGGGCACTAACAACCATGCCACTTGTTCAGTCACCTAAATCCCCTTTCTTCCCCATTTGTGTTGAACTTCAGCAAGTCGTCTTCACCGGGTCTAGATGCCTAAATGCATTGAGTTGCTGCCATGTGATTGGCTGAAAAAGAGAAAATATTCAGTGAGCGGCAGTTGTGTGGATGAAAATGCCTTGTTGATGTCAGAGGAGAATGGGCAGACTGGTTAGAGATGATAGAAAGGCAATAATAACTCAAATAACCACTCATTACAACCAAGGTATGCAGAAAACCATCTCTGAATGCACAACACATCGAACTTTGAAGCAGATGGGCTACAGCAGCAGAAGACCCCACCGAGTGCCACTCCTGTCAGCTAAGAACAGTATACCGAGGCTACAATTCACACAGGCTCACCAAAGTTGGACAATAGATGATTGGAAAAACATTGCCTGGTCTGATGAGTCTCAATTTCAGCTGCAATATTCAGATGGTTGGGTTAGAATTTGGTGTAAACAACATGAAAGCATGGATCCATCCTGCCTTGTATCAACAGTTCAGGCTGGTGGTGTAATGGTGTGGGGGGGATATTTTCTTGGCATACTTTCGGCCCCTTAGTACCAATTGAGCATTGTTTAAACACCATGGCCTACCTGAGTATTGTTGCTGATCATGTCCACCCCTTTATGACTACAGTGTACCCATCTTCTGATAGCTACTTCCAGCAGTATAATGCACCATGTCACAAAGCTCAAATCATCTCACCACTGGTTTCTTGAACATGACAATGAGGTCACTGTACTCCAATGGCCTCCACAGTCACCAGATCTCATCCAATAGAGCACCTTTGGGATGTGGTGGAATATGAGATTTGCATCATGGATGTGCAGCGACAAATCTGCAGCAACTGCGTGATGCTATCATGTCAATTTGGACCAAAATCTCTGAGGAATGTTTCCAAAACCTTGTTGAATCAATGCCATGAAGAATTAAGGCAATTCTGAAGGCAAAATGGGGTCCAACCCAGTACTAGCAAGCAGGCACGTGCAGTCAGGGGAGGCAGGTGAGCAGTGGCGGTGCGTCCATAGAGGGCGCTGGAGCGCCGCCCCCTCTCGCTTCCGCACCGCCACTGAAAGACAATACACAGATTGATGCATTGCATGAATCTGTGTATTGTCACCGCTGCCGCGCTGCCCACTATACATATGGCCGGCCTCCTGGTGAGCGCCGGCCATATGAATTAGAGCGGCGGCCGGCGGTGGGTGGAACTTGGAAGTGCCTATCAGAGCCAGCGGCTCTGATGGGCTTTCCAAATACAGCTCTCAGGCTGTATTCGGCTTCCAAAAACTCCTCCCAGGTACGCACGGGGGTGCGTTCCTGGAAGAAGACTGTGTGGAGGTTTCAGCCAATCAGGTTCACCGGATCTGGTTACCGGTAACCTGATTGGCTGAAGCGACATCGAGGGCGGGAGAACACATCGAGGACGGCGCGGACCGAGGAAGGTAAGTGCAGGGC
Source organism: Rana muscosa (assembly GCA_029206835.1). Taxonomy (NCBI): domain Eukaryota; kingdom Metazoa; phylum Chordata; class Amphibia; order Anura; family Ranidae; genus Rana; species Rana muscosa. The sequence goes on from CM055117.1 coordinate 912,974,306, forward strand.
TGGGGGGGGGGGGGGGGCAGGCTGCATTTGGGGGACAAACTGGCTGAATATGGGGGACAAACTGGCTGAATATGGGGGGGGAACTGGCTGAATATGGGGGAAACTGGCTGAATATGGGGGACAAACTGGCTGAATATGGGGGGAACTGGCTGTATATGGGGCACAAACTGGCTGAATATGGGGGGAACTGGCTGTATATGGGGCACAAACTGGCTGCATTTTGGGGGAACTGGCTGTATATGGGGGACAAACTGGCTGAATATGGGGGGAACTGGCTGTATATGGGGTACAAAATGGCTGCATTTGGGGGGAACTGGCTGTATATGGGGGACAAACTGGCTGTATATGGGGACAAACTGGCTGTATATGGGGACAAACTGGCTGTATATGGGGGCACACTGGCTGTATATGGGGGCACACTGGCTGTATATGGGGGCACACTGGCTGTATATATGGGGGCACACTGGTTATATATTTATATATATATGGGGGCACACTGGCTGTATATGGAAACAAACTGGCTGTGTTTGAGGGGGCAAACTGGTGGCGTTTGGGCACAGTGGCTGCGTTTAATGGGCACAGTGGCGGCAATAGATTTTTGCGCCCCCCCAAAAATTTTGAGCACCAGCCGCCACTGCAGGTGAGGCAAAGCCATTAACATAAAAAAAAAAAAACGATCAAGCTTCAAGGGACGTAGCTCGGTGACCTGATGTCACAGAGACTGTGCAGCCTGTCAGAAGCTACATACGGCCAGTTTAAATACAAGCTGCACACTCTGTTTGCAGCAGACTGAGAGGATGAGCTCACAGTGCCTCTCACTTCTTGTCAGAAGCACTGAGATTAATGGACAGCTTTGGAGCCTTGGACCAATGGTAAAGCACCATTGGAACAAGCTGTCCAATAAAAATGCTGTAGTGGAGGCACGCCTCTCACTGCAGTGTCATAGAAAGGGGCATGTGTCTAAAAGACAAATGCTACATTCCAGCCCAGCCCTCTTAAAGCTGAGTTCCACTGGTTGTTAAAGTGGAGCTCCACCCTAAATATCAACTTTTGCTATTTGGAACCCTCCCCCCCTCCGGTGTCACAATTGACACCTTTCAGGGGGGAGGGGGGTGAAGATACCTGTCTAAGACAGGTATTTTCACCCACACCTGGGAGTCCTCTCTCCGGGAATCTGCGGGAGTGACGTCACTACCCCCAGACTTCCCGTAGTGTTCTGGGAGACACTCGGCTCCCAGAACACAGGAGGACGAATCAGAACGGCGCAGCGCGACTCACGCATGCGCCGTAGGGAACTGGGCATGAAGCCGCAGGGCTTCACTTCCTGGTTCCCTCAGCGAGGATGGCGGAGGGAGCAGCAGAGTGACGAGCGATCGCTCGTCCTCTGCTGCGGACGTCGCTGGACTCCAGGACAGGTAAGTGTCCAAATATTAAAAGCCAGCAGCTGCTGTAGCTGTAGCTGCTGGCTTTTAATATTTTTTTTTCCGGCGGAGCTCCGCTTTAAGTTTATTAAGTCAGCAGCTACAAAAAGTGTAGCTGCTGACTTTTAATAAACAGACACTCACCTGTCCCACGGTCCAGCGATGCGGCCGCCCAATGCCTTGCTCCTCTCCCCCGCCTCGCCACGACGCCGGAATTGTAAGTGTGGGTGCCCGGCTGTGAAAGCTTGCGGCTTCACAGTCGGGCGCTCACTGGGCATGCACAAGTTGCGCTGTGCTCTGTCAGTGGCCAGGCAATCTTCTTGTGACATGTCCCAGAAGATTGCAGGGAGGGAGGGGGAGAGGAGGAGTCGCCTAGGCGGCCAGGTGACCAGGAGTGGGAGCTGGATACCTATCAAAACTAGGTACCCGCTTCCCCCCCAATTGTGGCATGTCAGGGGGCGAGGGGTACTTAAAGCGAAAGAAATCTAGTGCTAGAATTATTGCTCTCGCTCTAATGTTTGCAGCGTATGTAACCTGTGTGTATCTGGCTCTGATACTAGCCAGTGCCTCACCAGCCACTGTGGCCAATTATAGCTGAGGGGGTTTAGTACACGCCCCACACTATAAAAGGCCGCCAGCGCGGCGGCCTTGTGTAGTGTGTTCCGGAGCAGGGAAAGTGAAGGATAGGCAGGGACAGTGTCAAATCTTGTCAAATCTATTCTTTGCTAAACCTTGTGTGTAGGGACAGAGAAGGATAGGCAGGGGACAGTGTCAGTGTCATATTCTTTGCTAAACCTTGTGTGCAGGGAGAGAGAAGGATAGGCAGGGAGAGTGTCAGTGTCATATACTTTGATAAACCTTGTGTGCAGGGAGAGAGAAGGATAGGCAGGGGGACAGTGTCAGTGTCATTGTTGCTAAGCCTCCTGCACATTATACACCTGAAGTTAGCCCGTATTGCTGCTTTTTCCTGGTGTGTTACACCAACAGGATTTTGCGGCACTTACAGCGGGCGGAGTGTACCTCCTGACCATATTACACCTTAACTTAGCCTGTATTGCTGCTTTTTCCTGGTGTGTTACACCAACAGGATTTTGCGGCACTTACAGCGGGCGGAGTGTGCCTCCTGATCATATTACACCTTAACTTAGCCTGTATTGCTGCTTTTTCCTGGTGTGTTACACAAACAGGATTTTGCGGCACTTACAGCGGGCGGAGTGTGCCTCCTGACCATATTACACCTTAACTTAGCCTGTATTGCTGCTTTTCCCATTTCCCTGCAGGCCATTAGAATGTCTGGAAGGCAAACCAGGAGAGGCAGACAGTCAGGAGCCAAAAAAAGAGGGCAAGCAGGCTCTGTGTCTAGAGACAACAGTGCTGGTCGTGGATGCGGTGCATCGCCATCAGCACGTGGCCATGGGACACGCTTGTCCTTCTTTTCGGCAGCTGGACGTGTTGAGCCGCATCATGCCAAAGACTTGGTAGAGTGGATGACCAAGCCCTCCTCATCCTCCTCATCCTCTCTCACCCAGGCTCAGGGTACTGGCAAAGCAGCTGCCAAAGCGTCCTCTTCCCTGGTATCAATGTCATCATCAGTCACTCCTTCCCTAGACCAACCATGTCCTCCTGAGGAGTCCCCCGAACTGTTTGAGCACAGTGTTGGGTACATGCTCCAGGAGGATGCCCAGCGTTTCGAAGGGTCTGATGATGATACCCAGCTAGAGGAAGGCAGTAGCGTGAAAGCAGAGAGAGGGGATGCTCAAGAAGGACACCAATCTGGCAGTCATGTTCCAGCAGCTGCAGCATACTGCCAGATTGGCTCCAGTGATGAGGAGGGAGGGGATGATGAGGTCACTGACTCCACGTGGGTGCCTAATAGGAGAGAGGAGGAGGAGGAGGAGGAGGAGGAGGATGAAGAGGAGGCACATCTCCAATGAGGCAGGATGCCCTCGGGGGGCCAGCGTAAGGGCAGCACACCGACGGAATCACACCGCAGAGCTCCGCCTGTGCAAGGCGCTGCCTCTGCCCGTTATTCAAAAAGTTCTTTGGTGTGGGCCTTTTTTGAGTCGAGTGCATCAGATCGCACAGCTGCTGTTTGCAACATATGTCTCAAGCGTATATCGCGTGGCCAAAACATCACCCGCTTGGGCACCACATGCTTGACCAGACATATGTTGACCTGCCATGCAGCTCGTTGGCAAGCCTACCTTAAAGACCCACACCAAAGAACAAAGCTGACCTCTTCTTGCACCGCATCAGCTGGGATCTCCAACCCCACTATACCTTCAGTCCTCTCTGAAACCTGCTCTGAGAGGAATGAAGGTGTAGAATTAGGTGTGTCACAGCCAAGTACTTGCAGGCACTCTGCTAGCAGTACACCAACGTCCGATTCTAGCAGGCAAATTTCCCTGCCCCATCTGCTGGACCGTCAAAAGAAGTTCACTCCCAGCCATCCACATGCCCAGCGGTTGAATGCTAGCTTGGCTAAATTGCTAGCGCTTCAACTACTGCCTTTTCAGTTGGTAGACTCGGCCCCCTTCCGTGAGTTTGTGCAATGTGCGGTTCCTCAGTGGCAGGTTCCCAAACGCCACTTTTTCTCACGGAAGGCGATTCCGGCTCTCTACCGGCATGTGGAACGCAATGTCTTGGCCTCGCTGGACAGGGTGGTCAGCGGTAAGGTGCATATTACCGCTGACTCATGGTCCAGCAGGCATGGACAGGGACGTTACCTTTCTTTCATCGGCCCATTGGGTCACTCTTTTGGCAGCTGGGAAGGATGCAGGACAAGGTGCAGTAGTGTTGGAGGTTGTTCCACCGCCACGCCTCCAAAATGCTACTACTGGTTGTGACACACCTCTGTCCTCCACCCCCTCCTCTTCTTCTTCCTCCGTGGCCTCTTCCTGTGCTTTGTCCTCGGAACCAGCGGTGCTCCGTAGGCGTTCAAGGGGCTACACAAGTACGCAGGCAAAAAGATGCCATGCCGTGCTTGCGCTGGTGTGTTTGGGGGACAGGAGCCACACTGGGGCAGAGGTTCTGTCTGCTCTGCAGGGGCAGGCCGAGAGGTGGTTGACGCCACGCCAGCTTAAGCCAGGAATGGTAGTTTGCGACAATGGCACCAACCTCCTCTCCGCTCTCCGACAGGGACAACTGACCCATGTGCCCTGTGTGGCTCACGTCCTTAACCTGGTGGTGCAGCGGTTCTTGGGCAGGTACCCGGGCTTACAGGATGTCCTGAGGCAGGCCAGGAAAGTCTGTGTGCATTTCCGCAGATCTTATAATGCCAGTGCTCGCCTGGCTGAGCTGCAAAAGGAGTTGAACCTGCCCAAGAACCGCCTTATATGTGACATGCCCACCAGGTGGAACTCAACGTTGGCCATGCTGCAGCGGCTGCACACGCAGCAGAGGGCCATCAATGAGTACCTGTGCGACTACGGCACCAGGACAGGGTCAGGGGAGCTCAGGTTTTTTCCACCACGCCAGTGGGGCATGATCAGGGATGCATGCACTGTCCTGGCACCATTTGAGGAGGCCACGAGGATGGTGAGCAGTGACAGTGCATGCATCAGTGACACTGTACCTCTTGTCCACCTGTTGGAACATACGCTGCGTGGAATAATGGACAGGGCACTTGAGGCAGAACAGAGGCAGGAAGAGGAGGACTTCCTTGCCTCTCAAGGCCCCCTTTACCCAGACAGTGTTCCTTCTGTCCCACCCATCGCACAGGAAGAAGAGGAGGAGGAGGAGGAGGATTGTGTCAGCATGGAGGTGGAGCCTGGCACTCAGCATCATCAGCAGCAGTCTTTTAGGGATGATTTACAGTCCCAAGAAACCAGTGGACTTGTACGTGGCTGGGAGGAGGTGGCCGCGGATCATGTCGTCCTTAGTGACCCAGAGGACTCCGGACTGAAAGCCTCAGCTAACCTACGCTGCATGGCCTCCCTGATCCTGCAAAGTCTGCGGAAGGATCCTCGTATTCTTCGGATCAAGGAGGGGGACCATTACTGGCTGGCCACTCTCCTTGATCCACGGTACAAGGGTAAGGTTGCGGACCTTATCTTACCGTCGCAGAGGGAGCAGAGGATGAGACAACTCCGGGAGGCCTTGCAGAAAGGTCTGTGCAACGCGTTCCCAGAGACTGGGAGGTTACAAACTCCTGGTCCTGGACAACGAGTTGCTGAGGCTTCGGTCAGTCAAAGAAGGAGCGGTGGGGAAGGTGGCCGTCTGACCGAAGCGTTCAGACAATTCTTTAGTCCGCAGCCCCAAGGTATGATCGGTTCCAGCAACCATCGCCAGCGTCTGATATACATGGTGCAGGAATACCTAGGGGCAAGGTCAGACTTGGACACCTTCCCCACCGAAAATCCTCTGGCTTACTGGGTCTTGAGGATGGATCACTGGCCAGAGCTTGCACAGTATGCAATTGAGCTACTGGCCTGTCCTGCATCCAGCGTTCTTTCAGAACGCACATTCAGTGCTGCTGGAGGATTTGTCACGGATCACAGGGTGCGCCTGTCCACCGACTCTGTTGATCGACTGACCTTCATAAAGATGAACCAGTCTTGGATCACCACCAGCTACCAAACACCTGAAGCTGATATAACAGACTAATTTATTTTCAAATGTCACATCCCTTCAAGACTGATGCTGATGCTGAGAGTTTGTCCTGTTATGTTGACTGACTATCCTCCTCCTCCTCAATGATTCGATTGACGATGATGGCTTGGAAGAACATTTTTGTTTCTGGGTGCCGCCACCAGTGGCTAAGGCCCAATTTTTCAGCCCCTGTTTAACAGGGGTGTGTTATTACAATTTTTTATGCAATGCTTTTGCAGCAGGGCTCATTCCTGCACTCCAACTAGAGTATCTGGGAGTGGTTGCAGTGTCGTGGCACCAGCACCAGTGCCTAAGGCCCAATTTTTCAGCCCCTGTTTAACAGGGGTGTGTAATTACAATTTTTGATGCAATACTTTGCAACAGGGCTCATTGCTGTGCTCCAAGTACAGTATCTGTGAGGGGTTGCAGTGTTGTGGCACCAGTGCCTAAGGCTCAATTTTTCTGCCCCTGTTTAACAGGGGCATGTAATTACAATTCTTGATCTAATAATTCACAGCAGGGCCCATTCATGCGCCCACCAAGAGTAACTGTGAGGGCTCACAGTGTTGTGGCAACACCAACATGTAAGGGGCAAATTTCAGCTGAGTATATACGGCAGGCCCCTACTTTCAAACATCCAACTTACAAACGACTCCTCCTTGCAAACGGAAGAATACAACAGGAAGTGAGAGGAAATCTACCCCTAGGAAGGCAAATTCTCTCCTGTAAGAGTTAATATGGGAAAAAAAGTGTCTCCTCTCCACTGATTCTTTATCACCAATTCTTGTTTCAATAAAAAACCCAAATTTTCAAAAAACATTTGTCATTAGGACGGAAAGTGAGGTGAACTGTTCTGAACAGGTGCACACTGCACAGACAGCAAAACAAATGTTACAGGGGTGATAACCCTTCCCTATGTACACATTTTTCAATATGTGAAAAGTGTAACACCTCATGCAACCCAATATGTAATTGCCATCATCCCGAATATATATGGAAAATGAGAAAACCTCTAATGTTGGGATTTTGGAGGCAATGCAAAAAAAACGGGAGGAAAAAACCTCAATTTAAAAGTATCTAAATATTTATTTGTACAAAGCCGCATAAAGCGGACACATATATAAAATTACAAAATTGTACAAAAAAGCACATATATACATGGATATTGTACAGTAACTGCATAAATCTAACATATTACAAATCTTTCAAGAAGCAATACAATAGCCTGATTTGACCACTCCCGCCGGAAGCAGATCAAGAGAGGCTTATCCAACGCGTTTCAAACTGTAAATGTCCTTCATCAGGGATTTCAAATGCATTCGCTTCTAAGAGATCAAATTTCTGTTAAATACAGAAACAATAAGATAAGTTTTCACTTTAATTTCAACTATTATATAAAATACAAAAAACAAAAGGAAGCAAACTTACACAAAAAATCATATATAAATTATTCCGTCAATGTTCCCATACATGCATCCCAGGTTCCAGAAACTCCAGGGGTGGATTCCCCGATGCCCTCAAAATGCCAGGAAAACCCTCTGTCAGAGCACATGTCCATATAAGAAGTACGGACATCTAAATAAATTGGTCCAAAATAGGTGCCTTAAACAAAAAATATAACATACATAAGTATGGATGTAATTCTGTTGGGGAATATAATAATCGTCCCTAGAAAAAATGTGGTACCTGTAGATGGAAAACTGGAAATCTAGGATTCAGATTCATCAGGTAAATATAACTCATGTAAAGAGACAGGACCAAAGGATGCTTGAGTCCAAAGATATATGTCCTAAAAATAATTAAAGAAAACAATGAAAATTGTATCAATCAAAAGAGAGAAGAAAAATTCTTCCCTCTTCTAAATAAAACGTCTCCAAAAGTTTTTGAGTATTACCTGTCAAAAGGATCAAAAATCCCGATAATTATCCAAAAAAGTTTCCATGCAATAGAGGTCCATACAGAAACATCCTCTGCCTGCCAGCAGAGGGAAAGAATGACACCATATAACTCCTTTGGCGTCCTTTATATCCCTCTGCTATGTCTGATTGGTCCAGACCAGGTCACATGACGCACCTGCTCATAGAGCAGAGCCTCATGTAGCCATGGAAACGCCGCGCTTCCCACGTCAAGCCACGTCAAGTCCCGGTCACATGACGCAACCAAACCAATCAGCGGTGCGTCTGCCATCATTGCATATCAGCAGCAAAACACCAAGGGAGCGCGGCATAAACTAGCCCACGGCCGCATCACTAAACCAATATAGCGTCACCCATCATACCCCGCTGTTGTAGCAAGGGTATGATAAACGACCCCTCTGCTGGATCAGTCCTCATTCTGATCCGTCCCGCACCGCAGGAAGTGCATAGACGGCCATCTTGAAGTGCATAGACGGCCGCATTTCCCGCTGGAGCAGGACCTTGTTCCAGTCACCCCCCCTACATGGAATATGAATCCTTTCAACAACTGAAAAAATTACTTTGGGCATTCTATACCTGTGTTTTTTGGCTACATGTCTCCCAAGAGGCAAATAGAGGTTCCCTATCCTCATGCTATGTATATGTTTTTCCACTCTCTTCCCAAATTCCTGTCTTGTTTTTCCGACGTAAAAACATCCACACTGACAGACCATTAAATAAGCCACACCTTGTGTCTTACAATTGGCAAAATGCCTAAGTGTGAAGGTCTCCCCATTGGGTAAAGTGAGTGTGGATCCCCCGCCAATGACAGTACATTGAGAGCATGCCCCACAAGGATAGGTCCCAAAGATTTTGCATGGGTCCTTTCTTGCCTCTCCCTTGTATTCACTTTTGACTAGCATTCCACCAATGGATTCTGCCTTTTTGAAAGTGATTACTGGTTTTGATGGTACTAGTGTCTTCAGGATTGGGTCCTCGGTAAGGATCGGCCAATATTTGGTTAGAATCTGTCTGATTTTCTTGTGCTCATTAGAGAACTTGAAAATGATTCTTGAAATATTATCTTCTTGAGTTTTTTTCTTTTTCTTTGAAGTCTTAAAGACCAAAGTATGTCTTTCCATTCCCTTTACTCTATTGAAAGCTTTCTTTAAGGTGGATCTACTGTAACCTCTCGCTAGTAAACGGTTACTTAATTCATTAGATTCAAATTGAAAGTCATCATCTGATGTACAATTCCTCCTAATCCGGAGGAACTGGCTGAAAGGTATGGATTCTTTGAGTGTTGTTGGATGGAAACTGGCTGCATGCAACATCGTGTTGCCAGCCGTTTCCTTCCAAAACAGTCTACTTTGGACTTTCCCCTGTATATCTTTCGATATAAGGATATCAAGAAAACGGACTTTCTCAGAGTCATAAGACATGGTAAAAAATAAATTTAAGTTGTTAGTATTCATAAGTTCCAAAACTCTCTTGAGCATGTCTTCAGGCCCATCCCAGATGATGAAGATGTCGTCTATGTAGCGCTGCCACATGAGAATGTGGCAGGCACATATAGACGCATCATCTCCCAGGAGGAAATCCTTCTCCCACTCCCCCAGGTACAGGTTGGCATATGAGGGTGCACAGCACGTCCCCATAGCCACCCCCTGTACCTGGAGGTAGTGGGAGCCCTGAAACTGAAAAATGTTATGCTGTAAAATAAAATCAAGCATCTGTATGATGAATTGATTAAACTTCCAATCCGTGGTTGGACGTTGTCGTAGCACTCTTTGGACAGCTAAAATGCCAAGATCGTGTGGTATGCTGTTGTAGAGTGACTCTACATCTACAGTAACCAAGAGAGCTGATGGAGGTATGACAAGACCTTCCAATATTTGCAGAAGATGGATTGTGTCTTTAGTGTACGAAGGGAGATCCATCACATGAGGTCTGAGGTGCTGGTCAATAACTCGGCTAGCACCTTCAGAGATGGAACCATTACCTGATATGATGGGCCTGCCAGGTGGCCTCAACAGGTTTTTGTGCACTTTAGGAAGTGCATACATCGTAGGGGTACGTGGGTGTCTGGTTCGAATAAAGTCCCAGATATCTTGGTTTATGGCACCATCTCTAAAGGATTCATCAACCAATTGATAAAATTCGCTATTCATTCTATCCACCGTGGATGAAGAGATTTTGTGATAGCATTTAGGATCCCTAAGTATTTTCATGCACATCTCCTCATAATCTGGGTTGTCCATAAGGACGATGTTACCCCCTTTATCCGAGCCTTTGATCGTAATGTTAACATTGTTCTTAAGAGTTTTTAGGGCATGTTTTTGTTCTGGGTTAAGATTAGAATGTAAAGTGTCTTTTTTTTTAGGACCTCAATCTCTTTAGATGTTTGTCTTACAAATAGAGCTAGAGCGGGGTTCTGGTTAATTGGTGGGAAATTATGAGATTTCCTTTTAAATTTTTCCGGGGTAAAGGATGTCTGATTATTTTCCCCATCATCACTCTCCTCTTCCTCCAAATTCTCCCCCCATGTCTGACTCAAGGGGGCGTTTTCCTGAAGTAGGAGATTTAGGTCCCTCAAGGCCTTGAAGTCGGCAGCTTTAAGATTAGGTGCTACCTCACTTTCTTGGTTCTCTTGTTTAGCATATAAGCTCTTATAAAAAAGCTTACGAGCAAACAGATGAATATCCTTAACTGTTTCAAAATTGTCCGTATTGCTCTGACCATTGAACATGGGGGACCTTCAGGGAGATGGGTGGGAGGAGCTCATGTCTGGGATTCAGAAGAACTACCAAGGGACTGAACAACCAATCTCAGATTTGTCATCCCTATTTTTCAACCTTAGGAAAACATTAGAGAAAAAATCTGCCCTATATTGGCATATTAACTCATTCGATAGGATTAATATGTTCTCTAATATACCTATCGGTCTGAGGATTCAGATATTTCCTATTTTGGAAAATATCAGCAAAAACCTTAAGACCAACTGGGAAACCAAGTTAAATGAATGTTCAATGAATTTGATGATGTTATTACAGGAGGAATATAAGCAGCAGCTGGTTGTTTTGGATATAGAAATTGAGTCACTATATGCCCGCCTCTCACTTTTAAAAACGCATAAAGAATATAGTAACTTGGAAAAAAACCTCAAAGAACATTTGGAAAATTTTGGCAAAACAATACTTATTAAAAAAGAGAAAAAGTATTGGAGAGACGAAAATGCGTTCAGCGAGGGCCGAGCATATAGATGGAATCAAGAGAAAAAATATAGAAACAATCAATTTAATAAAAACAAAAATCGAGGGGGAGATATTAATGTACAAAATGATTATTTGTCTGATACCCCATCCAACTCTTCCTCTTCAGTCTCCTCAAATACAGGTTGTATGTTTGGGACAAAAAGGAAAGGCCCCTCACCCAGATCCAATGAAATTGATGGAGAGGTCTTACAATGCAACAACAGATTCTAAGGTATTCTCCACACAAAATGGAAGAGGGAGTGGACATAGTCAGGGTTCATACAAGAATAACCCCAAGGGATCTACCACTCGAAGTAAAACGGCCTCTCAGAGGGAATTGGGGGCAATACCTAAATCTGGGGCCATCTCTAGAGTCCAATCACTTCCAGTGGAGGATTTTTTAGAGAAGGGCAAAACACATCCAATCCCACCCTCGCCCATGACACAACTAGTCATGGAACCTTTTGTGACCAAGATAACTCCGGGGGAAAACTCAACATCATAAATTTATCCTCTTACAAGCTATCTGATTTAGAACATGAAGTATTGTCATTGGGCCTTTCTTTTTGCCCAACTAGCAATACGGACAATTTTGAAACAGTTAAGGATATTCATCTGTTTGCTCGTAAGCTTTTTTATAAGAGCTTATATGCTAAACAAGAGAACCAAGAAAGTGAGGTAGCACCTAATCTTAAAGCTGCCGACTTCAAGGCCTTGAGGGACCTAAATCTCCTACTTCAGGAAAACGCCCCCTTGAGTCAGACATGGGGGGAGAATTTGGAGGAAGAGGAGAGTGATGATGGGGAAAATAATCAGACATCCTTTACCCTGGAAAAATTTAAAAGGAAATCTCATAATTTCCCACCAATTAACCAGAACCCCGCTCTAGCTCTATTTGTAAGACAAACATCTAAAGAGATTGAGGTCCTAAAAAAAAAGACACTTTACATTCTAATCTTAACCCAGAACAAAAACATGCCCTAAAAACTCTTAAGAACAATGTTAACATTACGATCAAAGGCTCGGATAAAGGGGGTAACATCGTCCTTATGGACAACCCAGATTATGAGGAGATGTGCATGAAAATACTTAGGGATCCTAAATGCTATCGCAAAATCTCTTCATCCACGGTGGATAGAATGAATAGCAAATTTTATCAATTGGTTGATGAATCCTTTAGAGATGGTGCCATAAACCAAGATATCTGGGACTTTATTCGAACCAGACACCCACGTACCCCTACGATGTATGCACTTCCTAAAGTGCACAAAAACCTGTTGAGGCCACTTGGCAGGCCCATCATATCAGGTAATGGTTCAATCTCTGAAGGTGCTAGCCGAGTTATTGACCAGCACCTCAGACCTCATGTGATGGATCTCCCTTCGTACACTAAAGACACAATCCATCTTCTGCAAATATTGGAAGGTCTTGTCATACCTCCATCAGCTCTCTTGGTTACTGTAGATGTAGAGTCACTCTACAACAGCATACCACACGATCTTGGAATTTTAGCTGTCCAAAGAGTGCTACGACAACGTCCAACCACGGATTGGAAGTTTAATCAATTCATCATACAGATGCTTGATTTTATTTTACAGCATAACATTTTTCTGTTTCAGGGCTCCCACTACCTCCAGGTACAGGGGGTGGCTATGGGGACGTGCTGTGCACCCTCATATGCCAACCTGTACGTGGGGGAGTGGGAGAAGGATTTCCTCCTGGGAGATGATGCGTCTATGTGTGCCTGCCACATTCTCATGTGGCAGCGCTACATAGACGACATCTTCATCATCTGGGATGGGCCTGAAGACATGCTCAAGAGAGTTTTGGAACTTATGAATACTAACAACTTAAATTTATTTTTTACCATGTCTTATGACTCTGAAAAAGTCAGTTTTCTTGATATCCTTATATCGAAAGATATACAGGGGAAAGTCCAAAGTAGACTGTTTAGGAAGGAAACGGCTGGCAACACGATGTTGCATGCAGCCAGTTTCCATCCAACAACACTCAAAGAATCCATACCTTTCAGCCAGTTCCTCCGGATTAGGAGGAATTGTACATCAGATGATGACTTTCAATTTGAATCTAATGAATTAAGTAACCGTTTACTAGCGAGAGGTTACAGTAGATCCACCTTAAAGAAAGCTTTCAATAGAGTAAAGGGAATGGAAAGACATACTTTGGTCTTTAAGACTTCAAAGAAAAAGAAAAAAACTCAAGAAGATAATATTTCAAGAATAATTTTCAAGTTCTCTAATGAGCACAAGAAAATCAGACAGATTCTAACCAAATATTGGCCGATCCTTACCGAGGACCCAATCCTGAAGACACTAGTACCATCAAAACCAGTAATCACTTTCAAAAAGGCAGAATCCATCGGTGGAATGCTAGTCAAAAGTGAGTACAAGGGAGAGGCAAGAAAGGACCCATGCAAAATCTTTGGGACCTATCCTTGTGGGGCATGCTCTCAATGTACTGTCATTGGCGGGGGATCCACACTCACTTTACCCAATGGGGAGACCTTCACACTTAGGCATTTTGCCAATTGTAAGACACAAGGTGTGGTTTATTTAATGGTCTGTCAGTGTGGATGTTTTTACGTCGGAAAAACAAGACAGGAATTTGGGAAGAGAGTGGAAAAACATATACATAGCATGAGGATAGGGAACCTCTATTTGCCTCTTGGGAGACATGTAGCCAAAAAACACAGGTATAGAATGCCCAAAGTAATTTTTTCAGTTGTTGAAAGGATTCATATTCCATGTAGGGGGGGTGACTGGAACAAGGTCCTGCTCCAGCGGGAAATGCGCTGGATCAGGTACCTTAGGGCAACTACGCCCCCAGGTTTGAATGAAGTTGAAAGCTTTCGTCCATTCCTGGAGGGCTTTAGTTCGGGGAAGACTGATTAGCCTTGTGGATATATTCTGGCGTGATGTTCCACCCACCCCCAGTTACAAAGATTCCTCAATGTTTGATGAGCCCTGACATTCCAGCTTTTCTCCATGTCTATGGATAGAGGAGAACTTTTTTCTACTTTTTTCCAAAAACACACTGACACACATGTGGGGTTTTGAGATATATAGACTTTTATATCATATATATTCTGTGTGCTCAATGTTCCATAATATTTTTTCTGCGGAGGTATCTTTTTGATGCTTCGGCGGATTTTTTGACGTGCTCCCATGCATGCGTCCCATATTGGTTTGTGATCTAGCCAGAGTTCCGTCTTTGGGGTGGCCCGTTTTTTTCTCTCCATCTAGGATCCCTTCTTTCTCAATTTCACATGTGCCTGGGAGGGGGTTTTCTAATGGAATTTGTCCCCCACCATTTTTTCCTGGGTAGGAGAAACTTCTTTGTTCCTCCCGTAGGTTTAAAACTGCACCGGTGGTGTTAGTCCCTGGTCCGCTCCCCGTCCATATACAATTGTTCTGGGATAAGGATCTATATCCTGGGCACGAGTTTACAATGGTAAACTGGTGCTAACATTCAATGTCTGATTGCCCCACGGCAATTTAGTTCCATCCTTTCCATCCAAACCACCCTTTCCATCTGGCATCCCTTTACTTTGCCCACATTCAAGATGGCCGTCTATGCACTTCCTGCGGTGCGGGACGGATCGGAATGAGGACTGATCCAGCAGAGGGGTCGTTTATCATACCCTTGCTACAACAGCGGGGTATGATGGGTGACGCTATATTGGTTTAGTGATGCGGCCGTGGGCTAGTTTATGCCGCGCTCCCTTGGTGTTTTGCTGCTGATATGCAATGATGGCAGACGCACCGCTGATTGGTTTGGTTGCGTCATGTGACCGGTGCTTGACGTGGGAAGTGCAGCGTTTCCATGGCTACATGAGGCTCTGCTCTATGAGCAGGTGCGTCATGTGACCTGGTCTGGACCAATCAGACATAGCAGAGGGATATAAAGGACGCCAAAGGAGTTATATGGTGTCATTCTTTCCCTCTGCTGGCAGGCAGAGGATGTTTCTGTATGGACCTCTATTGCATGGAAACTTTTTTGGATAATTATCGGGATTTTTGATCCTTTTGACAGATAATACTCAAAAACTTTTGGAGACGTTTTATTTAGAAGAGGGAAGAATTTTTCTTCTCTCTTTTGATTGATACAATTTTCATTGTTTTCTTTAATTATTTTTAGGACATATATCTTTGGACTCAAGCATCCTTTTGTCCTGTCTCTTTACATGAGTTATATTTACCTGATGAATCCGAATCCTAGATTTCCATTTTTCCATCTACAGGTACCACATTTTTTCTAGGGACAATTATTATATTCCCCAACAGAATTACATCCATACTTATGTATGTTATATTTTTTGTTTAAGGCACCTATTTTGGACCAATTTATTTAGATGTCCGTACTTCTTATATGGACATGTGCTCTGACAGAGGGTTTTCCTGGCATTTTGAGGGCATTGGGGAATCCACCCCTGGAGTTTCTGGAACCTGGGATGCATGTATGGGAACATTGACGGAATAGTTTATATATGATTTTTTGTGTAAGTTTGCTTCCTTTTGTTTTTTGTATTTTATATAATAGTTGAAATTAAAGTGAAAACTTATCTTATTGTTTCTGTATTTAACAGAAATTTGATCTCTTAGAAGCGAATGCATTTGAAATCCCTGATGAAGGACATTTACAGTTTGAAACACGTTGGATAAGCCTCTCGATCTGCTTCCGGCGGGAGTGGTCAAATCAGGCTATTGTATTGCTTCTTGAAAGATTTGTAATATGTTAGATTTATGCAGTTACTGTACAATATCCATGTATATATGTGCTTTTTTGTACAATTTTGTAATTTTATATATGTGTCCGCTTTATGCGGCTTTGTACAAATAAATATTTAGATACTTTTAAATTGAGGTTTTTTCCTCCCGTTTTTTTGCATTGCCTCCAAAATCCCAACATTAGAGGTTTTCTCATTTTCCACATTTTTCAATATTGCCTGGGGACTACACCCTTAGGCGAAATGCTAGCCCAACCTGTCCCTTGGGGGTGGTGCTACATACGTTTTAAACAGTTACCCCTGCTTAGGGCAGGGGGGCTACATTACTAAAGGAGTATTTTATAAAAAAGCAACCCTTACTCCCAGATAGCAAGCAATTGTGCTGCAAGTTTGAAAATGATTTAGACTTAAGCCTCGTACACACGGCCGAGATTCTCGTCGAAAAAAACATGTCGTTTTTTTCGACGAGATTCTTGGACAAGAAACTTGTCCCGGTCGAGTGTACACACGCTCCTTTCAAAGAACCCGCGGTTCTTTGAATGGAACGAACGCGGTGACGTCATCGAATACGACGAGCATGCGCTCGTCACATTCGATGCCGTCACCGCCATCTTGGTTCACCCTACCTATGCCTAGGAAGCTACCGCGCATGCGTCGAAGTCATTTCGAGCATGCGCGGGCTTCCCGGCGAAAAGGTAAGTGTACACACACACAATTTTCTCGTCGAGAAAGAGGCTGACGAGAATCTCGACGAAAAAATAGAGAGCAGGTTCTCTATTTTCTCGTCGAGATTCTTGTCGCTTTTCTTGACGAGAAACCATACACACGAACAAATTTCTCGGCAAAAAATCTCTGCCAGCAAGTTTCTTGCTGGTTTTTGCCAAGAAACTCGTTCGTGTGTACGAGGCTTAAGACTTGCCAGGCTTCGGGGGGTGGAGCTAGCGGCCGACATGTGAGCAGCGCTGTGAAGGAGCTCCAGCCGGGACAAACTATCCTGCTGATAGCCTTAGTGTCAGAGACACAGATTCTGCACGGCACCAGCACCTTTACCCTACCTGGACCTGGCAGAACATCAGGCTATGGTTAAATACGGACCGGCACCCATGGAATCTGCCGCGGAACGCCTGTCACAATATGCATGGGGATCCTAAGATGGTGGCGGCCACAAGGCAGTGGAGCAGGGCCCCAGTAACACACAGCGGAGCGGACCTGATCACTCGCCCACTCATCCTGGCAAGGTAAGCCTGTTACCCCCCAGATCCAGGGGGATGAGAAGAGGCTTCTTCCTGGACGGGTTGTCCCACAAAGATTTAGGGGAAATGGGGCCAGCAGAGGGGGAAGGAGACTCGCCATCCCTGAAGCAAATTATGGAGGCCATATACACTTGCCAAACCACATTGACTGAGCATATTGATGGGATAAGGGCAGAAATGTCATTCCTAAAGCAAGATGTACAGAACATTAGAGAAAGGGCCTCAGAAGCTGAGCAAAGGATTAGTGATTTGTAGGATGTGGTCCGCCCATTGGAAAGCAAGGTGCAAACTATGCACAGAGAAGTGAACGCTCACACTGACAAGCTGGGAGACATGGAAGACAGACAAAGGAGGAACAATTTCCCTTTGTAGGTTTCCCTGAAAAAGCAGAGGGTAAACAGCCTGAAGATTTCCTGGAACTGTGGCTTAAGGATAAAATGGCAGATACCACGTTTTCACGCTTGTTTGCCATCGAAAGGGCCCATAGGATCCCATCTAAACCTCCTCCTCTGGGCTCACACCCTCGCCCGATTATAGCTCGTATCCTACACTTCAGGGACTGAGAAAACATCCTCCGTGCTGCCCGTACTGCGGGAGACCTACAATATAATGGGAACCGCATTTCTATTTATCCTGATTTCTCGGCAGCCACACAGAAGCAAAGGGCCAGTTTTGTTCATGTAAAAAAAGAGACTCCGAGACTTACAACTGGCATACAGTATGTTGTACCCGGCAAAATTAAGAGTCGTAGACAGAGGCAAAGTTTTCTTCTTTAACACCCCTCTTGAGGCTTCACCTTGGCTGGATACTAGGGGGCGCTCTAGCCCTGCGGCCCACCGCTGAGTGTGTGGTGCATCTTTTGTTGTTCATATGTGAAGTAGGGCTGGGGAAAAAATCGATTTGAATCTTGAATCGAGTTGTGAGGTCAAATCGATTCAGATTTTGACCAAATCAATTTTTTTATTTATCTTTTTCCATAGGACCGGCGCTCTGCGGACTAGGCCGAAGCCACGGCCTCGCCTAAAAAATCCTGCCCGCAGCTCGCCGCGATCCTGGGAAAAGGCCGTGAGGCCGGATGCCGCGGACTAGGCTAAAGCCACGGCCTTTTCCCAGGATCGCGGCGAGCTGCGGGCAGGGCCTTTTTGCAGGATCGCGGCGAGCTGCGGGCAGGATTTTTTAGTCGAGGCCGCGGCTTCGGCCTAGTCCACGGCCTTTTCCCAGGATCGTGGCGGACTAGGCTGAAGCCGCGGCCTCGCCTAAAAACTCCTGCCCGCAGCTCCTTATCACCGGCACCGTGTCCATCAGAAAAAAAAAACTTGATTAGAATCATGAATCAAGTTTTTTTTTTTTTTTTTTTTAAATCGCAGATTTTTTTTTGGCCCAAAATCGCCCAGCTCTAATGTGAAGTAAGCCCTACATGCATTTCTGTTCTTTAGTGCTGGGGCTACATGTTTTCTTATCTGACACTCTATTTCTATTGCGTGATGTCCTGCGCTGATCTACACACGGACTGAACACAGTTCCTGCAACTTTCATACTTGAACAACTGTTATTGGGACCTTTTATTTTCCCCCCTTTTTTTTCTTTCTCTTGGTTCTTAGTTGGACTGCCTAATAGTTTGCTTCCTGAGATATATTCAAATTTTCCTGTGTTTCTGAGAGAAGGCAAAGGAAGTGATACTTACTGTTTTGGACGCTACCTAGCTCCTTCAGGACACGCTGCCTAGTGCTATGCGGCGTCTGTTCTATTGCTAAATGGACCTGTGACCCCCCGAGGTCGTATACATTTTACAGTTATGGGGTTCAGGCGCACAAGAAGTTGGGGCTGTGTGCAGGGTGGTAAGGGAGGGGTTAGGCTAAGGTGACCAGATTTTTAAAATGAAATCCGGGGACATATTTTTTTTTAACTTTTACTAGTAATGGCGGCAATCAGCAAATCTCTGCCCATCGCCACCGCTGCCTGCCTCACAGCCTGTCAAGTCTTACTCTCCAGGCCCCGGCTACTACTGGGTGGGGAGCGGAGGAAGATCACTCTGTCAGGGAAGGCAAGGAGATAAGCATGCAGGCGGCTGGCCGGGACTTGAGCCAAGGCAGAAGAACATGCGAGCGGAGCTGAATGGGCATGCACCCGTAACTGAAGAAATATTCCCTCCGCTCCGACCAGCACATGATCATCAGAAAGGGGCACAGATAATGGAAAAAAATACACCCCCCTAAACTAGTAGAAGCGGCGGAGCGCGGGGGGGGGTGTAATTCAGATTTTTTAATTTTTTTATTCTGCACTGACTTTCTTTGAAATTGCCCCAGCCCCTGTTCAAATCCAATCTGGGGACAAAACCGGGGACAGACTTGGTCCGGGGACAGTGTCCTCAATCCGGGGACTGTCCCCAGAAACCAGGGATGTCTGGTCACCCTAGGTTAGGCCCCTTTCACACATGCGGACCATATGTCCGCTTTTTCATCCATCCGTTTACGGATGAAAAAGGGACGTACATGTATCCCTATGAAATAGCGGGTGTCAGCGGATGAACCGATCTCATCCGTGTCCGCAATCAGGGCCGCCATCAGGGGGGTACAGGCAGTACACCTGTAAGGGGCCCGGATGCCCCCCCCTTTTTTTTTATATAATTTTATTTTGTAAGGGGCCCAGAGGTCCCCAGGGGCCCGGAGTTCCCCAGGGCCCCGAATGTCAACCCCCCTTTTTTTTTTTTTTATAATTTTATTTTTTATTATTCATTTTTTTATTTAATTACTTTATTTATTTATTTATTTATTTTGTAAGGGGCCCAGAGGTCCCCAGAGGCCCGGAGGTCCCCAGGGCCCCGGATGGAAACCTCCCTTTTTCTATTTATTTTTTATTTTAAAAAAAATTATTATTATTATTATTTATTTATTTATTTATTTTATTTGATGAATTTTTATTTTTTTGTAAGGGGCCCAGATGTCCCCAGAGGCCCCCAGGGCCCCGGATGGAAACCTCTCTTTTTTTTAAAATATTTTTTTTTGTTTTTGTAAGGGGCCCAGAGGTCCCCAGGGCCCTGAATGGCAACCCCCCTTTTTTTTGTTTTTTTGTTCTCCTGTTTTTTTTTTTGTGCCAGCACCCAAACCCCCTACTTCTCAATTCGTGGCACCCCCCCCCCCCCCCATCATGATACTGTATGTATCTTCTATACGTAAGAATGGCGGGTAAGATAACCTTGGTGTAATCTAGAGATACTGTGCAAGCTGACATTTACCATGGTTCTTGTATGACAATAGGAGGGAGGAGGGGTATTGGTACACATTGTGAGTGATACCTGCGAGATCTTGGTATTGGATGGAGAGTAGCACACGGCACAAAAGTTCATGAGGGAGTTTGCCCTCGATTTCTGTTGAACTATAAAATTAGTGTGTCTCTTATTTATATGAGCACATGATATGACAAATGTTTATATTTTTAATAAAAAAAAAAACGCTAAATGCACGATTGAAATAAGCCATGGAGATAAGAGAATTTTATAAAAAATTTTAAATAATATATTGCTTGATACGCTCCAGTCTATACCCTGTATTTGTTACATTTTTTGACATGTATGTATGTAGCGGGTGTTAAATTTAGTGGGGTGTATCTGGGCAGTAGATGGCCCAGATACATTGATCTTAGGGATTTATGGACATTTTGGAGTGTGGGAGGTATGAATGGTGTCATGTTCCCTGCGGTCCCTGGGTGGCGCTGGGACCGGGGTTGAACTACCATTCTAGAGCCGTGCCCTTTTTGTCCTCTCTCGGCAGTAGTGCAGGGGGCGGGGAACACGCTGTGCCTGCTGGGAGAGGATATAAAAGGGGGCGGACATCTTGCGCACGAGGTCCATTCCCCAGGCACCTTCGGCTTGGGGGCTGCTGTGGTTCGTCTGTGCCCAGGCGCCCTTGGCCTGGGTGCCTGGAGTCGAGTTCCATCCCAGGCACCTTCAGCCTGGGGTGAGGTACTACATCAGGAGGCCTGGGGCCCAGTACCTTCGACTGGGTCCCGCGAGGGCGAAGCATTCCTAAGGTGCCCCCGGTATTGGGTGCCTGAATCCTGGGCATAAGGGACCGGAGACGTGACCCTCCCGTAGAGCCAGCGCAGCGTTTGCTGGTGCCGGTGGAGGCCTCTGGTGACCGTCCGGGTGGATGTCTTCTCTGACAGGGGTCGTTTGTTCTAAAGAAGGTCCTTCATGTTTCTCATGGTCTGTGGCAGAGACCCATCTTTCTCAGGTCAGTGGCAGGCCTCATCCAAGGCCTGTGGCAGGGGCCTCAACATTCACCCAGGTCAGTGGCAGTGACCAAATTCACGGTCGGTGGCAGCGACTGTGCGCCAAGCCTGTTTGCACTAAACAGAACAGGAGAAACTTTATTCATTGTGTTGTGCCTGGACCTACTCATTCCCACACCCTGTCTGTTCTTTTAAAAGTCAACCAGTTCAAGTCAATAAAACAGTGTTGGACTTTTCTTGGTGTGGATCTCGTGTTACTGGAAGCTAAGTGTCCCTGTCAGTATCAGTGACAATAATCCTTCATAGGAGAAGCGGAGGTTCCGGCCTAAAACGCAGACCCGATGGTAAACGGTTAGCTCATATCTCTGCATCCTACATCAGAGAGCCGAGCTGGTGGTGTGCATCTTTCCCCCTTCTCCCAGATACCCCTAGACAAGTAGAACCAGCCATGAAGAGAGGGGAGAAGCTGGGGGAGGACCGCTACATGTACATTTGGCAAATAAAAACCTTTTAAAAAAAAATAAAGAAAAGTCTGCATTGCACGACTCCAGATCAACTTTCTTTGCAAACATTCTGCAAGTCTGCTGCAAGTTCTGGTTCAGTTATGTTGTGCAAAAGTCATCCCACCACAGGGGTCACTGTGGCTGAATTTTCATGCTGTAGACCTGCAGAGCTCTTGCTGTAGACACACCACTGCAACTTTGCTCTTGCTAGAGACTTGCCACGCAATTTGGTACAAATTGGTAAAGTGACAACTAGAACTTGTGCTTCAAGTGCTCTGCAAGTCTACAACTTGCCAGTGAAAATGTGCAGCAAGTTAACAGACTTACAATTCAACACTGCCACAAATTTGTGGCAATTTATCATTGCTATCCCGGGCTGATTCACTATGTAGTAAAATAACAGTTTTTGTCTTTTACAAAACTGAATGCAGATTTAAAATAAAAAATGATGCAGTGTACATTTTATGAATGGAGCCAGCACAGATATCTACCCACTTGTAACCCATTATGTGTGATCAGTCACTAAAAGGAAGTATTGAAACACCACCACACGAGTGATAAGTGGCAGGTAGGAATAATATGCACTTTCAAAAATGTATTTTTCAATTTAAAAAAATTGATAATGACTGATGAAATGTTGGCTGCTAGCTTTCCTGACAGCATACAGTACAGTCAATGAAAGAGCTAATGTTGAACTGATAAACAGGTCCAGACCAGAAGTATCTCTTCACTAGTTCAATGTGGAGGGCCATTATATGTTTTAAAATGGAAAGGTACCCTGCAGTTACCTATGAATATGCTTTCCCCAATCCAGAGAGGTAAGTTTTCAGGGAATAATGGATACATTTTATCATGTCCTACACCGATACTGTAAATATGCCCCAACATTTTTGTTATTGGAATGTGGCCTTGTTTATGTGAGTGCCCGGCACAGACTGGGTAAACCTGGCCCGTGACTGGATCTCTTATAGTACAAACTCCTTTAAGTCAGAGGAGATCCAGAATGACTGCATTTTTCCAGAAGGGTAGAAATGTTTCTAACTGAACATATATTTTTAGATTTCAGAACCTTCCACCGAATAAACTCAGTTTGCTTAGCAAAAAGACCCAACAATTGTCTCCTATCCTATGAACTTCATCTTGTAATCCCGAGTTTAGCAATTTCTATTTTACAGTATATAGAATTTTGCCAGCCTTTTGAGAGACATAAGAGTTACCTTTGTGACTGGGCTGATCACTGGCACATGTGACCAGACAAGGTGGAGAGGAGGGGTGGTGACATCACAATTTCCACCTTGTTCATAAAGAGAACGCCTAGTATTAAAGGGGTTGTAAACCTATGTGTTTTTTCACCCTAATGCATCCTATGCATTAAGGTGAAAAAACACCTTGTAGTGTCCGGCCCCCCCGAGCCCCCAATTTACTTACCTGAGCCCTAAATTTCCATAGGCGCGATCCCGCGTCGCTTTCTCCACGGCTTCTCGGCTCTTCATTGGATAGATTAATAGCAGCGCAGCCATTGGCTCCCACTACTGTCAATCAAATCCAATGACGTGGGCGCCGGGGGGCGGGGCCGAGTCATACACTCTGCGTCCATGGACGTCGAGTGTATGAGGTGAGTGAGTGAATAAATTGTAAAGCGCTGCAAATGCGAACTAATATCGCCTCAAGGCGCTTATTTCCATCCAGTGTCGTCCTGATCCTTCAGAAGAGGTGGGTCTTAAGTTTTTTCCTGAAGGCCCGATGGTTTCCTTCCATGCGGATGTTGATGGGTAGCGCGTTCCATAGCCATGGTCCTTGGACTGCAAATCTTCATTCTCCCTTCGATTTGTAGCGGGACTTGGGGATGTGGAGGAGGTTTTGGTTGGTTGATGGGGGAATGCGATTGGGGGTGTAGTGTTTTATTTTTTTGCACAAGTATTGAGGAGCGTTTCCTTGTGTGCACTTGTTTTAAAGTTAGCCAATGAAGGGTCCTCAGGGAAGGGGTGATGGATTCCCAGGGTTTTTCCCCGTTACCAGTCTGGCTGTCGTGTTCTGGACGACTTGTAGGCACGAAATCTGGTATTTAGGTAGTCATATGTAGAGGGAGTTTGTGTAGTTGAGTTGGGAATTGATGATTGTTCCAACTACTACTGCTATGTCCTCTTCTGGGATGAAGGGGATGAGTCTACGCAGCAGGCGGAGGAGATGGTGAGATCCGCTAACTACTGATCCTATTCGTGCATCCATCGACATCTCTGAGTCAAAGATGACTCCGAGACTTTTGACTTTGGTGCTCGGGGTAATGGTCTGTCCAAGGATGGTGGGTGGTGTCCATGAAGTCTTAGCTTTTGTCTTTCGGTTTGCGTGGAGGAGAAGAAGTTCTGTTTTGGATCCATTGAGTTTGAGGGAGCTCTCAGTCATCCAATCATCGATCAACGTGAGGCATTTTTCTAGTCCGTGATATTGGTCTTTTTTTTCGGTGATGCAAAAGTAGAGTTGAGTGTCGTCAGCGTATGAGTGGTAGCACAGGTCCTGTTTGCTGATGATTTTGAGGAGTGGGCGGAGGTAGATGTTGAAGAGCACGGGTGACAGGGGTGATCCTTGAGGGACTCCGCAAGAAATTGCGCGAGTTTCAGAGGTGAAGACTCCTAGGTTCACTGTCTGGGAACGATTTTCTAGGAAGGATGTGAACCAGGGTAGATTTGAGTCTGTGACTTCTACTACTTCTTTAGGTGAATGAGTAGAGTTTTGTGGTCTACAGTGTCGAACGCTGCACTGAGATCCAACAGCACTAGGAGACATGATTCTCCATCTGCTGCTTCGAGGGCGTCATCCCATATTTTGAGAAGTGCTGTTTCTACGCCATGGTCTGGGCGGAAGCCTGATTGTAGTGGGTCCAAGAGTTTGTGGGTGTCCAAATGGAGTTGTAGATGTTGTACTTCTGCTTTCTCCATGATCTTGGAGAAGGTGTTAAGACTTGTTACCGGTCTGCGGTAGTTTTGGGTCTTTGGGGTCGAGGTTGGGTTTCTTTAGGAGGGGTTTGATTATGCCTTGCTTGAGGGAGATCGAAACAATACCTTCTTTGAACGATTGGTTTATGAGATGTGTTATGGTGGGTGCCAAGATGTTGGTACATTCTTTTAGGAGTTTTGTAGAAATTATGTCATTTGGTGATGTGCTGTCTCGGATGCTTCTGATGATTTTCTTGGTGGTGTCGATGGTGATCGGGACCAGCGAAAATTTCATAGATTGTATAATGTTTGTATTGATTTCCTCTTCTTGCTTTGGCTGAGTGAGGTTGGTTGTTTTTTTCTGTTGAATTATTTCACAACTCTTTTCGATTTTGTCGATTTAAAAAAATCCGATAGCTCATTACAGAATTCTTGAGTTTCGTTTGCTGGAGGCTCTAGGCAGGTAGGGTTCATAGTCTGAGCGACTAGTTTGAAAAGTTCACGAGGTCGGTTTAGGGCTTTTGAGATGGTGTTTGAGAAATGTTCTTTTCTCTTGTCATCCATGGACTGACACAGCGTGTCTTATACACCTTTACACGTGGGTTATGTCCCTGCTTGCAGGAGAAGACCTAGGCAGAATGTGAGATGTTATACATACATTCTAAACAGCCAGAGCTGAACAGCCCCGCCCAGGGGGGCGGTCCCTCCGGCATAACCCTCCCACTGCAGTCAGCAGACCTCAGTTTTTTTCTGCCTAGCAGAAGGAGAAGACGTGGCTCTCTCAGGAGCCAGTCTCCTGACCTATTTTTTATTCCTTTTGGAATTTTTTCCTATTTTCTTTTCTTTTGAGATCTTCTATCAACTGTCGGCTGGGCAACAGGTTGGGTACAAGATATCCTCGTAGTCTTCCCTGTCCGACCATCGAGCGTGCTGATCCTCGCCTTGTGTGCGTGAGACTCAGTTCACGACATGCCCCATGACTCCAGGGGTGGCCGGTGGGCTTCCAGCTCCGCGGTCCTCTCAAGATAGAACAGTCCGGCTGTATCTTTTGCGGTGGACCGGGCCGACAGCTACTCAGTACCGCACTGTGATAGTTCTGTCAGAAACACACCAGTGGGTCCCTCAGGGGACGGGTAAGTAGTCTCTCCTGGCTGCAGGTGAGTACATGCTGTGTGTTTCTTGTGTGGGGGATTTCCCTGTCTCCCCCTGTGTTTTTTAATGTCACTCTCTGTGCACTTCGCTGGCGCTGTACTGTGTGGGGTGCCTGGGGGCTATACTGTCCTGGGGGGGCTCATGCTGCTCTGCATTTCGCTGGGGCTGTTTATTTGAGAGTGAGGGGCCTGGGCGCCGTTCGGCGCCATGTTTGGTGACTGTGCTGTTTTTTACATTGGCGGCCATCTTGCCGTGGTCCGCCAGAGCACATTGCGGCGGCCATTTTCTTGTAGCCGCACCTTCTTCTAGCTCTAGTTTGGCCTCTAGCGCCGCTCAGGAACGGCGCGAATCTCCTCACAGTCTCTCTCCTCTCAGCTCACTCACGCTGAGGAGCGCGGCGCGGAGAGACAGGGCAGCGGAACCGAGCGGTCCTGGTCAGGTTGGTGGGTCCCCTGGGCATTCCCCTACTTCAGTCAGCACAGCCTGTGGGTGGTCTCAGAGGGGGACATTATGGAGTCAGAGTCACCAGCTTCCCCTAACATGCCAGAGGCAGCAGCCAGTGCTCCAGCACCTGCGGTCCCTATGGACCAGTTGTCGGCAGTCCTGGAATCATTTCTGACCAGGATGGAAGCTGTGTGTGAGCACAAGGGAGCAAAAAAGCGCCCTCTCCCCACTTTATCTCCACAAGGGGAGTGCTCTGATTCAGATATGGGCCTAGCTATTGCTGCTCAGGACCCTAGCTCTGAATATTTGGATGGTTTTGAACAGGACATTCCTTGTGAGGAAGACTCCAGTTCTGAGTCAGTAAATGACAGGGCGCTTGTTAGTGAACTCATTGATGCTGTGAGGGACACTCTCAAGCTAAATGCTGCGACTGCAGAACCTCAGGCGGATATAGTCTCCTTTGGTTCTTTTAAGACCAAGCCTTCTAAAAAGGTTTTTCCATATGTACCTTTCTTTGACCAGCTCATTGACCAGGTCTGGGAAAAGCCGCAGAAGACTTTCATGGTCCCGCGGCGTTTGTCTATTAGATACCCCTTTTGAAGACGCCCTGTTTAAAAAGTGGGCTTCTCCCCTGGTGGTCGACCCTCCAGTCGCCCGTTTAAACAAGGCCACTACTCTCTCGATGGAGGGGACTCCTGCATTTAAGGACCCCACTGACAGGAGGTCAGAAGTGGTGAGTAGAGCCATGTTCGCCTTGTTGGGATCCGCCCTACGGCCAGTAGTAGCGGCGACCCTTGTGTCTCAGACACTCACGGAATGGGCAAAAATTTTGCACCAAACTGTGCAGGAGTATAACCTTCCTCCAGACACACTATTGCTCTGGCCCACCAGATGGTGCAGGGTCCGATATATGTGTGCGACGCCACGTTGGACGCGGCCCCTTTAATATCCAGGGCCTCTGTCTCGGCGGTGGTATTGCGTCGTCTCATCTGGTTGAAATGCTGGTCTGCTGACCTAGCCTCTAAGAAGCTCCTGACGGATCTACCTTTTAAGGGTGGTAGACTTTTTGGTGCTGCTCTGGATGACATCATCAAGGATGTCACGGGAGGTAAAAGCACTCTCCTTCTTCAAACTATCAAGGGTAAGGAGGCCCGACGTAAACCGGGTCCTTCCTTTCCAGCAAAAAAGGTTTTTTTTTCGTCCGTCAGAGTCCACGGGTAAGCCATCCCAGACTGACAACAGTGCGGCTGGCGGGCACAAGTGCCCCTTGGTGCGTAAGCCGAACAAGCCAGCTCCCAAGCCCGCCTCCGCGTGAAGTCTTGCCCCCGCCCATCTCTGGGGTGGGGGGACGACTTCGCAGGTTCACGGATCGGTGGACCTCCCGGATCTCCGACCGGTGGGTGTGCGAGGTGGTCACCTCAGGATACAGAATAGAGTTCCGCTCCTGGCCCCAGACAGATTCTTTCCCTCAAATCTCCCTCTCCTTCCTGCCTGTCGGGCAGCCCTCTGGGGGCTGTACAGGATTTGATCGGGTCCGGAGTAATTGTGCCGGTTCCGTCCCAGGAGAGGTTTCAGGGGTTCTACTCGAATCTGTTTGTTGTTCCAAAAAAGGACGGGGTTCGGCCAATCCTGGACCTCAAGGCCCTGAATGCCTTCGTGAAGGTGCAAAAATTCCGCATGGAATCCATGCGCACGGTGATCGCTACACTCCATCAAGGGGATTTTCTGGCATCCTTGGACATCAAGGACGCCTACTTGCATGTTCCGATCTGCGCAAGCCACCAGAAGTTTCTGCGCTTTGCGGTCGGCGAAGTCCACTATCAATTTGTGGCTCTTCCCTTCAGCCTAGCCTCGGCACTGAGGGTGTTCACCAAGGTGCTTGCTCCGGTCCCAGCTTTGCTGAGACAGCGAGGCATTGCTATCGTAGGCTATCTGGACGATTTTCTTCTAAGAGCAGACAGTGGCTCAGAATTGGAAGAAAGTGTGACTATCGTCAGTCAGACCCTCAGGGAGTTTGGGTGGCTCCTGAACGTTCAGAAGTCGGTTCTAGTCCCGACTCAGCGTCTGGAGTATCTAGGTCTGATTCTGGACTCCTTGGAGGCAAGAGTCTTCCTACCTCCAGACAAACTACTGACACTTCAGTCTGCAGTATGGGTGCTGACGTCCCGAAAATGGTCGTCAATCCGCTTTTGCATGAGAGTCCTGGGACTCATGGTGGCCTCCTTCGAGGCCGTTCCTTATGCCCAAGCGCACACCTGGGCTTTACAGAAAGAGATCTTGTCCACTTGGGACAAATCCCCGTTGTCCTTGGATCTTCAGATCCAGGTGAGTCACCTGGTCAGGGCGTCCCTGACGTGGTGGTTGAGGTCCCCGGCTCTTCGGTCCGGGAAGTCGTTCCTCCCCATCCAATGGATGGTGATCACGACGAACGCCAGCCTGATGGGCTGGGGGGGGGAGTCTGGGGAGTCCTGTCGGCCCAAGGGCTTTGGACTCCGGACGAAGCCCTCTTACCGATCAATGTGCTGGAGATACGGGCAATCAGACTGTGCCTCTCCTCATGGTCGGAGAAACTACAGGGTCACTCCATCAGGATCCAATCGGACAACGCCACAGCAGTGGCGTATGTCAACCATCAAGGGGGGACTCGGAGCTCAGCTGTGGCTTCCGAGGTCGCCCGCATCCTGAGGTGGGCCGAAAGAAGCGTGCCGGCTCTATCGGCCGTCTACATTCCGGGCATAGACAATTGGCAGGCGGACTATCTAAGTCGCCAGACGCTGGACCAGGGAGAGTGGTCCTTGCACCCGGAGGTCTTTCAACTCCTTTGCAGACGGTGGGGCACGCCGGATGTGGACCTGATAGCCTCTCGACTCAATCGCAAGGTGTCGAGGTTTGTGGCCAGATCCAGGGTTCCCTGGGCGGATGCGTTGGTGGCCCCATGGGGTCAGTATCACCTGATATACGTTTATCCTCTGCTGCAGTTGCTCCATCACCTGCTCCGCAGGGTAGCGACCGAGGGAATTCCGGTGATCCTCGTTGCTCCGGATTGGCCTCGGCGTCACTGGTACGCCGATCTGGTACGTCTCGTCGCAGACGTTCCCTGGCGGTTACCAATACGGGGGACCTTCTGTCTCAAGGTCCTATATTTCATCCTGCTTTACAGTCTCTGGCTTTAACGGCATGGTTATTGAAAGCCAGGTGCTGAGAGACCGAGGTCTCTCGGATTCGGTCATTTCGACCATGTTAAGGGCACGGAAGTCTTCCTCCAGAAAGATCTATCACCGTACTTGGAGAGCTTACATCGCCATGTGCGAAGAGCTGGACTGGCGCCCACGAACGTATTCCGTTCCCAGAATCCTGCATTTTCTGCAGCGTGGCGTGACCCAAAAGCTCGCTTTGAGTACCATTAAGGGTCAGATTTCGGCCTTGGCCATCTTCTTTCAGCGACCGCTGGCGGGTCATCCCTTGGTTAGTACCTTTGTGCAGGGGGTTCGCCATGTGCTCCCCCCTGTCAAGCCTCCTCTCCCCCCGTGGGATCTGAATTTGGTGCTCTCGGTTCTCCAGGAACCTCCCTTTGAGAATATTAGAGATATTCCCCTCTTGACTTTGTCTCAGAAGGTGGCCTTCTTGGTGGCCATTACTTCCATTAGACGAGTGTCTGAGTTGGCGGCCTTGTCCTGCAAGTCGCCCTTTTTGGTCATCCATAAGGATAAGGCGGTGTTACGTCCACGACCTTCTTTTCTGCCAAAGGTGGTCTCGGCCTTCCACTTAAATGAGGACATTGTCCTCCCGTCCTTGTGTCCTCACCCATCGCATCTCAGAGAGTTTGCGCTTCACACTTTGGATGTGGTACGAGCCTTGCGGGTGTACCTGTCTGCTACTGCCTCTATTCGGAAGTCTGACTCACTATTTGTGGCTGTCTCTGGTCCAAAACAGGGCCAAACGGTTTCGTCTGCCACCATTTCTAGGTGGATCAGACAAACCGTCATTCAAGCTTATGCTCTCAAGGGGCGGGCGCCTCCCTTTCCGGTTACGGCACATTCCACCAGGGCAATTGGTGCTTCCTGGGCTTTCCGACATCAAGCGTCGGTTGCACAAGTGTGCAAGGCGGCGACCTGGTCGTCTGTTTATACCTTTTCTAAGTTTTATAAGGTTGATGTGGCTGCATCTTCGGATGCTTCCTTCGGCCGCAAGGTGTTGCAGGCCGCTGTTTGATGTTGCAACTCCTCCGTTGAGGAGCTCTGCCTTGTTTGGAGTGAAGTTTTTGGTTTTCCATTTATACTGCTCCCATCCCTCTTGACACTGCTTTGGGACATCCCACGTGTAAAGGTGTATAAGACACGCTGTGTCAGTCCATGGATGACAAGAGAAAATAGGATTTTTGTACTCACCGTAAAATCCGTTTCTCTGGCATCCATGGACTGACACAGCACCCACCCTTCTTTTCGAGTTTGTACTGCTTTGTTACGAACTGAGGTCTGCTGACTGCAGTGGGAGGGTTATGCCGGAGGGACCGCCCACCTGGGCGGGGCTGTTCAGCTCTGGCTGTTTAGAATGTATGTATAACATCTCACATTCTGCCTAGGTCTTCTCCTGCAAGCAGGGACATAACCCACGTGTAAAGGTGTATAAGACACGCTGTGTCAGTCCATGGATGACAGAGAAACGGATTTTACGGTGAGTACAAAAATCCTATTTTTTTTGCTTTGAATATTGCTTTATGGAATTTATTAGTGCTCTACGTTTCGGAGCGACTGTGTCTGCTGTTTGTAGTAATGCTTTGTTTAAGGAGTTGAGTGTTTGTTCCGTTAATTGATTGGTTTTGATTTAGCATTCCTATGTTTTTTGATAGTGTGGTTTTGAAGAGTTCAGAGTGTAGTTTCTTCTGAGATCTTGTCCAGTGTGTTATTGAGTGTTTCGGTTTTTGGGAGATGGTGTTGGTGGTGATTTTAAATTTGATAGAGTGGTGGTCCGTCCATGGTAAAGGCATGTTGTCCATTGTGTTGATGTTGTGACATCAGGAAGGTAAAGTCACCTGGTTGCATCCAGGGGGGTAGATATATTTCGCCCAGATTCAGGCTTTACGCCGACTTATACAACTAGGTGGAGAGTTGTATAAGCCCAGCTGAGGTTAGTGGGCTCATGGATGACTCATACCTCTAGGGAGAGTGCTGGGCGTCGTGCAGACAGGGAGTTGATGAGACCAGCTGAAGCTTGTCAGCTCATTTAGGCCTCTATAAGAACTCCCAGATTCATTAGGTGTTTGCTCATGCCTGGACCCAGACCTGTGTGGACTGTCTAGGGAGAGTGAACCCCTGTGCGGTGAGACAAAGCCTGTGTGGCTATTTGCTTGGACATTTAAAACCAGGGACTTAGGGACTAGGACAGCACTAGGCTGATCCCAGTTGTTAGTTAGGAAACCTGTATGTTTAGTCAGAGGTCAAGTTGACCAGGATTTATTTTGTTTATGTTTCTTTTGCTTTGCTGTGTTTTGTCACTGTAAATAGAAAATAAACCGCACCTTTTTGATTTTGAAAACCACAACCTCCGTTTGCTGGGCCTGTTTTTGTGTGGGGAGCCCATCTCGGGGGTCACACACACCCGCTGCCGAGCTAACCCCCTCACAGTTGGTGGAGAATGCGGGCAGTTTTTTTTTAAGCCAGCATGGAGGAGATACTGAAGCAGCTGGCTCTAGCAAATGCCAATCAACAGCAGACAAATGCAGGTTTGCAAAAGAGCCTTGCAGCTCAACAACAGAACTTCGCAGCCCAGCAGCAAGCTCATCAACAGAGCCTTGCAGCCCAGCAGCAGACAAACGCAACTTTGCAACAGAGTCTGGAGGCTCAGCAACAAGCCCAGCAGCAATCTGAGGCCCGCTTCATAGACCTGTTGCAGAAGCAAGAGCAGAGACTACAACAACAGATGGAAGCAGCAATGCAGCAACGTCCGCAGACCAGTGAGGAAAGCCGTCCCACTAATACCGCGTCCTTTGGGGTGAGTCGTTTATTGACAAAAATGACTGGAGAGGATGATCCAGAGGTATTTTTGACCACATTTGAAAGGACCGCTGAAAGAGAAAAGTGGCCTGAGGAGCAGTGGGCTGGACTGGTGGCTCCTCTGTTAACTGGTGAATCGCAGAAAGCTTACTATGACCTAGAGCCTAACCAAGCAAAAGACTATGTGATGCTAAAAGCTGAAATATTGGCAAGGCTGGGTGTCACCCAGGCTGTCCGGGCTCAGCGTGTGCATAACTGGACTTTCCAGCTTGCAAAACCCCCCAGGTCTCAAATGTATGATCTCATTCACCTGAGCAGAAAGTGGCTACAGCCAGAGACTTTGTCCGCACCAAAGATTGTGGAACGTGTTGTAATGGATCGGTTTTTGAGAGCTCTTCCTACTGCCATCCAAAAGTGGGTAAGCCATGGAGACCCAGAGACGGCCGATGGTCTTGTGGATCGTGTGGAGAAATACTTGGCTACAGAGAACCTGACGGCCTCTTCCAGAGACACTCGGACTTTCCACCCTAAGACCAGACCATCCCCAGGGGCGGATAAGAGGATTCCAAGGGGTGAGGGTGGAGAGAGTGAGAGGGTGGGAGCTCTACCCCAAGTTTGGCGAGAACAGCCTGGGAAATCAGCGGCTCAAGAGGCCGCAAGAAGGATCGTTTGCTACCGCTGCCGGCAAGCGGGACATATTGCAGCCAATTGCCCGGTTGTGGAGGAACCCATGCAGTGTGACTTTCTGACGGGCAGACGTCAGTCGCTGTGTGCGACAGTCGCATGCACTGCCATTCGAGGAACTGAGAAACATTTATGCAAAATGTGTGTTAATGGTAGAAATGTTGTGGTATTGCTGGATTCAGGTAGCCTTGTGACCCTGATAAAGGCTGAGTTAGTTAAAACAGAGGTCTCTGGGAATAGCAAGGTAGCTGTTATTTGTGTGCATGGGGACACCCGAGAGTATCCAGTGACTACAGTGTGTTTCGAGACCCCCAAAGGTACCCTCTCTCATCCAGTGGGCTTAGTATCTCAGTTACCGCATGACGCCATTGTGGGAAGGGATTTTCCGAAGTTCTGGGAACTGTGGGATGATCCTGAGCCCCCCACTGGTGCCCCTATGTACCAGGAATGTGATAGCCAGAACTCCCCTGAGAGTGGTGAGGACTCTCCGGAATTTCCCTTATCAGTATTGGCAGGGGAGACTCAAGAAACTGGAGAGGAGCCCACCTCCTCAGACGAAAACCTACCGTCTGTGGAGTTTTCTGATCTTGAGGTTCACAGGGAAAACTTTGCCACAGAACAGTTGAAAGACCCCGCCCTAATAAAGGCACGGGAAAACGTAGTGAAAATAGATGGCGAGTTAGTGAACCCAGATAATACCTGCACTTACCCATACTTCAGCGTAGAGAAGGACCTACTGTATCGGGTGGCAAAAAGGGCAGAAGAAACCGTTGAGCAGCTTGTGGTGCCCAAACCTTACAGGAAGTTGGTGTTGGAGTTGGCCCATGGGCACATTCTTGGAGGTCATCTGGGGACAGAGAAAACCCGAGAGAGGGTATTACAGAGATTCTATTGGCCGGGGGTGATGAAGGACATAGAAAATTATTGTTCCTCCTGCCCTGTGTGTCAGAGGTCGGCCCCGATGCCACATTTCCGTAGCCCGCTGGTCCCTCTACCCATCATTGAGGTCCCGTTTGAGAGGATCGCCATGGATTTGGTAGGTCCTATAATCAAGTCCGCTAGGGGGCACCAGTACATATTAGTTATAATGGACTATGCCACCCGTTATCCAGGAGCGATCCCTCTCCGAAATACCTCGGCCAAAACCATAGCCAAAGAGCTATCTCTTGTGTTTAGCCGGGTGGGTATTTGTAAAGAACTGCTTACGGACCAAGGTACACCCTTTATGTCCCGGGTTATGAAGGAGCTGTGTAAATTGTTCAAAGTGACGCAATTACGTACATCTGTGTATCACCCCCAAACCGATGGGCTGGTTGAAAGGTTCAACAAAACCCTAAAACAAATGTTGAAGAAAGTGGTGGATAGAGATGGAAAGGATTGGGACTGTCTACTTCCTTATCTGATGTTTGCTATTAGGGAGGTGCCCCAATCCTCTACGGGATTCTCCCCCTTTGAGTTACTGTATGGGAGACACCCAAGAGGGCTGTTGGATATTGCCAAGGAAACTTGGGAAAGTGAGAGTTCTCCCCACAGGAGTGTGATTGAGCATGTCGCCCTGATGCAAGACCGAATTGCACAGGTAATGCCCATCGTGAAGGAACATTTGGCCCAAGCGCAGTTAGCACAGCAGAGAGTGTACAACCGTGGAGCCAAGACCCGTACCTTTTCCCCGGGGGATAGGATACTGGTACTTGTCCCTACGGTTGAGAGTAAATTCCTTGCCAAATGGCAAGGCCCCTACGAGATAATAGAAAAAGTGAGCGAAGTGAATTACAAGGTCAGACAACCAGGAAGGCGAAGGCCCAAACAGATCTATCACGTTAATCTGTTGAAAGCCTGGAGGGATAGAGAGTCCCTAGTCGCAGACACTTGGTCACCAGCTCAAACTGGTTGCGTGATTCCTGAGGTTGGAATAGCAGCCACCTTGTCACAACCCCAACAACAGGAGGTTAAGGAGTTTGTGCTTCGCAACAAGGAGGTATTCTCTGAGCTGCCGGGACAAACATCTGGGGTAGAGCATGACATCATTACCCCGCCCGGTGAAAGGGTGAAGTTAAAACCCTATCGGATCCCAGAGGCCCGACGGGAGGCAATACGGGAGGAAGTACAGAAAATGCTGAACTTAGGGGTGATAGAGGAGTCCCAAAGTGATTGGACTAGTCCCATTGTGTTGGTGCCTAAACCGGATGGGAGCTGGCGATTTTGTAACGATTTTCGTCAGTTGAACAAAGTTACAAAATTTGACACCTACCCCATGCCACGTATAGATGAGTTGATCGACCGGCTGGGAACAGCCCGATACATGACGACTCTTGACCTCACAAAAGGGTATTGGCAAATCCCCCTGGCCAAGTCGGCCAAAGAGAAAACCGCATTTGTAACCCCAGACGGGGCGTTCCAATATAAAAGAATGCCGTTCGGGTTACAGAATGCGCCGGCCACATTCCAGCGGAAAATGGACCAGATGCTGAGGCCCCATCGGAAGTATGCTGCGGCTTACCTGGATGACATAATTGTCCATAGCACAGATTGGGCCTCACATCTGCCAAAAGTGCAAGCAGTCCTGGACTCTGTTCGGGAAGCGGGGTTTACGGCTAACCCCAAGAAGTGTACCATTGGGCAGGAGGAGGCCAAATATCTTGGGTACACCATTGGGAGGGGAGTAATAAAACCCCAACTCAACAAAGTCGAGGCCATCCAGAGTTGGCCACGTCCCAACAGCAAGAAGCAGGTACGAGCCTTTCTGGGAATCGCTGGGTATTATCGGCGATTCATTCCCCACTTTGCTTCTAAGCCTGTGCCCCTAACCAACCTGACGAAGGGGAAAGGGTCGGTCATGATTAAATGGACCCCCGAGGCTGAGGCAGCATTCCAATTCTTGAAACAAGCCTTATGTAGCCAGCCAGTGTTGTACTCACCCGACTTCTCTAAAGACTTTGTCGTACAAAGTGATGCGTCAGATGTGGGGTTAGGAGCAGTATTGTCCCAGGTCTGGAACGGGGAAGAGCACCCAGTCATTTACCTCAGCAGGAAGTTGAAGTCCCATGAGGTAAATTACGCCACCGTTGAAAAGGAGTGTTTAGCGGTGAAGTGGGCTCTAGATTCCCTTCGGTACTACCTGCTAGGTAGGCACTTTGACATGGTTACGGATCACGCTCCTTTAAAGTGGATGGCTCAAAACAAGGAAACAAATAGAAGAGTGAATAGGTGGTTCCTGGCCCTCCAGGAATTCAACTTCACAGTAAAGCATCGCCCTGGCGTTCAAATGGGGAATGTGGATGCTTTGTCTCGAGTACATGAATGCCTGATTGCTGGTGTTCCAACCCCGAGGTTAAAACAAGAGGGGGGGGTATGTGACAGCAGGAAGGTAAAGTCACCTGGTTGCATCCAGGGGGGTAGATATATTTCGCCCAGATTCAGGCTTTACGCCGACTTATACAACTAGGTGGAGAGTTGTATAAGCCCAGCTGAGGTTAGTGGGCTCATGGATGACTCATACCTCTAGGGAGAGTGCTGGGCGTCGTGCAGACAGGGAGTTGATGAGACCAGCTGAAGCTTGTCAGCTCATTTAGGCCTCTATAAGAACTCCCAGATTCATTAGGTGTTTGCTCATGCCTGGACCCAGACCTGTGTGGACTGTCTAGGGAGAGTGAACCCCTGTGCGGTGAGACAAAGCCTGTGTGGCTATTTGCTTGGACATTTAAAACCAGGGACTTAGGGACTAGGACAGCACTAGGCTGATCCCAGTTGTTAGTTAGGAAACCCGTATGTTTAGTCAGAGGTCAAGTTGACCAGGATTTATTTTGTTTATGTTTCTTTTGCTTTGCTGTGTTTTGTCACTGTAAATAGAAAATAAACCGCACCTTTTTGATTTTGAAAACCACAACCTCCGTTTGCTGGGCCTGTTTTTGTGTGGGGAGCCCATCTCGGGGGTCACACACACCCGCTGCCGAGCTAACCCCCTCACAGTTGGTGGAGAATGCGGGCAGTTTTTTTTTAAGCCAGCATGGAGGAGATACTGAAGCAGCTGGCTCTAGCAAATGCCAATCAACAGCAGACAAATGCAGGTTTGCAAAAGAGCCTTGCAGCTCAACAACAGAACTTCGCAGCCCAGCAGCAAGCTCATCAACAGAGCCTTGCAGCCCAGCAGCAGACAAACGCAACTTTGCAACAGAGTCTGGAGGCTCAGCAACAAGCCCAGCAGCAATCTGAGGCCCGCTTCATAGACCTGTTGCAGAAGCAAGAGCAGAGACTACAACAACAGATGGAAGCAGCAATGCAGCAACGTCCGCAGACCAGTGAGGAAAGCCGTCCCACTAATACCGCGTCCTTTGGGGTGAGTCGTTTATTGACAAAAATGACTGGAGAGGATGATCCAGAGGTATTTTTGACCACATTTGAAAGGACCGCTGAAAGAGAAAAGTGGCCTGAGGAGCAGTGGGCTGGACTGGTGGCTCCTCTGTTAACTGGTGAATCGCAGAAAGCTTACTATGACCTAGAGCCTAACCAAGCAAAAGACTATGTGATGCTAAAAGCTGAAATATTGGCAAGGCTGGGTGTCACCCAGGCTGTCCGGGCTCAGCGTGTGCATAACTGGACTTTCCAGCTTGCAAAACCCCCCAGGTCTCAAATGTATGATCTCATTCACCTGAGCAGAAAGTGGCTACAGCCAGAGACTTTGTCCGCACCAAAGATTGTGGAACGTGTTGTAATGGATCGGTTTTTGAGAGCTCTTCCTACTGCCATCCAAAAGTGGGTAAGCCATGGAGACCCAGAGACGGCCGATGGTCTTGTGGATCGTGTGGAGAAATACTTGGCTACAGAGAACCTGACGGCCTCTTCCAGAGACACTCGGACTTTCCACCCTAAGACCAGACCATCCCCAGGGGCGGATAAGAGGATTCCAAGGGGTGAGGGTGGAGAGAGTGAGAGGGTGGGAGCTCTACCCCAAGTTTGGCGAGAACAGCCTGGGAAATCAGCGGCTCAAGAGGCCGCAAGAAGGATCGTTTGCTACCGCTGCCGGCAAGCGGGACATATTGCAGCCAATTGCCCGGTTGTGGAGGAACCCATGCAGTGTGACTTTCTGACGGGCAGACGTCAGTCGCTGTGTGCGACAGTCGCATGCACTGCCATTCGAGGAACTGAGAAACATTTATGCAAAATGTGTGTTAATGGTAGAAATGTTGTGGTATTGCTGGATTCAGGTAGCCTTGTGACCCTGATAAAGGCTGAGTTAGTTAAAACAGAGGTCTCTGGGAATAGCAAGGTAGCTGTTATTTGTGTGCATGGGGACACCCGAGAGTATCCAGTGACTACAGTGTGTTTCGAGACCCCCAAAGGTACCCTCTCTCATCCAGTGGGCTTAGTATCTCAGTTACCGCATGACGCCATTGTGGGAAGGGATTTTCCGAAGTTCTGGGAACTGTGGGATGATCCTGAGCCCCCCACTGGTGCCCCTATGTACCAGGAATGTGATAGCCAGAACTCCCCTGAGAGTGGTGAGGACTCTCCGGAATTTCCCTTATCAGTATTGGCAGGGGAGACTCAAGAAACTGGAGAGGAGCCCACCTCCTCAGACGAAAACCTACCGTCTGTGGAGTTTTCTGATCTTGAGGTTCACAGGGAAAACTTTGCCACAGAACAGTTGAAAGACCCCGCCCTAATAAAGGCACGGGAAAACGTAGTGAAAATAGATGGCGAGTTAGTGAACCCAGATAATACCTGCACTTACCCATACTTCAGCGTAGAGAAGGACCTACTGTATCGGGTGGCAAAAAGGGCAGAAGAAACCGTTGAGCAGCTTGTGGTGCCCAAACCTTACAGGAAGTTGGTGTTGGAGTTGGCCCATGGGCACATTCTTGGAGGTCATCTGGGGACAGAGAAAACCCGAGAGAGGGTATTACAGAGATTCTATTGGCCGGGGGTGATGAAGGACATAGAAAATTATTGTTCCTCCTGCCCTGTGTGTCAGAGGTCGGCCCCGATGCCACATTTCCGTAGCCCGCTGGTCCCTCTACCCATCATTGAGGTCCCGTTTGAGAGGATCGCCATGGATTTGGTAGGTCCTATAATCAAGTCCGCTAGGGGGCACCAGTACATATTAGTTATAATGGACTATGCCACCCGTTATCCAGAAGCGATCCCTCTCCGAAATACCTCGGCCAAAACCATAGCCAAAGAGCTATCTCTTGTGTTTAGCCGGGTGGGTATTTGTAAAGAACTGCTTACGGACCAAGGTACACCCTTTATGTCCCGGGTTATGAAGGAGCTGTGTAAATTGTTCAAAGTGACGCAATTACGTACATCTGTGTATCACCCCCAAACCGATGGGCTGGTTGAAAGGTTCAACAAAACCCTAAAACAAATGTTGAAGAAAGTGGTGGATAGAGATGGAAAGGATTGGGACTGTCTACTTCCTTATCTGATGTTTGCTATTAGGGAGGTGCCCCAATCCTCTACGGGATTCTCCCCCTTTGAGTTACTGTATGGGAGACACCCAAGAGGGCTGTTGGATATTGCCAAGGAAACTTGGGAAAGTGAGAGTTCTCCCCACAGGAGTGTGATTGAGCATGTCGCCCTGATGCAAGACCGAATTGCACAGGTAATGCCCATCGTGAAGGAACATTTGGCCCAAGCGCAGTTAGCACAGCAGAGAGTGTACAACCGTGGAGCCAAGACCCGTACCTTTTCCCCGGGGGATAGGATACTGGTACTTGTCCCTACGGTTGAGAGTAAATTCCTTGCCAAATGGCAAGGCCCCTACGAGATAATAGAAAAAGTGAGCGAAGTGAATTACAAGGTCAGACAACCAGGAAGGCGAAGGCCCAAACAGATCTATCACGTTAATCTGTTGAAAGCCTGGAGGGATAGAGAGTCCCTAGTCGCAGACACTTGGTCACCAGCTCAAACTGGTTGCGTGATTCCTGAGGTTGGAATAGCAGCCACCTTGTCACAACCCCAACAACAGGAGGTTAAGGAGTTTGTGCTTCGCAACAAGGAGGTATTCTCTGAGCTGCCGGGACAAACATCTGGGGTAGAGCATGACATCATTACCCCGCCCGGTGAAAGGGTGAAGTTAAAACCCTATCGGATCCCAGAGGCCCGACGGGAGGCAATACGGGAGGAAGTACAGAAAATGCTGAACTTAGGGGTGATAGAGGAGTCCCAAAGTGATTGGTCTAGTCCCATTGTGTTGGTGCCTAAACCGGATGGGAGCTGGCGATTTTGTAACGATTTTCGTCAGTTGAACAAAGTTACAAAATTTGACACCTACCCCATGCCACGTATAGATGAGTTGATCGACCGGCTGGGAACAGCCCGATACATGACGACTCTTGACCTCACAAAAGGGTATTGGCAAATCCCCCTGGCCAAGTCGGCCAAAGAGAAAACCGCATTTGTAACCCCAGACGGGGCGTTCCAATATAAAAGAATGCCGTTCGGGTTACAGAATGCGCCGGCCACATTCCAGCGGAAAATGGACCAGATGCTGAGGCCCCATCGGAAGTATGCTGCGGCTTACCTGGATGACATAATTGTCCATAGCACAGATTGGGCCTCACATCTGCCAAAAGTGCAAGCAGTCCTGGACTCTGTTCGGGAAGCGGGGTTTACGGCTAACCCCAAGAAGTGTACCATTGGGCAGGAGGAGGCCAAATATCTTGGGTACACCATTGGGAGGGGAGTAATAAAACCCCAACTCAACAAAGTCGAGGCCATCCAGAGTTGGCCACGTCCCAACAGCAAGAAGCAGGTACGAGCCTTTCTGGGAATCGCTGGGTATTATCGGCGATTCATTCCCCACTTTGCTTCTAAGCCTGTGCCCCTAACCAACCTGACGAAGGGGAAAGGGTCGGTCATGATTAAATGGACCCCCGAGGCTGAGGCAGCATTCCAATTCTTGAAACAAGCCTTATGTAGCCAGCCAGTGTTGTACTCACCCGACTTCTCTAAAGACTTTGTCGTACAAAGTGATGCGTCAGATGTGGGGTTAGGAGCAGTATTGTCCCAGGTCTGGAACGGGGAAGAGCACCCAGTCATTTACCTCAGCAGGAAGTTGAAGTCCCATGAGGTAAATTACGCCACCGTTGAAAAGGAGTGTTTAGCGGTGAAGTGGGCTCTAGATTCCCTTCGGTACTACCTGCTAGGTAGGCACTTTGACATGGTTACGGATCACGCTCCTTTAAAGTGGATGGCTCAAAACAAGGAAACAAATAGAAGAGTGAATAGGTGGTTCCTGGCCCTCCAGGAATTCAACTTCACAGTAAAGCATCGCCCTGGCGTTCAAATGGGGAATGTGGATGCTTTGTCTCGAGTACATGAATGCCTGATTGCTGGTGTTCCAACCCCGAGGTTAAAACAAGAGGGGGGGGTATGTGACAGCAGGAAGGTAAAGTCACCTGGTTGCATCCAGGGGGGTAGATATATTTCGCCCAGATTCAGGCTTTACGCCGACTTATACAACTAGGTGGAGAGTTGTATAAGCCCAGCTGAGGTTAGTGGGCTCATGGATGACTCATACCTCTAGGGAGAGTGCTGGGCGTCGTGCAGACAGGGAGTTGATGAGACCAGCTGAAGCTTGTCAGCTCATTTAGGCCTCTATAAGAACTCCCAGATTCATTAGGTGTTTGCTCATGCCTGGACCCAGACCTGTGTGGAC
Source organism: Rana muscosa (assembly GCA_029206835.1). Classification (NCBI taxonomy): domain Eukaryota; kingdom Metazoa; phylum Chordata; class Amphibia; order Anura; family Ranidae; genus Rana; species Rana muscosa. The sequence continues at coordinate 913,016,064 of CM055117.1, forward strand.
TGTCTAGGGAGAGTGAACCCCTGTGCGGTGAGACAAAGCCTGTGTGGCTATTTGCTTGGACATTTAAAACCAGGGACTTAGGGACTAGGACAGCACTAGGCTGATCCCAGTTGTTAGTTAGGAAACCTGTATGTTTAGTCAGAGGTCAAGTTGACCAGGATTTATTTTGTTTATGTTTCTTTTGCTTTGCTGTGTTTTGTCACTGTAAATAGAAAATAAACCGCACCTTTTTGATTTTGAAAACCACAACCTCCGTTTGCTGGGCCTGTTTTTGTGTGGGGAGCCCATCTCGGGGGTCACACACACCCGCTGCCGAGCTAACCCCCTCACAATGTCCATATTTTGTTAAAGATGAGATCAAGAATGTGACCTGAACCATGCGTGGGGGCATTTATCAGTTGCTGCAGACCTAGTTCTTCCAGTTGGTTGATGCAGGAGGTGGTGATGGGGTCCTGGGTGGAGTTAGCCCAGAGGTTGAAGTCCCTGAGTATCAAAAAGTCTTCGGTTTTCAATGTCGAGATGAATTCGGTGAAGGGTGTGAGGAGATTTGTCTTTGGCCCTGGTGGTCTGTAGCATAGCAGTATGCGGAAGGTGTCCTCGGGTGTTGTTTGAAGATGCAGAGTGAGTGTCTCCATGAAAGGCAATAGTTCTGTAGAGTTGGTTTGATGAGAGAGAGAGAGGTGGGATTTGAAGATCACCGCTAGGCCTCCTCCTCTTTGTCCTATTCTATGCTCGGTTAGGATGCAGTAGTTCTCAGGCACCAATTCTGTTAGGATGGTATTACAGTCAGGTGTTAGCCAGCTTTCCGTGATAAAGAGGCAATCTGTGTTGTTTTGGGTGATGAAGTCTTGGATTTCCTATCTGTGCTTGACTGCAGATCTTGTGTTGATCAGGGCGCATGATAAGTGTTGTAGTTGAAGTGGTTCCTTCCTGTTTTTGGTGGTCGATTGTCGATTGATTCTTAGAAGTTGTTCTTTTCGTAGTATTTTTTGGGTGGAGGTTGGTAGTGTTGAGGCGGTATTCCTTATACCGCGTACACACGAACGTTTTTCATGGCGTGAAAAATGCAATTTTTTAAATTGGTCATTAAAAACGATCGTGTGTACGCTCCAGAGCATTTTTAACGACGTGAAAAATGGCCTAAAAATTTTTTAGAACCTGCTCTATTTTTTCACTGCGTTTTTCACGTCGTTCTTTTTAACGTCGTGAAAAACTGTAGTGTGTATGGTTTTACGAGGGGAAAAAAAATGCGCATGCTCAGAATCAAGTATGAGACGGGAGCGCTCCTTCTGGTAAAACTAACGTTCGTAATGGAGATAGCACATTCGTCACGCTGTAACGGACTGAAGAGCATGAGGCTGAAAAGCACGAATCAGCTCTCACCAAACTTTACTAATACGAGGATCAGCAAAAGCAGCCCAAAGGGTGGCACCATCCGAATAAAACTTCCCCTTTATAGTGCCGTTGTACGTCACCGCGCTTTGTTCGAGCATTTTTTTTCACGATAGTGTGTAGGCAAGGCAGGCTTGAGAGGAAACACGAAAAATCACGTCAAGAAAAACGTCGTTTTTTTCAATGACATTAAAAACGGCCATGTGAACGCGGCATTAGACTGTGGAGGGTGTCCGCTGAGTATTTAAAGTTGCACATGGTGGAAAAAAGTTGATGGTGATGGAATGATGCAATGATAATACTGATGAAGCGACGATGAGGATGAGGATGACGAGGTGGTGATGATCCGGAAGATGCAGCTGATGATAGGGTGGTGATGATATGAGAAAAAGGGGGGGACAGCGGGTATACTCAGTACCCAGGGATTTTTTGAAAACACGGTGCTTAATAGAGATAAACACAATTGTCAAAATCAATGAAAGATTATATTTTATTACATAAAGCATAAAAACAATACACAAAATTATTAACCATCCTTCAAGGTATGTAGGTCAGTTTTCAAAAAGATGCAATTCACTGTTTGATTTTCACTCAACTAGTTTCGCTCCCAACGGAGCTTCTTCAGGAGTGTAATAGAGTAATAGCAGCTTTAAACTGTGAATACAGGATGTATAGCAATTAGCAACATAGAATGGTTAAGAATATGTAAGACTTTAATATTGAACATTACAGAAAAAAATAATAATAAATTGGCGTGCCTAAAAGCACGCTGGTGATTAAGTAATTCATAAGGATAGATCATTAACACAATAGATCCGTTCACACTGAAATGGTGATAGCCCATGCTGAGCATCATAAAAACACATATATATACACTCACCGATTTACATGTGTAGCTACACACTGGAAGAACAAATGGCATTTCCACTGGTATTAGCTGACCGATTTGCCCAATCCACTGAAACAACCCATAGGGTTAGCAACCACAAGGGTAAAGAAAATCTATTAAAAACTGGAAATAAAGAACATATAACAGGTATATAGTGAATAAATGTTAAATCTGTGCAAATTCAACATAATTCATCCTGAAAAGGATGGAAAGACAACCTCTTACCTTGAGAGGTTGTTAGTATGGGTCACTAGATCAGCAGTATGCCAATAGGGAGTAGTAAAAATCCTTAGAGAGCACAGATTGTCTATTTGTGCTAGGAGAGACAAACCCTCAGGCTGAATGATTGGAAACACATAGTGAAAAAATACCTTCACTAGTTACATTGCACTCAAGATGGTTGGGTAGAATGGATGAGCTGGTCACCAGCTGTAAATAAAAAATATAGCAGACACAATGATGAGCAACCTCGGCCACTGCGAGGAGAGAGTTATCAACACAGCGGACAAGCGATTGTCCATAGCAGCAGCCTACCTGGGCAAGTTGAAAGGGGTCAAAATCCGTCCGGCTGGAGCAGATATATCTCCAAGCCCCAGGGCGGCGAAAGATCCTCGCAGACTGTCGGCGGACGGAGCCGCATTTAAAATACCCCCATCGCGGCGGCGTCTGACGTCATCGCCGCGATGCGGACGTTCATTGGTGAATCAATGATGACGCGCACCGCCGTCCCAGAGTTGGACTAGCGTGAGCGTCATTGGGACAGCAGCCAACGTGGCGTGTCACACACCAAGCGAGGTGTGTGTCAGTCAGCTGGACGCTGCTGAGGCCCGCCGCGCCATCTCAAATAGGGGAAAACAGAATATATAGGTAATAATAAATGAACCCAGCATCATTGAGAGAGTGGGAGCAAAAGTATATACGGCGTGGTGGCATTAGTATTCGAAGCCTATATTAGAGCAGCGCAGGTGGAACTCAAAGAATGACTGTCAACATTGATCATCAATTAGGGGCACCCCATTGAAAACTCGACTGGCATCACGAGTATATCAAAACAGGGGGCCCCCGGGCGTCCGTATGGTTGCCCAGGGTGAATCATGAATTGAGCCAGTCAGCAAACACCAGATACAGTATAGAAAAAATAAATACGATTCAAAAGTATTTTTTTTTATTTTTTTTAAATATTATACAGGGACAGATTATGTCACCCACGTAGATAAATAATAATCAAAATTAAATAATAACTAGAATGCCAATTTTTCACAAAGGATAAACCCAGTTTGTAGCAAGGGTCTAAAGTAAAGCAAATGGGCGGAACTGGTGAAGCTCAGGATGGAACATGAACATAACAGTGTGACGGATTACATGAATCATGGAAAATACATTATAAGTTAAACTTTCCAACTTAGGAAACATGTATTAATATATAAGAAATGCACAATGTAGCAAGAGATGAATCTAGGTGAAATAAAGAAGAGGGAGACTAAAAGTAAATGTAAAAATAAAAGGAAATGAAATGAGAAAATAATAACTGGACTCAATTTAAATTTATAACAATATAACAAAAAATATATTGATAGATATTAAATAATGAAATAAATGTTAAACGGACAATGCTATAATAATTCACGGCAGAACTCTATAAAAAAGGTTTAAAACTGAAGGCGTCGTTTAGACCAGGGTGCCTGAGAGCTGATAACCTATGGATCCATCTGGCCTCTTTCTGCAGTAGAATTTTATCATAATTCCCTCCTCTCTCTCCTGGGGGAATGTGTTCTAAGGCGGAAAAATGCATTACTGCACTATTGGGCCCGTAATGGTAAGACATCCACTAAATCTTTCCCTTCTCAGCGCACTGCCTCGTCTCGGGCACCCATCACGACCAGGGCAACCTCGGCTAAAATTTCCTCAACTTCCGGCACTGCGCTGACACATTCTATCCAACCACTCATCACTCCCATCTCCACCTCAGTCCTCACCTCTTCACTCGCGGCACAGGTAAGCAATTCTGCGCACCCTTGTCTTTCCAATCAGGCGGATTTTCGGCTGGCCCAGCCAGCTCAGTCGTTGGCACCAGACCCAAGGAAGCAGGTAAATTTAGATCCACAGAATCAAAAATTCTCGAAAACGAACTCGAGATAATCAATTTGTCTTCATGTGCCTTGACCCCTGATCAGATCTCAGTTTTGAAACTGGGACTTACTTTTTGCCCTACTCACCAAATTGATAAGTTCGAACTCATTAAAGATTTAAATCTATTTTCTAGGAAATTATTATTCCGAGTTCTCTATGACAAACCTAAAGAACAGTTTCAGACTACTCTGGCCAATCCCTTATGGCAGGAAATGAACATCGAGGACTTAAAGGCTCTGGAGGAACTCATGGAGCTATGGGAGGAGGGCAATATTGACCTCACGGACCTTGATGAGGCACGGGCTCTAGAGGAACAATGTACGTCAATGTTGCCCTCCCCTCCCCCCCAGGCCCCATCCTCCTCTAATCCTTTGGTAACAAAATCTGCTCAACGGGAATACAAACCCAAATCTAATTTATTCCCATTACTACAGGGAAACCCTAATATTTGGGCTTTCACAAAACAGGTGACGTTGGAGATAAACCAGTCAAACTGGAAATCACAGGCCGATTCCAATCTTAGTGATTCTCAACGTGAGGCATTGCGATCTCTACAGCTCAACAAAGAGATTATCATCAAGCCCTCCGACAAGGGGGGCAACTTGGTGGTTATGAACTGTTGTGACTATGAGCATATGGTTATGAACCTACTGACCAACAAAAGTTGGTACCGGAAAGTATCTAGTGCTCATTTGCATCTGGTTACTGAACGGTACAGACATTTGATCGGCAGTGCATATCATGATGGTTTAATCACCAAAAAAACTTGGGAATTTCTTAGTGTCACCCATCCTAGAACACCCACTCTCTATGCATTACCTAAAGTTCACAAGAACTTGTCCTCTCCCCCGGGACGTCCCATTGTCTCGGGCAATGGTTCCCTGACAGAGACGGCTAGTCAACTGATCGATGACTTTCTCAGACCTCATGTTGAAGGGCTGGTATCGTATCTACAGGATACTACTGACCTTTTAAGAACTTTAGATGGCATCTCTGTGCCTGAGGGATCTTGGTTGGTGGCACTTGATGTTGAGGCCCTCTACAATTCCATACCACACCAATTTGGTGTGGAGGTTGTGGAGGGCTTCATCACTGAGGATAGGGGCATCTCTCGGGCCTACATTTCGTTCATTTTGAACCTTCTCGAATTCATTTTATCTAATAATATTTTTTTGTTTGGAGACTCCCACTACCTCCAGATACAGGGGGTGGCAATGGGGACCAAGTGTGCCCCCTCTTACGCGAACCTGTATCTGGGGGGGTGGGAGAGAAACCTCTTCTTTAGAGAGGATTTACAGAGCCATTTGGATTTCATCCCAATATGGCGACGATTCATTGACGATATTTTCTTTATTTGGACCGGCCCCAGAGATGCCCTTACCACTTTCCTTGATTCCTTAAAGATCAACAACTTTAATCTCAAATTCACTTTTGAAATTAGCCAAAGGGAGTTGACCTTTCTGGATCTCAAAATTAACATCAAAACGGATGGTACCATTAGCACCTCCCTTTATCGTAAATCTTCGGCTGGAAACTCCCTGCTGCATGCAGGGAGTGCCCATCCTAAACCTCTGATCTCAAGTGTGCCCTATGGGCAATATTTGAGATTGCGGCGGAACTGTAGCAGTTCAAAGGACTTTGAACATGAGGCTAAACTATTGAGGGCCCGTTTTTTAGAACGAGGTTACAGCAATAAGTGCCTCAAAAAGGCTTATGCTAGAACCAAAAAACAAAATAGAAGTGCTCTTTTGCATGGTCCCAAGAAAACAAAATCTGACCCGGGTGTTCGGTTGATAACTACATTTTCAAACCAACACCAACAGGTGCGTCTCATCCTACAAAAATACTGGTACCTACTAACCAGCGATGATCAAATTTCTAAATTTATCAAACCGTATCCACAGATCACCTACAAGAGAGCGCGATCCCTACGAGACACTCTGGTTCATAGCCACTTTTCTCCATCGCCGTCTAATTCCATCCCGTTTAGGGGCACCAGACCTTGTCATAAATGTAAATTCTGCAGATATTTACATTCCTCCTCCACGGTTACTCTTCCGGACGGACAAGTACACAGACCTATTTTTTCAGTCACGTGCCAATCCATTGGCATAGTATATATAATGCAATGCCAATGTGATGCATTTTATGTCGGCAAGACTAAAAGGCCCTTCTTTCACCGTGTCAGAGACCATGTTTCTCTGATAAAGAAAAAGAAAATGGAAACCCCAATTAGCCGGCATGTAGGTCTGTTTCACCAATTCAATAGTGCAGTAATGCATTTTTCCGCCTTAGAACACATTCCCCCAGGAGAGAGAGGAGGGAATTATGATAAAATTCTACTGCAGAAAGAGGCCAGATGGATCCATAGGTTATCAGCTCTCAGGCACCCTGGTCTAAACGACGCCTTCAGTTTTAAACCTTTTTTATAGAGTTCTGCCGTGAATTATTATAGCATTGTCCGTTTAACATTTATTTCATTATTTAATATCTATCAATATATTTTTTGTTATATTGTTATAAATTTAAATTGAGTCCAGTTATTATTTTCTCATTTCATTTCCTTTTATTTTTACATTTACTTTTAGTCTCCCTCTTCTTTATTTCACCTAGATTCATCTCTTGCTACATTGTGCATTTCTTATATATTAATACATGTTTCCTAAGTTGGAAAGTTTAACTTATAATGTATTTTCCATGATTCATGTAATCCGTCACACTGTTATGTTCATGTTCCATCCTGAGCTTCACCAGTTCCGCCCATTTGCTTTACTTTAGACCCTTGCTACAAACTGGGTTTATCCTTTGTGAAAAATTGGCATTCTAGTTATTATTTAATTTTGATTATTATTTATCTACGTGGGTGACATAATCTGTCCCTGTATAATATTTTAAAAAAATAAAAAAAATACTTTTGAATCGTATTTATTTTTTCTATACTGTATCTGGTGTTTGCTGACTGGCTCAATTCATGATTCACCCTGGGCAACCATACGGACGCCCGGGGGCCCCCTGTTTTGATATACTCGTGATGCCAGTCGAGTTTTCAATGGGGTGCCCCTAATTGATGATCAATGTTGACAGTCATTCTTTGAGTTCCACCTGCGCTGCTCTAATATAGGCTTCGAATACTAATGCCACCACGCCGTATATACTTTTGCTCCCACTCTCTCAATGATGCTGGGTTCATTTATTATTACCTATATATTCTGTTTTCCCCTATTTGAGATGGCGCGGCGGGCCTCAGCAGCGTCCAGCTGACTGACACACACCTCGCTTGGTGTGTGACACGCCACGTTGGCTGCTGTCCCAATGACGCTCACGCTAGTCCAACTCTGGGACGGCGGTGCGCGTCATCATTGATTCACCAATGAACGTCCGCATCGCGGCGATGACGTCAGACGCCGCCGCGATGGGGGTATTTTAAATGCGGCTCCGTCCGCCGACAGTCTGCGAGGATCTTTCGCCGCCCTGGGGCTTGGAGATATATCTGCTCCAGCCGGACGGATTTTGACCCCTTTCAACTTGCCCAGGTAGGCTGCTGCTATGGACAATCGCTTGTCCGCTGTGTTGATAACTCTCTCCTCGCAGTGGCCGAGGTTGCTCATCATTGTGTCTGCTATATTTTTTATTTACAGCTGGTGACCAGCTCATCCATTCTACCCAACCATCTTGAGTGCAATGTAACTAGTGAAGGTATTTTTTCACTATGTGTTTCCAATCATTCAGCCTGAGGGTTTGTCTCTCCTAGCACAAATAGACACTCTGTGCTCTCTAAGGATTTTTACTACTCCCTATTGGCATACTGCTGATCTAGTGACCCATACTAACAACCTCTCAAGGTAAGAGGTTGTCTTTCCATCCTTTTCAGGATGAATTATGTTGAATTTGCACAGATTTAACATTTATTCACTATATACCTGTTATATGTTCTTTATTTCCAGTTTTTAATAGATTTTCTTTACCCTTGTGGTTGCTAACCCTATGGGTTGTTTCAGTGGATTGGGCAAATCGGTCAGCTAATACCAGTGGAAATGCCATTTGTTCTTCCAGTGTGTAGCTACACATGTAAATCGGTGAGTGTATATATATGTGTTTTTATGATGCTCAGCATGGGCTATCACCATTTCAGTGTGAACGGATCTATTGTGTTAATGATCTATCCTTATGAATTACTTAATCACCAGCGTGCTTTTAGGCACGCCAATTTATTATTATTTTTTTCTGTAATGTTCAATATTAAAGTCTTACATATTCTTAACCATTCTATGTTGCTAATTGCTATACATCCTGTATTCACAGTTTAAAGCTGCTATTACTCTATTACACTCCTGAAGAAGCTCCGTTGGGAGCGAAACTAGTTGAGTGAAAATCAAACAGTGAATTGCATCTTTTTGAAAACTGACCTACATACCTTGAAGGATGGTTAATAATTTTGTGTATTATTTTTATGCTTTATGTAATAAAATATAATCTTTCATTGATTTTGACAATTGTGTTTATCTCTATTAAGCACCGTGTTTTCAAAAAATCCCTGGGTACTGAGTATACCCGCTGTCCCCCCCTTTTTCTCATATCAAATTACAATGGGATGTGGTGCTTTTTGATTTGACCAAGAGCACCCCAATATATTAGGGTGGTGATGATGATGATATTGATGATGCGAATGGTGATGATGGTGATAATGAAGGTGATGGGTCCCAAACTGTCCTAACCGGCCCCCCGTTGATCCAGAGGAAGGTGAAAAACCCCAGCTGAGCCTAGGCCAATTGCTACCGCAGGGGAAAAAATTACTTCCTGACCCCGCGAGAGGCGATCGGGTGAACCCTGGATCAACTTCCTATGGTTGGTGCCCCGATGTACTTACCTGGGTGGACCAAGATGGCCGCCGCGGCCGGAGCCGCGGTCTGTCCTGGAGAGCCCGGTGGCTACCGGTGCACCTCTGGGGAGGTCCGCTGACGGCTGGGGGGGCTCCGGAGTCAGAGGGAGCACGTGGGCCCGCTGGAGAGAGAATTGGGGAGAAAGATAATGGGATGGCCGGAGCTATGCCGCAGCCGCGGTCTGTCCTGCGGGTCTAGCGGTCTAGAAGAGGGGCGCCCGAATGGACACAGGAATGCGCCCGCAAGGTAACCCCCTCAGGAGAGAGCTTCCCAGAGGGGGTTATCTAATGCAGGGTTGAGACGCGAGAGCCGCCGTGGGACCCCAGAAGTGGACGTTCAGGGCCAGTGTTGCCAACCGTATGTTAATTTACGTACAGCACGTAAATTTAACCCCCTTTTTGGGGTGTACGTAAAGTCCGTTGTGGGCATCGGCTGCCCATAAAAAAGATGGCCGCGAGCCGACCAAGCAACTGCGCATGCGCCGTTCCGAAGTCGGCCGGGCTCGGGAAAGCTTGTATGCGTTCGGCCGAGCGGCACATGCGCAGTAACGTAATGGCGCTGCCCGGCGCCATTTTTGAATATACTTTCAGCCAGGACGGGAGTGCTCGCGGGGCGGGCTACAGTGGTGCACTCGCAGTCGCCGTAGGAGGAGAGGAGGACTCGGCAGAGCAGGGGTGAGGAGGGGATATGAAGTAGGAGGACTGCGCTGGGAGTGGGAGCGCTGGAGGGTGAAGCGGCCATGGCATGCAGGGGAGGGACAGAGACTGATGTGCTCTCTCTGTCTACCAGCATATAACTTCTCCACATCATCAGTATGCTGTGTCCTCCTTCTGTGCCCTTTTCACCTCTCCACATGTCAGAGCTGCCCTGACCTGTGGAGAGGTGAAAAGGGCACAGAAGGAGGACACAGCATACTGATGATGTGGAGGAGAAGTTATATGATGGTGGACAGAGGAGGAGGCCACTGAGGGGGTAACGAGGACCCTATCATGTCCGCAGCCTCTGTCCCCCTCCTGTGTCATGTCCGCAGCCTCTGTCCCCCTCCTGTGTCATGTCCGCAGTCTCTGTCACCCCTCCTGTGTCATGTCCGCAGTCTCTGTCACCCCTCCTGTGTCATGTCCGCAGCCTCTGTCCCCCTCCTGTGTCATGTCCGCAGCCTCTGTCCCCCTCCTGTGTCATGTCCGCAGCCTTTGTCACCCCTCCTGTGTCATGTCCGCAGCCTCTGTCCCCCTCCTGTGTCATGTCCGCAGCCTCTGTCCCCCTCCTGTGTCATGTCCGCAGCCTCTGTCCCCCTCCTGTGTCATGTCCGCAGCCTCTGTCCCCCTCCTGTGTCATGTCCGCAGCCTCTGTCCCCCTCCTGTGTCATGTCCGCAGCCTCTGTCCCCCTCCTGTGCCGTGTCCGCAGCCTCTGTCCCCCTCCTGTGCTGTGTCCGCAGCCTCTGTCACCCCTCCTGTGCTGTGTCCGCAGCCTCTGTCACCCCTCCTGTGCCGTGTCCGCAGCCTCTGTCACCCCTCCTGTGCCGAGTCCGCAGCCTCTGTCACCCCTCCTGTGCCGTGTCCGCAGCCTCTGTCACCCCTCCTGTGCCGTGTCCGCAGCCTCTGTCCCCCTCCTGTGTCCTGTCCGCAGCCTCTGTCCCCCTCCTGTGTCCTGTCCGCAGCCTCTGTCCACCTCCTGTGTCATGTCCGCAGCCTCTGTCCCCCTCTTGTGTCATGTCCGCAGCCTCTGTCCCCCTCCTGTGTCATGTCCGCAGCCTCTGTCCCCCTCCTGTGTCATGTCCGCAGCCTCTGTCCCCCTCCTGTGTCATGTCCGCAGCCTCTGTCCCCCTCCTGTGTCATGTCCGCAGCCTCTGTCCCCCTCCTGTGTCATGTCCGCAGCCTCTGTCCCCCTCCTGTGTCATGTCCGCAGCCTCTGTCCCCCTCCTGTGTCATGTCCGCAGCCTCTGTCCCCCTCCTGTGTCATGTCCGAAGCCTCTGTCCCCCTCCTGTGCTGTGTCCGCAGCCTCTGTCCCCCTCCTGTGCTGTGTCCGCAGCCTCTGTCCCCCTCCTGTGCCGTGTCCGCAGCCTCTGTCACCCCTCCTGTGCCGTGTCCGCAGCCTCTGTCACCCCTCCTGTGCCGTGTCCGCAGCCTCTGTCACCCCTCCTGTGTCATGTCCGCAGCCTCTGTTCCCATCCTGTATCGTGTCCGCAGCCTCTGTCCCCCTCCTGTAGTGTGTCCGCAGCCTCTGTCCACCTCCTGTATCGTGTCCGCAGCCTCTGACCCTCTCCTGTCTTTTATGTCTGCAGTCTCTGAAGGGATCCTAGAAAGATGTCAAGAGTGGGAGCGCCGGGATGGGGGTTACGGCCCAGGAAGAAACAGACGTGTGGACTGTGGAGAGGAGGTCAGAGCCGCCAAGCTGGAGCCGTCTGACTGAGCCCCGCACTGTGCACCTGAGAGCAGGTCAGTGACAGCGCCGCCAGGCCAGTCTGAGGGGGGGGCACTGATCTAAGGAGGGGAGTGAATACAATAATGTAAGGGGGCACTGATATAAAAGGTCCCCCCCTATATTAGTACCCCCCCTTACCTTAGTGTATTCACTCTGTGGAAGGTGGTCTCTTATCACCAGAGCCCCCCTCCACATCAGAGTTCCCCCTTACATCATGATCTGCAGCGTTCCCCTTTACATAAGAGTTCCCTTGCACTGTAAGGGGGCATCCTGCAGACTCTGATGTAAGAAGGAACTCTGTGCTGGCTGGGTTATAGTATCCTAACCTTCATGTGAATTGAGAAAAATGTTTTTTTACTTTTGTTTAACTTAAACACATTGATATTAGCATTAGCTGTGTGTTTATAGTTCAAATATTGATATTTGCACTGTTTAGCACTAAAAACAGTAATTGTAGGTACTTTTTTGCAGCGCCAGTAAAAAATGCGGCCCTGCCAGTAATTGTCATGATTTTTGCCAGTAAGAAATTGGTGCCGTACAGAAATTTTGGCATCCTTGCCAGTAAATTTCACTTCAGGGGGTTGGCAACACTGTTCGGGGCCACTCTGTGCAAAACGAACTGCACAGTGGAGGTACAGTGGGGCAAAAAAGTATTTAGTCAGCCACCAATTGTGCAAGTTCTCCCACTTAAAAAGATGAGAGAGGCCTGTAATTGTCATCATAGGTATACCTCAACTATGAGAGACAAAATGTGGAAACAAATCCAGACAATCACATTGTCTGATTTGGAAAGAATTTATTTGCAAATTATGGTGCAAAATAAGTATTTGGTCAATATCAAAAGTTCATCTCAATACTTTGTTATATATCCTTTGTTGGCAATGACAGAGGTCAAACGTTTTCTGTAAGTCTTCACAAGGTTGTCACACACTGTTGCTGGTATGTTGGCCCATTCCTCCATGCAGATCTCCTCTAGAGCAGTGATGTTTTGGGGCTGTCGCTGGGCAACATGGCCTTTCAACTCTCTCCGATGGTTTTCTATGGGGCTGAGATATGGAGACTGGCTAGGCCACTCCAGGACCTTGAAATGCTTCTTACGAAGCCACTCCTTCGTTGCTCGGGTGGTGTGTTTGGGATCATTGTCATGCTGAAAGACCCAGCCACGTTTCATCTTCAATGCCCTTGCTGATGGGAGGAGGTTTGCACTCAAAATCTCACGATACATGGCCCCATTCATTCTTTCATGTACACGGATCAGTTGTCCTGTTCCCTTTGCAGAGAAACAGCCCCAAAGCATGATGTTGTCACCCCCATGCTTCACAGTGGGTATGGTGTTCTTTCATTGCAACTCCGCATTCTCTCTCCTCCAAACACAAGTTGTGTTTCTACCAAACAGTTCTACTTTGGTTTCATCTGACCATATGACATTCTCCCATTTTTTTTGTGGAAAAATTAGGTGCTTCGGCTTATAGTATGCTATACTCGGCTGCTCGAGTATATACGGTACTTTTGTCCTAGCTGCACTTATACAGAGTTCAACTTGAAGGGATAAGTTCACCTTTTGGGAAAAAATAATAAATGCACATACACTATATTACCAACAGTTTTGGGACGCCTGCCTTTACACGCATATAGCGCACTCACCCCAGACTTTACCTGCTTTTCTTAACTTGGCTCCTCCGCAGGAAAGACTGAGGCACACCGCACTACATGCCCGTACCCTCCTGGATGGGGAGGTTGAGCGGTGTTAGTTTTCTCGGGCCTGCCTGCGGCTGGTGTTTGAATCCTCCCGAGCTGATCTCGCTTCTGGCTTGGCCAGAAACAAGTCCTTAATTCTCCCCAGTAAAGCCACTGTCCACACCAACTGAAAGTCCAACTTCTGTATTTATTTCACAAGGATAATAAATAGTCCCTTTAAGAGCAGACAGGTTGAGATGAGACACAGGTCAGATAAGGTGGGAGAGAGGTCCAGGCACAAACTCAAATCTTGGTTCTCTTACTGTTCTGATATGCACGTACAGGTTTAGCGTGCGATCTTTATCACAGACCTAATGAATATGAAAGTCACTGCCACTGACTTGGTGTAGATGGTCACTGCCACTGACCGGGTGAATAGGGCCTTGCCCTATTTGGTCACTGCCACTGACCTGGTGTGCGTAGAGTCACTGCCACTATGACCTACAGAACATGCACTGCCTTCTTGGAGAACTTGGCCCATGTCAAAGAGAAAAACATCCCTCCGGAGAGTTACCAGAGGCCCTCACTGTCACCACGACTCTGCGCTGGGTCTTCAGAAAGGGTCACCTCCCTGGCCTCCTTGATCTAAGATACGGGTCCCCTCGCAAGGCGGTACCCTGGGAGCTCTCGGTCCTTAGCGGACCCCAGCCGAAGGTTGCTGGGCCCCGGGCCTCCTATTTAGTACCTCACCCCAGACTGAAGGTGTCTGGGATGGAACAGCAACTTCGCCTCCAGGCCTAGGGCACCCGGAGGCAACACACACGTCCAGGCCTCCGGGCCTAGGGCACCCGGAGGTGACACACCACCCAGGCCTGAGGTGCCTGGGCGCGAACCCCTCTGGAAGATGGCCGCCCCTTTTTATACCCTCTCCTGACAGGCACCGCAGGTTTCCCGCACCGCTGTCAAGAGGGGACAAGAAAAGGCACAACCCTGTACAACCCGGGCCCATGGCAACAGCGCCACCTATAGGCCCCAGGGAACTACACACTAGTACTATCTCCCAGGGACAGAAATGGTCCATGAACCTTAACAATTTGTGTATATGAGCCTTATTACCACTCAGATACTTCCCTTAAATATAGCATCCCGCTACACGCACATGAACTTTATTGACAATAAAGTCTTAGTCCGTAGGGTTCCATTTTGAGTTGCCCCCTCCCCTTTGCAGCCATTAAGCTTTAACTCATCTGGGAAGGCTGTCCACAGGGTTTAGGAGTGTGTCTGAAAATGTTTGACCATTTTTCTAGAAGCGCATTTGTGAGGTCAGGCACTGATGTTGGACGAGAAGGCCTGGCTCACAGTCTTTGCTCCAATTAATCCCAAAGATGTTCTATCGGGTTGAGGTCAGGACTCTGTGTTGGCCAGTCAAATTCCTCTATCCCATACTTGCTTATCCATGTCTTTATGGATCTTGCTTTGTGCACTGGTCCCAATCATTTGGTGGTGGGGGGATTATGGTGTGGGGTTGTTTTTCAGGGGTTGTACTTGGTCTCTTAGTTCCAGTGAAGGGAACTCTTAAGGTGTCAGCATACCAAGACATTTTGGACAATTTCATGCTCCCAACTTTATGGGAACAGTTTGGGGATGGTCCCTTTCTGTTCCAACATGACTGGGCACCAGTGCACAAAGCAAGGTCAATAAAGACTTATTTTGGAAGAGTGGTCAAACATTCATAATATAATGTATTTTTGCAGGGAAAAAAATTAGCATTTATTATTTTTTCCCTAAGGAGCCTGGAAAGCATTGCACCTGTGTTTCAGGGATACAATGCCAGACTTTTGCCGACAAGCCCTGCAGCTTTCAGCCCCTACTTGCATACTGGCTGACTGTTTACAAGCTGCAGGGCTTGCGAATGAACTATGCGGCCGCTCATTAGCGACCTTGCAGCCCATTCAAACCGTCTACTATTCAACAGGAAACTGAATGAATGACGTGGCTGTGTGGGTGGAGCCCCGCCCAGCTGCGTAATTTTCAAGTGACAGCGGGATCAGGGAGAAGATCCCCGACTCACTGTCACAGGGAGAGGGGGAGAGGCTGCAGCTGATGGAACAGTTATATGTTCCACCCTAAAGCAACCTGTGCATTGTTCCTCTGATGCCGCCAAGAGCTGTATTACTGCACATCCTACCTGCTGACTGAACCAGGCAATACAGCTCTGAGAAAGACATTGGACACCCCACTTAAAGGGTGGAGGTTTGGTTGAGTCACTACAAATGGCATACAAACCACCAGCCTATGTGACCATTAGAGGGGAACAATGCCTGCTGGCCGGAACACTCTTGTTTACACTTGAGGGCTGATCAAGAAAGCCAGAATGGGCCAAGTGCAATCAATGTAGCACACATTTTTAAGTGACATATAGCCAGGTTCTCTAAAATACCCTCTTTAAAGAAACAAGACCAAAATGGGCTTTGTAAGGTGGTTAGTGGGACAAAGTCCCAGTGTGACTATTAAAACAGCCTCTATAGGCACTTCATTATGAACCCATTGGTTATGGTATGATAATAGTTTTGGTACACTGAATCACATGACACCGCTGCGGAATGAAAGCTACAACTACCAAAAAGATTTGTGGCTGATGCGGAGGGGCAGAGCAATGAGGAGGAAAGCCTGAAGAAATTTCTTGGTCTTAGTGGTCAGAGCAAAGAGGAAAGATTCAGGAATCTTGGTGGATTTGCCTGTTCTGCAGCACAACTGATGCATCTGCTGAGGAGTGGCCGGGAACCAGCAATATTATACTCAGAGAGTGTCCATCTTTAACAGTCAGCAATATTTCAGAGAAATTGCCAGTTTTAACCCACAAAATAAAATAGAAAAAAACAGCACAAAAAAACCTTTAGCATATATGAATAAAACATAAAACACCATAAAGGCAAAATGTCCGTAAAAAGGTCCACATGGGATTCCAAAGCACTGGTATGTACTGCTGCATAACAGGGAGCACAAATCAGCTTTCCACTGTCAGAACCAGCACTTGAATGGAGTCGACAGCAGCAGCCCAAGCAATGAAAGAGTAGCTGGCAGGGAGGAC
Source organism: Rana muscosa (assembly GCA_029206835.1). Taxonomy (NCBI): domain Eukaryota; kingdom Metazoa; phylum Chordata; class Amphibia; order Anura; family Ranidae; genus Rana; species Rana muscosa. The sequence goes on from CM055117.1 coordinate 913,032,546, forward strand.
AAAAAACCCAATCAGTAGTAAGCAAACTTTTATTAAAAAAACACAATATTTTCTCACAATTCAAAGGCTGTGACCACCTGGGGAGGGGGTCCATAATGGAAAGCCATAATCCTGCTCCTGGCCAGGGAGATGGAAAAGAAACCAAACCGGGAACCAGCGATCTTCAGGTGACTTGAGAAATGGGTGGAGCCCCGAAACGTGTCATTTTGATGGAGAGCAAACGCTGACTGCTCTGTTAAGTGGCAGTGCCTGTGGTTCCCAAACAGGTTTTTGTCAAGTGGCTCTCTAAGCTCAGTGTCTATATTTTTTTTTTTAAATAACAAACATGTTATACTTACCTCCACTGTGCAGATCGTTTTGCACAGAGTGGCCCTGAACCTGGTCTTCTGGGGTCCCTCGGCGGCTGTCTCGGCTCCTCCCCGCAAGAATTCACCACCTAATATGCGAGCGGGCTCGCATGGTGGTGAGTGATTGCGGGTGTGCTCCAGTGATACAGCCGGCGGCTATAGCCGCTCACTGTATCACTCGGCCCCGCCCCCGGCGCGCCGTGTTATTGGATGTGATTGACAGCAGCGTGAGCCAATCAATGGCCGGAGAAGCCAATCAATGGCCAGGCTCAGAAACGAGGAGGATGACGGGGGCGAGCGCGGGGGGGGGGGGGGGGGGCAGTATTGTCAGATGTTTTTTCACCTTAATGCATAGTATGCATTAAGGTGAAAAAGCTTTTACCTTTACAACCCCTTTAAGGTGAGTATTCCAGCCAATTATAGTGACTTCTTAGTGAGTCAAGGTAAATCTTGCCAAACATCACTTAAAGTGTATCCAACACCTCTGTATTGACTGGTGGTCCCTCATCATACCTCAAGTCAATCTATCTGGAGTTTGAACTATAAAGCTGAACAATTAAGCTCCACCATTAAAACCAGTGAACAAGGATTGGTGAAAGAGGGGTGTCAAACCCATTTTACACGAATTACAGAAACAGATACTGCTATATCACGTCCTAAGACATCCAATAGAAATATAATTCATCCTACTCTCTCCTCATGTTGGAGCTTGTTCCAAATTATTTTCACATATCAGTGTTTCCATTCTTTTCTAAAGTATCACCTTACAAACACCTTTAAAAGAATTGATGGACCTAACCAAGATTCACTATGTGCATCATCAAAGAAGGGCCCCAACTAAGTTAGCAAAACGAAAAGAAAGATAACATTTTGGGGACAATCTCTTCTCTTCTTAATTATTGGCACTTGTCTCACTATTTATTTCATTAATGATCATTCTTTTTATATATATGGTATCTAAGCGCTGCAGGCAACTTGGATTTAGCAGGGCCGTCCCTGATTCACCAAGGTAACTGAAGTTTTTTACATTCTTTTAGCTACTCTGTTTGGACTTTGGTACTCCTGTTACAGGTCACGTTATAAATGTGGTGGAATCTGGGCCAAGTCTCCGTGAAAAAAAAAAATCCATAAATGTGCAGTTTGCTTTGTGACTGTATTGCATACAAGGTTGTGATTATAGTTGTATAACCTTGTCTTTGTTGACTCACTTAACTTCAATATACTTAATGTGATTTAAACCAGTGTGGTTTCTTTGTGTAAAGGGTGTGTCAGAGAGGTCCCACTGAGTTCAGTGAAAGGATAACTTCAGAGGGATTACCAAACTAGTGGCTTCTGCGAGGGTGCGCTACACACAAAATTTAAAATCAAGTTTAAAATCATAGCTGTCCTGATGAACCATCATGGTTGCAATACTTGTTTTTTTTTTCTTTTTAACACTGTGTTATTTTAACCACTTCAATACAGGGCTTTTATACACCCTTCCTTACCAGACCAATTTGTAGCTTTCAGCGCTCTCACACTTTGAATGACAATTACTCAGTCATGCTACACTGTACCCAAACCAAATTTTTATCATTTTTTTTCTCACAAACAGAGCTTTCTTTTGGTGGTATTTAATCACCGCTGGGTTTTTTATTTTTTGCAATATAAGCGAAAAAATTTAGATTTAAAAAAAAAACAAAAACTTTTTTTTAGTTTCTATTGTAAAATTTTGCAAATAAGTCATTTTTCTTCATAAAATTGGGCCAAAATGTATACTGCTACATATCTTTAGTAAAAATAGCCAAAGTGTATATTATTTGGTCTCTGTGAAAGTTATAGTCTACAAGATATGGTGCAAATCATTGAAAAATGATCACATCTGATCACACCTGATGTACTGAAGGCCTATCTCATTTCTTGAGACCCTAACAAGCCAGGAAAGTACAAATACCCCCCAAATTACCCCTTTTTGGAAAGCAGTCATTCCAATGTATTTAGTAAGAGGCATGGTGAGTTTTTTTAAGTTGTAATTTTTTCCCACAATTCTTGGGAAAAAAATTGAAAATTTTATTTTTTTGCACAAAATTGTCATATTAACAAGTTATTTCTCTCACACAGCACATGCATACTTGCAATGACACACCAAAATACATTATGCTACTCCTGAGTATAGTGATACCACATGTGTGAGACTTTTACACAGCCTGACCACTGTGAGGGGGTTAGCTCGGCAGCGGGTGTGTGTGACCCCCGGGATGGGCTCCCCACACAAAACAGGCCCAGCAAACGGAGGTTGTGGTTTTCAAAATCAAAAAAGGTGCGGTTTATTTTCTATTTACAGTGACAAAACACAGCAAAGCAAAAGAAACATAACCAAAATAAATCCTGGTCAAGTTGACCTCTGACTAAACATACAGGTTTCCTAACTAACAACTGGGATCAGCCTAGTGCTGTCCTAGTCCCTAAGTCCCTGGTTTAGTAAAAGTCCAAACAAATAGCCACACAGGCTTTGCCTCACCGCACAGGGGTTCACTCTCCCTAGACAGTCCACACAGGTCTGGTTCCAGGCATGAGCTAACATCTAATGAAGCTGGGAGTTCTTATAGAGGCCTAAATGAGCTGACAAGCTTCAGCTGGTCTCCTCATCTCTGTCTGCACGACGCCCCACACTCTCCCTAGAGGTATGAGTCATCCATGAGCCCACTAGCCTTATACAACTCTCCACCTAGTTGTATAAGTCGGCGTAAAGCCTGAATCTGGGCGAAATATATCTACACCCCTGGATGCAACCAGGTGACTTTACCTTCCTGCTGTCACATACCCCCCCTCTTGTTTTAACCTCGGGGTTGGAACACCAGCAATCAGGCATTCATGTACTCGAGACAAAGCATCCACATTCCCCATTTGAACGCCAGGGCGATGCTTTACTGTGAAGTTGAATTCCTGGAGGGCCAGGAACCACCTATTCACTCTTCTATTTGTTTCCTTGTTTTGAGCCATCCACTTTAACGGAGCGTGATCCGTAACCATGTCAAAGTGCCTACCTAGCAGGTAGTACCGAAGGGAATCTAGAGCCCACTTCACCGCTAAACACTCCTTTTCAACGGTGGCGTAATTTACCTCATGGGACTTCAACTTCCTGCTGAGGTAAATGACTGGGTGCTCTTCCCCGTTCCAGACCTGGGACAATACTGCTCCTAACCCCACATCTGACGCATCACTTTGTACGACAAAGTCTTTAGAGAAGTCGGGTGAGTACAACACTGGCTGGCTACATAAGGCTTGTTTCAAGAATTGGAATGCTGCCTCAGCCTCGGGGGTCCATTTAATCATGACCGACCCTTTCCCCTTCGTCAGGTTGGTTAGGGGCACAGCCTTAGAAGCAAAGTGGGGAATGAATCGCCGATAATACCCAGCGATTCCCAGAAAGGCTCGTACCTGCTTCTTGCTGTTGGGACGTGGCCAACTCTGGATGGCCTCGACTTTGTTGAGTTGGGGTTTTATTACTCCCCTCCCAATGGTGTACCCAAGATATTTGGCCTCCTCCTGCCCAATGGTACACTTCTTGGGGTTAGCCGTAAACCCCGCTTCCCGAACAGAGTCCAGGACTGCTTGCACTTTTGGCAGATGTGAGGCCCAATCTGTGCTATGGACAATTACGTCATCCAGGTAAGCCGCAGCATACTTCCGATGGGGCCTCAGCATCTGGTCCATTTTCCGCTGGAATGTGGCCGGCGCATTCTGTAACCCGAACGGCATTCTTTTATATTGGAACGCCCCGTCTGGGGTTACAAATGCGGTTTTCTCTTTGGCCGACTTGGCCAGGGGGATTTGCCAATACCCTTTTGTGAGGTCAAGAGTCGTCATGTATCGGGCTGTTCCCAGCCGGTCGATCAACTCATCTATACGTGGCATGGGGTAGGTGTCAAATTTTGTAACTTTGTTCAACTGACGAAAATCGTTACAAAATCGCCAGCTCCCATCCGGTTTAGGCACCAACACGATGGGACTAGACCAATCACTTTGGGACTCCTCTATCACCCCTAAGTTCAGCATTTTCTGTACTTCCTCCCGTATTGCCTCCCGTCGAGCCTCTGGGATCCGATAGGGTTTTAACTTCACCCTTTCACCGGGCGGGGTAATGATGTCATGCTCTACCCCAGATGTTTGTCCCGGCAGCTCAGAGAATACCTCCTTGTTGCGAAGCACAAACTCCTTAACCTCCTGTTGTTGGGGTTGTGACAAGGTGGCTGCTATTCCAACCTCAGGAATCACGCAACCAGTTTGAGCTGGTGACCAAGTGTCTGCGACTAGGGACTCTCTATCCCTCCAGGCTTTCAACAGATTAACGTGATAGATCTGTTCGGGCTTTCGCCTTCCTGGTTGTCTGACCTTGTAATTCACTTCGCTCACTTTTTCCATTATCTCGTAGGGGCCTTGCCATTTGGCAAGGAATTTACTTTCAACCGTAGGGACAAGTACCAATATCCTATCCCCCGGGGAAAAGGTACGGGTCTTGGCTCCACGGTTGTACACTCTCTGCTGTGCCAACTGCGCTTGGGCCAAATGTTCCTTCACGATGGGCATTACCTGTGCAATTCGATCTTGCATCAGGGCGACATGCTCAATCACACTCCTGTGGGGAGAACTCTCACTTTCCCAAGTTTCCTTGGCAATATCCAACAGCCCTCTTGGGTGTCTCCCATACAGTAACTCAAAGGGGGAGAATCCCGTAGAGGATTGGGGCACCTCCCTAATAGCAAACATCAAATAAGGAAGTAAACAGTCCCAATCCTTTCCATCTCTATCCACCACTTTCTTCAACATTTGTTTTAGGGTTTTGTTGAATCTTTCAACCAGCCCATCGGTTTGGGGGTGATACACAGACGTACGCAATTGCGTCACTTTGAACAATTTACACAGCTCTTTCATAACCCGGGACATAAAGGGTGTACCTTGGTCCGTAAGCAGTTCTTTACAAATACCCACCCGGCTAAAAACAAGAGATAGCTCTTTGGCTATGGTTTTGGCCGAGGTATTTCGGAGAGGGATCGCTTCTGGATAACGGGTGGCATAGTCCATTATAACTAATATGTACTGGTGCCCCCTAGCGGACTTGATTATAGGACCTACCAAATCCATGGCGATCCTCTCAAACGGGACCTCAATGATGGGTAGAGGGACCAGCGGGCTACGGAAATGTGGCATCGGGGCCAACCTCTGACACACAGGGCAGGAGGAACAATAATTTTCTACGTCCTTCATCACCCCCGGCCAATAGAATCTCTGTAATACCCTCTCTCGGGTTTTCTCTGTCCCCAGATGACCTCCAAGAATGTGCCCATGGGCCAACTCCAACACCAACTTCCTGTAAGGTTTGGGCACCACAAGCTGCTCAACGGTTTCTTCTGCCCTTTTTGCCACCCGATACAGTAGGTCCTTCTCTACGCTGAAGTATGGGTAAGTGCAGGTATTATCTGGGTTCACTAACTCACCATCTATTTTCACTACGTTTTCCCGTGCCTTTATTAGGGCGGGGTCTTTCAACTGTTCTGTGGCAAAGTTTTCCCTGTGAACCTCAAGATCAGAAAACTCCACAGACGGTAGGTTTTCGTCTGAGGAGGTGGGCTCCTCTCCAGTTTCTTGAGTCTCCCCTGCCAATACTGATAAGGGAAATTCCGGAGAGTCCTCACCACTCTCAGGGGAGTTCTGGCTATCACATTCCTGGTACATAGGGGCACCAGTGAGGGGCTCAGGATCATCCCACAGTTCCCAGAACTTCGGAAAATCCCTTCCCACAATGGCGTCATGCGGTAACTGAGATACTAAGCCCACTGGATGAGAGAGGGTACCTTTGGGGGTCTCGAAACACACTGTAGTCACTGGATACTCTCGGGTGTCCCCATGCACACAAATAACAGCTACCTTGCTATTCCCAGAGACCTCTGTTTTAACTAACTCAGCCTTTATCAGGGTCACAAGGCTACCTGAATCCAGCAATACCACAACATTTCTACCATTAACACACATTTTGCATAAATGTTTCTCAGTTCCTCGAATGGCAGTGCATGCGACTGTCGCACACAGCGACTGACGTCTGCCTGTCAGAAAGTCACACTGCATGGGTTCCTCCACAACCGGGCAATTGGCTGCAATATGTCCCGCTTGCCGGCAGCGGTAGCAAACGATCCTTCTTGCCGCCTCTTGAGCCGCTGATTTCCCAGGCTGTTCTCGCCAAACTTGGGGTAGAGCTCCCACCCTCTCACTCTCTCCACCCTCACCCCTTGGAATCCTCTTATCCGCCCCTGGGGATGGTCTGGTCTTAGGGTGGAAAGTCCGAGTGTCTCTGGAAGAGGCCGTCAGGTTCTCTGTAGCCAAGTATTTCTCCACACGATCCACAAGACCATCGGCCGTCTCTGGGTCTCCATGGCTTACCCACTTTTGGATGGCAGTAGGAAGAGCTCTCAAAAACCGATCCATTACAACACGTTCCACAATCTTTGGTGCTGACAAAGTCTCTGGCTGTAGCCACTTTCTGCTCAGGTGAATGAGATCATACATTTGAGACCTGGGGGGTTTTCCAAGCTGGAAAGTCCAGTTATGCACACGCTGAGCCCGGACAGCCTGGGTGACACCCAGCCTTGCCAATATTTCAGCTTTTAGCATCACATAGTCTTTTGCTTGGTTAGGCTCTAGGTCATAGTAAGCTTTCTGCGATTCACCAGTTAACAGAGGAGCCACCAGTCCAGCCCACTGCTCCTCAGGCCACTTTTCTCTTTCAGCGGTCCTTTCAAATGTGGTCAAAAATACCTCTGGATCATCCTCTCCAGTCATTTTTGTCAATAAACGACTCACCCCAAAGGACGCGGTATTAGTGGGACGGCTTTCCTCACTGGTCTGCGGACGTTGCTGCATTACTGCTTCCATCTGTTGTTGTAGTCTCTGCTCTTGCTTCTGCAACAGGTCTATGAATCGGGCCTCAGATTGCTGCTGGGCTCGTTGCTGAGCCTCCAGACTCTGTTGCAAAGTTGCGTTTGTCTGCTGCTGGGCTGCAAGGCTCCTTTGCAAACCTGCATTTGTCTGCTGTTGATTGGCATTTGCTAGAGCCAGCTGCTTCAGTATCTCCTCCATGCTGGCTTAAAAAAAACTGCCACTGGTTCTCCACCAACTGTGAGGGGGTTAGCTCGGCAGCGGGTGTGTGTGACCCCCGGGATGGGCTCCCCACACAAAACAGGCCCAGCAAACGGAGGTTGTGGTTTTCAAAATCAAAAAAGGTGCGGTTTATTTTCTATTTACAGTGACAAAACACAGCAAAGCAAAAGAAACATAACCAAAATAAATCCTGGTCAAGTTGACCTCTGACTAAACATACAGGTTTCCTAACTAACAACTGGGATCAGCCTAGTGCTGTCCTAGTCCCTAAGTCCCTGGTTTAGTAAAAGTCCAAACAAATAGCCACACAGGCTTTGCCTCACCGCACAGGGGTTCACTCTCCCTAGACAGTCCACACAGGTCTGGTTCCAGGCATGAGCTAACATCTAATGAAGCTGGGAGTTCTTATAGAGGCCTAAATGAGCTGACAAGCTTCAGCTGGTCTCCTCATCTCTGTCTGCATGACGCCCCACACTCTCCCTAGAGGTATGAGTCATCCATGAGCCCACTAGCCTTATACAACTCTCCACCTAGTTGTATAAGTCGGCGTAAAGCCTGAATCTGGGCGAAATATATCTACCCCCCTGGATGCAACCAGGTGACTTTACCTTCCTGCTGTCACACCACATATAGAGGTCTAACATCCAAGTAGCACCGTCAGGCGTTCTACGAGCATAAATTGCACATCTCATTTGATGACAACCTATCACATTTTTGAAGGCCCTGGAGCACCAGGACAATGGAAATGCCCACAAAATGACCTCATTTTGGAAAGCTAACACTCCAACGTATAATCTATGAGGCATAATGAGTCTTTTGAACGGTTCATTTTTTTCCAGAAGTTTTTGGAATATGTGGGAAAAAAATGAAAACGCATTTTTTTTTATACAAAGTTGTCCATTTATAAGATATATTAACAACACATAGCATGTACTTAGCAAAAATGACACCCCAAAATACATTCTGCTACTCCTTCTGAGTATGGTGATATCAAATATGTGAGACTTTTACACAGCCTGGCTAAATACAGAGCCCCAACATTGAAATAGCACCTTCAGGCATTCTAGGAGCATAAATTACACATCTCATTTCTCAACCACCTATTACAGTTTTGAAGACCCTGGAGCACCAGGACAATGGAAATGCCCATAAAATGACCCCATTTTGGAAAGCTAACACCACAACGTATAATCTTTGAGGCATAATGAGCCTTTTGAACGGTTCATTTTTTTCCAGAAGTTCTTGGAATATGTGGGAAAAATATGAAAACGCATTTTTTTTTATACAAAGTTGTCCATTTATAAGATATTACCAACACATAGCATGTACATAGCAAAAAGGACACCCCAAAATACATTCTGCTACTCCTCCTGAGTATGGCAATACCACATGTGTGAGACTTGTACACAGCCTGGCCACATACAGAGGCCTAACATCTAAGTAGCACCGTCACGTGTTCTAGGAGCATAAATTACACACATAAATTCCTGACAACCTATCACATTGTTGAAGGCCCTTCACATTTCTAACACATACCAAGTATAAACCAAAATACATTCTTCTGAGAAAAGGGTAAAGAAAAGATTACCTGCAGTTTTAGTAGTGCAAAGAGGGGAGCATCGGTCCAGGCAGCAGGCAGGAACGTGGACAGCGACAGCAAAACAGGCAGCAGGCAGGAATAGTCAGTACAGGTAGAGATGATGTCAGCACAGCCAAAGCATTGGTCCAGATAGCAGGCAGGGATGTGGTCAGCAGCAGCAAAAGGAACAAAGGATCGTCCATGCAGCAGGCAGGAATACTGTCCATAGTTAGTACATGCAGCAGGCAGAGGTATGATCAGCACAGCCAGAGTATTTGTCCAGGGAGCAGGCAGGACCATCAAGCTTAGGGCATCGGTCAGGAAAGAATGGGGACAGGGGTAGAGGCTTCTCCCCATCCAAATCGCTTTGAAGCCTCCGGACAACCAGATCCTGTTCTGGGAACACAGAAAACCAAAAACTGGTTTTCTGAACTCAGAACACTATTCTGGAGCCCCTCACATATGTGAGACCCCTGTTTAGCAGGGTGAAAGGTCAGTCCAAGGGGGCAGGCAAAAACATGGTCAAAGGCCGAGGTCAGTGCAGGTAAAAGGCAGAAATAAACAGTAGGCAGAGGCATAGTCGATACAGTCCAGGGTCAGTTCACGTGAAAGGCAGAAACATGGCGGATAAACAATGCAGACGGTAGGCAGAGGCATAGTCGAGAAACAGGCCAGGGTCAGTTGACATGAAAGACAATGATATGGTTGATTGAGGCAGGGAAATATTCAGGACAAATTGAAAATGGGGAAATAGCAGTATTAGAAATATGGGCTAATAGTTTTCGAGAGTGTGATATCGCTTGAAGCATTCTCCGATGCAAAGGCCAGGTTGGGAGGGACAGTCGGGACAATGGAAGCTGGTGTCTTTCCTAATTCCTCTTCTGGTGCACACCCGACATTTTTTTTGGCGCTGTCTTCCGGATCCTGATGGTGGAATATGGTCTGAAAAATGGCGTTCGTGTAGTCTGCTGACACAATCTGAGTGAATGCTTTCTGGGGGGGGGATGTTTGTTGGTAGATCAGGGCAGTGACAATGTCTTCAATAAACCTCATGAAGGTGGTGGGTCTTTCTGTTGATTTTTGGTAGATTATGAAAGAATTTAACAGGGCCAAATGAAAAAAGTAAATTGCTAATTTTTTATACCAGAAGAGGGATTTTTGGGTTGAAAGATAGGGCTGCAACATTTGGTCATTTAAATCCACACCACCCATGAATTTATTGTACTCATTGATGCAGGAAGGCTTGCGAACGGTACCGCGTCTTCTGTGAAGTTCCACCGAGGTGTCATCGTGGATGGTGGACATGATGTAAACGTCTTTCCTATCCCTCCACTTCACAGCCAACACTTCCTCGTTCCTCAAGCTTGCCGATTCCCCCTTTTGAATGGTTGTGGTGACAAGACGCTGTAGGAAGCCCTTTCTGTTTTTTCTTGTTGTACCACAGGCCAGAGTTTTTTTTAGGTAGAGGTGGCGGAGAAGGGGCAGGCTGGTATAATAGTTGTCCATGTAAATATGATCCCCCTTTTGGAGGAGTGGGAATGCCAACTCCCAAACAATTTTTCCACTTATTCCCATGTACGATGGACACTCAGGGGACTGGAGCTGGGAATCTTTGCCTTCGTACTGTGAGGGGGCTAGCTCGGCAGCGGGTGTGTGTGACCCCCGGGATGGGCTCCCCACACAAAAACAGGCCCAGCAGACGGAGGTTGTGGTTTTCAAAATCAAAAAGGTGCGGTTTATTTTCTATTTACAGTGACAAAAACACAGCAAGGCAAAAAAAAACAAACACAAAATAAATCCTGGTCAACTTGACCTCTGACTAAACTTACAGGTTTCCTAACTAACGACTGGGATCAGCCTAGTGCTGTCCTAGTCCCTGGTTTTAAATGTCCAAGCAAAATATAGCCACACAGGCTTTCTCTCACCGCACAGGGGTTCACTCTCCCTAGACAGTCCACACAGGTCTGCTTCCAGGCATGAGCTAACATCTAATGAATTTGGGAGTTTTTATAGAGGCCTTAAACGAACTGACAGGCTTCAGCTGGCCTCATCAACTCCCTGTCTGCACGACGCCCAGCCCTCTCCCTAGAGGTATGAGTCATCAATGAGCCCACTAGTCTCAGCTGGGCTTATACAACTCTCCACCTAGCTGTATAAATCGGCGTAAAGCCTGAATCTGGGCGAAATATATCTACCCCCCTGGATGCAACCAGGTGACTTTACCTTCCTGCTGTCACATACCCCCCCCTCTTGTTTTAACCTCGGGGTTGGAACACCAGCAATCAGGCATTCATGTACTCGAGACAAAGCATCCACATTCCCCATTTGAACGCCAGGGCGATGCTTTACTGTGAAGTTGAATTCCTGGAGGGCCAGGAACCACCTATTCACTCTTCTATTTGTTTCCTTGTTTTGAGCCATCCACTTTAACGGAGCGTGATCCGTAACCATGTCAAAGTGCCTACCTAGCAGGTAGTACCGAAGGGAATCTAGAGCCCACTTCACCGCTAAACACTCCTTTTCAACGGTGGCGTAATTTACCTCATGGGACTTCAACTTCCTGCTGAGGTAAATGACTGGGTGCTCTTCCCCGTTCCAGACCTGGGACAATACTGCTCCTAACCCCACATCTGACGCATCACTTTGTACGACAAAGTCTTTAGAGAAGTCGGGTGAGTACAACACTGGCTGGCTACATAAGGCTTGTTTCAAGAATTGGAATGCTGCCTCAGCCTCGGGGGTCCATTTAATCATGACCGACCCTTTCCCCTTCGTCAGGTTGGTTAGGGGCACAGCCTTAGAAGCAAAGTGGGGAATGAATCGCCGATATTACCCAGCGATTCCCAGAAAGGCTCGTACCTGCTTCTTGCTGTTGGGACGTGGCCAACTCTGGATGGCCTCGACTTTGTTGAGTTGGGGTTTTATTACTCCCCTCCCAATGGTGTACCCAAGATATTTGGCCTCCTCCTGCCCAATGGTACACTTCTTGGGGTTAGCCGTAAACCCTGCTTCCCGAACAGAGTCCAGGACTGCTTGCACTTTTGGCAGATGTGAGGCCCAATCTGTGCTATGGACAATTACGTCATCCAGGTAAGCCGCAGCATACTTCCGATGGGGCCTCAGCATCTGGTCCATTTTCCGCTGGAATGTGGCCGGCGCATTCTGTAACCCGAACGGCATTCTTTTATATTGGAACGCCCCGTCTGGGGTTACAAATGCGGTTTTCTCTTTGGCTGACTTGGCCAGGGGGATTTGCCAATACCCTTTTGTGAGGTCAAGAGTCGTCATGTATCGGGCTGTTCCCAGCCGGTCGATCAACTCATCTATACGTGGCATGGGGTAGGTGTCAAATTTTGTAACTTTGTTCAACTGACGAAAATCGTTACAAAATCGCCAGCTCCCATCCGGTTTAGGCACCAACACAATGGGACTAGACCAATCACTTTGGGACTCCTCTATCACCCCTAAGTTCAGCATTTTCTGTACTTCCTCCCGTATTGCCTCCCGTCGGGCCTCTGGGATCCGATAGGGTTTTAACTTCACCCTTTCACCGGGCGGGGTAATAATGTCATGCTCTACCCCAGATGTTTGTCCCGGCAGCTCAGAGAATACCTCCTTGTTGCGAAGCACAAACTCCTTAACCTCCTGTTGTTGGGGTTGTGACAAGGTGGCTGCGATTCCAACCTCAGGAATCACGCAACCAGTTTGAGCTGGTGACCAAGTGTCTGCGACTAGGGACTCTCTATCCCTCCAGGCTTTCAACAGATTAACGTGATAGATCTGTTCGGGCTTTCGCCTTCCTGGTTGTCTGACCTTGTAATTCACTTCGCTCACTTTTTCCATTATCTCGTAGGGGCCTTGCCATTTGGCAAGGAATTTACTTTCAACCGTAGGGACAAGTACCAATATCCTATCCCCCGGGGAAAAGGTACGGGTCTTGGCTCCACGGTTGTACACTCTCTGCTGTGCCAACTGCGCTTGGGCCAAATGTTCCTTCACGATGGGCATTACCTGTGCAATTCGATCTTGCATCAGGGCGACATGCTCAATCACACTCCTGTGGGGAGAACTCTCACTTTCCCAAGTTTCCTTGGCAATATCCAACAGCCCTCTTGGGTGTCTCCCATACAGTAACTCAAAGGGGGAGAATCCCGTAGAGGATTGGGGCACCTCCCTAATAGCAAACATCAAATAAGGAAGTAGACAGTCCCAATCCTTTCCATCCCTATCCACCACTTTCTTCAACATTTGTTTTAGGGTTTTGTTGAATCTTTCAACCAGCCCATCGGTTTGGGGGTGATACACAGATGTACGTAATTGCGTCACTTTGAACAATTTACACAGCTCCTTCATAACCCGGGACATAAAGGGTGTACCTTGGTCCGTAAGCAGTTCTTTACAAATACCCACCCGGCTAAAAACAAGAGATAGCTCTTTGGCTATGGTTTTGGCCGAGGTATTTCTGAGAGGGATCGCTTCTGGATAACGGGTGGCATAGTCCATTATAACCAATATGTACTGGTGCCCCCTAGCGGACTTGATTATAGGACCTACCAAATCCATTGCGATTCTCTCAAACGGGACCTCAATGATGGGTAGAGGGACCAGCGGGCTACGGAAGTGTGGCATCGGGGCCGACCTCTGACACACAGGGCAGGAGGAACAATAATTTTCTATGTCCTTCATCACCCCAGGCCAATAGAATCTCTGTAATACCCTCTCTCGGGTTTTCTCTGTCCCCAGATGACCTCCAAGAATGTGCCCATGGGCCAACTCCAACACCAACTTCCTGTAAGGTTTGGGCACCACCAGCTGCTCAACGGTTTCTTCTGCCCTTTTTGCCACCCGATACAGTAGGTCCTTCTCTACGCTGAAGTATGGGTAAGTGCAGGTATTATCTGGGTTCACTAACTCGCCATCTATTTTCACTACGTTTTCCCGTGCCTTTATTAGGGCGGGGTCTTTCAACTGTTCTGTGGCAAAGTTTTCCCTGTGAACCTCAAGATCAGAAAACTCCACAGACGGTAGGTTTTCGTCTGAGGAGGTGGGCTCCTCTCCAGTTTCTTGAGTCTCCCCTGCCAATACTGACAAGGGAAATTCGGGAGAGTCCTCACCACTCTCAGAGGAGTTCTGGCTATCATATTCCTGGTACATAGGGGCACCAGTGGGGGGCTCAGGATCATCCCACAGTTCCCAGAACTTCGGAAAATCCCTTCCCACAATGGCGTCATGCGGTAACTGAGACACTAAGCCCACTGGATGAGAAAGGGTACCTTTGGGGGTCTCGAAACACACTGTAGTCACTGGATACTCTCGGGTGTCCCCATGCACACAAATAACGGCTACCTTGCTATTCCCAGAGACCTCTGTTTTAACTAACTCAGCCTTTATCAGGGTCACAAGGCTACCTGAATCCAGCAATACCACAACATTTCTACCATTAATACACATTTTGCATAAATGTTTCTCAGTTCCCCGAATGGCAGTGCATGCGACTGTCGCACACAGCGACTGACGTCTGCCCGTCAGAAAGTCACACTGCATGGGTTCCTCCAAAACCGGGCAATTTGCTGCAATATGTCCCGCTTGCCGGCAGCGGTAGCAAATGATCCTTCTTGCCGCCTCTTGAGCCGCTGATTTCCCAGGCTGTTCTCGCCAAACTTGGGGTAGAGCTCCCACCCTCTCACTCTCTCCACCCTTACCCCTTGGAATCATCTTATCCGCCCCTGGGGATGGTCTGGTCTTAGGGTGGAAAGTCCGAGTGTCTCTGGAAGAGGCCGTCAGGTTCTCTGTAGCCAAGTATTTCTCCACACGATCCACAAGACCATCGGCCGTCTCTGGGTCTCCATGGCTTACCCACTTTTGGATGGCAGTAGGAAGAGCTCTCAAAAACCGATCCATTACAACACGTTCCACAATCTTTGGTGCGGACAAAGTCTCTGGCTGTAGCCACTTTCTGCTCAGGTGAATGAGATCATACATTTGAGACCTGGGGGGTTTTCCAAGCTGGAAAGTCCAGTTATGCACACGCTGAGCCCGGACAGCCAGGGTGACACCCAGCCTTGCCAATATTTCAGCTTTTAGCATCACATAGTCTTTTGCTTGGTCAGGCTCTAGGTCATAGTAAGCTTTCTGCGATTCACCCGTTAACAGAGGAGCCACCAGTCCAGCCCACTGCTCCTCAGGCCACTTTTCTCTTTCAGCGGTCCTTTCAAATGTGGTCAAAAATACCTCTGGATCATCCTCTCCAGTCATTTTTGTCAATAAACGACTCACCCCAAAGGACGCGGTATTAGTGGGACGGCTTTCCTCACCGGTCTGCGGACGTTGCTGCATTACTGCTTCCATCTGTTGTTGTAGTCTCTGCTCTTGCTTCTGCAACAGGTCTATGAAGCGGGCCTCAGATTGCTGTTGGGCTTGTTGCTGAGCCTCCAGACTCTGTTGTAAAGTTGCAAGGCTCTGTTGATGAGCTTGCTGCTGGGCTGCAAGGCTCCTTTGCAAACCTGCATTTGTCTGCTGTTGATTGGCATTTGCTAGAGCCAGCTGTTTCAGTATCTCCTCCATGCTGGCTTAAAAAAAAAAAACTGCCACTGGTTCTCCACCAACTGTGAGGGGGCTAGCTCGGCAGCGGGTGTGTGTGACCCCCGGGATGGGCTCCCCACACAAAAACAGGCCCAGCAGACGGAGGTTGTGGTTTTCAAAATCAAAAAGGTGCGGTTTATTTTCTATTTACAGTGACAAAAACACAGCAAGGCAAAAAAAAACAAACACAAAATAAATCCTGGTCAACTTGACCTCTGACTAAACTTACAGGTTTCCTAACTAACGACTGGGATCAGCCTAGTGCTGTCCTAGTCCCTGGTTTTAAATGTCCAAGCAAAATATAGCCACACAGGCTTTCTCTCACCGCACAGGGGTTCACTCTCCCTAGACAGTCCACACAGGTCTGCTTCCAGGCATGAGCTAACATCTAATGAATTTGGGAGTTTTTATAGAGGCCTTAAACGAACTGACAGGCTTCAGCTGGCCTCATCAACTCCCTGTCTGCACGACGCCCAGCCCTCTCCCTAGAGGTATGAGTCATCAATGAGCCCACTAGTCTCAGCTGGGCTTATACAACTCTCCACCTAGCTGTATAAATCGGCGTAAAGCCTGAATCTGGGCGAAATATATCTACCCCCCTGGATGCAACCAGGTGACTTTACCTTCCTGCTGTCACAGTACACGCGGAATGAGTGCACATAACCGGTGGCGCTTTCACAGAGCTTGTTGAGCTTCAAGCCATACCTCGCCCGCTTACTGGGGATATATTGCTTGATTCCCAGCCGGCCTGTGAAATGCACCAGGGATTCGTCCACAGAAATGTTTTTATCAGGGACATAAAGTTCGGCAAACTTCTTGGATTTTTTTTTTATTAGGGGGCGAATTTTATATAATTTGTCAAAGTTTGGGTGATTTTGGGGGGGGGGCACTGTGAGTTGTCACTGAAATGCAGGAACCGCATTATAAGTTCGTATCGGGACCTGGACATGGCCGATGTAAAAATTGGCATATGGTGGACGGGTTTCTTCGACCAATACCTATTCATTTCATTTTTTTTTGTAAGCCCCATGTTAAGCGTTAGGCCTAAAAACAATCTAAGCTCCACCACTGTTAGGGGTCTCCATTCAAAAGGGCGGGCATAGCTGGAGCCGGGGTTGTTTTCAATAAATTGTTGAGAAAAAAGGTTAGTTTGGTCCACAATGCCTTGAACCAATTCATCAGGGAAAAATAAATAAAAAAAATCACGTTTGGAAAAACCTGCAGTGTTGACCTGCACACCTGGCTGTGCTGTAAAAGGGGGGATCGTGGCTGACCCTGAGGTAGAAGGCAGCCACAATGGGTTTGCCAAGCCATCTGGAAGCAGGGTTTGGGCCCTACTTCTTTGGTGTGCACTTGCACTGGGCCTTTCCTCCTGGGGTCTAGCAGCGCTTGTACTGGGCCTCTAATCCTGAGGTCTAGCAGCGCTTGTACTGGGCCTCACCTCCTGGGGTCTACCGCCGTTGGCACTGCTGGTAGCTGCCTGGTGTTCAGACCGTCGTCTTTTTGGATGGACTGTGTCCACCTCTAATTCGGATCCAGATGTGCTGCCTTCGGGGGGCTCATATTCCGAACCAGAATCAGAACTGAGCGGTGAGAGCTCCCCGTTGCTCTCATCGGTCAGACTGAGTATTTGGTATGCTTCTTCTGGGGTGTACACCTTTCTGGACATAGTGGCTGCATGTATTCTGGTGGCGGGTACTCTGGTGAGGTGGCAGGTACTCTGGTGGCAGGTTCTCTGGTCTGGTGGCGGGTACTTTGGTGAGGTGGCGGGTACTTTGGTGAGGTGGCGAGTACTCTGGTGGACAGTTACCCTGATGAACAGGTACTCCTGATGGACTGGTGGCAGGTATTTGGGTGAGGTGGCGGGTACTCTGATGGACAGGTACTCCTGATGGACTGGTGGCGGGTACTCTGGTGAGGTGGCGGATACTCTGGTAAGGTGGTAGGTACTCCTGATGGACAGGTACTCCTGATGGACTGGTGGCGGGTACTCTGGTGAGGTGGCGGATACTCTGGTAAGGTGGTAGGTACTCCTGATGGACAGGTACTCCTGATGGACTGGTGGCGGGTACTCTGGTGAGGTGGCGGGTACTCTGGTAAGGTGGTAGGTACTCCTGATGGACAGGTACTCCTGATGGACTGGTGGCGGGTACTCTGGTGAGGTGGCGGGTACTCCTGATGAGGTGGATGGTACTCCTGGTGGATAGGTACTCCTGATGGACAGGTACTCCTGATGGACTGGTGGCGGGTACTCTGGTGAGGTGGCGGGTACTCTGGTGAGGTGGCGGGTATTCTGGTGAGGTGACAGGTACTCCTGATGGACAGGTACTCCTGATGGACTGGTGGCGGGTACTTTGGTGAGGTGGTGGGTATTCTGGTGAGGTGGCGGGTACTCCTGATGGACAGGTACTCCTGATGGACGGGTGCTCTGGTGGCAGGTACTAGATGACAGGTACTCTTTATTTAGGGGGGCAATCTGGGCACAGTGGTACATATGTAGTGTATAACATATGTGTAACTCACTGTTAGCTGATCTCCTCCTCACACTGGATCGGTGTGTGAAGAGGAGAACCCAGCAACAGTAAGTTACACACATCAGTGTGTTTTTGTTTACATTTAGTGACGGGCTGTGATTGGACACAGCCGGTCACGTGGTAAAGAGCCAATTTCATTGGCTCTTTACTCTGATCGGGGCTGGGCTGTATCCAAGGGAAAAGCCCCAGCCCTGATCACCGCGCTGCGCGCCCCCGGGGGCGCTCGGGCACGCTGCTGCGCAGCTCTGCATCATCGAATCCGGTAAGTAATACCGTAATCTCCGCCGCCACATTCTTCCCATCGGGGATCGGCTGTGTCCAGAGGGACACACCGGATCCCCGATCGCGGGCGCCGTGCACGCCGCTGCTGCAGCTCTGCATATAGGAGCCGGTAAGCCGCACGGGAAGCTCCGCTGCCCGCCGCCGCCGCTCCCCCGCCACTCCATTACCCCCATCGGGGAACGGCTGTGTCCTAAGAGACACAAGGGTACCCCGATCGCCGCTCTTCGGGCCCCATATGACGTCCACCCAGGATGGGAGATCCCATCTGTGGACGTAATTTGATTATGGCTGGGTAAGGAAGTGGTTAAATATGGAAGACTGCTGAATTAAGGTGACCATGTCTCAAAAAAATTGCATATACCTGTAGCAGCTGTCATTGTACACCTAAGTTCTAAGATATTTAAACACATAAAGCAAACCTGTTATATTGTTCAGCTACTTACTGTTTGTGCATAGTAGGCACATCCAGATTAGGGTTGCCACCTGTTCAGGATTCACCCGGACAGTTCGGGTTTTGAATCATGTGTCCGGGTTTCAGTCCACCTGAAACCCAGACACATTATTCAGACCAGGCTGTGGCTCCCCAAGTAACCAAGATAGTCATACACAAATCTGTTGCCACTGCCGGAGGCTGTTTGAGGGCAGGTTTGGCATCACTGAAGGGTGGGGTGATGATGTCAGCAAGAGCAATTTGGCCACACCAACTGGCATGCTCTGTGTGCTACATTACTACTCTCCTTGGGGCACCCAAATGTGTCCCAGGATTTTTATAATCCTATAGTTTTTACTGCAAAAGAAAAAAGAAAATTGCCCTGTGCCGCAAAAGTGTTCGGGTTTGGCTTGAAAAGAAGGTGGCAACCCTAATCCAGATGCCTATATACATATTTAATTTTTTTGCACAGCACTATTTTAGTCTGAGTCGTACTATGGTCAGAGAGCCAACCCTTGAAAATGGTGGCAAAAAGATAGGCCTGGGCAATTGGAAGGAACAAGGCTATGAAGCAGCCATTCCAAATCCCTGTGATGGTGCAGGCATTTAGAGGTGCACCTACTGTATATGTTCAAAGCTTGGCCACATGTTTACTTCTAAACAAGCATGAAAGGTATTATAAGAATTCCTACATGCACCTTGTATTTTTCATCTGCAGAAGATGTAGATTGATGGTGTCATTTACTGCCCTGTTAAAACATTTTCTATACATAGTTAAAACGACAAAAATATTTGAAAGAGTACAATACCTTTAAAATACATTTAAAACAAGCACTCACTGTCCTGTGTAGCTACAGCACTGTGAAGCAATGCACCTTCAAAGTTCCAAGCACAAGCACTGGAGTGGTCAAAGTTGTGCGCTTAGCAGCTCATCTCCCCTGTCTTTAAGCATAGTTTACCGGCTCTATGTTTAACCCCTTCCCGACCAGCCGCCGCAGTTATACTGCGGCAGGTTGGCTCCCCTGCGTGAGCCATCAAAGCTGTACGTCGGCTCTTTAGAACGCTTTAGCAGGCGCGTGAGCCCGCAGCGTGTCCCCAGAGCCGATGCGCGTGCCCGGCGGGTGCAATGACCGCCAGGCACCCGCGATCGCTCCTAGCAGAGTGAGAACCGGGATCTGTGTGTGTAAACACACAAATCCCAGTTCTCTCAGGGGAGAGGAGACAGATTGTGTGCTCCTACTAAGTAGTAGGAGTTAGAACACACCTAGGGAACACAGTTAACCCCTTGATCGCCCCCTAGTGTTAACCCCTTTCCTGCCAATGACATTTATACAGTAATCAGTGGCTATTTTTAGCTCTGATCGATGTATACATGTCAGTGGTCCCAAAAAAGTGTCAAGTGTCCGATCTGTCCGCCGCAATGTCGCAGTCACGATAAAAATCGCTGATCACCGCCATTACTTGTAAATAAAAAAAAATCTAAAAATGCCAGAAATCTATCCCCTATTTTGTAGACGCTATAACTTTTGCGCAAACCAATCAACATACGCTTATTGCGTTTTTTTTACCAAAAATATGTAGAAGAATATATATCAGCCTATGAAGAAATTTTTATTTTATTTTTTTTTTTGAATATTTATTATAGCAAAAAGTACAAAATAGTGTTTTTTTTCAAAAGTGTCTCTTTTTTCTTGTTTATAGCGCAAAAAATAAAAAACGCAGAGGTGATCAAATACCACCAAAAGAAAGCTCTATTTGTGGGGAAAAAAGGACATAAATTTTGTTTGGGTACAACGACTCACGACCACGCAATTGTCCGTTAAAGCGAAGCAGTGCCGTATAGCACAAAATGGCCTGGTCCGGAAGGGGGCAAATCCTTCCGGGGCTGAAGTGGTTAAGGTCAGTTTCAATTCTGGAGCAGGAGGAGTTGAACCACTTCAGTGCTTCTGCTGTGAAGTGTCAGAATGAACTACTGCACGTTGCCTTTAGCTAAAGAGTGAAGGGTAATGAGCTTTGTTGTTTATACTGAAGTGCAGTAATTTCCTTACCTAACCGCTACTTTAGATCTATTTTATAATACCTATATTAGTACTTTTTTGTTGTTGTATGTATATGCAACTGACACAAGATAAGTTTACAGGTATTGTGACAGAAACCTCATTCCAACTCTTAACAGACTTAAAAAAATGTTCTGCCTTTAGAACTACTTTAACTTAATGTATTCTATGCATTAAGATAAAAAAAAACTTCTGTGTGCAGCAACCCCCCCTCAGCCCCCCCTAATACTTACCTGAGCCCCATCTCGATCCAGCGAAGTTGCATGAGAAACTCGGCTGTCCGGGACTCTCCCTTCTGATTGGCTGAGACACGGTAGCGGGGCGCCATTTGCTCCCGCTGCTGTTAGTCAGTGAGCCAATGAGGAGACAGGGGGGCAGGGCCTAGCCACGGCTCCATGACTGAATAGACACACAGAGCGAGCGGCTCGGCTCGGGTGCCCCCCTATAGCAAGCTGCTTGCTATGGGGACACTGGGCAGGAGGGAGGGGACAGGAGCGCCAGAGAGGGACCCAAAAAGTGCAGGATCTGGGCTGCTTTGTGCAAAACCACTGTACACAGCAGGTAAGGTAAGTATAACATGTTTGTTATTTGTAACCAAAAAAACCCAGAGATTTTAGTATCACTTTAACAGACTTTCTTTCTGCTGCCATCTATTGTGTATGTAGCCATGGGCCCTCTTTTATACACATCTTTGTGTGTGTGCCTATTCTCTTGCAATTATGATATCTTAATTTTTGTCCACTGATCAACGTTATAGAGAAAGTAGATAGTAGAAAGTACTAATGGAGACTTTCCAAGAAGTAGGAAGAACATATCTGAATGGGAGAATATTTTGCCGGCAGAAAAGCTTCTTTTGCTTCCTGGATTTTTCCCTAGTTATCTAAATGATCTTCCTTGGACTGGCTGACATATGCAGCCTCCTCTCATGAACCTTAGTCGGTGAGATGTTGGATTGGTATGAGTTTTATTAGGTTTCATGTCAAGTTTGATTAGCAGGGATGTTTGTATGCTACACATGATTGAGATTAATTTTTGTATGTCTTATGTGTTGTTTTTTTGAGACTTGCTAGAGTTAATCCTGATCAGGTAGGCTGAATGTGTGATATTTTTTTTTAAGCCATACAGGCAATAGGTTCTCTAAGAGAGGGCTAGATGGGCCTGGGCCATACGAACCTCAAAAAATCCTAGCCATACAGGCAATCCGTTCACTAATGCCCCGTACACACGATAGTTTTTAATGTCATTTTTTAAACCAACGTTTTTCTCCTCGTTTTTTTTCATGTTTCCTCTCAAGCCTGCCTTGCGTACACACCATCATTAAAAAAAACGATCAAGCAAAGCGCAGTGACGTTCAACACGTACGACGGCACTATAAAGGGGAAGTTCCGTTCGAATGGCGCCACCCTTCATGTTAGTAAAGTTTGTTGAGCGACGATTCGCGCTTTTCAGTCCGTTACTGTGTAATGAATGTGCTATCTCCATTACGAACGCTAGTTTTACCAGAACGAGCGCTCCCGTCTCATACTTGATTCCGAGCATGCGCGTTTTTTTTCACGTCGTGAAAGCATACACACTATCGTTTTTCACGTCGTTAAAAAAAACGACATGAAAAACGACGTGAAAAAAGAGAGCATGTCCGGAATTTTTAATGGCCGTTTTTCACGTCGTTAAAAATGCTCTGGAGCATACACACGATCATTTTTCAGGGCCATTTTTTAAAATGGCATTTTTAACGGCATGAAAAACGATCGTGTGTATGGGGCATAAGAGAAGGCCAGATGAGCAATATAGGTCCAGAAGAGGGTTTCTGGCTAAGGAACTTTTGATATTGGCCATGGTTAGTCAAATCTCTAAAGAAAAGGCATAGATAAATAAAAAAAGGGATTAAAGTGTAAGTAAACCCCCCTATTGTTTTCAACCAAGGAAGCTGCCATCTTTGCCTCTGTTTAATCTACAACTGCCATGATGCTGCACATGTGATCAGTTATGATACCAGCCATTGGATGGTTTGACAGTTTGGTTGAGAGCACAACCAATGGGAGTGTTACATTTCTGGCACGTGCCGGAAATTAAACTGTTTTACGGATGGGTTTACTTCCGCTTTAAGAATGTGACACACAAAGAAGGTTGATTAGATGTACAAATGTGGAGACAGTTTTAAGACAGCCAGTCCTATCTTTTGAAGTTTGATTAACAGACATGAGAATACAGAGTGAATTAAAAAAAAAAAAATCAGATTAAAGAAAATAAACCAATAAAAGAACAGTTCAGTTGGGTAACATAGAAATTTATTTATAAGTTCTCTGAAAACACGAATATAAAAAAACAAGGGAGAAGTCACTAGTATTTAGTAAAAACATTCAACCTCTTGCCTCAAAAGAAGAGAAAGGTCCTGACTATGAGAAATATAGTACTGTAGAGCTAGTGAAAAAAAATGTCAAGACAGAGAATCAAAAGACCAAAATAAAAAGATTAGAAATTACTTCTCAGATAGGAAATGCTAGTGACATTACAGGTTTGTGCTTATGAGGAGCATATATCCCCACAATATAATGGTCCCATGTAAAATACAGAAATTATTTGTTTCAGAAGCAGTTCCTTTTATGTTTTAGAAGCAGACATCATAAGTCAAATTCAAGTTACAACCAAAGCAGCAGCAGATGTTCTATTTGTACAGATAATGAGGCCCTCCTAATTATTATTTCTTCTGTGTTCTATTGCATGAAAGTTATTAGCACCTTTTTGCACTAAGGCTGGGTGGGAGGCAATATGCGTAGATACACTTGTCTCAAGGCATGGCAAGTTCCTTTTCAGAATATAACATAGTATTGTCCTTTGTGTTGTCCAGCTGACAGCCAGCCACTAAAAGCACTACACCATGTGAATACCCACTTTTATGTTATATGACTTTGCTAGTTAAAGTTTCCTTTTGGTATAGAAAAAAATCGTAATTATGTTCTTGGGCTCAGCGACATGGAAAACTATAGAGGACATTGATGCATTCTGTTTTTAAATGTAAGCCTCTTGAATTGTTATATATTTTTTTAAGTCCGGTGGAATAAATGTGAAATTAATAAATGTGAAATTATTTTTCTATTTTGTATATGTTTAGCCCACCTGACCTTGCTATGTATGCCATTATTTTTCTTAAGGGCTGGTAATCTTCAGGCCTAAAATAAATTTTAAAACATGCAAACAAAGAATTAAAAAATGTCTCCAGGACTCAAGTGGACCCCTTCATTAGACACTTCCATTGTTGAGGGGGTGGCAGGAGGATGGGGGCTGGGGTGCAAAATGCACCATCGCCTGAGTAGACAAAAATCCTTGCACCAGCCCTGGCTAGTGATTAGGCCAGAAGATGCT
The DNA here is from genome assembly GCA_029206835.1 of Rana muscosa. Lineage (NCBI taxonomy): Eukaryota > Metazoa > Chordata > Amphibia > Anura > Ranidae > Rana > Rana muscosa. Next base: position 913,056,854 of record CM055117.1, read on the forward strand.
AAATTGTGCAGTAGATACAGTAATTGGGCAGCCACTGACACCTGTATCACTAGGTGCCTTAGGCCCGGTTCACACAGGGGCGGCACGACTTCGGGGGCGACCTCGGCGGCGTGATCTCAAGACGACTTGAGACGCCCGCCGAGGCGATTTGCATAATGACTTCTGTATAGAAGTCAATGCAAGTCGCCCTGCATCGCCCCCAAAAGTAGTACAGGAACCTTTTTCTAAGTCGGAGCGACTCAGGTCGCTCCTATTAGAACGGTTCCATAGCACAGACCGGGACGCGACTCCTCAGGCGACCGAGTCACCTGAGGAGTCGCCCCTATGTGAACCGGGCCTGACAGAACAGACCTGCACATCCTTCTCTGGTTTGTACACATTAAAGATTCTGCAGAATCATCTCAACATTGGGCAAAGAATTACACGGGTGAGAATACTTGCACACCATCCACACTATTACCCAACGTCATTAGCAATTCACTGACTGTGGGGCCACAACCAGAGGTAAGTCACAGCTGAGGCATGATGACAAAACTATGGCCTTACTATGTATCTATTGGCCATCAACATCTGATGGCTTCCAGATGCCTAGTCTCCTACCATGAATGCTAAACAGGGATTGATACTAAGAGTGACAGATGTTCCCTTTACGTACAACTGGGTACCATGTGTATACAACTTGCTATTAAGCCCTGTACACACGATCTGTTTTACTGATGAAAACAGTCCTATGAACTTTTTTCATTGGACAAACCGATCGTGTATGGGCCTCATCGGTCTTTTTTCCACGGTACATTTATATACACATATCTGAAGTACATTGGCCTAATTCAGATAGGTAGAGTGAAGTCAATTTTAATCACCAAAATTGGGGAAATGAGCTTTGCTTATACTGGAGTGCAGTCATTTTCTTAGGTAACCTCCATTTTATATTAACTATGCGAGTTGTTTTTCTTGTTGTACGTATATCCATCTGACACAAGCTAAGTTGAGCAACATTTCTAAGAACAGTTGGAAAAGCATGCAAAGATGGAGTGTGAGGATTGTGACATAAACCACCAATGTTTAACTGGCTTTCCATCAGTTGTCATAAATTGTGCAGGTAACCTTGGACTCTCTTCTAGTGTGTTATGCAACCAAAACCTCATCTGCTGTCTATAAAAAAATCTTGCATATCTTCATTAGATTGGAAAACCTTTTATACACATCTTGGTGTATTAATATAATGATATTGTAATTTTGGACCACAAACCAATGTTATAATGAAAAAATGAATCGCGAACAAGAAGTCAGCGATATCTATGATTTTACTGCTCAGTAGGAATACAAGTAAATACTTTAATGTCCATAGCCTGGAAACAAGTAAAACATTTGGTCACATGTATATTTTACTTTAAAAGCATCTCAGATTTTTATTAAAATTTTCTGTCACTCTCCAGGTGTGAAGCCATGAAAATGTGAAAGCAGAATGCTGGATAGATCACATGAAAGAGGGTCATTTTAGAATGAGCTGTAAATATCCCTGTTGTTATTTATTAGACAAAGTTTCTCTTTTTTTTTTTGACCTGTCCTTAAGGCTCAATGTACACAGAAGCTGATGAACTGCAGTTTATTGGCGTTTTGGCGGTTTTTTAAAAAGCCCATTAACTGCACTCTATGTTAGCCTATGTGTTCATGTACACATAACGTTTTTTAGCTTTAATGAGAAGTGGAGTTAATGGGCTTTTTTCTGAACGCAAGAAATTTGCGTTCAAAGTGACGTTTTTCGGCAGAAAAAAATGCAAAACGCAAATAAACGCTCATAAACGCTGGTCGCAAGCGGTTTTTTAGCGTTTTTTGAGCCATTGAAGAAAAAAAAAAAAAAAAAAGCTAAAAACGCTACACTGAAAAACGCTAATAAACTCTAGTAAAAAAACGCTGATAACGGCTAGCTTTTTCTGCTGCTTTAAAAACGACCGTTTTTGAGCTTCTGTATACATGGAGCCTTAGTATTTAGTAGGACCCCCACCAAAACTTTTTGTTGTTGTTTTATATAGGTTTGGAACCTTTAAGATGTTATTGCTGTTTGTGCTTCAATTTGGAATGTTTTCTTTTACCTACGCTGGGCTCACTTGAATTTTTTTTTAACACATTAGAGAATGGTTCCAACTATCATCAGCTTTAATTGCTGTGTCCCCACTGGGAACTTTGGCTTACTCCCTGTGGGGTCACCATAACATGTAGCTATTAAAACTGGAAGAGGTCCTAACCCTACTAAAACTAAAATGCACACAGATGAAAAAATTGTATCAAGTTTAGTTTGTACCTGATATGTTAATATTTTTTTTTTGTATTTGCACCATATTACACAACATATTGTTCCTGTTGCAATCTCCTTATTTCATACATTATCTCTATATCAGTTGGACCTGAGTTTAAGGGATACAAATATGCAAGTGCATCTTTTTTCCTTAAATTGCAGAAAATAAATATGAAGGCTCAGCGGTGTGAAAGACTGTTCTCTGATGGCAAGCTGTGGGTAGCAAGGTTATGCAGTCTTTGTTCAGCACACTGGGCAGTTAGACGGGCCTCAGAGTCCGGGTCCCAACAGTCCTCCAGAGTTTCCCATAATGTATTGTAGAGCTACACGGAAGATTACAAATACTGTTACTTACAAGAAAGGGAACAGCACAAACATCCTTTAAAAATGTCAACGCATACCTCTATGGCAAAGTAACTTGACTTCTCAATAGCAGGCAAAACAAGATATGTCTACTTTGTTGTGCTTCTCCACCACCCTGATCCAGATATGGGGGAATATATAATACTGGCTTGCTATAGGGGTACTTATAAAGGTAAGTATAACCACTTTCCGACCGCCCTATAGCACATTTACTGCTACAGGGCAGCCGCACTGTCCAGGATCACGTATATATAGCTGTGCTCATAAGTTTTACTCATGGTTAGTGTTTGGCTGAAGCCATTTTTTAATCAATCAACTGTGTTTACTCTTTTTAAATCATAATGGCTACAGAACCTGCCCAAATGACCCTGATCAAACGTTTACATACCCCAGTTCTTAATACCGTGTATTGCCCCCTTTAACATCAATGACAGCTTGAAGTCGTTTGTGGTATTTGTGCATGAGGCTCTTTATCGTCTCAGATGGTAAAGCTGCCCATTTTTCTTGGCAAAAAGCCTCCAGTTCCTGTAAATTCTTGGGCTGTCTTGCATGAACTGCACGTTTTGAGGTCTCCCCAGAGTGGCTCAATGATATTGAGGTCAGGAGACAGAGATGGCCACTCCAGAACCTTCACTTTATTCTGCTGTAGCCAATGACAGGTCAACTTGGCCTTGTGTTTTGGATCATTGTCATGTTGAAATGTCCAAGTACATCCCATGCGCAGCTTCCTGGCTGATGAATGCAAATGTCCCTCCAGTATTTTTTGATAACATACTGCATTCATCCTGCCTTCAATTGTGACCAAATTTCCTGTGCCTTTTTAGCTCACACATCCCCAAAACATCAGTGATCCACCTCCGTGTTTCACAGTAGGAATGGTGTACCTTTCATCATAGGCCTTGTTGACTCCTCTCCAAATGTAGCTTTTATGGTTGTGGCCAAAAAGCTCAATTTTGGTCTCATCACTCCAAATGACTTTGTGCCAGAAGGTTTGAGGCTTGTCTCTATGCTGTTTGGCGTATTGTAAGCAGGATACTTTGTGGAATTTGCGTAGTAATGGCTTTCTTCTGGTGACTCGACCATGCAGCCCATCTTTCTTCGAGTGCCTCCTTATTGTGCATCTTTAAACAGCCACATCACATGTTTTCAGAGAGTCCTGTATTTCACCTGAAGTTATTTGTGGGTTTTTCTTTGCACCCCAAACTATTTTCCTGGCAGTTGTGGCTGAAATTTTAGTTGGTCTACCTGACCTTGGTTTGGTTTCAACAAAACCCCTCATTTTCCACTTCTTGATTAGAGTTTGAACACTGCGGATTGGCATTCTCAATTCCTTAGATACCTTTTTATATCCCTTTTCTGTTTTATACAGTTCAACTACCTTTTCCCGCAGAGCCTTTGTCAATTCTTTTGCTTTCCCCATGACTCAGAATCCAGAAAACGTCAGTGCAGCAATGGATGAAAGATGCAAGGGTCTGTCAGGAGTCCAGAGACTCATTGACCTTTTATACACACACTAATTACAAGGCAAACAGATCACAGATGAGGATGGTCACCTTTAATAGCCATTCAAACCCCTTTGTGTCAACAGGGTATGTAAACTTTTGATCAGGATCATTTGGGTAGTTTCTGTTGCTATTATGATTTAAAAAGAGTAAAACACAGTTGATTGATAATAAATGGCTTCAGCCAAACACTAACCATGAGTGAAAGAAATGTTTTTGTGTCATTATTCATATTCTCTGAAAAATGGCCAAGAAATCATCAATTCTGCCAGGGTATGTAAACTTATGAGCACAACTGTATACGCGATCCTGCACTTCCGGGTATCGGGCGTGAGTGCGCGCCACCGGCAGCTCGCTCCTGCTGTGATTCTACACAGCGGAAGCTGATCGTCAGGTTCCGCTGACCCGATGTCCGCCGGCACCCACTGTGTTTCTGCTTTACAGGAACTCAGGATACATGCCTTCTGTACTGACAGAACGGCAATCGGCCTTGTTTACATAGATAGATTGCCGTACTGCCTGTGTACACAGGCAGAACAGCAATCTGCCTATGTAAACAAGGCAGATTGCCGTTCCGTCAGTACAGAAGGCATGGATCCCGAGTTCCTGTAAAGCAGGAACACTGATCCATGCCTTCCACTAGTAAAAGCACCTCCCCTACAGTAAGGAAACACTTTCTAGGCACACAGGTAACTCTTTGATCACCCCTGACGGTAACTACTTCCCTGTCAGTGTCATTAGTACAGTGACAGTGCATATTTTCAGCATTTATCACTGTAATAATGTCACTGGTCCCCAAAAAAGTGTCAGTGTCCAAATTGTTCCTCGCAATATCGCAGGCCCACTATAAATGGCTGATACCGCCATTACTAGTAGAAAAAAAAATTCCATAAATATATCCCATAGTTTGAAGATGCTATAACTTTTGCGCAAACCAAATCAAATCATTATTGTTTTTTTTTTAACCAAAAATATGTAGCTGAATACATATTGGCCTAAACTGATGAAGAAATTATATTTTTTTTATTTTTTTTATTGGATATGTTTTACAGCAAAAAGTAAAAAATATTGTTTTTTTTTAGTTTTTTTTCAAAATAGTCATTATTTTTTGTTTATAGAGCAAAAACTAAAAACTGCACAGGTGATCAAATACCACCAAAAGAAAGCTATACTTGTGGGTAAAAAAAGGACATCAATTTTAGTGGGGTACAACGTTGCACTACTGTGCAATTGTCAGTAAAAGCAACGCAGTGCCGTATCACAAAAAAATGGCCTGGTCAGGAAGGGGGTAAATCATTCCGAGCTACAGTTTATAATATATTTGTTATTTTAAAAATAAAAATAAAATCCTATACAATAAACATTAAACCCAAAAACAAAAATTTTAAAGCGGAGTTCCACCCTAAAAATTTACTTTCTATCAACAGCTTGCCTTTAAAGTGGTTGTAAACCCCCTTTTGCAACTTGCACTTACAGGTAAGCCTAGATTAAGGCTTACCTGTAGGTGCAAGAAATATCTCCTAAACCTACACGGTTTAGGGAGATATTTGCAAAAAATGACATTGCTCCGTGTCTACGGCGCATGCGCGCCGTAGACAACGGCGCATGCGCGCCGTAGACAACGGCGCATTCATGGGGTTAATCCCATTTACAAATCCGGCTAAGTCCCATCATTCGACGACTTAGCTGGATTCGACGGCTCCCGCGCGCATGCGCAGAGTCACGTCTTCGCCGCTCCGGCCAATCACAGCGCCGGAGCGGCGCTGTGATTGGCTGGAGCGGCGATACCCGGAAGTAACCTTCCGGCTATCGCCGCAGCGATGGCTGCGGCTGAAGAGGGAGACAAGGACAGCTTCGGGGGCCCCGATCTAAGGTAAGTGATGCATAATGAGCTATTATGCTAGTCATATTAGCTCATTATGCCTTTCTCTTACAGGTGGTTTAAAAATAAAAAAAATTTATAGGGGTTTACAACCACTTTAATGTAAAAAAAATAAAAATTTTACTCACTTCTATCTGGCTGTTACTAGGCAGATTTCGTAATCTGCCTAGTTCCTGGTCCTAGGTGGTTCAACTTCCTGTCCTAAGATCCCATTGATGACACTCATTTCCCAGGAGTCTCTGGGCATTAATGTGCCTAAAAATCGCCCAGCATGCACCTCTCCCTGAAAACCAGGAAGAAAAAGGAACTGGGCTCCTGTCCACACATATGATGGATACGGCCACAACATGATCTGGAGGATATAAGGCAAGTGTTTGCAATGATTTCTGGAACGATTGGGGAGCTATTAATATGTTTTAGGGACTATTTAATGTGATTCATTTTAGCTTGCAAAAAAAAAATTATGCCCGGAACCCCGCTTTAATATATTGCAGTTTACCAATCCTATGATGGCTTCATTCGTTTTCTAGACTAGCAGATTTAGATGGACTTGACTAACTAAATTGAAGCTGAACTTCGAACAGTTACAGCAAACATTTTTATTTCAGGAAAAGATTTTACATAAATAAAAGCTGACCATTGTAAGCACCCCTGTCCATGCTAAATGGTTTGTCTCAACCCTCTAACTGCTGCATTGCCAGGACAGCCTGTTCTTTTAAAGTGGTTGTAAACCCTGTAGACAAATTTTTATTTTTTTACTTACCTGCAAGACAAAGCTATAATGAGCTAGTATGACTAGCATACTAGCTCATTATGTACCACTTACCTTCGATCGGGGCCCCCGAAGTCGTCCGTGTCCCTCCTCTAGCCGCATCCATCGCTGCGGCGATAGCCGGAATGTTACTTCCGGGTATCGCCGCTGCAGCCAATCACAGCGCCGCTCCGGCGCTGTGATTGGCCGGAGCGGCGAAGACGTGACTTCGCGCATGCGCGCGTGAGCTGTCGAATTCGGCTACGTCGTCGAATGTTGCGACCTAGCCGAATTTGTGAATGGGGTGACGTCAGCGTCGCCGCATTTACATACAAATATCTCCTTAACCGTGTAGGTTAAGGAGATATTTCATGCACCTACAGGTAAGCCTTAATCTAGGCTTACCTGTAGGTCTTTGTTTAAAAAGTGGGTTTACAACCACTTTAAAGGAATTTAAAAATTAACAGACTTACTCCAAAGTTTCCCACAATGCATTGTAGAGCTACATGAAAAATTACAAATACTGTTACAAGAAAGGGAACGCAGCACAAACATTCATCAAAAAATGTAACCTACTTTTAAAACCTATATAGCAAAGTAACTTGATATCTCAATAGCAGGCAAAACAAGAAATGTCCACTAGGTGACAATAAACAAGAAAAAATAAAATTAATGCAGACATCACATCTAACATCTAATGCCGCGTACACACGACCGTTTTTCATGACGAGAAAAATGCAATTTTTAAAAATGGTCGTGAAAAATGGTGGCGTGTAGGCTATAGAGCATTTTTCTCGATGAGAAAAATGCCCGAAAAAAAATTAGAACCTGCTCTATTTTTTCTCGTCGTTTTTCACGTCGTTCTTTTTAACGTTGTGAAAAACGGTCGTGTGTACGCTTTTACGAGGTAAAACTGGTAAAACTAGCGTTCATAATGGAGATAGCACATTCATCACGCTGTAACGGACTGAAGATCACGAATCGTCTCTCACCAAACTTTATTAACCCGAGGATCAGCAAAAGCGTCCCAAAGGGTGGCGCCATTCGAATAGAACTTCCCCTTTATAGTGCCGTTGTACGTGTTGTACGTCACTGTGCTTTGCTGTAGCATTTTTTTTTCACGAACGTGTGTATGCAAGGCAGGTTTGAGAGGAAACACGTTGTTTTTTTCCATGACATGAATAACAGTCGTGTGTATGCGGCATTAGAATCCGTAAACTGCAATTTAAAGCGGAGTTCCTCCTGGGTAAAAAAATAAAATAAAAGTCAGCAGCTACAAATACTGCAGCTGCTGGCTTTTAATATAAGGACACTTACCTGTCCTGGGAGCCCGCAGTGTCAGCACCCCAAAGCCAACCCGTTCCTCGGCTCCTGGTGCAGGCGTCGGCATCATTACTAAGGGAAACAGGAAGTGAAGCCTTATGGCTTCACAGCCGGTTTTCTACTGCGCATGCGCGAGTCGCGCTGCGCTTTTTGAATGGTCCCTGCTGTCTTCTGGGACCTGTGTGTCTCCCAGAAGGCAGCGGTGTGGGAGGAGGAGGGGCCGGACATTACGTAGTTCGCCGCACAATGTGGCAATCTTTCCCCGGAAGTGGGAGCAGATACCTGGATTTGAAAGGTATCTGCTGCCCCCTGAAAGGTGCCAAATGTGGCAGCGGAGGGGGGGGGGGGGGGGAGGAATCTGATCAGTGGAAGTTCCATTTATGGGTGGAACTCCGCTTTAATAAATTTTTGTATTTGGGTTTAATACTACTTCAATAGGAAACTTGGGTAATCTGGCAGTAGATTAGAGTGCTATGGTAATGCAAGGAATGTAAGTACAGCATACTTAGTCAATCTTATTACTGTATGGTGAAACCGTGACTGAAGCCTCGTACACACGACCGCGTTGCAAAAAAACGACAAACTTGCTGGCAGAGCTTTCTTGTCGAGTAAATCGGTCGTGTGTACGCGGCTATCAGGTTTCTCGTCAAGAAAACCGACAAGAATCTCGACAAGAAAAATAGAGAACCTGCTCTCTATTTTCTCGTCAGGATTCTCCATATTCTTGTCGAGATTCTCGTCACACACACTTTTCTCGTCGAGAAACAGGCTGTGTGTATGTACACTTACCTGTCGCCGTGGAAACCCGCGCATGCTCGAAATGACTTTGACGCATGCGTGGTAGCTTCCTAGGCATAGGTAGGGTGTAGGCAAGATGGCGGCGACGGCATCAAATGTGACGAGCGCACGCTCGTCGTAGTCGATTACGTCACCGTGTTCGCTCCATTCAAAGAACCGCGGGTTCTTTGAATCGAGCGTGTGTACACTCGGCCGGAACAAGTTTCTTGTCCAAGAATCTCGTCAAGAAAAACGACGAGTTTTTTCCTGACGAGATTCTCGGCCGTGTGTACGAGGCTTTAGCCCGGTATAGGCAATGTACAGGATCCCCTTCCATTTTCCAGAATAATGAAATAAATAAATACAAATTCTGATGTGAAGTAACTACACTTTGCAAACAACTCTTTATATTACTGAATAAGCCTAATCTTATAATACTGTACATAGAGTTTGTTTTTTTAAATGCAAGCAAACTAGCACAATAGAAATAAGATCTTCAGTTACATCTGTAACATTAGCTTGTTTTTCAGTAGACTTACTTGGAGATTTCCTCTCCAGTTTTTAGGCAGTTGTGGCCGTCTTTTGTCCTCCGCTACCAATGATCGCAGCTCATCCAAGGAAGGGTTTGGCCCCAACTCCTCTGAGAAGACCACACGAAACTCTGGAGACTGGTGATCTGAGAACAATGTCCAAAATTTGCAAAGCTGAAGCACAGTGGGAGTGTTTTTGTTGTGGCAAAGTATCATACAAATTACACTGCTGGAGCAGAACAACTGAAGTGATTGTAAACAATCACCTTGTAAAACAACCCATTCAGTTTAAAATAGAAATGAAAGGCAAAACAGTTTTGTATAGATATAAAAAAAACATTATAAATACCTTTTTTTTTCCCTTTTTTTTAATTTTTTTATAAGTGATCACATTTCTTCTGTTCTCAGCTACAGAGCTGGGGGGAGGAGAAGCAGCAGCACACTGATCTGGCCAGTGAATGGCTGTGCAGTGGGGGCATGTCAGGACAAGTCTGATCATTGGAAGAGAGTACACTAAGTTCCCTGCACAGTTATGCCACGTACACACGATTGATTTTTTTCGACGGTGAGAACACCGCCGAGAAAATCGACGTGAAAAACGAGGAACAGCTTCTTCCCCTACACACGGCCGTTTTAAATGACATTTTTTTTTCTTGGTCGAAAAAAACGACTGTGTGTGGGCTCCCCGGTAGTGTTTCCCTATGGGAAAACTGCCACGGAAAAAAATGACGGGAATCACGACGAGAAAAATTAGAGCATGTTCTAATTTTTCTCGTCGTGATTAATGCCGTTTTTCCCGTCGGGAAAAATGACAAAAAGCCCACACACGGTCGTTTTTCTCGTCCAAAAGAAAAAATTTCATTTTTCCCGACGGGAAAAATGATCGTGTGTACGCGGCATTAGAGTACTGACCACGATGTGTTCTTTTGCTTAGTGTGGTCAGTTTTTAATAGGAAAGCAGAGGGACTAGCAGGAACACCAGGGATTTCATATAAAAGGAAGAAATACAAAGAGAACAGGATAATTTCTCATACAAGTAAATGGTACAGCTGTATTGTGTATACACTGCTCCTAAAGCGCCCCAAAGATGCTGCTTGCATGACCTTTTTCAATGTCCAGCCAGCGCACCGCCCCAGTGTGAAAGCACTCGAGCTTTCACACTGGGACCGCAGATGAGGCGCTTTACAGGCAAAAAAGGTTTAGTCTTTAGGTGGTTAAACTGACCTCATTTGTTTACGGTATTTTGATCTAAAAGAACCGAGAGATACATTGTTTCTCTTTATCGCTGTTGATAAACATTTGCTGGCTGAGTTTTTTTTTCCTTTTGACAGCTCTGAGCAGAGAACACCTCTGCACTTGTTTAACATGAATCGGGGAAATGCTGTATTAGGATCGTGAGGGGGGGTTAAATCGCGATAGCGATTTTTTTAACGATTAATTGTGTAGCTCTCCTTTCTACATATATTTGAATGTGAACAAACCGTTTATAGTCATCCAAAAAAAAAAAAAGAAGGGAAGTACTGATCCTTCCTCAAACATTTCATCAAATTCTATACAGATAATTTTCTATGCTAAGTTAACGCTAAGTTAACTCAAGCTCACAGCCCTGAAATCCCTGCACATCTCACAATCAAAGTCAAAGTATGGAAGCTAGCCTATCTCACCCGAATCATATATAATTTCACAACAGTTTGTAGTAACCGGTCAATAAACTGGAGGAACGTAGTGTCTGTGTGGCCTAGGTAAGAAAAAGATCTATAAATCTGACCTAAGGGGATAAGCAGTATTTGGCGTTTTCATTTCACTCAAATTTTGGCAAAATGTGGGAGATATCAGCAAAGTTTTGGTGATTTTTAAGGGTACATTGGGGCTTTTATTGAGTCCGGAAGGTTACAGAAGTTCCTTTCGACTATCCTGGGCCTCATTAATTTTAAAAAAAAAATTTACCCAAGGAAAACCACACAGTGAAATAACATTTTAAAACACACCCTCTGAATAAAAAACAAAAAAAAGTAAAACTTTTTTAGGAAAATTTTGCCTAAACAATTTAATGAGGAAAATGAAGAGTCTCCGCTTCTGCGAAACGTTACCCAAATCACTTTGTTTTTCCCTAGCCTCAAAGAAGCAGGACAGATCTAGCTTGTCTGATCTGAGGTGCAGTAAAAAAACAGTATTCACTGTCCACTAGTCATGACCCAGAAATAACATCTGACATTACTTCTAGGTTGTGCATAGGTGGTGCAGGAGTCAACAGGGTACGCTAGTGTCTCCAAGTGGCTGCAATGAAAAGCCACAAATTAGGTCAGCATTTCTCAACCTTTTTTCAGTCAGAGAATTATGAGGCACCCCAGTCCTGAACTGTGTTTATTGGGCTGATGGATACTGACAACTGCACTGCATGACAATGTCACCCTCTCCTTTGTGCCACATGGGGGAGTACCCACCTCCATCACATCACAGTCAGAGTTTCCCCTTCATATTATATTTCACATTAGAGTCAGTCCCATTACAAATAGAATCCTGCCTTCCACTCCTCACTGTGGCTGTAGCATAATGGCAGGAAGTAGGGGACAAAGCAGGTCTGCATGGAAGCAAGACTTCCATCCAGTTGCGGTGCGTCCATAGAGGGTGCCGGAGCGCCGCCCCCTCTCGCTCCCGCACCGCCACTGAAAGACAATACACAGATTCATGCATTGCATGAATCTGTGTATTGTCACCGCTGCCGCGCTGCCCACTATACATATGGCCGGCCTCCTGGTGAGCGCCGGCCATATGAATTAGAGCGGCGGCCGGCGGTGGGTGTAACTTGGAAGTGCCTATCAGAGCCAGCGGCTCTGATAGGCTTTCCGAATACAGCTCTCACGCTGTATTCGGCTTCCAAAAACTCCTCCCAGGTACGCACGGGGGTGCGTTCCTGGGAGAAGACTGTGTGGAGGTTTCAGCCAATCAGGTTCACCGGATCTGTTTACCGGTAACCTGATTGGCTGAAGCGACATCGAGGGCGGGAGAACACTTCGAGGACGGCGCGGACCGAGGAAGGTAAGTGCAGGGCTGGGGGGGGGACAGGCTGCATTTGGGGGACAAACTGGCTGAATATGGGGCACAAACTGGCTGAGTATGGGGGACAAACTGGCTGAATATGGGGGACAAACTGGCTGAATATGGGGGACAAACTGGCTGAATATGGGGCACAAACTGGCTGAATATGGGGCACAAACTGGCTGAATATGGGGGACAAACTGGCTGAATATGGGGGACAAACTGGCTGAATATGGGGGGAACTGGCTGAATATGGGGGACAAACTGGCTGAATATGGGGGGAACTGGCTGGATATGGGGGACACGCTGGCTGCATTTGGGGGGAACTGGCTGTATATGGGGGACAAACTGGCTGCATTTGGGGGGAACTGGCTGTATATGGGGGACACACTGGCTGCATTTGGGGGGAACTGGCTGTATATGGGGGACAAACTGGCTGCATTTGGGGGGAACTGGCTGTATATGGGGACAAACTGCCTGTATATGGGGGCACACTGGCTATATATATGGGGACACACTGGCTATATATATGGGGGCACAATGGCTATATATATGGGGACAAACTGGCTGTATATGGGGGCACACTGGCTATATATATATATGGGGGCACACTGGCTGTATATGGGGGCACACTGGCTGTATATATGGGGGCACACTGGCTGTATATGGAAACAAACTGGCTGTATTTGAGGGGGCAAACTGGTGGCGTTTGGGCACAGTGGCTGCGTTTAATGGGCACAGTGGCGGCAATTGATTTTTTTTTTCAGTTTGTTTGCGCCCCCCCAAAAATTTGGAGTACCAGCCGCCACTGCTTCCATCCTTATATTAATCCCACCCCTGGATCAACATCTTCAATTTCCATGGTGCAGGTGGGGCAGCTTCCAGCACCACAGCAACATTTGACACTGTGTGTCCTGGTTTACCCCCCTGCACCAAGAATAGGAAAGTTGCATTGCTACAAGGGCAGTCTGCAAACATGTAGATTCTGTATTGCCGAGGCTGCCCTGTCACCCAGCCCCTCCACTTCCTGATACTGATGTCACTGGTCCTAGGAGGGCACATTTAAAATCTGGGGAAGCACAGTCCATCCCAGCACTCCCCTAGATCTGGCTCAGCCTTCCACCTTTCTTACCTGCATACAAATCATTGCAGCGACTGAATATTTCCCAGAGCAGGAGACCCAAGGAATAGACGTCAGCCTGAGTTAGGGCAAGTTCCCAGGACATAAGATTCAGGGAGTCATCCAGCATTTCTGGAGACATATAGCGGAGTGTTCCTGTCTGTGAAAAAAGTTCAGTGTCAAAAAAATGCAAGCAGGTCACAATGCATAATGCAAAAAATTTTGTATTATTCCTAAATTACCATGTTTAGTACAGCTGGATCATGTCCCTTCTTCTTCATTTGGTAATCCTCCAAAACCACAGAGAGGCCAAAGTCTGATATGACACAAGAAGAATCAGCTGTCACCAGGATATTTTCACTGCTCAGATCTCGGTGAGCAATAGCTGGTTTACATATATCTGTTGGTGAGACAAAGCAGATTGTTTAACTCCATAGTACAGGAAAAACAAGTGCCACTGAATATGAAAGATATTGCACTTGAAACAGACAGAATTTCTCTACATACACTGTATATGGGATAATGTACCCTCTGCTGAAGATTCCAAAGATACACCAAAAAGTTACAAGTCAAGTTCATTTGTAAAGGTGTCTATTGCAGTAGTGTATTTAGGTGTTGTACTGCCCTAGGCCTGACTAAACTCGTGACCCCCCTTCCTGTCAAGGCCACATCCCTTTCTCTTTAAGACCTGCCCTGATATTTTCGAGTGGGGACACTAGTTCTTAGGGCCTGGGGGGGGGGGGCATTGGATTCCCTTAATTTGCATAGATTTTCTCTCACTTCCTGTTTGGCTATGGGGCAGGAAGTGAAGAGGAATCTCTGCAATGGGACAGGGATGGTAAAAAATAAACTGACGGGGGCTATAACCCTCCCTTACTCTATCCAAAATGGAAAAAAAAAAAGTGTTGCCTAAAGTTCTTTAAGCACAAATTTCTGATAATTTTATGGAGAGGACTAAGAAGATATAACCATGCCAATGGTGCAGCAGAAAACACATAGCTCAGTGAGGAAGGTTTGTGGTCCAGGATAATAGGACAGTCAAAATTAGAAGCAGCTTGCGTTACACTAACAGTGTAGCACAAGCCAGCGGGGGCTCTTTCCGTGCTGCCCTAGGCCTGGGCCTTGTTGGCCTAAGCCAGGATACAGCGTTGGTCTGATGTCTGAAAGAAGTTTAACTAATGTCAGCCATACATAGATCGAAATCACCAGGGACCAGCCTCATTTTGATCCATGTATGAGCAGCCTGGTTGTACACAAGTCGAACCATCGATCAACCTGTGCACAGCCTGTCAGGTTTTTCCTAAATGATTAGTGCCACCAGTTATAGACAGCAACACTACTCATACTGTTCTGCCTACAGGGAAGGCTCCCCGCCGGCAGAGTACAATAGTGCTGCAGGACACTGACTGTGTTGATGGGGGAATTTTCTTTCTTTCCACCCATGGCAGAGGTAAAGAGAATGGCATAATCTATGGCCTGCCTAACACCGAGGGGCAAAGTCTATAAAAGTACAGACAAACTGAAAGACACTATATTAGACACACCTGGGTGAAATCCCCAATATTGGGCTCTGTTAGTAGTAGGAAAAAGGTCTCCCTAATGTAAAGTGGGTTAAACTTTGCTGTTTAACCCCCTTGGCAGTAATAACTGTACAATTTTGCTCTGTGCTTGTACTCAGCACAAGACCAGCATCTATCTTTGGACCTAAAGCTGGCCATACACCATTAGATTATCTGCAGATTTTCTATGGTTAGATGGAAAAAGTGCAACAGATTTCTCCATGTATATTAACTGTGTGGATGGAGGAATCTCCCACTTTTTCCATCTAACCATAGAAAATCTGCAGATAATCGAATGGTGTATGGCCAGCTTTAATCACCGTTCTGTTTTGCAAAGCGTATTTTTTAAAACCAAACTTCAGATACACAGATGAAATATATGGGACAATTTCACTTTCACTTACAGGTCTCCACCCCCACCACTATGTGACTGCACAGTGAATGGAGATGCAGCACACTCATGAGCTCATCTCTTTGTTACCCTGTCCTCTCCTTAGAGCATGCTTCAGGACAGGAACATATCTGATTGGCTCATTGTTCTGCTTCTGCTTCCCATCTGAGCTGTGGGGTACAGTAGATTGCACGAGGATAATACTAATTCAAATTCAGGTACTTGCACTGCCTGCATTTAAGAATACATTTAATGATTCATTAACCACTTGCCGACCAGCCGCCGCAGTTTTACTGCGGCAACATGGCCCGGCTGGGCGAAACGACGTTATGTTAAGTCGTTTCGCCCTGTGGCCACTAGGGGCGAGCGCGCCCGCTGCTCGCCCCCAGAGCCGATGCGAGTGCTTGGTGGGCGCTATGACCGCCAGGCACCCACGATCGCTCGTGACAGAGCAAGAACCGGGAGCTGTGTGTGTGTAAACACACAGCTCCCGGTTCTTTCAGGGGAGAAATTACTGATCGCTGTTCATACAAAGTATGAACAGCGATCTGTCATTTCCCCTAATAAGTCCCATCCCCCCCACAGTTAGAATCACTCAAGACACACTTAACCCCTTGATCGCCCCCTAGTGTTAACCCCTTCCCTGTCAGTGACATTTTTACAGTAATCAGTGCATTTTTATAGCAATGATCGCTGTAGAATTGTCAATGGTCCCAAAAATGTGTCAAAAGTGTCCGATCTGTCCACCATAATGTCGCAGTCCCGATAAAAATCACAGATCGCCGCCATTACTAGTAAAAAAATAATAATAATAAAAATGCTATAATTCTATCCCCTATTTTGTAGACGCTATAACTTTTGTGCAAACCAATCAATATACGCTTATTGAGATTTTTTTTACCAAAAATATGTAGAAGAATACATATCGGCCTAAACTGAGGAACATTTTTTATTTTTTTATTTTTTTAAATTGGGATATTTATTATAGCAAAAAGTAAAAGATAATAGGATTTTTTGTACTCACCGTAAAATCCTTTTCTCTGTCGTCCATGGACGGACACAGCCTCTTAAGTCTTGGCAGTTGGGTTATGTTCCTGTTCTATAGGAGAGGACTAGGCAAAACATGTTAGAATATTTAAATACATGTAACTTTAACAGATTTGAACAGCCCCTCCGGACATAGCCCTCCGCCCTGCAGTCAGCAGCTCAGTTCGTAGAAAGCAATACAAACCAAAAAAGGAGGGGTGGGTGCTGTGTCCGTCCATGGACGACAGAGAAAAGGACTTTACGGTGAGTACAAAAAATCCTATTTTCTCTTTCCGTCCATGGACGGACACAGCCTCTTAAGTCTTGACAGTTGGGACATCCCAAAGCAGTGTCAAAAAAGGAGGGGTGGGAACAGCAATAAAAAAAAAACTATTTCACCCCAAACAAGCAGAGCTCCTCAACGGAGGAGTTGCAACATCAAACAGCCGCCTGCAAAACTTTGCGGCCAAAGCTAGCATCCGAAGATGCACTCACATCAACCTTGTAAAACTTTGAAAAAGTGTGAACGGACGACCAGGTCGCCGCCTTACACACTTGTGAGACAGATGCTTGATGTCGGAAAGCCCAAGAGGCACCAATAGCCCTGGTCGAATGCGCCGTGACAGGAAAGGGAGGCACCCGCCCCTTAAGGGCATAGGCCTGGATGATGGTCTGCCTGATCCACCGAGAAATGGTGGCCGACGAGACCGCCAGGCCCTTCTGCGGACCAGACACAGACACAAACAGTGAGTCAGACCTCCGGAATGGAGCCGTAGCCGACAGGTACACCCGCAAGGCACGTCCCACATCTAAAGAATGCAGCGCAACCTCCTTGGAATGCGATAGCCGAGGACACAAGGATGGAAGTACAATGTCCTCATTCAGGTGAAAGGCCGAAACCACCTTCGGAAGGAAGGAAGGCTGCAGGCGTAGCACTGCTTTGTCCTTATGGAGGACCAAATATGGGGACTTGCAAGACAAGGCCGCCGCCAATTCAGAAACCCTCCTGACGGATGTGATGGCTACTAGGAAGGCAACCTTCTGAGAGAGCGTCAAAAGAGGAATTTCCCTGATGTCCTCAAAGGGAGGTTTCTGAAGTATCGAGAGCACCAGATTCAAATCCCACGGAGGTAGTGGTGGTCGAACCGGAGGAGCCACATGTCGTACTCACCAATGAATGACCCGCCAGGGATCGCTGAAAGAAAACAGCCAAGACAAGTTTCTGATCCACTCCACGCTGTAAAAAAAGCAGGATCCTGGAAACCGAATATGCCCGTGGACGCCATTCCATCTCCTCACACATAGGGATGTAGGCTGGTAGATCTTCCTAGAAGAAGACTTCCGTGCCCTCAACATGGTTGAAATTACCGAATCCGACAGGCCTCGGTCCCTTAGTACCTGGCTTTCAATAGCCATGCCGTTTAAAGCCAGCGACTGTAAAGCAGGATGAAGAATGGGACCTTGCGAGAGAAGGTCCTCCCGCATTGACAGTCGCCAGGGTGCATCCGCCACCAGGCGCACGAGGTCGGCTTTCCAGGGACGCCTGGGCCGAACCGGGGAGATGAGAATCACCAGAATCCCCTTGGTCTCTACTCTGCGGAGCAGATGAGGAAGCAACTTCAGTGGGGGAAAGGCATAAATTAGCCGATACTGACCCCACAGGGCCACCAACGCGTCTGACGCGTCTGCCCAGGGATCTCTGGACCTGGCCACGAACCTTGACACCTTGCGATTGAGTCGAGAAGCCAGGAGATCCACGTCTGGCGTGCCCCATCTCCGGCAAAGGAGTTGAAAAACCTCCTGATGTAACGACCATTCCCCTTGGTACAGCATCTGGCGACTCAAATAGTCCGCCTGCCAGTTTTCCACGCCCAGAATGTAAACTGCCGATAGAGCCGGCACGCTCCTTTCCGCCCACCGCAGGATGTAAGCGACCTCCAACGCTGCAGCCGAGCTTCTTGTTCCTCCTTGATGGTTGACGTATGCCACTGCCGTGGCATTGTCTGACTGGATCCTGACTGGACGTCCTCTTAGCCTCTGTGACCATTTGGAGAGGCACAGCCTGATCGCCCATAGTTCCAGGACATTGATCGGCAGTTGGGATTTGTCCGAAGTCCAGCGGCCCTGGGCCGCCTGAACCCCCCCCCCCAGACTCCCCCCCAACCGGTCAGGCTGGCGTCCATCGTGATCACAGTCCAGTGAAAGGGGAGGAACGACTTCCCAGACCAAAGAGCCGGGGATCTCAGCCACCAACTCAGAGAGGCCCTGACAAGATGACTTATCTGAATCTGACGATCCAGAGACAACGGAGATTTGTTCCATTTGGTGAGAATCTCCTTTTGCAAGACCCTAGTGTGGAATTGGGCAAACGGCACTGCCTCGAAAGAGGCTTCCATGAGGCCCAGGACTCGCATGCAAAAACGGAGAGACGACCATTTGCGGGATGTCAACAACTTCACCGCAGTCCTGGAGTGTCTGCAACTTTTCCAAAGGAAGAAAGACTCTGGCCTCCGAGGAGTCCAGAATCAACCCCAGGTACTCTAGTCGCTGGGTCGGTACTAACACCGACTTCTGGAGGTTCAGTACCCAACTAAACTCCCAGAGGGTCTGACTGGCTATAGACACGTCCTCTAATTCTGAGCTGAAGCAGCTCTCAGAAGAAGATCGTCCAAGTAGCCCACGATAGCAATGCCGCGCTGTCTCAGTAAAGCTAGAATCGGGGCGAGCACCTTGGTGAAAACTCTTGGTGCTGACGCTAGGCCAAAGGGAAGGGCCACAAATTGATAGTGGTCTTCACCGATCGCAAAGCGCAGGAACCTCTGATGCCTGACGCAGATGGGGACATGCAAGTATGCGTCCCTGATATCCAAGGATGCCAGGAAGTCCCCCGGATGGAGCGCAGCAACCACCGAACGAATCGATTCCATCCGGAACTTTTGAATCTTTATAAAGGCATTGAGGGCCTTGATGTGCAAGATTGGACGGACTCCGTCCTTCTTTGGGACCACAAACAGATTTGAGTAGAAACCCTGAAACCTGTCCTGCGGTGGTACGGGTATGATTACCCCGCACCTCAACAAGTCTTGCACTGCCCCATGCAGGGCAGTCCAACGAGTCGGTAGGAGAGGCAGATTTGAGGGAAAGAATCTGTTTGGTGGACAAGAAAGAAACTATCTTGTACCCCGAAGTGACCACCTCGCAGACCTACTGGTCGGAGAGCAGGGAGGTCGACGAGCTGCAAACCCGCGAAGCCGCCCCCCCACCCAGGAGTCGGGCGGGGGCAAAACTTCATGCCTTAGCAGGCTTGTTTGCTGGCTTGTTAGGCTTGCGCACCCAGGGACGCTTCTGTCCCCCAGCTGGACCTTTGTCCGTTTGGGAGGGTCTGCCAGCAGGTCCTGACTGACGAAAATACCGTTTCTGTGTGGGGAAAGGAGGGCCCCGGCTTAAGGCGCGGCTCTTTCCCTTTAGTGGACTGAAGGAGAAGTGTTCTTTTACCTCCAGTGACATCCTTAATGATGTCGTCCAGTGAGGCACCAAAAAGCCTCCCACCTTTGAAAGGCAAATCTGACAGAGTTTTCTTGGAAGCTTGGTCAGCGGACCAGCATTTTAGCCATATCAGGCGACGCAGTACCACCGCAGATGTGGAGGCCCTGGAGATTAAAGGGGCCGCATCCAGGGTTGGATCACAGACGTACACAAGTCCCTGTACCAACTGTTCGGCCAGTGACACGCATTCTGGAGGGAGCTGATGCTCTTCCACAGTCTGGTGCAAGATTTTAGCCCACTCAGTGAGTGTCTGAGACACCAGGGTTGCAGCCAATATAGGCCGCAAAGCCGGCTCCCCAGCTTGGTGAACATGGAGCGGCTCACCGCTTCGGACCTCCTATCAGTAGGGTCCTTAAAGGCAGGGGTCCCCTCTACCGGGATAGTGGTTACTTTATTTAACCGAGAGACCAGGGGATCAACGACCGGAAGAGAAGCCCACTTTTTCAAAAGGCTTTCCTTTAAATGGGTAACAGGCCGCCATGCGCTGAGGGACCGCAAAGAACCTCTGCGGCCGTTCCCATTCCTTATCTATGAACTTGTCAAAGAAATCAACATAAGGAAAAACCTTAACAGAGTGGGTCAGTTTGTGCGACCCAAAAGGGACAGACCCTGCAGTGGAAGTCCCAGCTGTATCTTCCATCTTGAGAGTGTCCCTCACAGCATGGATAAGCGCACTCACAAGTGCCCTATCTTGAGCTGACCCAGACGAGGGGTCCTCCTCACTGAGAAGGTGTCATGGATATGCAGTAATGTTTGTTTGCCATCTTACCTTCCTCCTCTGGTGTTCACCTTAGAGGCCAGACTCTCTCACCTGGCTGCTTTTATAATCTCTCCTTCCAGCCTGGCTCTTCCCCAGGCCCCATCACAGAACTCTATATTAACCTGTGCACTGCAAGTCTGCCTTGCTGATCAACGTGTTTGTTAAGCATTGTGTGTTTGGGTTCCTGCCTGCCGTGTGCTACATCTGTCTCTGTGTTACGATTTTGGCTTGTTCCCGACTATCCCTGTCTGCTAGTGACCTTGACCTTCAGCTTGTCCTTCGTTTATCCTTGTCTGCTTGTTGCCCTGACCTTGGCTTTTCCCCTCCCTATTCTTGTATCCTGAGCTGCTGATTCCCCTCTATCCTCTTTACCCTACAGAGCGTGAGCTAGGGGACTGGACTCTGGGGGCCGTGACCTGGACTCAGCTGCAGCGTAGGCCATTCTCACTACTAGAGGCTCTGGTGAAAACCTGCTGGATCTTAGACTCCGTGCCCTGGGGAATCTTGGGCTCTAGCTCCCTGTGGATCCCTGTTGTGCTCCACTGGTCCCGCTTTCCACAACCACCCAGTTTCCCATCCGCAGCTGTCAGCCATAGGGTTCACTACCTTGTGGTGCACTCCTGACCCCAAATGGTGTGCATCTGTCATCTGGCCACAGGTGACCTGACAGAAGGTCCTGGTCCGCATCTTCTGAAACACCAGCACCGGGGTCCTGAGCCGCAGCCAGGCCCGAGTCTGAGTCAGAACATTCCCCAGGAGATGGCGGGGGGAGAGGGCGCTTAGTACCCCCTTTGCGCCTGCACGCCGCTTCCACCCTGGCAACAAATGACTCCAGGACTGCCGACAAAGCGTCCATGGGAACCCCAGGTGCAGGGGCACCGGTTGCTGTCTCTGGAATGTTTTGGGAAAAAACGCCAGCTTCTGACTCCATATTGCCCACTGACAGCCCTTAAGGACTTAGTCAAGACACCTGACAAAAATGTCCACCCTCCTTGCTGCACTGACCGGGGGGGTTACCCAGGGAACTCACCACCCAGCAAGAGACTGTTGAGCGCGGCTGCCCGCTCTCCATCCACACACAGCGTGTGTCTGAGGAACTCTGTGAGGTGAATAGTGCCGTTTGCGCTGTTCAGGAAGCCATTCAGCACTAGAGGCCAAAACCCATTCCAAAATGGCCGCCGGGCACCTCAGAGAAAAGAGCGTGGACCACAAGAAAATGCCCACTCGCAATGCAGACCTGCGTCACAGCGTGGCCACGGCAAAATGGCCACCAATGGGATTTTTCAATACTAATCACAGGCACCTGAAAAATGGCGCCGGCGCTTCCAAAATGCCGGCCAAACAACGAGGTGGACAAGAAGGCCGCAGCAGAGGCTTCTAATAAAACAACTACCCCCCCACAGAGAGCGGGCCTGGACACCCCCACAGCCCCTAGCCGGGACCTGGAGCCCCCCTACAGGTATACCCTCAGTCGTAGAGAGCCCCGCAAGGGGAGGAGGAAAAAAGGGGTGACAGAGGGAGAGAGAGGCGGGCAGGAGAACCCCCTAACGACCCGCTTAGGAATGCCCAGCTGTTCCATCCTACCAAGGCAGGAGGAACTGTACTTACCCATCCTTGCGAGGACCTGCTGGTGCGTTCCTGACAGACCTACAACCGAGCAGTACGGAGTAGCTGTCGGCCCAGTCCACTGTGACTGAGACAGCAAGCAGCCCGGTCATATGTGAACCCTGGAACAAAGCTCACCGGCCACCCCTGGAGCCATGGGGTATGTCGTGGCCGACCCAGCGCGTAGCTAAGGCCTGCTCACGCTTGATGGCAAGACTGGGGGGACTACAAGGATCTATAATATCCAGCCTGTCATCCAGCCAGCAGTTGATAGAAGATTTCTTAAAATAAAATCAAAAAAATAATAAAAAAATAAAATTTCTTCCAGACCCTGGGCCCAAAGGGAGCCAGGTCCTTCTCCTATACTAGGCAGAAAAAAACTGAGCCGCTGACTGCAGGGCGGAGGGATATGTCCGGAGGGACCGCCCCCTGGGTGGGGCGGTTCAACTCTGTTAAAGTAACATGTATTTAAATATTCTAACATGTTCTTCCTAGTCCTCTCCTATAGAAAAGGAACATAACCCAACTGTCAAGACTTAAGAGGCTGTGTCCGTCCATGGACGACAGAGAAAAGGATTTTACGGTGAGTACAAAAAATCCTATTATCTTTTACTTATTGCTATAATAAATATCCCAATTTAAAAAAAGAAAAAAAAATGTCCTTAGTTTAGGCCGATATGTATTCTTCTACATATTTTCCTCCGTTGGTTTCTTGGGATAGTTTTGCTCCTGGCGGCAGGGCCACAGGCTGACCATCAGTCCCAGCTGTTGACATCCATTTGGGTATGTAATTTTACAACTATCACTTATGTCAACTGTATCTAATATGCTAATATTATACACACACGTATAGGCACCTATGTACACGGGTGTATATGTGTTTTTTGTTGGTTATTTTCTGTAACAATTTTTCATTGACATGTATATATTTCATTATAGAACCTATGTTCGCAAAGCTTTTTTCCCCCCTGAAGAAGACATTACTACTAAGGTCGAAACGCGTTGGGGCTTTTGCGTCCATAGTAAATATTCATAATGTTGTATCATTTTCTACTGGCTGTTTTTAGACATATGTGTTAGCTTCTATTGATGTTCTTTGGAGCTCATGTCCTATTGTATTTATGTGATTATTTCTACCGAATAAAAATTTATACTTTTTCATATAAAATCTATTTTTATCAATATTTTCATTCATCGCTGCAACTCAAAGCCCCTAGGGGTACCTTTTTCCTTTTTCACAAGTTCTATCAGGGGTGTGCAGCACTTCTATCCACAACTGGTATCGCTTTCCCTTTGCATAGAACAGGAACCATAGGCGTGTGCACAGGGTGTGCCAGGTGTGCCCAGGCACACCCTAATCACCCTTTACAGCGCAGATTCCCCCTACTTCCCTGGCTCCCTTCTTCCCCCTGCAGCGCTACCAGCTTCCTTCCTCTCCCGCCAGCTGTTGCTGCAAGGATGTTTTAGGATGAGTAGAGGAAGGGGCCGGTAAATATATAAATTGACCATCCCCTTCCCTTTCTGAATGAACATCGTGAGTGATCAGTAGTGTGTGTTTCAGCTTTGGGGTGCACACCCTAATGCAATAGACTGCGCACACCTATGAACATAACCCAACTGTCAAGACTTAAGAGGCTGTGTCCGTCCATGGACAAAAAGAGAAATTGTGTTTTTTTCAAAATTGTCGCTGTTCTTTTGTTTATAGCGCAAAAAATAAAAACCGCAGAGGTGATCAAATACCACCAAAAGAAAGCTTTCTTTGTGGGAAAAAAAGGACGCAAATTTTGGTTGGGTACAGCATCGCACGACCGCGCAATTGTCAGTTAAAACGACACAGTGCCAAATTGTAAAAAGTGCTCAGGTTAGGAAGGGGTAAAATGTTCCGGGGCTGAAGCTGTTAATGATCACAGAGCTGCATTATTTTATGCCTTTTATATCTGCTTGGAGTTCAGCTCGAAGATGCCATTATGAATGGGTGTCATTCAGGCTATTATTATCATCATAGATTACCTTCACCTTTACACCTTAAACCAAAGAAAAATTATGAATATATTTTTACATTGTATGCAATCTCCAATCATATCCCTTGACGTTTTTGAATGACTAATATACTTATATAGATAGACATTACTATAATGCCGCGTACACACGACCGTTTTTCATGACGAGAAAATTGCCATTTTTTAGATTGGTCGTGTGTATGCTCCATAGCCGTTTTCTCAATGAGAAAACTGCCCGCAAAAAAATTAGAACCTGCTCCAACATTTCTCGCCGTTTTTCCCGTCGTTCTTTTTCTTGACGCGAAAACCGCTCGTGTTTATGCTTTTCCGAGGGGAAAAAAAACGCGCATGCTCAGAATCAAGTATGAGACGGGAGCATTCGTTCTGGTAAAACTAGCGTTTGTAATGGAGATAGCACATTCGTCACGCTGTAACGGACTGAAAAGCACGAGGCTAAAAAGCGCAATAGCACATTCGTCACGCTATAACGGACTGAAAAGCACGAGGCTAAAAAGCGCAAATCATCTCACACCAAACTTTACTAACACGAGATCAGCAAAAGCAGCCCAAAGGGTGGCGCCATTCGAATGGAACTTCCCCTTTATAGTACGCGTTGTCGTACGTGTTGTACGTCACTGCGCTTTGCTTGAGCGTTTTTTTTTTCTGAACGTGTGTATGCAAGGCAGGCTTGAGAGGAATCCCGACGAATCACATCGAGAAAAACATTGTTTTTTGCATGACAGGAAAAACGTACGCGGCATAAGACTTTTGTGCTAGTATGATTTTTCTCTCCTGTGGATGCTTTCAGCTACATAGTGCTGCACGTTGTATGATTTGTAGTTGTAAGCAATAACCCTCTGCCTTTCCAAGGGAAAAGATTGGAATAGAGTCCTAGATCAAACAAATAATAGGATTTTTATAACAGCTTACCTGTAAAATCCTTTTCTTGGAGTACATCACGTGACACAGAGCGACATAGTCATTACTAATGGGTTATATAGATACCGTCAGGTGCTGGCACTGGCAACTTCCAAAACCGGAAGTACCCTCCCCTATATAAGCCCCTCCCATCCGGGAGCACCTCAGTTTTGTAGCAAAGCAATAAGTGTCCCCAAAGAGGGGCGGGAGCTCTGTGTGCCGTGATGTACTCCAAGAAAAGGATTTTACAGGTAAGCTGTTATAAAAATCCTATTTTCTTTCTCGTACATCACGGGACACAGAGCAACATAGTCATTACTAATGGGATGTCCTAAAGCAATGCCAAATGAGGGGGGGGATACACCATATATAAGCTGAGCGCTATCAGACATGAGGATCTTTTGCGGCCTGCAACACACTGCGCCCAAAGGCGACATCCTCCTGACTTCTAACGTCCACCTGGTAGAACCTAGTAAACGTGTGTACCGAAGACCATGTTGTGGCCTTACAGATTTGAGCCAGGGAGGCCTGGTGATGCACTGCCCATGAAGTTCCAACTGCTCTCGTGGAGTGCGCCCTAACTTTGAACGGAGGCGGTCTACTTCTCAAGCCATAGGCTTGTATTATGACCTGTCGAATCCACTTGGCTAAAGTAGATTTTGACGCTGCCTGACCCTTTCTGGGGCCTTCCGGCAGAATAAACAAAGTATCCGTTCTGCGAATCTGAGCAGTGGCTTTTAGATAAGCTTTAACTGCTCTTACTACATCCAAAGAATGCAATAACTTTTCCTCTACCGAAGTAGGTTTGGGGAAAAAAGAAGGAAGAACCACATCTTGGTTCAAATGAAAACTCGATACCACCTTAGGAAGAAAGGCTGGATGAGGACGTAACACTACTCTGTCCTTATGGATAACCAGATATGGCTCCTTACAGGACATAGCTGCTAATTCCGATACTCTTTTAGCCGAACAAATGGCTACTAGAAAAATCAATTTCCTGGTGAGAAGCACCAAGGAAATATGCTGTAATGGTTCAAATGGTTGTTTCTGTAGAACCGACAGAACCAAGTTTAGATCCCATGGACATATGGGAATATTAACCGGAGGACTAATACGCATCACTCCTTGTATAAAGGCTTTGACTAGTGAATGCGAAGCCAAGGGCCTTTGAAAAAATATTGACAAGGCCGAAATCTGACCCTTGATAGTACTCAAGGCAAGCTTCCTATCTACAGCCCATTGTAGGAAGTCCAGAATCCTACCTATTACGTATTTACGTGGATGCCATTTCCTGGCCTCACACCAGGCGATGTACGCCTTCCAGATTCTATAGTAGATCTGCCTGGATACCGGTTTCCTGGCATTGATCATGGTAGACACCACAGCATTAGAGAGCTCTCTCTTTTTTAGAATGTGGGCTTCAATAGCCAGGCCGTCAAACCTAGGGCTGGTAAGGAAGGGTGGTATATCGGTCCCTGCGAAAGCAGGTCCGGACGATGTGGGAGGGTCCAAGGACTCCCCACAGACATTTTTACAATCTCCGCGTACCATGCTCTTCGGGGCCACGCTGGAGCCACCAGAATCACTGGTTTCTTTTCTACCCTGATTCTGCGGAGTAATCGAGGTAACAATTGTGGCGGTGGGAATGCATATATCAGCTTGAACTGATCCCAAGGGAACACTAGGGCATCCGAGCCGCAAGCTAGGGGATCCCTTGTCCAAGAGACAAACCTGTCCACCTTTGCGTTGAATCTGGATGCTAGCAGATCTACATCCGGTGTTCCCCACCGCTGACATATTGTCCGGAAAACCTCGGGATGAAGGGACCATTCCCCTGGGCATAATTGTTGGCGACTTAGAAAGTCCGCCTTCCAATTCTCCAGCCCTGGAATGAATACCGCAGATATGACTGGGACATATCTTTCTGCCCATCTCAGGATGTAATTTACCTCCCTTTGGGCTGCACGACTCCTGGTGCCCCCCTGACGATTGATATATGCCACTGCTGTGGCATTGTCTGACTGAACTCTGACAGGGGACCCTTGGAGTTTGGATGTCCATGCTACTGGGGCATACCGGGCTGCTCATATCTCTAAGAGATTGATGGGCAGGGCCTTTTCTGCTTCTGACCACTTGCCCTGGAGAGACCATTGCTCCAGTACTGCTCCCCAGCCTACAAGGCTGGCATCTGTAGTGACCACCTTCCAGGAAATCGGACTGAAGGATTTCCCTCTTTCCAGATTCTGGGGAACCAACCACCAGCGGAGGCTCCTGCGAACGGAAGGGGACAAGGACATTGGTAAGTCCAGAGCCTGAACTTTTCTGTTCCAGGCTGACAGTATGGCCCTTTGCAACTTCCTTGAATGGAATTGACCGTAGGGTACTGCTTCGAATGCTGCCACCATCTTTCCCAGCAGCCTCATGCACAGGTGTATGGATGGCTGTCTTTTTGAGCCCACTAAGTGGATCAAATCTCTCAAAGACGACCCCTTTTCTTGAGGCAAGAAAATTTTTCTCTGGTCTGAATCCAGCCTTAGCCCCAAGTATTCCAGACTTTTGACTGGCTTTAGGGCTGACTTGTCTCGGTTGATAATCCAACCGTGATATTCCAGATACTTGATTGTCTCGTGAACAACCACTTCTAGTTTTTCCACTGAGTGGTCTATCAGCAACAAGTCGTCTAGATATGCCATTATCGTTACACCTCGTGTTCTTAGATTGGCCAATAATGGGGCCAAAATTTTTGTGAACACTCTTGGTGCTGTGGCCAGACCGAAGGGTAAGGCTCTGAACTGAAAATGGCGGCCTTCTACCGCAAAGCGTAGAAATTTTTGGTGGGCTGGAAAGATGGGAATGTGCAAATAAGCATCCTTGATGTCGATCGAGGCTAACCATTCCTCCCCTTGTAGGGCAGTGGCTACCGATCGGATCGACTCCATCCGGAAAGTCCTGATATGCAGGAATTTGTTTAGCCCTTTTAGATTTAGTATGGGCCTCACGTCCCCGTTTGGCTTCGGAACTGTAAAGAGGTTTGAGTAAAACCCGAACCCCCACTCTTCCAGGGGAACCTCTATAATTACTGCTTGAAGCAATAATTGTTCTAGTGCCAACAGGAGGGATCCTCTCTTCTGGGGATCCCTTGGCACGTTTGACCTTATAAAGCGGGAAGAAGGGGAGTTTTTTAACTCCAATTTGTATCCCAGATTTACTGCGGAGAGCACCCATCTGTCTCGGATCGCGTCCCGCCAGGTCTCTGAACAACTGAAGTCTTCCCCCCACCCGATTGGGTGGGGGCAACCCTTCATGCATTTGACTTTGGGGGAGGTTTTGTACCTCTCCTGCTCCAGGGCTTTTTGTTACCCTGCAACTGTCCCTGATTTCTACCTCCGGGATTTGACCGAGGAGGCCGTCGGAACTGTTTCACAGCCGATGTCCTAGGGACTGGAGAAGCCGGCCTCTTAAAAGAGGGACCTCTAACTCTATTTTTAACCGGCAAAAGTGTACTTTTACCGCTGGAAATTCTCTGGATATACTTGTCCAGGTCTTCCCCGAATAAGCGCTCCCCATGAAATGGGAAGCTAACCAGCAATTTTTTACAGGGAGCTTCAGCAGACCAGTTTTTGAGCCATAGAAGCCTGCGCATATGTACTACAGACAGCGTAAGGCGGGAGGCCTGATGGATTGAATCCTTTATAGCGTCCACCGCAAAGCATAAGGCTCTAGGTAGATCAGCTAGGGCAAGAGCATGCTGATCCGGCAAGTCCCTTAAGACCTGTTTCAACTGATCCTTCACTGCTTGGCAGACCCCAATAGCTGCCACTGCTGGTTGTGTCACCAATCCTGCTGTAGAAAAAGCAGATTTTAATAAGGACTCCAATTTTTTATCTATTGGGTCCTTGAACATTTGGACATTTTCCACCGGACATGTCAGTGATTTATTCACACAAGAGATGGCTGCGTCCACTGTAGGGACCCTCCATTTTCTGATGAACTTATCCTCCATGGGATAGACCACCGGAAATCTCTTGGGGGGAGTAAATATTTTGTCAGGATGCTCCCAATCCTGGTAAATGAGCCCCTCCAGTAAAGGATGGATCGGAAAGGAACAAACAGTCTGGGGAGCTTTTAGCGACCCCAACGAGGAGACAGAAGTGGAGGATGGCTCCGCAAGTGGCATTTTAAATGCTGATCGGACCATATTAGTCAGGGACTGAACCCATAACCTTTCAGCATGTGATGCTGAGAACGGCTCTTCCACTGTTGATTCCTCTGCAACCGAATCGACCTCATCCTGATCCCCCTCAGGTAGGTCGACCTCTGTATGGGACTGTTGCTCTGTTAACAGGCACTCTGAGGGGGGAGACGGAGATCGAGCGCTTTTCTCCTGTGACAGGGAAGCAGCGATCAATGCTGACAATCTCTCTTCCAGCCCTCCCAGAGCTGAGGAAAAAACCTCCTCTGTTACATACACAGGAGCAGGTGAACTGAGGACAGCCACAGTACCAGGTACTCCTGAGGGTGCTCTACGGTCACTAACCTCTGATTCTTCAGGGGAGACTGGTGCAGCCAAAGCATGCCCAAGATCCTCAGAGCCCGATGGAGACCCCCTATTCCTCCTGGAATTTCTAGTCCCGGAGTTTTTAGACGGCATATTCCTAAGCCACAAAGCTGAGGTATTCCAGCCGAAATACACCAGTTACTGATAATAGTCTAGCATAAATGCTGCTATAGGAAACAGTTGGTGTCTACTAATGTGCCTTTCTAGGGGATGCCTGTATCAACCGCTTGCTGTATGCCTTTAAATGTTGCCAGCTCTGTCTCTGTACTTCATAGCCAGCTCACTACAATATTGTGGTTTTTTTAAACTGCTGGGACGCCCGCACATGCGCAGAAGCGCTGCGGCGCGCACAGAGCGTCATCCCCCAGGCTCCGCCCCCTTTCCCGGCTCACCTCTATATATAGAGGCGCGTGCACGCGCACGCGCGCGGCCACGTGCGCCTTCGGCGCTAATTTCAAAAAATGGTAACAAGGGACAGGAGCCAGGGCCCCTCTTTGCCGCAGGCCGGGGGATGGACGAGCACTGCAACATGGCAGAGGAAGCAGTTTCCTATAAGAGAACTCACCATCTGCCTGGACTTTGCTCTGCTGAGAAGAAGCTAGTCCACATGACAAGAAAACATTCCACAGCGGCCTCTAGTGGACAAACACAGGTACCGCAGTCTAATATATTAAATATATATATAAAAACATTTTTTTTTTCTTTTCTTGACCACCATTAAAAATTATTACATTTTTTTAGTAGTTACAGGCATGCACAGAATTTTGCGGGAATACCATTAGGTAACAGACAGAAAGACAAATTAGGCTTGGGGGTCCCCCAATAGAACCAAGTTCCTGGGGGCCCCCACTTACCTGTTCCCCGCCGCAGGACTTTGTTTGGTCCACAAAAGCCCAAACTTCACCTATCACGGCAGGCATTGTAATCAAACCTTCAGGGACCGGGTTCCCAAGGATTCCACTCCCCTGGACCTGTATAGCACCCTGCACAGAAAACATCTTGGTCGTGGGTATGACCAGAGCTCTGGATCCCAGGGTCCAGCTCTCCTAAGAGAAGCATTACAGGCAAAACCTTGCTCTTCTCTGCAAGGCCCGGGTACCGACCGTTTAGCTATGAAGCTTTTTTGGTCGGATCCGGAATAGCTTACTGAGGCCCAAAAGAACCTGTACGCAAGCTCAGTGAAAAACACATGTTTCTTCTTGGCCAACACCTTAGACACTGGCAAAAAACTGAGGTGCTCCCGGATGGGAGGGGCTTATATAGGGGAGGGTACTTCCGGTTTTGGAAGTTGCCAGTGCCAGCACCTGACGGTATCTATATAACCCATTAGTAATGACTATGTCGCTCTGTGTCCCGTGATGTACGAGAAAGAAAATGGTCTCCGTTTGAGTATGATTGAAGATTCTAAAGTAAAGCAGTTTTATATTTGACAAGCCCTGTTACAACACAGTTCCTTCCAGGGAAGCACAATTACAAAAACAGCAGTATCGGTTTCCACATTTTCTTGAATAGCCAACAAGTTTCTCTCTGAAGCCTCGTACACACAACTGTTTTTCTCGGCAAGAAAACTGCTGGGAGAGCTTTTTGCAGAGAAAACCGTTCGTGTGTATAGTTTCTCGGCAGGAAAACTGCCGGGAATCTCAACGAGAAAAATAGAGAACCTGCTCTCTATTTTTCTCATCGGGATTCTCGGCAGTGTTTCCTGCCGAGAAACACGGTCGTCTGTATGCTTACCTGTCCAGGGAAACCTGTGCATGCTCAATGAGACTTTGACGCATGCAAGGTAGCATATAAGGGTAGTGTAGGGTGTAGCAAGATGCCGGCGACGGCATTGAATGTGACGAGCGCCGGCTCATCGTAGTCGATGACGTCACAGCGTTCTTGCCATTCAAAAGAACGGCGGTTCTTTTGAATGGCGCGTGTGTACACAGGGCTTGGCAAGACAAGCTTGCCAGGAATCCCCTCGAGAAAACCAATGTTTTTTTTTGACGGGATTCCCGCCCGTGTGTACGAGGCTTGAGTCTCAAGCCTCGTACACACGACCTGTTTTCTCTGCAAGAAAGCTGCTGGGAGAGCTTTTAGCCGAGAAAACCGTTCATGTGTATGGTTTCTCGTCGGAAAAATTGCCGGGAATCTCGACGAGAAAAATGGAGAACCTGCTCTCTATATTTCCCATCGGGATTCTCGGCAGAGTGTTTCCTGCCGAGAAAACCGTGAGTGTGTATGCTTACCTGTCCATGGTAAACCCGCGCATGCTCGAAAAGACTTTGATGCATGCGCGGTAGCATACAAGGGTAGTGTAGGGTGTAGCAAGATGGCGGCGACGGCATCGAATGTGACGAGCACAGGCTCGTCGTAGTCGATGATGTCACCACGTTCTTGCCATTCAAAAGAACGGCGGTTCTTTGAATGGCCGTGTGTACACTCGGCGTGCAAGGCAAGCTTGCCGGGAATCCCGTCGGGAAAACCGTGTGTACGAGGCTTCAGACATGAGGTATTTTCCTTTCCTGTAGGTTGACATGCGTATTGCTTGCTGTCTATTAAGTATGATCTTCATTCACATCTCACCAAGGTTGTACCCAATCTGGTGATAAGGTACAAAGTCTGTTACACTACAGTGGTGAAGTGGGTCCATTCTTTAAAGACCTTGTCTCACCTCCTTGCACAGTTAGGTTGATTTTAGCAGGTATTTTGTTCTGTATACATAAGGGAGCCATGTATATGGCTTGCAATGGCCTGTGAACATTGTGAGACTGAGAAATGTGCTGCTTGAAAAAGGGCACCAGTCACTGAGTCCCTTTTCCTTAATGCCGAGAGATCCCTATTGTAAAACAAAGCCAACCCTTATTTTAAGAGTTAGTTGTCCTTCTTTGGAAGCAAGACACCCCAAACGGAGTACATTTTTACAGTTACCCACAAAACTTTCATGCATAAGTGGGTTTTAAGACAAGTCACTGTGGCTAAAATCTCTTTACTCTTTCGTCCATGGACCGACACAGCCTCTCTATTGACAAAGTGGGTATTATCCGTTAATTAGGAGTGACTAGGCAGAAAACTTGTAAAAAGTGTTGCATCACACCCTCTACAGTACCGCCCAGGGGGCGGACCCTCCGGGTATATCACCTCAGTCTGCATCTCGCAGATCAGTTTTTTTCTGTCTAGCAAGGAGTAGGACATGGCTCCCTTCGGGCCCATTGGTCCGGGGGAAAAAGATATTTTTTTGCTACATTTTTTGTTTCCTGCGATCTTCGATCAACTGCCGACTGGGTGACAGGCTGGATCCTCAATCCTTGTAGTCTCCCCAGTTCGGCCATCGAGCGTGTGCCGACCCTAGCTACGCGCTGGGTTTTCCACGACATGCCCGTTGCTCCACGGGTGGCCGGTGAGCCTACGCTCCAGGGCCTGCATCGGACCGCTCAGCTTCGGCTGACCTTACGGCCGAGTCGCAGCAGCCTGGCCGGTGAGCTTATGCTCCAAGGCTTGCATCGGACCGCTCGGCTTCGGCTGACCTTACGGCCGAGTCGCAGCAGCCTGTGTGGTGAGCGTCACGCTCCAGGGCATACATATGATCGTCCCTTTTGGGTCCAATCACAGCATGCCTGGCCAACAGTCACCTTCCGTGCGTGGACGATGATCTGTTTGGAATGTCTTCCAGCATAATACATGCAGGATAGGTAAGTAAAACTCCCCTGCCTCGGCTGGGTGATTTAGCTGGACATTCCTGGAGAGATCAAGTGGTTGTGGCCCCTTTCTTCCCTCTCTCCTTGCCTTTCCCTCCTCCCTGGGCTTCTAGCTAAAGGTTGCTGGGTGCTGGGGGTCACCTAAGGGGTTCCACTGGAGCGGGGCTGGCTGTAACTAAACATTTAAAAGAAATGTCATTTCTGCTTACCTGTATGTGCTTCCTCCTCCATGCTGTTGGCGGCCATTTAGGGGAGGTCCATGCCGAGTTCGGCCTCTTGTGACTGCCCGGCAGCCATCTTCCTGTGGTTCGGCCACACCCACTGGCCGCTATCAGCTGATCGGTGCCCATGTTTTGTCCACCCTGTATGTATATATTGCCGTTCGGCGGCCATCTTTTTGTGGGCTACAGCTACTTGACCTCTATCTTCGGCTCGGCGGCCATTTTCTTAGAGCCCACATTATCTTCCATACAGACGTTTTTGGCAACCATTTTGCGAGAGCCTCTGGCCTCTAGGGTGCATTACACTGGCGCGAAAATTCACACAGGAAGTGCTGATAAAAGAAGCAGACTGACACAGCAGCAGTGGGACAGCATCACAGGCGCAGCACATGGCAGCATAGCAGTACCGGTCCAGGGTGGTGAGTCCTCTGGGTAACCCAGCATCTCTGCAGCGCAGGAGGGTGGCCTATTGATATCTTGCCTGGAGCCCTGTGGGTGTCAGCGTGTGGTCAGCATGGCATCTGAGCCAGATGTCTTCTCCCCTGAAACACCAGATTTAGCAACTGGTGCCCCTGAGGTGTCTATGAACGCTATGACGGCAATCCTAGAGGCGTTTGCTGCCAGGGTGGAAGCAGCACACGGGAATACAGGGGGTAGTAAACGCCCCGTCCCCTGCAAGCTTCTGGGGATAATTCTGATGCAGAACCAGGTCCAGCTACGGCTCAGGGCCCAGATTCTGACGCATCAGAGACTGCAGACCGTGACCGGACAGTGAGGATGACTCCAAGTCCAGGTCAGTACGCGAGACGGCATTGGTATCTGACCTTATTACTGCAGTGCGGGATACGCTAAAGTTGGAAAATACTGCAGAAGCAGCAGAGACTCCGGTCCACTTGGGTTTCATAGACCTGCCCGCATTGCTAAGGTGTTCCCTTGTGTGTCTTTTGATAAACTCTTATACAAGGAATGGGAGAACCCACTGAGGGTCTTTACAACCCCAAAGAGGTTTGCGGTACGGTACCCCTTTGAGGAGAGTTTTCTGAAGAAATGGACCTCTCCCCCTATAGTGGACCCTCCCCGGTGTCCAGACTTAATAGAGCCACCACAATTCCTGTAGAAGGGGCTCCTGTTTTCAAGGACCCTGTGGATAAGAAGGCTGAAGCACTCGCTTGCTACCTATACTCAGTGGTAGGCTCGGCAGTACGCCTGGCATTTGGCGGGGGCCCTAGTGTCTCAGACACTTACTGAATGGGCAAGATAGATACTCCAGGGGTTAAGGAGCGAGATGCTCCTCCCGATGAGATAACATTGGCCGACCAGTTGGTCCAGGGCCTTAGGTTTGTCTGCAAGTCAGACATGGATACTATTCCCCTGCTGTCTAAAGCTTCGGTTTATGCAGTGGCAATACGCCGCCTGATCTGGCTAAAAGGCTGGTCTGCGGACCAGACTTCCAAGAAAGCCCTGTTGGATCTGCCTTTTAAGGGTGACAGACTTTTTGGGGCTTCTCTGGATGACATCATAAAGGATGCCACAGGAGGTAAAAGCACTTTGCTTCCCCAAATTAGCAAGGGTAAGGGGCCACGCCAAGGGCAAGGGCCCTCCTTTACTGCACGCAAGTGTTTTTTTCGTCTCCCTAGGGCGACAGGGAAAAGACCCCAGGCCAATAAAGCACCTGCCCAAGGACAAAGGCGTCCTTAGTCCCGCATACCCAACAGGCCTGCGGACAAATCTGCGTCCGCATGAAGGTCCGCCCCCACCCAGCTCTCGGGTGGTGGGACGTCTTCGCAAATTTGCGACTCAGTGGACAGCTCTAGTCTCCGACAGGTGGGTTTGCGAAGTAATCTCCTCAGGCTACAAGATAGAATTTCTCTCTTGTCCACCGGACAGATTCATCACCTCCAATCTCCAGCTACTACCGACCCGTCGGGAGGCCCTGTATGGGGCGGTCCAGGGTCTACTGGAACGCGGGGTAGTTATTCCAGTTCCAGAACAGGAACGGGGTCAGGGTTTTTACTCAAATCTGTTTATTGTGCCGAAGAAGGAGGGGGTTCGTTCAATCTTGGATCTCAGAGCCCTCAATTGCTTTGTGAAAGTACAAAGATTTTGGATGGAGTCGGTTCGATCTGTAGTCACGGCTCTCCATCCGGGGGACTTTCTGGCCTCCTTGGACATCAAGGACGCATACCTGCATGTCCCCATATACTCCAGACACCAGAGGTTTCTGCGATTTGCTATCGGGAAGGACCACTACCAGTTTGTGGCCCTCCCGTTTGGCCTTGCCTCAGCACCCAGGACGTTCACCAAGGTGCTTGCTCCAATTTTGGCACTTCTAAGACAGCGGGGTATCGCTAGCATGGGCTACTCGGACGACCTTCTACTGAAGGCGCCTTCAAGCTCAGAATTTAGAGGTAAGCGTGTCCATTACCTGTCAGACTCTTCGAGACTGTGGTTGGATACTAAACACGCAAAGGTCAGTATGGTGCCCACTCAACGCCTAGTGTACCTGGGGTTGATTCTGTATTCCTCAGAGGCAAAGGTATTCCTCCCTGTGGAGAAGTTGCAGACCCTTCGGGGCTGCAGTACGGCAGCTGACTTCCAGGAATTGGTCGTCACTCCGTTTTTGCATGAGAGTGTTGGGCCTCATGGTAGCCTCCTTTTGAGGCGGTCCCATATGCTCAATACCACACTCGAGTGTTACAGAAGGAAGTTCTGTCCAGATGGAACAGATGCCCTTCATCTCTGGATTATCAAATCCGAGTGAGCCACCTAGTCAGGAGATCCCTGGTATGGTGGCTGACAGCACCGGCTCTAATGGCCGGGAAGTCATTTCTTCCGGTTTACTGTATAGTGATTACGACGGACGCCAGCCTTACAGGTTGGGGGGGGGAGTCTAGGGTGTTCAGTCGGCGCAAGGTCGCTGGACCCCAGAGGAAGCCCTCCTGCCGATCAATGTCCGGGAAATCCGGGCGATCAGGCTGTGCCTCTTCAAATGGTCTCAGAGGCTGCAAGGGCATCCAGTCGGGATCCAGTCAGACAACGCCACAGCGGTGGCATATGTCAATCATCAAGGAGGAACAAGAAGCTCAGCTGCAGCATCGGAGGTTGCTCGCATCCTGAAGTGGGCAGAGAAGAGCGTACCGGCACTGTCGGCCGTGTACATTCCGGGTGGGGAGAACTGGCAGGCGGACTACCTGAGCCGCCAGATGCTGGACCAGGGAGAATGGTCCTTACACCCGGAGGTGTTCCAACTCCTCTGCCAAAGATGGGGCACACCAGACGTAGATCTTCTGGCTTCCCGACTCAATCGGAAGGTATTGAGGTTTGTGGCCCGGGCAAGAGACCCATGGGCAGACGCAACGGACGCGTTGGTGGCATCGTGGGGTCAGTATCGGCTAATCTATGCCTTCCCTCCCTTAAGGCTTCTTCCTCTTCTGCTCCGCAGAGTGGAGGCAGAGGAAATTCCAATGATCCTAATCGCTCCAGATTGGCCTCAGCGTCCTTGGTACGCCAATCTAGAATGTCTGGTAGCAGACATCCCCTGGCGCCTACCACTACGGAAGGACCTGCTATCGCAAGGTCCCATACTCCATCCTGCTTTACAGTCATTGGCTTTAACGGCATGGCTGTTGAGAACCAGGTACTGAGAGACCGGGGCCTGTCAGATTCAGTAATCTCTACTATGAGAAGTGCTCGAAAACTGTCCTCTAGGAAGGTTTATCACCGCACTTGGAAGGCCTACATCTCCATGTGTGAGGAGATGAAATGGCATCCGCGTACCTATTTGGTTTCCAGAATCCTGCTGTTTTTACAGCATGGGGTGGACCAAAGGCTTGCCCCAAGTACGATTAAGGGACAGATATCTGCCCTGGCTGTCTTTTTTTTCAGCGACCCCTGGCGACTCACTCTCTCGTGAGTACATTTGTGCAGGGGGTTCGACATGTGGCCCCTCCGGTCCGTCCCCCGTTACCTCCGTGGGACTTGAACCTGGCCCTCTCAGTGCTTCAGAAGGCACTGTTTGAGAATATTAGAGATATTCCCCTGTTGACACTTTCTCAGAAAGTGGTCTTTTTGGTGGCTGTTACGTCAGTTAGACGATTCTCTGAGCTGGCAGCCTTTTCATGCAAGGCTCCCTATTTGGTTTTCCACAAGGATAAGGTGGTGCTGCGGCCGCAGCCTTCCTTTCTTCCGAAGGTCGTTTCGGCTTTTCATCTCAACGAAGACATTGTACTTCCATCCTTGTGTCCTCATCCATCGAATCCTAAGGAGTCGGCGTTGCATTCCTTGGATGTTGTCCGAGCTTTGAGAGTATACTTATCTGCTACTTCCCTGTTCCGGAAGTCAGACTCACTGTTTGTTTCGGTGGCTGGTCCCAAGAAGGGACAAGCAGTCTCGTCGGCCACCATCTCTAGGTGGATCTGATAGATAGATAGTAATCCAGGCTTACGCCTTAAAGGGTCAAGCGCCCCCCTTTCCTGTCACGGCGCATTCAACCAGGGCAATAGGTGCCTCTTGGGCTTTCCGACATCAAGCGTCTGTTTCCCAATTATGTAAATCGGCGACTTGGTCTTCCGCTCACACTTTCACAAAATTCTACAAAATTTATGTAGGTGCATCTTCGGATGCCTCTTTCGGCCGCAAGGTTTTGCAAGCGGCTGTTTAGAGTTGCAACTCCTCCATGGAGGAGTGCTGTTTTGTGTTTGGGGTGAAGTTTATTTCTATGCTGTTACCACCCCTCGTTTTTTCTCTGACACTGCTTTGGGACGTCCCACTTTGTCAATAGAGAGGCTGTGTTGGTCCATGGACGAAAGAGTAAATAGGATTTTTGACGAACTGATCTGCGAGATGCAGACTGAGGTGATATACCCGGAGGGTCCGCCCCCTGGGCGGTACTGTAGAGGGTGTGATGCAACACTTTTTACAAGTTTTCTGCCTAGTCACTCCTAATTAACGGATAATACCCACTTTGTCAATAGAGAGGCTGTGTCGGTCCATGGACTCAGAGAAAAGGATTTTACGGTGAGTACAAAAATCCTATTTTCTCTTCCATTGTACAGGTCATTCATCTGGGTCTTGCCGCTACCTGTCTGTTCCACCGTATCCGTCATAGGGGTTCCATTGAAGAGCTTTCACAGATGTCAGCACCAACACAGTCTCTTTTCCAATGGTTTTATTGAAGAAAATGTCAATGAGAGGGATGGAGGGTTAGGGGGAGACTCAGGTACCTTGTTGCGGATCACGGGTACTTCCTAATCCAGAGGACAAACAGTCTCCACACTGGATATAGCAACCACCGGATAGGCCTCTCTCACTGACCTAGCAGCCGGTGCGGTGCTCGGCCAAAAGTCTCTGCCACAGACTTGAAGAACTCATAGTCTAAGTACAGTCATACAGTACCAGTTTCTTTCAGCCGATCCGGCGACACTGTGAGGTAGATATGTCAGGATGCGTCCTCCAATTGAGTCTCCAGGCTCTTCCCGAGGCACCAGCCTTTTTGCTCGGTCCTCTCCTGGGAAAAGTCCTCCCCTGGTTTCTTCAATTGCTCGAGTTCTTCCCGCAGGCAAGACAGCAAGGACCACCCCTGATTAGTAGGCCCCAGAAACTCCTGGGCCTACTTCCAGTAACGAGGCCTCGGGCCAGCCGGCCCGAAGCAGGAAACTGCTACGGTACACCTTAGGCCAGGAGGGCCATCAAGCCAGAGCTCCCCGGAAGACGGTGTCTGTTCCTTAAGTACCCTCTCCCAGAATGCACAGCGGGGGGACCAATCCCACCGAGCTGCTTCTGGGCAAGAGGTACCCAATACATCCAGCCTGCTGCATTTCCGACTTTGACCTGTGGTGACAGCAACACCCACAGACAAGTAGAAAAACGCGCAACACAGCTGAACTGGAACAGAAACCAGTAATTACCAAAATTATTCTGAGCTAAACTACAGCTCGGACAACTAAATTTACAACTAGCGCCTACCCAATAGGAGCAAGGCACTACACTAGATAACAGCAAATGTGTGGGTGAAGGATATCACAGTCAGCACTTGTATATTGTGCTGGAATTTGAATCTTAAGCTTTCTCTACATTTACAGCTGGACTATGTGATAGTGCATGGCCTTGAAAGCAAATCTTCTTTATTTGGTGTTCTGTACATTTTCTTTCAGTTTGAAGACAAAATGGAGAGAGAGAGAGAGAGGGGGGGGGGGAGAGGGGGAGAGAGAGAGGGTATATAACATAAAGAACACACGGCATTATTTAATGAAGAAAATGTTTTCTATGGTTTCTAATTCTCAAGCTTCTTATTTCACTGCATAAAACTATTAACCCTTTTTGCTTCAGTTTCTTAACAAATGCTGTCAGGACTTTAAGAGGAGAGCTCTTTTAATTCTGTTGGGTACAAGACCAGAGCACTCTAGTTATTGCTAGAAAACCCTTTTCCTGGTTATGGGCATGATTGTGAGAGCTTCATTTCAGGATTAGTGTGACAGAAATGTGTGTGAAGGCACGAAGCAATATCAGTGTTACACCCTCACTAGAAACCCTTGGAAGCAGTCACTATAGCACCCAAGTCAGTGTATGTGACGGAACAGTCTAGGGCCCAGCTTGGGTGCTTCTGTCAGTATATAGCTTCCTCCAGTCTAGACCCAGGAACCAGCTGTTATATCTGGGCACCCAAGATCTAGACGACACTAGCTTAGGTGCAAACCAGAACTGGGACTCTTTATTGTAAATTCACACAGAATATATAGCACACAAGATCAGGTGAGCCTGATCACATTTCCCTAACAATGCAAACTGTAAACGGGAATATAATTAACATAGCTAAGGAACAGCCAACATAAACATTAACCACTTCAGCCCCGGAAGAATTTACCCCCTTCCTGACCAGGCCATTTTTTGCGATACGGCACTGCGTCGATTTAACTGACAATTGCGTGGTCGTGTGACATTGTACCCAAACAAAATTTATGTCCTTTTTTCCCCACAAATAGAGATTTCTTTTGGTGGTATTTGATCACCTCTGTGGTTTAAAATTTTTGCGCTATAAACAAAAAAGTGCGACAAATTTGAAAAGAAAAACACAATATTTTGTACTTTTTGCTATAATAAATATCCCAATTTTTTTTTTTTTTTTTTTTCCTCAGTTTAGGCGGATATATATTCTTCTACATATTTGAGGTAAAAAAAAAAATCGCAATAAGCGTATATTGATTGTTTTGCGCAAAAGTTATAGTGTCTACAAAATAGGGAATAGATTTATGGCATTTTTTTTTTTATTATTTTTTTTTTACTAGTAATGGCGGTGATCAGCGATTTTTATCATGACTGTGACATTGCGGCGAACAGATCGGACACTTTTGACTTTTTTGGGACCAGTGACATTTATACAGCGATCAGAGCTAAAAATAGCCACTGATTTCTATATAAATGTAATTGGCAGGGAAGGGGTTAACACTAGGGGGCGAGCAAGGCATTAACTGTGTTCCCTAGGTGTGTTCTAACTGTGGGGGGTGGGGTGGGACTGACTAGGGGAGGAGACCGATCGGTGTTCCTACTTAGTAGGAGCACACAATCTTTCTCCTCTCCCCTGAGAGAACTGGAATTTGTGTGCTTACACACACAGATCCTGGTTCTCGCTCTTTCACAAGCGATTACGGGTGCCCAGCGGTCATCGTGCCTGCCGGGCGTGCGCGCGCCTGCTAAAGAGCCTTAAAGAGCTGACGTACAGCAATGACGGCTCGAGCAGCAGTGCCATCCTGCCGCAGTATAACTGCGGCGGCTGGTCCGGAAGCGGTTAAGCTAATTAAACCACTAGTCACTTAAACAAGCCTAGGTGCCCAGACTGTTCTTTGATTAATCAGGGATCCCATCTCATCTCAGACTGTCTGGCACCAGTCAACAGCAGTCTATGAGACAAACTCATACAACATTTTCCAGCAGTCTGAAAAGGTGGAATTAATTTATCTTCATAGATTTCTTGAGGGATATTGTTGATAAGTGAAGGAGCCTCTCCAACCCAGTTTGCAGGAGGGCCACCATATTCCCTCTGACCATAAACCTGTACAAGATTAATATTACACCTTTCCATCCACTCCAGAAGGGAAGCTTCATTGTCCTTATTCTGAGAATTAATCCAAGCCTCACTCTTAGCGTTCATCACTTGGTTGTCCATCATTACAAAATGATCTGCTTTCTCCATGGGATCAGAGGCTGAACTGAGCTCTTCACCTTGATCCGACTGAAAGAAGCAGGCAAAATCCCTGGTCTCCTCTATGGGCAATAATCAGTGGGTAGAAGGCTTGCCCCTAGTCCCCTCCAAAAGCCCCTGCCCCGGTTGGGTCTGTCACAGTCTACTTGCTATGTCTTTTGTTCTGCACTAAGCTGCAGTATGCTTTTGCACTACAGGGTGTTTACTTTCTTGTGTGGGTATGCATTGCAGCATTTTGGTTGCCAGAGCTGCTAACCACCACTATATTAGGTATCTGAAACATGATATACCGTTATATCATAAGTGAAATATGGAGGCAGCCAATGCTGGCCATGCCATCTCAAAATTCTAGCTGCCTGGCTGTCATACTGTTGTATTGACTTTAAAGTGGATGTAAAGGCTAAAGGTCTTTTACCTTCATGCATATGCATGAAGGTAAAAAACCTGCTGTGTGAAGCAGCCCCCCCCCCCTAATACACACCCAAGCCCCACCTTGATCCAGCGATGTGCACAAAAGCAGCGGCTCTCCTCCTCCTCATTGGCTCAGACAGTAGCGGAAGTCATTGGCTCCCACTACTGTCAATCACAGCCAGTGAGCCAATGAGGAGCGAACAGGGGTGGGGCCGAGCCACGCCCCATGTGTGAATGGACCCACAAAACAGCGGTTCGGGAGTGAGTGTGCTCGGGTGCCCCCACAGCAAGCTACTTACTATGGGGGCACTCAGCAGGAGGGAGGGGCCGGGAGCACTGGCAGGGGACCCGAGAAGAGGAGGATCGGGGCTGCTCTGTGTAAAATCACTGCACAGAAAAGGTAAGTATGAAATGTTTGTTATTTAAAAATAAAAAATCTTCTTTTAATATCACTTCAGCCTTTCTCATCCACAATCTTCAAATAAATGCTTCTAAACATAATTCTGGGATACGTGTATAAATGTCCCCTCTTTGAGAGCCATCAGCTTACACATGCACAACTGCTGGCTCTCAAACGCTGTCATTGACACTAATCACAGCGATTCCTCCCCCCTTCCAAGTCACCCCTGGTCTCCATCATCTACCCACCTCTGAGCACGTTCCTGTGCAGCAAGCAACAATTAATCCCCAGCAACAATAAATCCCCTCCAGCAAACATAGATTCCCCCAGCAACAATAGATCCATCACAAGGAATTATTTTCATCTCTCTGCTGCCAATATGTTAGCTTTTATGAGAGATAAAATAGATTCCTTCGATCACCTGATACCAATCAAAGCTTGCAGACATTCCGGGGGCCTTGTGAACGCACCCTGCGGATACTTGTAGACAAAAT
Source organism: Rana muscosa (assembly GCA_029206835.1). Lineage (NCBI taxonomy): Eukaryota > Metazoa > Chordata > Amphibia > Anura > Ranidae > Rana > Rana muscosa. The sequence continues at coordinate 913,100,206 of CM055117.1, forward strand.
GGCTAGGACTCAGGCATTCAGAAAGGTGGCAATCTATGTTTACTTGGATAGGATACCCTATTGGCATCTAGCAACTCTATCCTAGAAGCTGGCTTTGTCCTTTTCAAATGTTAATAGAGAGACATACTGTATGTGTATGACTGATTACTGAATACTGTATGTTTAATAACACAGAATTAAACTATATCTACAATTACACTACTTCTACAGATCACATCACATCTCAGCTACTGACACAATTGCCCTACTCTTATATTTACATCCACGTTTATGTTACAGTAAGTATATAATTTCTATGAATACTGTATGCAGGAGATGATAAGAGAAGATAAAGAATGAAACAGAATAAATACAATAAAGATGCCTTTTTTAAGTCTAAATAAAGTCTAAATAAAAATTAATATGTTACAAAACGCAACAGTACACATTTTATCACATATACTGTATAAGATTAAGTAGATGCCCATAGACTGTACATGAATCTATTGTTGCTTAAAATTTGTCATATATGATCTTCAATACTTTACTATGGACTAAATGAACTTGTGTTTTTTTTCAACCAGACTAACTATTCATCCTGACAGATTAACAAAACATTGATATTTAAAAAAAAAATACTAACGTTCCTTTCTAATGTTGGCATGGAGAAAAGCCAGTCCCCTGCTTAGTGAAATGGCCATTCGGCAGGCTGTGACCCAGTCAGTGGTTCGAACAGTCAAGTAGCTCCTCAAAGATCCCTAAGGCAGGAAGGAAATCAAGGTAAGGCTAAAGTTTTTTTTTTTTGTAATGCATTCTTTGTATTAAGGTAAAAAACCTTTCATGTTCAGCTCCCCCAGCCCCCATAAACACTTACCTGAGCCCAATCTCGATCCAGCGTTGTGCCCGAGAGCAGCAGCGTTGCGCTTTCTCTCTCTCTTTTTCTCTCTCTCTCTCTCTCTCCTCACTAAACATGTAGGCAGCAATGGGAGCCATTGGCTCCTGCTGCTGTCAATTGAATCCTGTCAGAAGGGAGTAGGGGGCAGGACCAAGCCGCAATGAGTGTGTCAATAGGCGCACACAGCTCAGAATGCCCGCACGAATGCCACCATAGGAAGCCACTTGCCATGATGAGCTGAGAGCGTCATCGAGGAACCCCAGAAGAGGAGGTTCGGGGCCAAACCACCGCACAGAGCAGGTAAGTATAAATGTTTATTTAAAAAAAAAAATACTAAAATCACTTTGATTACTTTTTTGTTAATTACTTTTTTGAAACAACGTTCTATTTTTTTTTTCCATCCCAGTAGATGAAAATATATGTACTACTGGCATAGGAAATAAATCCAGAGATGAGCAATTTGATACTACATGCACATTGTGTGTTTTGTGTTGTAAACGGGCTTGCATTTATATTTCATAGAAAAAAAAAAACTTTTAAACACTACCTATTGGCAAACAACCCATCTTTAGCCCTTATAGTGGTATTAAAGTATTTGTATTCCCTAAATCAGATAAATACAACAAAATTCAAGTTTTTTATTTTTTATTTTTATTGTCCCCGGCCGTGCTGCTTCATGCATTTCTTTTTGCACCCCCTGTGCCGTCGGGATCTTTGGAGCCCTGTGATTAACAGTGGCTCCCACTATGGAGGAGGAAAGGTGTAGCCTTTTTTCTGTGTGTGCCTCTTAGGCCCCTTTCACACTGGGGCGGTTTACAGGCGCTATTTTGCTAAAAATAGCGCCTGCAAACCGAGCCTAAACAGTGGCTCCTTTCTCTCCAATGTGAAAGCCCCGAGGGCTTTCACACTGGAGCGGTGCGCTAACAGGACGGTAAAAAAAGTCCTGCTAGCCGCATCTTTGGAGCGGTGTGTTTAACGCTCCTACACCGCTCCTTCCCATTGAAATGCATGTGATACCGCGGTAATACCGCCCGCAAACCGTGGCTGTAGCCGCGGTTTGCAGGTGGTATTAACCCTTTATTGGCCGCTAGCGGGGGTTAAAACCGCACCGCAAGCGGCTGAATAGCGCAACAATCCCGACGGTATAGCGCCGCTAAAAATAGCGGCGCTATACCGCCACCGCCCCAGTGTGAAACCAGCCTTATGCTGGCTATGTGTTGTACAGGGCAGAAGTGTGGGTGTAACAGAGACTCATGTAGGACTCCATAGATCATGGCAGCACAGGAGGGGACAATTGAAAAGCCAAGCTCCAAAAAGGAATAAAAAAAAAAAAAAAACATCAATTACATATGATTTATCTTTATTTTTTATCTCATTTAAGAAATTACTTTAAAGCCCCGTACACACGGTCGGACTTTTGGCCAACAAACTTCATTTTGAGCAAGTTGGACCAACAATCCGACCGTGTGTACGCTCCATCGGACAAACTTTTTTTGCTTTTTTCTTGTTTTCATAGGACAAAAGTTGGGTCTGCAAACGGACAAAACGATGGACAAAACAATTAATGTTAAAATCAGCCAACAATAGCAGAAGTTGACCAAAGGGTGGCGGCAAAGAGCAGAAAAACCACGTCATGTTGCAAAAAGTTTTAAGAAAGTTTGCAGAAAAGTCCTGTGGTGTGTATGCTATGGGTGTTCCCAACCAACTCCGTTCGGACAAAAAACCACAGAAAAGTCCGATGGAAGTCTGACCGTGTGTACGGGGCTTTATACCACTTGCAAGGGTGGGGTCATCACAATCAACTTTTGTGGCACTCTTTGGGTCTCATCATTTACTACTAGTCCAGTTGTACTGAATACTAGAGTGCTAGAGTAGAGCAAGCAAGGGATTTATTACAATTGTACGTTTAATAACACCTTATACGTTGGAAATCCTCTTACTAATTAAATGCAGCCAGATTATTAAAAGGAGATTTCTGATCTGTTGCTGTATTGCTGCACATTTCTGTTGTTTGACCTGTTATTAAATAAACATAAATTTCTAATGCATTTCAACTTGGTCTCACTTTTTTTTTTTTCAGAATGCTGCAGTGAGTCTGAGACAATTTTATTACCTGCAAATACAATGGCCTGTACTTGGACAAAATGTATAAATGCTGGGGATTCCAATAACGTACCTCAGGGTAATGCTGCAGAACTAACAGCTGATGATGCTCCAGCACACCTGTAGATCCAGTTCCAGCAGTTAGAAGGCAAACTATGTTTTCATGCTGCAGAGGAGTCAACAGGTTGAGAATCCTCCACTCCTGACTATACAGGTCTTTCATTGGTGGTGGAAAACATTTTATAATGACACCTCTCTCACATAATGCACCAAGCCAGAGATCCTCTCTAAGAGCCTAGGTATAAAAAAAGCATATAAAATAGTGGACTCACATAATATACTCTTATACAGCGGGTAAAATAAGTATTGAACACATCACCATTTTTCTAGGTAAATATATTCTAAAGGTGCTATTGACATGATATTTTCACCACAAGTCTGTAACAACCCATGTAATCCACACATACAAAGAAAACAAAACAAATACGTTCAGAAATTAGGTTATGTGTAATAAAATGGAATGACACAGGCAAAAAAGTATTGAGCACGCGAAGAAAGAGAGGTGCAAAAAGACATGGAAAGCCAAGACACCAGCTGAAATCTATCAGTAATTAGAAAGCAATCCTGCCCCTTGTCAGTGAAAATTAATATCAACTGGTTCAGTCTCAACTGATGGCCTATAAAAAGGTGTCACACAAGAAACATCTCATGATGGGTAAATGCAAAGAACTCTCTCAAGACCTTCACGTTCACAACCTTAGCCCTGGTTCACACTGGTGCGTTTTGACATGCGATTTGGCATGTCAAACCGCATGTCAAAACGGCGGTATTTGCCGCAAATTGCACTGTCCTAATCGGTGCGACGCCGCATCTGCGGCGCTGCACCAATTTCAAAAAGTAGTTTCTGTACTACTTTTTGCGATTTTGGCCTGCGATTTACATTGACATCTGTGCAGAAACCTGCACAGATGTCTCTGTAATCGCGGCCGAAATCGGGACTGACCAGTGGGAGTGAAATCGTGCGAGTTCAGCTGAACTCGCACGGCTTCACTCTCGCAGCCCAGTGTGAACCTGGGCTAATTGTTGTGTAGCGATCACCTCACTCTCCCTCTTGGTTTTCTCGTTTAAGTGGCTTGTGTCTAGGGGTACCTGGGAGACGAGAGTGCAGGAACACTACGCCAAGCTCTCCCCTCGTATGTGGGTTGAGCAAAGTCACTTGAATTACCTCCGGGTCTGTTCACTGCATACGAAGCCTCCAGTTCTTCCATGGAGATGTGTCTGCCAATAATAGAGCCCCACACCAATCAAAAGTCCAACACTCCTTTATTTCTCTGCTTTCAGGGTGAACACAATTAGTTGAACTTTTAGTAACAGACAAACAGGGCTGTGGATACGAGTAGGCCCAGGCACAAATGAACTCTCCTATTCCTTTGCTAGCGAATAGGCCTGGCGCACGGTCTCTGCCACCGACCGTGAGTTTTGGTCGCTGCCACCGACCGGATGAACCGTTGAGGCCCCTGCCACAGGCCTGATAGCAGGTCCCTGCCACTGACCTGCGTTTGAATTGCTGGACCGCTGCCACCGGTCATAGAACATGAACCACCTTCCTCTCTGAACTTGGCCCCTGTTCGGGAAAGATATCCCTCCGGGCGGTCTCCAGAGGTTCACCCGGCACTGGCAATATGCTGCACCAGATCTTCGGATGAATCACTCCTCCAGTCCCTTACACCTCTGTATTCGGGTTCCCGAATCCCGGGGCACCCTAGGACAATCCCTCCCTCGCGGGACCCAGCGGAAGGTACTGGGCCACAGGCCTCCGGCTGAGTACCTCACCCCAGACTGAAGGTGTCTGGGATGGAACACGAACTCCAAGTGTCCAGGCCTAGGCCGCCTGGACACCGACCGCGGACAGCAGCCCTCAGGCTGAAGGTGCCTGGGACTCCAACCTCATGGCGAAGATGTCCGCCCTCTTTATACCCTCTCCCAGCAAGCACAGCGGGTTCCCCGCCCCGCTGTACAACCGCTGAGAGAGGTCACAAAGGGTACGGCACTGCAGTGATGGTTCAACCTCGGCCCAAAGTGACAGCGCCACCTGTTGGGCCGCAGGGAACTGGACATCACTGATGTCTTCACCAGATTTAAAAGTATATACCCGCTACAGTTGTAAAACATACTGATGACATTGGTTACAGAAGGATTTCTAAACTTCTGAATGTTCCAGAGAGCACTGTTGGGGCCATAATCCGGAAGTGGAAAGCACATCATTTCACCATAAACTGGCCACGACCAGGTGCTCCTCGCAAGATTTCTGACAGAGGAGTGAAAAGAATTATCAGACGAGTTGTCCAAGAGCCAAGGACCACTTGTGGAGAGCTTCATAAAGACCTGGAATTAACAGATCCAATTGTTTCAAAGAAAACAATAAGTAATGCACTCAACCCCCATGGCCTGTATGCACGCTCACCACACAAGACTCCATTGCTGAAGAAAAAAGCATGTTGAAGCTCGTTTAACCACTTAAGCCCCGGACCATTACGCAGCTTAAAGACCAGAGGTGTTTTCAGAATTTGGCACTGCGCTGCTTTAACTGGAAATTGTGCGGACATGCAATGTTGTACCCAAACGAAATTTGCGTCCTTTTCTTCCCACAAATAGAGCTTTCTTTTAATGGTATTTGATTGCCTCTGCGATTATTATTTTTTTGTGATATAAATGGAAAAAGACTGAAAATTTTGAAAAAAAATGATATTTTCTACTTTTTGTTATAAGAGAAATCGAATAAACTCAATTTTTTGTCATACATTTAGGCCAAAATGTATTCAGCCACATGTCTTTAGTAAAAAAAATGTCAATAATCGTATATTTATTGGTTTGCGCAAAAGTTATAGCGTCTACAAACTAGGGTAAATTTTCTGGAATTTACACAGCTTTTAATTTATCTCATTTCTTGAGGTGCTAAAATGGCAGGGCAGTACAAAACCCCCCCAAATGACCCCATTTTGGAAAGTAGACACCCCAAGGAAATTGCTGAGAGGCATGTTGAGCCCATTGAATATTTTTTTTTTTGTCCCAAGTGATTGAATAATGACAAAAAAAAATGACAAAAAGTTGTCACTAAATGATATATTGCTCACACATGCCATGGGCATATGTGAAATTACACCCCAAAATACATTCTGCTGCTTCTCCTGAGTACGGGGATACCACATGTGTGGGACTTTTTGGGAGCCTAGCCGCGTACGGGACCCCAAAAACCAAGCACCGCCTTCAAGATTTCTAAGGGCATAAATTTTTGATTTCACTCCTCACTACCTATCACTACCTATCACAGTTTTGAAGGCCATAAAATGCCAAGATGGCACAAAACCCCCCAAATGACCCCATTTAGGAAAGTAGACACCCCAAGCTATTTGCTTAGAGGCATGTTGAGCCCATTGAATATTTTTTTTTGTCCCAAATGATTGAATAGTGACAAAAAGAAAAAAAAAATTTACAAAAAGTTGTCACTAAATGATATATTGCTCAAACATGCCATAGTTATATGTGGAATTGCACCCCAAAATACATTTTGCTGCTTCTCCTGAGTACGGGGATACCACATGTGTGGGACTTTTTGAGAGCCTAGCCACGTACGGGGCCCCAAAAACCAAGCACCGCCTTCAGGATTTCTAAGGGCGTAAATTTTTGATTTCACTCCTCACTACCTATCACAGTTTCGAAGGCCATAAAATGCCAAGATAGCACAAAACCCCCACAAATGACCCCATTTTGGAAAGTAGACACCCCAAGCTATTTGCTGAGAGGCATGTTGAGCCCATTGAATATTTTTCTTTTTTTGTCCCAAGTGATTGAATAATGACAAAAAGAAAAACAAATGTACAAAAAGTTGTCACTAAATGATATATTGCTCAAACATGCCACGGTTATATGTGGAATTGCACCCCACAATACATTTTTCTGCTTCTCCTGAGTACGGGGATACCACATGTGTGGGACTTTTTGAGAGCCTAGCCACGTACGGGGCCCGAAAAACCAAGCACCGCCTTCAGGATTTGTAAGGGCGTAAATTTTTGATTTCACTCCTCACTACCTATCACAGTTTTGAAGGCCATAAAATGCCAAAATAGCACAAAACCCCCACAAATGACCCCATTTTGGAAAGTAGACACCCCAAGCTGTTTGCTGAGAGGCATGGTGAGTATTTTACAGCTCTCATTTGTTTTTGAAAATGAAGAAAGACCTTTTTTTTTCTTTTTTCAATTTTCAAAACTTTGTGACAAAAAGCGAGATCTGCAAAATACTCAACATACCTCTCAGCAAATAGCTTGGGGTGTCTACTTTCCAAAATGGGGTCATTTGGGGGGGGTTTGTGCCATATGGGCATTCCATGGCCTCCGAAACTGTGATAGGCATTGAGGAGTGAAATCAAAAATTTACACCCTTAGAAATCCTGAAGGCGGTGCTTGGTTTTCGGGGTCCTGTACACGGCTAGGCTCCCAAAATGTCTCACACATGTGGTATCCCCGTACTCAGGAGAAGCAACAGAATGTATTTTGGGGTGCAATTCCACATATAACCATGGCATGTTTGAGCAATATATCATTTAGTGACAACTTTTTGTACATTTTTTTTTTTTTTTGTCATTGTTCAATCACTTGGGACAAAAAAAAAATATTCAATGGGCTCAACATGCCTCTCAGCAAATAGCTTGGGGTGTCTACTTTCCAAAATGGGGTCATTTGGGGGGGGGTTTGAACTGTCCTGGCATTTTATGCACAACATTAGGAAGCTTATGTCACACATCATCCACTCTTCTAACCACTTGAAGACAAAGCCCTTTCTGACACTTTTTGTTTACATGAAAATTATTATTTTTTTTGCAAGAAAATTACGTTGAACCCCCAAACATTATAAATTTTTTTAAAGCAAATGCCCTACAGATTAAAATAGTGGGTGTTGCATTTTTTTTCCACACAGTATTTGCGCAGCGATTTTTCAAACTCATTTTTTGGGGAAAAAAACACACTTTTTTTATTTTTAATGCACTAAAAAACACTATATTGCCCAAATGTTTGATGAAATAAAAAAGAGGATCTTAGGCCGAGTACATGGATACCAAACACGACATGCTTTAAAATTGCGCACAAACGCGCAGTGCCGACAAACTACATACATTTTTAAAAGCCTTTACAGGTTACCATATTAGATTTACAGAGGAGGTCTACTGCTAAAATTACTGCCCTCGATCTGACCTTTGCGGTGATACCTCACATGCATGGTGCAATTGCTGTTTACATATGACGCTAGACCGACGCTTGCGTTCGCCTTTGCGCAAGAGCAGGGGGGACAGGGGTGCTTTTTTTTTTATTATTATTAATTTTGCTTTTTTATTTTATTTTTAAACTGTTCCTTCCATATTTTTTTTTTTTTTAAACATTTTTATTGTTATCTCAGGGAATGTAAATATCCCCTATGATAGCAATAAGTAGGGACAGGTACTCTTTTTTTGAAAAAAAATGGGGGGTTAGACCCTAGATCTTTCCTCTGCCCTCAAAGCATCTGACCACACCAAGATCGGTGTGATAAAATGCTTTCCCAATTTCCCAATGGTGCTGTTTATATCCGGGGGGGGGGCATTCCCTCCCACTGCTTGTAAAAGCAGTCTAGAGGCTAATTATCTGCTAGGATTGCTTTTACATGAAAGCCGGCCGCTGGCTGAAAAGAATGATACCAAGATGATACCTAAACCTGCAGGCATCATTCTGGTATAACCAGTCAAAGTCCAGCAACATACCAGTACGTTGCTGGTCCTTGTTGGACATGTATTGTAATCTTTTTTTTCATGCAGCCTGTTGGCTGAACGAAAAAGAGAGATTGAGCGGTGGGTATGCCCACCATTAGAATACCTCCCTTCATCCACCCACTTCTAATGATGGGCATGCATGCACCATTTATATATGCCGAAGCATGGGGGCATCCTCCCGCAAAAAAGTTATGCCGCGTACACACGGTCGGACATTTCCACGGGCAAGGCTCCGTCGGAATTTCGACCGTATGTACGCGGCATAAAAGGTTATGCTGCGTACACACGGTCAGACTTTTCCACGGGCAAGCCTCCGTCGGAATTTCGACCGTATGTACGCGGCATTATGAGCAAAATTGCTCCTCCGCCCCTGCTGCCCCCATGCTTCGGCATATATGCTCTTTTTTTTAACTGTGGTGGTGAAATAACCTCCTACAGCGTTGGAGTCACGGCTTTATGTATCGTGGGAGCAAACGCTGTTGCTGTCAAGATAAATAGATCCGCGCTGCAACTGAATGGCGTACCTGATAAGCAAATGATGGTTAACGTTAAAACAAAGTAACATTACAGTATAACAGTAAGACCTTACCATACCATACCATACCTGCAAAGCAAATACCAAAAAAAAAACTAGTAAAAAATAAAAAAAAATTTTAACGCAACCTGTGCCTAAAATATATATATGCCAAAGCATGGGGGCATCCTCCCGCAAAAAAGTTATGCCGCGTACACAAGGTCGGTCTTTTCTACGGGCAAGCCTCCGTCGGAATTTCGACCGTATGTACGCGGCATTAGGAGCAAAATCGCTCCTCCGCCCCTATGCTTCGGCATATATGCTCTTTTTTTTAACTGTGGTGGTGAAATCACCTCCTACAGCACTGGAGTCACAGCTTTATGTATCGTGGGAGCAAACGCTGTTGCTGTCAAGATAAATAATTCCGCGCTGCAGCTGAATGGCGCACCTGAAAAAAATAAATTACATACCTGAAAAGCAAGCATGATAAAACATTGCAGAATAGAATACAGTTAAAAAGAGCAGAACAATAGAGAGAAAATAGAGAGAGAGAGAGAGAACAATAAAACGACAACTATTTTTGGTTTTTTTATTTTATATTTTTTTTGTGTTTTTTGTGTTTACGTTTTTTTTTGTTTTTTGTTTTTTTTTTACACTTTTTTTTGTAACTTTAACAACTGTAATGGTTCGGGTCTCTCAAAATGCGATGGCATCTTGGGAGACCCTGTGTAAGTGTGTCCTGTTCTGTGCAATGCTGTACCCTACGCTAAAACTTCACTTTTGAGTGGAAGCGTTCAAAACATTTACCAATGCAAAGACCAGGATTGTCAGGACAGCGTGGACAAAAATAACGGGTGTCACGCCTAAATCCACGCTTGCTACAGACACAACATCTTTTTTGGGGGGCTCGTTGGGTAGGGGTACTCTCGAGGACATACATAGAATGCCTCTCATGCAGCCGGCTTACTGCATTTGGTAGGGGATGGTGAGGTGCAGAACCGCCTGAATACAGGAGTTCTGTGACTATCTCATCCTGGAATTTTAGGAGAGATAAAGTCCCGCCTGAAGCTCTGTATAGCACATGAGCGTTCAGCAAAGCCAATTGGAATAAGGATAGAGACACTTTTTTGTACCAGCGTCTCGCCTTATGGTCAATTAGATACGGTGCCAACAACTGGTCGTTGAGGTCCACCCCTCCCATATTTTGGTTATATTCGTGGACACAGAGGGGTTTCTCCACAACACCAGTCGCCGTACGAATTTGGACTGTCGTGTCTGCATGAAGGGAGGTAAGAAGGAAAACATTCTTATTATCCCTCCACTTCATAGCGAGCAAGTTATTACACTTCAAGCAGGCTCTCTCCCCCAGCCTAAGACAGGAATCTACAAGCCTCTGGGGAAAGCCCCGGCGATTAGGTCGCACGGTGCCACATGCTCCAATCTGATGATCAAACAAGTGACTAAACAGTGGCACGCTCGTGTAATAATTGTCCACATACAAGTGGTACCCCTTTCCGAATAAGGGTGACACCAAGTTCCACACTATCTTGCCAGCGCTCCCTATGTAATCTGGGCAGTTGACCGGCTCAACCTGACTATCTTTTCCCTCATAAACCATAAAGCTCCATACATAGCCTGTTGCCCTGTCACAGAACTTATAGAGCTTGACCCCGTATCTGGGACGCTTGCTGGTAAGGTACTGCTTGAAAGACAAGCGGCCAGAAAATTTAATCAGGGACTCATCAACGCAGACAACTTGATCGGGAATAAACAAGGCTGCAAAACATTCGTTGAAGTGGTTTATGAGGGGCCAAATTTTGTAGAGCCGGTCGTATTCAGGGTCTCCACGTGGACGACAAAGTTCATTGTCGTTGAAATGCATGAACCGCAAGATCTGCTCGTATCGTTTCCTGGGCATGGAGGCAGAGAACACGGGCATTTGGTCAATTGGGTGCGTGGACCAATAAGCACGCAATGACGGGAATTTATGTGTGCCCATGTTGAGGGAAAGGCCCAGAAATGTCTTAAATTCGGAAACCGTAATTGATTTCCAATCTTTGGCAATGGAAGGCAACTGGGGACTAGCGGCGATGAATTGACCAGCATATAAATTACTCTGGTCCACAATAGATCTATAGAGATCTTCCGTGAAAAACAGTGAATAAAAATCAATTGGCATAAAATTAGCTGTTTCCACCTGAATACCGGGTTGGGCAGTGAATGGGGGAAGTACGGGTTCTGCAGAAGTGGTGGGGACCCAATTAGGATAGGCGAATTCTGCAGGAAGGGCACTATGGGCACGATGGGCCTGCCTTTGTCTTCTTCTTGGTGGCAGCGGGACACTACTTGTGCTTGCCACCTCGCCAGCTTGAACTGCACTTATGGGACTCGCCATGTCACCACGTGATACTGCAGTGCTGGATGTACGCCCAGGCTGTACTAGGCCGCTGGTGCTTGCCAATTCACCAGAAGGAATAGCGGCGCTAGTACTACTCTGCTCCATGATACGAGAGCCCTGCGGTTCTTGCTCCTCAACAACCTCAGAAGATCGGGATCGGGTATGCCTGACCTTAGCAGGGACCTCCTCTTCGTCGTCAGAGCTATCTGACATGAAGCCGCTGATTTCACTGTCTTCTACGGGAAGATCTTCTGAGCCTGAATCTGACAGATGCGTGACCTCCTCTTCACTATCTGTCATCCTAATGCCGAAACTGTGCTCTTACATGAACGGGATTGGTTCAAAATGGGAGATGCGGAAAGAGGCATTAGAAGCCATTATGACAATAATTCCAAAAGACGGTAAAGACGTCACAATCTGCTCTAGTTATAGACCAATCTCCCTGCTAAATATCGATACAAATTTTTGTTCAAAAATTCTCGCTAATAGGATGAAAACAATAATGAAGGATGTGGTCCATGCGGATCAGGTTGGATTTACCCCAGGAAGGGAGGGGAGGGATAATGGAATCAGAACTCTCCTAGCCATACAGAAAATTAAAGAAAGCGGGGCCCCAGGACTACTCCTGTCAATAGATGCCGGAAAAAGCATTTGACAGGGTAGACTGGGGCTTCATGCAGAGTACACTCAAGGCAGTTGGTGTAGGACCAAGAATGATCAAGTGGATAGGATCTCTCTATATTAGACCAACGGTGAGAATTAAAATAAATGGGATATTCTCAATGCCATTCGAGATGAAAAACGGTACCCGACAAGGATGTCCTCTGTCACTGCTATTGTTTGTATTGGCATTAGAACCCCTGCTAAGGGGGATAAGGCGGAATGTAGATATAAGAGGGATTGAAGTCGGGGAAGAGGATCATAAACTTGCTGCTTATGCAGATGATATCTTATGTTTTATAACTAACCCGAAAATAACTTTACCCAATTTAATGAAATATATTAGTGAATATGGAAAACTGTCTAATTTTAAAATAAATTCAACAAAATCGGAAATATTGAGTTTCAACATCCCTAAATCAGAAAGGACCATTTATAAAGCAGAGTTCCCAATTAGTTGGAGAAAATAATTAAATTATCTTGGAATTAAATTAACAACTTCTACAGAATCATTATATAAAGCCAACTTTATTCCATTATTAAATGACATTAAATCAGAACTGAATCGAATTACACGGGGGCAAATTTCATGGAGTGGCCGAATAAACATCTTTAAAATGGTGATTTTACCTAAGATATTATATAAAATACAAATGCTTCCAATCCCACTACCACAGGTATACTTTAAAAAACTACAAACACTATTTTTAACATTTATTTGGCGAGGTAAAAAAACACAAATTAAATTGACTTTATTGATAAAGCAAAAAAGGCACAGGGGGGTTTGGGGGCACCTGATTTGAAAAATTATTACAATGCAATTGTATTGTCATGCATAATTGAATGGGCTAAAAATAACACTGAAAAAAGTTGGGTGAATATGGAATCTATAAGTAGTAACACTTCACTGGGGAGGGTAATTTGGATCCCGACACAATACCGCGAACTGGGCAAAGACACACATTGTATCACTAGGAACGCTTTAATAATTTGGGACAAGATTCATAAAAAGGAAAAGTGGGATTTTAACTCACCTCTAATACCGTTATCCGACACAAATTACTTCTTACCGGGACGAGAAAAAATGTTTGGGAAATGGATTATAACAGATAAAGCCCAATTAAAAGATGTAATGGAGCAAAATAAACTTCTCACATTTCAGGAATTAAAAAAAAGGAGTGACCTGATGCGGATTGACGAGTGGCGGTATGCCCAGTTAAAACACTTCTTTGAAAAACGACCACAGCCGATCAGAACAGCAGAAAATCTGCAGCCCTTTGAGAAACTATGTGAGGATAAGGGCAGGAAGGGCGTAATTTCGAAAATCTATAAAATACTAAACGAGGTAAAAAAACAGGGCATACCGCGATTCGTCAAGAAATGGGAGGAGGAACTGGGGATACGGGTAAATGATTTACAGATTAAACAAGTAATAAACAGGGCACACTCAACCTCAGTCAATTCTAACATAATGGAATTAAATTATAAATGTCTCGCTAGATGGTACTTAACCCCTTACAAGGTATATAAAGGATCCATGCAAACAGCCCGGCTCTGTTGGCGGGGCTGCCAGGAAACTGGGACTATGGGTCACATTTGGTGGACATGCCCCAAAATCAAAAAATATTGGAGTGAGATACGAAATAAGATTACAGAAATAACTAAAATTGAAGTACCCGACGATTCGTGGGTATGCTTATTTCATGGCGTCCGAATGCCAGATAAACAATATTTAAGAACACTGCTCCCACAGCTCCTAAATGCCGCGAAGAGCCAGATTCCCATTTATTGGCAAAATCTGCAACGACCAAAACTGAGGGGGTGGTGTAAAAAAATAGATGAAATATACGGTTTGGAATATCTTAGGTTTTGTGATGGGGAGAGAATGGAAGAATTTGAAAAAAAATGGAAGGAATGGTTGGTCTATAAACATACTATGGGATATGCAGAAATAATGGGGGCATAAGGCATAATATATAATACATAATTCATAACACACAACATAAAATAAAATATAAAATGAACAACAATAGACAATATAAACCTAATAGTGGAACAAGAAATTATTAGAGATGAAGAGGAGGGGGAAAAAATAAATCAAGGACATAAACAAAGAGATAGTTGGAAATGGAGATATATAGAATATGAGAGGTCGGGGATAGGGGTGGGGAAGGTTATGGGGTGGGGTGTACTAATAAACAAGTGTAAAAGGTTGTAATAGTGTATTCGCTTGAACAATTAATAATGTAATCTATTTAAAAAAAATAAAAATAAGAAAGGAAATAATGAAAACCACTGTCAGGGTCACCTGTGGCCAGGTGACAGATGCACACCGTAGGGGGACAGGAGTGCACCGCGAGGTAGTGAACCCTATGGCTGGCTTCTGTGGGTAGGAAACTGGGTGGTTGTGGAAAGCGGGACCAGAGGAGCACAACCGGGATCCCAACGGAAGCGAGAGCCAAGATTCCCCAGGGCGCGGAGTCTAAGACCCAGCTGGTCTTCTCCAGGGCCTCTAGTGGTGAGGATGTTACGCTGCAGGCTGGGACCAGGTCGCGGCCCCTGGAGTTTCCTAGCTCACGCCCCGTAGGATAAGGGGAAGCAGCGGCACACGATAGAGAGAACCGAATAACAAGCCGAAGGTCAGGGGCCACAAGCAGACAAGGATAACGAAGAACGAGCCGAAGGTCAAGGGTCACGAGCAGACAGGGATGGTCGGGGACAAGCCAATAACGTAACAGAGAGACAGACGTAGCACACGGCAGGCAGGAACCCAAACACACAATGCCTAACAAACACGTTGATCAGCAAAGCAGGCTTGCAGTGCACAGGTTAATATAGTGTTCAGTGATAGGGCCTGGGGTGGAGTCAGGCTGGGAGGAGATTATAAAGGAAGCCAGGTGAAGGAGGTCTGGTCTCTAGATGAACACATGAGGAGGAAGGTAAGATGGCAGACAAACACTACTGCATATCCATGACAGTACCCTCCCTCTTATGGGCCCTCCCCCGCCTGGACCCAGGCTTAAAGGGAAATCTCTGATGAAACCTTCTCAACAGATGAGGTGCAGCGACATCAGATGCAGCGATCCAAGACGCCTCCTCAGGACCAAAACCTCTCCAATGCACAAGGTACTGAAGAATGCCTCTGCAGAGCCGAGAATCCAGAACTTGTCTAACCTCGTACTTAAGATTATCCTCAGAGACTGAAAACGAGGTAGGGAGATGACAAGAAGATCTATTGAGGACCAAAGGCTCTCTAGGAATAAGCAAGGGCATGAGACGATCAACAGGAATCTGAGGAGGGTCCCCTAGACCCTTAAAGGGGAACTGGTCATCTTGCACAGGACCATCAGACTGGGCAGATGTCAGTGGAACCCTGAAGTCAGGTTGGTTAGAAGGTGACATGTCGCCGGAGTCAAGCTGAATAGCTGAAGGACAAGCAGAATGTCCCGAACAAGAAAAAGTGAGAGGCTCACTGGGCATGGGCTGGACTGGCATAACTAGTACAGAGGCAGAGTGAATAGCTGAGTCAGGTGTAGCGACTACCTGAATCGCATCGCAAGACGTAGCGACTGCAGGACTTGTAGACAAGCTAGCCTGGCTGTGCGTCCAAGGGTGGTTAGGGACAGAGAAATGTAAATGGTTATGCAACCTGGAATGAATGACCGGCTCAGATTCACAGGGGGCAACCTTGGGTAGGCAGGACGAGGAACAGGAGGGACCCCAAGCCAGGATCTGTCCAGTAGTCCAGTCCACATGAGGAGAATGGAGCTGTAACCATGGGAGACCCAAAATTATAGGCGTTGAGGCCTTGGGTAAGATAAGGAAGGATATCCACTCCTGGTGGAGTGTACCCACCGACATCTTAACAGGGAGGGTCTGGAAGCGGATAGGTCCCCCTGGGAGAACAGTACCATCAATCGCCAAGACCACCAATGGCGTGGTGAGGGGCAAAAGAGTAAGTCTCATGGACGATGCGATTTCCCAGTCCATGAAATTACCAGCGGCTCCGGAATCCAGATATGCTGAGACCGAATGAGAAGAAGCACCAACATGAAGGAACACAGAAAGCAGAAGACGAGAAGGGGAAGGTGATATTTCTGGGTCCAATACTCCACTTTCCAGATGAAGTGGACCCGGACGTTTTTCTGGACAAAGAGAGCAAGTGTCACGAAAATGACCTTTGCCCCCACAGTAAAGACACAGACCAAGAGTTCTGCGCCTAGCACGTTCCTCGGGGGATAGCCTGGTCCGACCCAGCTGCATGGGTTCCTCAGCTGGTAGGAGATGCTCTACGGGTCGAAGAGAGGGGAGCTCAGGCTGACTAAGAACCAAGGAGTGCTGGCGTTGCTTTTCTAAGGTCCTCTCCTGAAAGCGAATATCGATCTGGTTACACAAGGAGATAACGCCGGCCAGATCAGTGGGGATGGTTCTTCCTGCTAATTCATCCTTCACTCTATCAGACAGGCCATGCAAAAAGGTTGCGACTAAGGCCTCATTGTTCCAGCTCAACTCAGCCGACAGTATGCGGAAATGAAGGGCATACTGTCCCACAGAAGCAGACTCTTGGCGGAGACGTAAAAGGGTGCTGGCCGCTGAAGAGACACGAGCCGGTTCTTCGAAGATATTCCGAAAAAGTTTCAAGAAGCCAGACAGGCTAGAAACCACTGGATCATTCAGTTCCCACAGAGGGGCTGCCCAGGCTAAAGCTTCACCAGAGAGGAGGGAAATGATATAGGCTACCTTAGCCCGATCAGACAGGAAGTTTTGGGGCTGGAGCTCAAAATGAATTGTGCATTGACTAAGGAACCCCCTGCAAGCCTTGGAGTCCCCAGAGAAACGGGACGGAGCTGGCAGTTGTAGTGAGTGTGTGGCTGCGACTGGTGCAATAGGTGCAGCCGCTGGTTGTATTTGAGGTTGCGGATTCAGGGTTCCCAAGGAGGCCTGAAGCTGCTCAAAGCGAGAAGCCAGATCCTGGAGGAATCGCATCACCTGAGTCTGATTCGATTCCTGGGTTTCAAGTCTGCAAACTATGCCCTGCAACGGATCATCCACGGGTAACGGGATGTCAGCCGGGTTCATGGCTGATCAAACTGTCAGGGTCACCTGTGGCCAGGTGACAGATGCACACCGTAGGGGGACAGGAGTGCACCGCGAGGTAGTGAACCCTATGGCTGGCTTCTGTGGGTAGGAAACTGGGTGGTTGTGGAAAGCGGGACCAGAGGAGCACAACCGGGATCCCAACGGAAGCGAGAGCCAAGATTCCCCAGGGCGCGGAGTCTAAGACCCAGCTGGTCTTCTCCAGGGCCTCTAGTGGTGAGGATGTTACGCTGCAGGCTGGGACCAGGTCGCGGCCCCTGGAGTTTCCTAGCTCACGCCCCGTAGGATAAGGGGAAGCAGCGGCACATGATAGAGAGAACCGAATAACAAGCCGAAGGTCAGGGGCCACAAGCAGACAAGGATAACGAAGAACGAGCCGAAGGTCAAGGGTCACGAGCAGACAGGGATGGTCGGGGACAAGCCAATAACGTAACAGAGAGACAGACGTAGCACACGGCAGGCAGGAACCCAAACACACAATGCCTAACAAACACGTTGATCAGCAAAGCAGGCTTGCAGTGCACAGGTTAATATAGTGTTCAGTGATAGGGCCTGGGGTGGAGTCAGGCTGGGAGGAGATTATAAAGGAAGCCAGGTGAAGGAGGTCTGGTCTCTAGATGAACACATGAGGAGGAAGGTAAGATGGCAGACAAACACTACTGCATATCCATGACAACCACAAATGATGCGAAACTGAAGTAGAGACGATATGAGCGAGTCTAAAAAAAAAAAATGACCAAGTCTCTTGCTATGGTTGAGTATGAGGTGGAAAAAAAAAAAAAAAAGAATCTCGTGGCCTCTTTACTAGTGTTCCTTCGATTTGCCATGTTGGGCTCTAAATTTAGGGGTACACTAGTAAGTGTCACGTACCTTACCAGAGACCGAAGTGCTGGGAGGGCTTCCCTTGCGACTAAGTGCAGAGCGCCCCCTGAAGGTGGCACAGGGAGTGCTATACCCAAAGAGGCAGGGGTTGCCAGCTGCGACAAGCCGGGATGATGCTGGAGATCCGCTGGTGAGCAGGGTAGACTGCCAGGCGGGGGTATCTCGGAAGTACCAGACGAGGCTGTACAGCAGGGAGAACCGTAGGCGGAGTCAGGAGCCAAGCCAGAAGTCATACACAGGTTAGCAGGCAGAGGTGGAACCACTGGAACAGGTCAAGGGACAAGCCGGGGTCATACACAGGATCAGCAGAACAGGAGCAGGGTACAGGAACAAGCCAAGGGTCAAGCCGGGATCACACACAGAGAAGGTTGGTCAGGCAAGCCGGGTCGGTAGTAGTAAACAGCAAACAGGAACTCAGGAAACAATCTCAGGAAGGCTGAAAGATCATGCAGCAGTTGTTGATTGCTGCAGCAAGCTTTAAATAGGCCACTGGGCGCCAAGTGTCACTCACGTCGCGTTCCGGCGCATGCGCATTGCGCATCGGCGCACGCGCATTGCGCATCGGTGCATACACGTGCGCATTGCGTTCCGACGCACGCGCATGCACACAGTGTTTGTTGTTCCGAGATTCTGCTGGGCATGGGGAGAACTGTCAGTCCTTCTGCGGATGGTTCCCTGACAGTAAGATTCACAGGTAAAAAAAGCACCTGACTGTCAGCAAATGTATCAAACGCTTCAAAAAAAAAACTGTTAGCGATCGCAGGGATCAGGACTGTCTCTGCGAAAGCTGCAGTTATGTGTGTTGTGTTTGGTAAGTGACAGTGATCGATCGATACTGCACTTGGGTGGGCTGGGCTGGGCTGGGCGGAGGGGATAAACGCAGGTGCTAGCAGGTATCTGGGCTGATCCCGCTAACACTGCGTTTTTGGGAACCCTAAACCGCTGGGGACGCTAGTATAGATCTGATCAGATCAGATATTGATCTGTTCAGATACTATACCACTAAGGGCGGTGCATGCTTTGCGCGTGGGTGTTAGCGTTACTGGCACTAACCTAACGCTGCCTGGGGCGACGCAGACCCTCTCTGGCGCTAAAACCTAATTGATATCAGCCGCCCGGCGATCAGGGGGTTAAACCTTTATTGGGTTATATATGGCGGGTGCCCTGATGCTATAAAAAGCAAAGTAACCAACCAGCGTCACCCGTAAAACTTATATGGTGATCACTGGTGAAAGGGTTAACTAGGGGCAATCAGGGGGTTAAAACATTTATTAGGTTATATATGGGGGTACCTGACGCTATATAAAAACCTGACGGGTAACCTAAATAACTAAATAACTAACTGGCTAACCAGTGTCACCAGTAAAACGTATACGGTGATCACTGGTGAAAGGGTTAACTCTAAGGGCAATCAGGGGGTTAAAATAATATATGGGGGTACCTGACGCTATAAAAACCTGCGGCGAACCTAAAAATAAATAACTGGCTATCTAGGGCACCACAGGCACTAAATACAGCGATCGGAAATACAATCGCTTAGTGACGCTGGCGTTAGGGGGTGAAAGGGTTACCTGGGGGGTGATCAAGGGGTTAAACCTTTATTAGGGGGGGTTAGGGGGCTGCCCTGGACCTAAAGGGGCCTAAACCTAACTGCCCTGACACTTTTTACAGTCACAAATGACACTAAATGCAGTGATCAGTAAATAAATGATCACTGCAATCAGTGACACTGTGACTGGGGGTGCAGGGGATGATCTGGGGGGTGAAATGTGTGCCTATGTGTACCTACGTGTTAGTGTAGTGTTGGTGCACTAACCTGATGTCTTCTCTCCACAGCGCTCTGGACGAAAAGACCGCCGCATGGAGAGATGACATCACTTCCTCTGCCCGTGTTTACATTACACAGGCAGAGGAAGATTCTCATTCGCCGGGAGCGATCGCGAGGGGGTGGCCGGAAACGAATGGCCGTCCCCTCATCACGGATCGCTCCCGCACTGAGAACCACCGCTCACTGTATAGAAGGGGGGTCCGATGGGACCCCCCAACTATACGAAGGCAGGCACGTACAGGTACGTGATTGTGTCTGCCCGTGCCATTCTGCCGACGTATATATACAGTGAGCGGTCGTTAAGTGGTTAAAGTTTGCTGAACAACATTTAGACAAGCCTGTGAAATACGGGGAGAATATCGTCGGGTCAGATGAGACCCAAATTGAACTCTTTGGATGCCATAATACACACCATGTTTGGAGGTCAAATGGCACATCACCCCAAAAACACCCACATACCAACAGTGAAGTTTGGAGGTGGGAACATTATGGTGTGCGGCTGTTTTTCAGCATACGGTACTGGCAAACTTAATTTTATTGATGGAAGAATGAATAGAAAAATATACCAAGACGTTCTTGATAAAAATCTGCTGCCATCTACCAGGATGATGAAGATGAAACGAGGGTGGACATTTCAGCAAGACAATGATCCCAAACACAAAGCCATGGAAACTCTCAATTGGTTTCAAAGAAAGATAATAAAGCTGCTAGAATCACCTGACTTGAATCCAATAAAAAATCTATAGAAAGAACTAAAGATCAGAGTTCATAGAAGAGGCCCACAGAACCTTCAAGATTTGAAGACTGTTTGTGTGGAAGAATGGGCCAAAATCACATCTGAGCAATGCACGTGACTTGTTTCTCCATACTGGAGGCGTCTTGAAACTGTCATTACCAACAAAGGATTTTGTATGAAGTATTAAAGCGTAACTCCACTTTTGTTGAGAAAAAAAAAACATTTCCCTCTGGGTGATCTATGTACATTGCATGGATTATAATAACCTTTGTTGCAGATTCCTACCTTTTGTTATTCTGAAGAAATCCATGTGTGTTTGTCTGTGCCTCTGGGGTAAGTGGGTCTAATGGGAGTGGTTTCATAATTATCTCTCAACTGTGTCAGCTGCAGGGCTCTAATGAGAAAGCTTCTGGGCCTGAATCTCTTTAGACAGGTTCCTATTGGAAGTATCTCACCAAAAATGAATTTTTTGTTGCAGGGGATGCCTGAAATCTGACTTGTATCTTAGGCAGACTTTCGGAAAAATTGGTGAGACAATTACACAAGCAGGAAATTATGTTTCTGGGGGGTGGTCAGTACACACTCTGTGTACAGAACAACTCCATGTAGCCATATTGCAATGCATATATAGAAATTTACAGAAGCTGCAGACTGAAAAGGAAAGGTAATTTTTAATAACATTCAATTACAATATGACTTCTATCGCAATTGTGGAAGCTATATTATTTTTTCTTTATTTGCAATGTTTTTCCCACCACGAAAGTGGAGGTACCCTTTAAATAAACTTCAGTTAGCGTGTTTAATACTTTTTCCCTGTGCCATTCCATTTTATTACACATGACATTATTTAATTTTGGAACTTATTTGTTTTGGTTTCTTTGTATATAGAATTGCATTGGTTGTTACTGACGTGTGGTGAAAATTTCATGTCAATAGCACCTTTAGATATATATTTGCCTAGAAAAATGGTGACGTGTTCAATACTTATTTTACCCGCTGTATAAAATAGTGAAACAATACCATTGAATCTGAATTTCAATATACACCTTGGAAACCCCTTCTAATTTATGCTCTGCACATAAATTCATCCATATGTGAAGTTGGAACTGGCCAATAATTTGTCAGCTTCAGTACAGTCCATTAAAAGATCAAATTGTAAATGGAAAAGGACAATTGCCCCGGGCCCCCGCCAATGAAGGCCCCAGACTTCCTTTATAAAAAAAAAAAAAAATGAAACTTTTTTTTCCCTCAAGACTTCAGTAGTGTGTTTGTAGAGAAAATTGTTCAGTTTGCAACCTTTACCAAGAACCGATCATGTCTCACTCCATCTCAACAAGCAGTTTTATTACATTAACCGCTTCAGCCACGGAAGATTTTACCCACTTCCTGACCAGAGCACTTTTTACAATTTGCCACTGCGTCGCTTTAACTGACAATTGCGCGGTCGTTCGACACTATACCCAAACTAAATATGCATCCTTTTTTCCCCCACAAATAGAGCTTTCTTTTGGCGGTATTTGATCACCTCTGCGGTTTTTATTTTTTGCGCTATAAACAAAAAAAGAGCGACAATTTTGAAAAAAAAAATATATTTTTTACATTTTGCTATAATAAATATCCCCAAAAGTAAAAAAAAAAAAATGAATTTCTTCATCAGTTTAGGCCAATATATATTCTTCTACATATTTTTGGTAAAAATAAAATCGCAATAGGCGTATATTGATTGGTTTGCGCAAATGTTATAGCGTCTGCAAACTATGGGAAAGATTTATGGCATTTTTATTATTTTGATATATTTGATCTATTTATGATCTGTGATTTTGAACGGTACTGCAACATTGCGACGGACAGATCGGAGACTTTTGACACTTTTTTGGGACCATTGGCATTTATACAGCGATCAGTGCATTTAAAAATGCACTAATTACTGTGTAAATGTCACTGGCAGGGAAGGGGTTAACACTGTGGGGCGATCAAGGGGTTAAATGTATGTTCCCTCAGCATGTTCTAACTGTGTGGGGATGGGAGTGACTAGTAGAGGAGCCGTATCGTTTTTCCTACTTAGTAGGAAGAAACTATATGGCTCTTCTCCTCTGACAGCACAGGGATTTGTGTTTTTACACACACAAATCCCCATGCTGGCGCTCATGCATGCGCATTGGGTCCCCCGCCGTGCAGCGGACGCACGCGCCCTCTGGTGGCCGAAAACGGGTAAGTACCCATATGGGATTTCACTCAGGAGTGCCATTGTGCTGCAGTATACCTGTGTGACACAGTCGGCAAGTGGTTAATAAGGGCTTTCTGATATCTTTTTAGGTATTACTGTAGCTCTTAAACCTAGTACACATGGACCAAATGTTGGGCGACATCGGCCAGTTCAATAAAAACCAGCCGACATTCAACCTGTGTGTGTGTGGCACCAGGTCCGACAGAAGCTGTCCGTTTTGTCAGATGAGTATGCTGGAAAGCCTGCAGCCGACCCGCACCCGATCAGCACTCTCAGCGGATGGAGGAAAGCGCTGATCAGAGTGTCCGGACGGGGGGCTTCCCCCTATCAGAACACAAAAGAACAGCAGGAGAGATTGCTGTACTAATGTTGGATCGTAGGTACAGCGGATTTACGGCTATTTGAATGAAAAAAAAAAAATAGTAGTGTGTACCAGGCATTAGAATACATTTGAGCATGATGGTCACTAGTTGTTCGGGATATTTAGCAAATTGGCACTGATAAATAATTATCTGAGAGCCACGATGACCCATGAAAGACTAAGTGCTCTGCGCCTAGTGGCTGTTGAGAACAGTGTCCTCAAAATAAAACAGTTTGATGAGTTAGTTAAAGATTTTTGAAAACCATGATTTCCTCCAGGGACCAGTTTCTCCAACTGAAACTATTAATAAGCTGAGTTTATTATACTCCTCAGCGCTTGTCCATAATAAATCTAGGAACCTCAGACACATGTTTTAGATGTGGCCTGAGCTGCAACACTATTGGAAGGGAGTTGTGGACAAAGTTAACGCAGTGGACAACCTTTCCCTCCCGCTGGATCCAACTCTGTGGTTGTTGGGCCTTGTGGAGGGCGTGGTGCCTTTGTGTTCTACTCTGCTTCCTATGTGAGAAGAGAAATTATTCCAAAGTGGAAGTCCTCTGCCCCCCTTACAGTGAGTGGGTGGAAAGCAGCTATCACCGGGCCTCTACCTCTATATAAGCTTACCTATGCTACTAGGAACTGCCCCCCATAAGTTTGATAAAATTTGGAATTGTTGGGTTGATGCACAAGGTATCACCATATAATTCTTGTATATGCTGCAAATTTTAGCAGGCCTAGTCTGTGGGTTTTCTTGGTTACTACCCTTGTAATCTCCCCTCTCTCCATTTTTCCCCTCCTTACCTCTCCTGGTACCCCTCATCTCTTCCTCTTTCCTGCTACCCCCTCCTTTCCCCTCTCATCATTTCCCCACCTCCCAGCAGGGCCGTCTTTTCACATGGGCACGCTGGGCAGTTGCCCGGGGACCCCACTTGCCCGGGGGGGCTAAGAGAAGGTGCGCCGAAGATGTGGCACGCCGCACGCCGCTCACTCGACTGCACTGGTTGCTAGAATCGCCGGCCGCCCCAGCATTCAGAGCGCGCCGTGGCCGCCCCAGCATTCAGAGCACGCCGCGGCCACCCCAGGATTCAGAGCATGCCGCCTCCACGGCTGGAAAACTAGCTGCACCCACCTCTGCCATCTTCAGACTCAGCGTGGCTCAGAGGGAGGGGAGCGAACGGACAGCGGAGCACTTCTGCGAAGAGCTGCCTGACTGAGCTGAGCCTGTCCTGAGCCTGCCTTGCTGTGAGTGTGAGTGACTGCACTGCACCTGACCTGACCCTCGGCCTCACCCTGTAAGTAATTTGCTGTGCCATTCAAACACAGCCACTGTGCCATTTAAACACAACCACTATGTCATTCAAACACAGCCTCTGTGCCATTCAAACGCAGCCTCTGTGCCATTCAAACGCAGCCTCTGTGCCATTCAAACACAGTCGCTGTGCCATTCAAACACAGCCACTATGCCATTCAAACACAGCCACTATGCCATTCAAACACAGCCACTATGCCATTCAAACACAGCCACTGTGCCAATTAAACGCAGCCACTGTGCCTGTCAAAAGCAGCCACTGTGCCAATTAAACGCAGCCACTGTGCCCGTCAAAAGCAGCCACTGTGCCCTTCAAACGCAGCCACTGTCCCATTTCAATCTGTAATTTCTTGTTTTTCAATTTCTTGCTTTTCAAGCATGTGTTATATTGTCCAAACGTTGTGTTAATGTTTAAACACTGATTTTGTTTGAATTACCAATAAATATAGCCTTATTGATAATTTGCATTTTTATTTTCGTGCGTGATTGTGTAGACAGGGCCCCAGTGCACTGTATTGCCCGGGGGCCTATAATGCTCTTAAGATGGCACTGCCTCCCAGCTGGTGATTGAGATTCTAGTATGTTCCGATGTGTACTTGAAATTACACTGTACCCGTACCCTACAATTGTTTTGCTTTGTACCATATGTCATTACTGTTTTTGGGATGTTATGATACCAACTGCTGTTGTCATCTATTATGTCCCCTTTTGTATTTGTTTGTATATTTAGCCAAATTTAAAACTCTTACTGGTAAAAAATATATAAAAAATGTGCAAATCTTACAAACCTGAAGCAGAATAAGACCCTCCACAGGCATTGTTGGTGGTCCACTCTCCTGTAAAGTGGGCATTTCTTGAAGTTCTAACTCATCCTCCTTTCTGGCCAAAAAAGCATTCACTCCCCACTTTACTGCTTATAAAAATGAAAGAATGAAAAACAGAGAAATTAGAATTGCATAGCCAGTCATTCTCAAACGCTCATGTGAAACTTTTTGTATAGCTAAAATTAAAGTTGAACTCCAAACAAATGTAAACGTTTTTTACATGTGGCTATTGTAACTTCCTTGAATATCTTTGATATTGACCTTCTGTAATCCTTGATATTGTACAATTTGAAAAGGTAGAGCACTTGAAGCCAGACAGGCTCTGCTGCATGCACTGACAAAGAACATGCTGACAGGAGGAAAGAGCAGAGTGAGCTGCTGCTCCTTTACTGTTGAGACTGGGGACAGGGTGGTAAAAAACTGTAGTATTTAACTGAAATATTGTAAATTGAGGTCACCAACCATGATGTGTTGTCTAGCAGGATAAAGTAAATCTCTGGCAAGGATTGACATAGTTTCAAATTATTTTTGCAGGTAAAACCACTGTAGCGCTACCCCCCCAGGAGCCACTGGATTTTGGATCCCCCTTTGTCTGCACAACCAGGTTTCAGGACCTGGGCTTGAACCTGGGACCTCGTCTGTGTCTGGCATTTACTCTTCCCACTGAGCTATCCGGGATGCTGGACAGCTCCTTGCCTGATCTGCTGGACAAACCTATCTGATCCAATGGACAACCCTGCCTTGAGTCTTGATTACCGATGAACCTTGAACTCCTTGCTCCTCCCATGAACTTCCTATATAAGCCTTGTCTCAGCACTTCCTCTTTGCCAGGTTATTGTGCCTTCCCTGCCAGTGCCTTGCTGTTGGTTTTCCTGTTGCCATCTGTACCTACAACCACTCGTGATTGACCTTTGGCTTGATCCTGGACTTTTCTACTGCCTGATCCCAATCTGCAACTACCCGTGTTTGACCCTCGGCCTGTTCTTTGACCACGTTGCTGTTTCATCCTTGTCTGTTTATCCGCTATTGGACCCCGGCTTGCTCACACCCTGGTGGGGCAAACTTGAGGACTGTGACCTGGTACTAGCTTGCAGCCAAATCCATCTCCACCACCCGGAGCTCTGGGGAAAACCAGCTAGTACTTAGACTCCGCACCTCAGGTGAGCCTGTGTCATCTACCAGAAGTGACTGCCTGTATGCCTGTCCTGCCACTGCTATTGCAATTGGTCTTCAAGCCCGACGCCTGATCGTGACAGAATAACCTGGCCATAAACATGAAGGCCGCTATAGCAGATGCTCTGACTCCTGTCAGACAGCAAATCTCAGACCTGCAGCAAGAAGTTCTGTTACTGAAAGGTACAGTACGCCCAGGCCCGGAACCAGCCTGTCCTGAGCCATTTGTTGTGATGTCCGAGAGGTTTGACGGTAGCCGTGCATCTCTTTCATCCTTTAAGATGGATTGCGAGCTGTTGTTTGCTCTTAAGCCTAGGACCTATGCCACAGATTATATAAAGGTTCTCGCTACTATCAACCTGCTCACTGGACCCATCAAAACATGGGCTCACCAAGTATTACAGGAAAGGAGTCCAGTCTTGGACAGCTGGGAAGCTTTTATGTTAGCCCTGGACTCTCACTGTACAGTTTCCAAGAAAACCAGGGTTCCCAAGTCTGCTCCTAGCTCATCTGGCCTTCGAGGACCCAGGGACAGGAATACCCTGTACAGGTATGACTTCAAGCCACCCCAGTATGTGCCAAGCCATGAAGCCCTAACACCACAAAGCCTTGACGTTCCTGTGGATATACACACACCTACCCTGGAAGATGTGGAACCTATGGAGATCGGGGTCATCCAGACCACGCTGTCTAAAGCTGAAAGAGAGTGGAGGAGAGGCTGTGGCCTTTGTTTCTATTGTGGAGAAAGAGGGCACTTAATCTCTCTCTGCCCAACTCGTCCACCTCGGCCAAAGGTTCTTCAAGTGGGTACTACTGGGATTCGTTCTGCTATCGCTGCTGTTCGGCCTGTGAACTGCCAAGGTTGCCGTAAGGCCTGTCCATGTTCAATGACACAAGTAGGTTCCCAGACTACGGTGGTCAACGATACCAGTGCCCCTCTTGAACCCGCAACCAATACCCCTGTGAAACTCCTACCATCTGGCCTAGAGGCAACTATGCAACCTCCCGACAACAGACCAGTTCCAGTAGTCATCCCACGTTCCACAGTGGTAAATGCAGTAACATCACCCTGTCCTGCCAAAGAACCACCTCCTGCTCCAGAGACGCCTTCGCTACATCCTAAGAAAACACTTGTTCTTGATACCGTCACCACTTCCGTAAAGTCTGGCTCCATCACAAATTCCTGTCCTGCCAAAGAAGTTCTACCACCTGACTGTATGTATGCCTCGAATGGCACCCTTATCCGTAGGCAGGAGCTGGAGATGTTTGAAAAAGCCTTGCAAGTGAGGAGAATCTCCCCAGCAGAAACTTCTAAAGAAAAAGATGCCCAAAGATGGATAAGGTTCACTCCCCTAGATTGACAAGAGAATTCCACCAGAGGTTTCCTCACAAACCCAGCCCTAAGATGTCCAGAGGACGTCCTGAGAGGAGAGTACTGTCAGGACCTGGGCTTGAACCTGGGACCTCGTCTGTGTCTGGCATTTACTCTTCCCACTGAGCTATCCGGGATGCTGGACAGCTCCTTGCCTGATCTGCTGGACAAACCTATCTGATCCAATGGACAACCCTGCCTTGAGTCTTGATTACCGATGAACCTTGAACTCCTTGCTCCTCCCATGAACTTCCTATATAAGCCTTGTCTCAGCACTTCCTCTTTGCCAGGTTATTGTGCCTTCCCTGCCAGTGCCTTGCTGTTGGTTTTCCTGTTGCCATCTGTACCTACAACCACTCGTGATTGACCTTTGGCTTGTTCCTGGACTTTTCTACTGCCTGATCCCAATCTGCAACTACCCGTGTTTGACCCTCGGCCTGTTCTTTGACCACGTTGCTGTTTCATCCTTGTCTGTTTATCCGCTATTGGACGCCGGCTTGCTCACACCCTGGTGGGGCAAACTTGAGGACTGCGACCTGGTACTAGCTTGCAGCCAAATCCATCTCCACCACCCAGAGCTCTGGGGAAAACCAGCTAGTACTTAGACTCCGCACCTCAGGTGAGCCTGTGTCATCTACCAGAAGTGACTGCCTGTATGCCTGTCCTGCCACTGCTATTGCAATTGGTCTTCAAGCCCGGCGCCTGATCGTGACACCAGGCAGCATGCATTTTTAGCAGGCACACGTAGTCAGAAAACTGGTCCAAAGACGTTGTTTTTGTTATTTGTTTGGGTTAAATAACTTGGATGGGGTTAGGATGAATGAATGAATGAGTGACTTGTATAGCGCTACACATGCAAACTGAATCGCCTCTAGGCGTTTTTTGCAGCCAGTGTCTGCCTGGCTGGTGCGGATCTCGACACGCTTGGGACACACAGTCGTACACACATATATACATATATACTGGGCCAATTTGGACAAGATCCAATTAACCTACCAGCATGTCTTTGGAGTGTGGGAGGAAACCGGAGTACCCAGAGGAAACCCACGCAGACACAGGGAGAACTACAGGGAGGGTGGTTATGGGATGCCCAGAACTTGATCAATGTACAACGTGAGTGATCACAGATTTCTAGCAAAAAATACCAGACTGTACCCCTTCTGGAATAACTGTACATCCTGGCTAGCCACATTTCCCAACTTGATTTTAGTTACTTTAGTCTTTCCTTCAAAATGCCAGCACATCTGGCTCCAACTGAGAATTCCCCAACAAAAGGTGCAGGATAATAGTATGCTGTCCCTCGGAAAGCTAGCTGAATATTGCACTCGACTGCAATCTCCCTTGAAGGCTTTGGGGGGTTAAAAATGTAGAAGAACTTCAAGGACCACTGTGGCTACACTGTCTTCTTAGCATAAAACTTCAGACTGTTCCCAGGGGAAATTACTTTTAACAGACTGGCAGAGCACTTCCAATACTGATCCTAGCACTGGCACATTAGCACAAGATTATCCCAAGCAGGGGTTGAAGGTTGGCAGTAGCTGTCCCTCCCGCATGGCTAGCTGGGTATTGCACCTGTCTGTCTCTCCCCTATAGGCTTTGGGTGGTGAAACAGCCAAAAGGTTACTCTTAAATCCTGCAGCATAGATGGTGACTTCTGCCCAGGCCTCCTTCTGTACAGGTCCCATTTGCTTGCCCCGTTGTCTCAACCAGTCGAGATGAGACTTAAAGGGGTGAGGGGAATATGAATAGACTAAGAAAATGGACTTTAGGCGGCACATGGATAAGTAATGTAAAAAACTAAGGGTTTTTATTTTAAACAAAGTAGTAAGAAAGTACATATAAACATTCAAACAATACCAGTTTGTTTGTACTTGGGTACACGGCTCAGGCTAGTGCTTTAACAGTGCTTCAAAAATTGTATGACATGAAAGCATTCCACCTAAAATGAAATGCAAAACCAGCAAACCAGAGGCTAATAAACAGTAAACATATGAAGCAAGTGGCAAGAGCCATGGGTCCAGTGTATCAGGTATAATCTTGAATTGCTCTACCAGTTTCGCGAATTAACGCTTCTTCAGGAGCACAGTAATCAATCGGATGTGCTGCCAAATGCAACACACACCTAGGTGAGGTTTTGATTGGCTATTTGTCGATAACAACTAGCCAGCCATAGTAAAAATCACAATAATTGACAGCTGTGTATACTGCTGGGTAGAGGCTGCTGATATGCAGCGACAGGTAATGTCCTCCAGGAATTTTTAAGGTTGTAGCTACCACAGTATAGAGGGAAGAGGCTCAATAAACGCCAGTATAAATCCTGGTGCAAATGTGGACAGAGGGTATCTAACTCCAGGGAGCCTCTAATACATTGGCCAGGCTGTAGAGTGCTCCGGACTGGTCGATTCCTCCTTTTTTCCTTTGAAGGCACAGGTCTACAGCCTGGCCAATGTATTAGAGGCTCCCTGGAGTTAGATACCCTCTGTCCACATTTGCACCAGGATTTATACTGGCGTTTATTGAGCCTCTTCCCTCTATACTAGACATGTGCAAAAGGGAAAAAATGTGTTTAGTTTCGTTTAGTTTTAATTCGTGTGAGGGGGTTAGCTCGGTAGCGGGTGTGTGTGACCCCCTGGATGGGCTCCCCCACACAAAAACAGGCCCAGCAGACGGAGGTTGTGGTTTTCAAGATCAAAAGGTGCGGTTTATTTCTCTATTTACAGTGACAAAAACACAGCAAAGCAAAAAGAAACATAAACAAAATAAATCCTGGTCAGCTTGACCTCTGACTAAACATGCAGGTTTCCCTAACTAACAACTGGGATCAGCCTGGTGCTGTCCTAGTCCCTAAGTCCCTGGTTTAGTAAATGTCCAAACAAATAGCCACACAGGCTTTGTCTCACCGCACAGGGGTTCACTCTCCCTAGACAGTCCACACAGGTCTGGGTCCAGGCATGAGCAAACACCTAATGAATCTGGGAGTTTTTATAGAGGCCTTAAACGAGCTGACAAGCTTCAGCTGGTCTCATCAACTCCCTGCCTGCACGACGCCCAGCACTCTCCCTAGAGGTATGAGTCATCCATGAGCCCACTAGCCTCAGCTGGGCTTCATCAACTCCCTCCCTAGTTGTATAAGTCGGCATAAAGCCTGAATCTGGGAGAAATATACCTACCCCCCTGGATGCAACCAGGTGACTTTACCTTCCTGCTGTCACATACCCCCCCTCTTGTTTTAACCTTGGGGTTGGAACACCAGCAATCAGGCATTCATGTACTCGAGACAAAGCATCCACATTCCCCATTTGAACGCCAGGGCGATGCTTTACTGTGAAGTTGAATTCCTGTAGGGCCAGGAACCACCTATTTACTCTTCTATTTGTCTCTTTGTTTTGAGCCATCCACTTTAACGGACCGTGATCCGTAACCATGTCAAAGTGCCTACCTAGCAGATAGTACCGAAGGGAATCTAGAGCCCACTTCACCGCTAAACACTCCTTTTCAACCGTGGCGTAATTTACCTCATGGGACTTCAACTTCCTGCTGAGGTAAATGACTGGGTGCTCTTCCCCGTTCCAGACCTGGGACAATACTGCTCCTAACCCCACATCTGACGCATCACTTTGTACGACAAAGTCTTTAGAGAAGTCGGGTGAGTACAACACTGGCTGGCTACATAAGGCTTGTTTCAAGAATTGGAATGCTGCCTCAGCCTCGGGGGTCCATTTAATCATGACCGACCCTTTCCCTTTCGTCAGGTTGGTTAGGGGCACAGCCTTAGAAGCAAAGTGGGGAGAGAAGCGCCGATAATAACCCGCGATTCCCAGAAAGGCTCGTACCTGCTTCTTGCTGTTGGGACGTGGCCAACTCTGGATGGCCTCGACTTTGTTGAGTTGGGGTTTTATTACTCCCCTGCCAATGGTGTACCCAAGATATTTGGCCTCCTCCTGCCCAATGGTACACTTCTTGGGGTTAGCCGTAAACCCCGCTTCCCGGATAGAGTCTAGGACTGCTTGCACTTTTGGCAGATGTGAGGCCCAATCTGTGCTATGGACAATTACGTCATCCAGGTAAGCCGCAGCATACTTCCGATGGGGCCTCAGTATCTGGTCCATTTTCCGCTGGAATGTGGCCGGCGCATTCTGTAACCCGAACGGCATTCTCTTATATTGGAACGCCCCGTCTGGGGTTACAAATGCGGTTTTCTCTTTGGCCGACTTGGCCAGGGGAATTTGCCAATACCCTTTTGTGAGGTCAAGAGTCGTCATGTATCGGGCTGTTCCCAGCCGGTCGATCAACTCATCTATACGTGGCATGGGGTAGGTGTCAAATTTTGTAACTTTGTTCAACTGACGAAAATCGTTACAAAATCGCCAGCTCCCATCCGGTTTAGGCACCAACACAATGGGACTAGACCAATCACTTTGGGACTCCTCTATCACCCCTAAGTTCAGCATTTTCTGTACTTCCTCCCGTATTGCCTCCCGTCGGGCCTCTGGGATCCGATAGGGTTTTAACTTCACCCTTTCACCGGGCGGGGTAATAATATCATGCTCTACCCCAGATGTTTGTCCCGGCAGCTCAGAGAACACCTCCTTGTTGCGAAGCACAAACTCCTTAACCTCCTGTTGTTGGGGTTGTGACAAGGTGGCTGCTATTCCAACCTCCGGAATCACGCAACCAGTTTGAGCTGGTGACCAAGTTTCTGCGACTAGGGACTCTCTATCCCTCCAGGCTTTCAACAGATTAACGTGATAGATCTGTTCGGGCTTTCGCCTTCCTGGTTGTCTGACCTTGTAATTCACGTCGCTCACTTTTTCCATTATCTCGTAGGGGCCTTGCCATTTGGCAAGGAATTTACTTTCAACCGTAGGGACAAGTACCAATATCCTATCCCCCGGGGAAAAGGTACGGGTCTTGGCTCCACGGTTGTACACTCTCTGCTGTGCCAACTGCGCTTGGGCCAAATGTTCCTTCACGATGGGCATTACCTGTGCAATTCGATCTTGCATCAGGGCGACATGCTCAATCACACTCCTGTGGGGAGAACTCTCACTTTCCCAAGTTTCCTTGGCAATATCCAACAGCCCTCTTGGGTGTCTCCCATACAGTAACTCAAAGGGGGAGAATCCCGTAGAGGATTGGGGCACCTCCCTAATAGCAAACATCAAATAAGGAAGTAGACAGTCCCAATCCTTTCCATCTCTATCCACCACTTTCTTCAACATTTGTTTTAGGGTTTTGTTGAATCTTTCAACCAGCCCATCGGTTTGGGGGTGATACACAGACGTACGCAATTGCGTCACTTTGAACAATTTACACAGCTCTTTCATAACCCGGGACATAAAGGGTGTACCTTGGTCCGTAAGCAGTTCTTTACAAATACCCACCCGGCTAAAAACAAGAGATAGCTCTTTGGCTATGGTTTTGGCCGAGGTATTTCGGAGAGGGATCGCTTCTGGATAACGGGTGGCATAGTCCATTATAACTAATATGTACTGGTGCCCCCTAGCGGACTTGATTATAGGACCTACCAAATCCATTGCGATCCTCTCAAACGGGACCTCAATGATGGGTAGAGGGACCAGCGGGCTACGGAAATGTGGCATCGGGGCCGACCTCTGACACACAGGGCAGGAGGAACAATAATTTTCTATGTCCTTCATCACCCCAGGCCAATAGAATCTCTGTAATACCCTCTCTCGGGTTTTCTCTGTCCCCAGATGACCTCCAAGAATGTGCCCATGGGCCAACTCCAACACCAACTTCCTGTAAGGTTTGGGCACTACAAGCTGCTCAACGGTTTCTTCTGCCCTTTTTGCCACCCGATACAGTAGGTCCTTCTCTACGCTGAAGTATGGGTAAGTGCAGGTATTATCTGGGTTCACTAACTCGCCATCTATTTCCACTACGTTTTCCCGTGCCTTTATTAGGGCGGGGTCTTTTAACTGTTCTGTGGCAAAATTTTCCCTGTGAACCTCAAGATCAGAAAACTCCACAGACGGTAGGTTTTCGTCTGAGGAGGTGGGCTCCTCTCCAGTTTCTTGAGTCTCGCCTGCCAATACTGACAAGGGAAATTCTGGAGAGTCCTCACCACTCTCAGAGGAGTTCTGGCTATCACCTTCCTGGTACATAGGGGCACCAGTGGGGGGCTCAGGATCATCCCACAGTTCCCAGAACTTCGGAAAATCCCTTCCCACAATGGCATCATGCGGTAGTTGAGATACTAACCCCACTGGATGAGAGAGGGTACCTTTGGGGGTCTTGAAACACACTGTAGTCACTGGATACTCTCGGGTGTCCCCATGCACACAAATAACAGCTACCTTGCTATTCCCAGAGACCTCTGTTTTAACTAATTCAGCCTTTATCAGGGTCACAAGGCTACCTGAATCCAGTAATACCACAACATTTCTACCATTAATACACATTTTGCATAAATGTTTCTCAGTTCCCCGAATGGCAGTGCATGCGACTGTCGCACACAGCGACTGACGTCTGTCCGTCAGAAAGTCACATTGCATGGGTTCCTCCACAACCGGGCAATTTGCTGCAATATGTCCCGCTTGCCGGCAGCGGTAGCAAACAATCCTTTTGGCTGCCTCTTGAGCCCCCGACTTCCCAGGCTGTTCTCGCCAAACCCTGGGCAGAGCTCCCACCCTCTCACTCTCTCCACCCTCACCCCTTGGAATCATCTTATCCGCCCCTGGGGATGGTCTGGTCTTAGGGTGGAAAGTCCGAGAGTCTCTGGAAGAGGCCGTCAGGTTCTCTGCAGCCAAGTATCTCTCTACACGATCCACAAGTTTACCGGCCGTTTCTAGGTCTCCATGGCTTACCCACTTTTGAATGGCGGTAGGAAGAGCTCTCAAGAAACGATCCATCACAACACGTTCCACAATCTCCGGTGCGGACAAAGTCTCTGGCTGTAGCCACTTCCTGCTCAGGTGAATGAGATCATACATTTGAGACCTGGGGGGTTTTCCAAGCTGGAAAGTCCAGTTATGCACACGCTGAGCCCGGACAGCCAGGGTGACACCCAGCCTTGCCAATATTTCAGCTTTTAGCATCACATAGTCTTTTGCTTGGTCAGGCTCTAGGTCATAGTAAGCTTTCTGCGATTCACCAGTTAACAGAGGAGCCACCAGTCCAGCCCACTGCTCCTCAGGCCACTTTTCTCTTTCAGCAGTCCTTTCAAATGTGGTCAAAAATACCTCTGGATCATCCTCTCCAGTCATTTTTGTCAATAAACGACTCACCCCAAAGGACGCGGTATTAGTGGGACGGCTTTCCTCACTGGTCTGCGGACGTTGCTGCATTACTGCTTCCATCTGTTGTTGTAGTCTCTGCTCTTGCTTCTGCAACAGGTCTATGAAGCGGGCCTCAGATTGCTGCTGGGCTTGTTGCTGGGCTGCGAAGCTCTGTTGTTGAGCTGCAAGGCTCTTTTGCAAACCTGCATTTGTCTGCTGTTGATTGGCATTTGCTAGAGCCAGCTGTTTCAGTATCTCCTCCATGCTGGCTTAAAAAAAAACTGCCCGCATTCTCCACCAACTGTGAGGGGGTTAGCTCGGTAGCGGGTGTGTGTGACCCCCTGGATGGGCTCCCCCACACAAAAACAGGCCCAGCAGACGGAGGTTGTGGTTTTCAAGATCAAAAGGTGCGGTTTATTTCTCTATTTACAGTGACAAAAACACAGCAAAGCAAAAAGAAACATAAACAAAATAAATCCTGGTCAGCTTGACCTCTGACTAAACATGCAGGTTTCCCTAACTAACAACTGGGATCAGCCTGGTGCTGTCCTAGTCCCTAAGTCCCTGGTTTAGTAAATGTCCAAACAAATAGCCACACAGGCTTTGTCTCACCGCACAGGGGTTCACTCTCCCTAGACAGTCCACACAGGTCTGGGTCCAGGCATGAGCAAACACCTAATGAATCTGGGAGTTTTTATAGAGGCCTTAAACGAGCTGACAAGCTTCAGCTGGTCTCATCAACTCCCTGCCTGCACGACGCCCAGCACTCTCCCTAGAGGTATGAGTCATCCATGAGCCCACTAGCCTCAGCTGGGCTTCATCAACTCCCTCCCTAGTTGTATAAGTCGGCATAAAGCCTGAATCTGGGAGAAATATACCTACCCCCCTGGATGCAACCAGGTGACTTTACCTTCCTGCTGTCACATTCGTTAATTAATTTTGTTTAGTTAGATTCGTTAAATCCGTTAAATTCGTTTTCGGATTTCGTTCCGTTTTCGACCGAATTCGTAAAAACGCTCGGATTCGAAAATATTTCGACCGGATTCGAAATCATTTCAACCGCATTCGAAAACAATTAGAATAGAATCGAAAATATTGTAAATAATCAAATAGAAAAACAATAGAACAGAATAGAATAAAATACAATATATATATATATATTATATTTTATTCTATTCAGTTCTATTTTTTTTCTAGTCTATTTTCTATTTCTATTCTAATCTTTTCTAATTGGAATTCGAAAAATCGGTCGCATTCGACCATATTTCAACCAAATTCGAAAATATATCTACCGGATTCGATAATATTTCAACCAAATTCGATAATATTTCAACCAGATTTGAAATTGTTTCAACCAAATAGAAAAGATTATAATAAAATAGAAAAACAGATAATAGACTAGAAAAACAATAGGACAGAATATATTATATTTTATTCTATTCTGTTCTATTTTTTTTCTAGTCTATTCTTTTATATTCTATTCAAATCTTTTCTAATAAAATCAAAATCATTATATACTGAATTCGAATTTCGGAAGATGGTTATATATATATATATATATATATATATATATATATATATATATATATATCATTTTTTTTTCGACATTCTAATTTCGTATAGAATGAATTCTAATTTGAATATAAAAGATTAGAATAGAAATAGAAAATAGACTAGAAAAACAATAGAACAGAATAGAGTATAGATACTATCTATTAAATTTTTTTTTTTTTTTTGCAGATTACTATTTGTTTCCATAAGATCTCCTGCAGACAATTAGCATCTATTTTTTTTTCCAGATCTCCTGCAGACTATATTAGTACTCTGCAAAAAAAATAATAACAAATTAAATAGATGCTAATAGTCTGCAGGAGATCTTATGGAAACAAATAGTAATCTGCAAAAAAATAAAAAATTTAATAGATAGTATCTATACTCTATTCTGTTCTATTGTTTTTCTAGTCTATTTTCTATTTCTATTCTAATCTTTTCTATTCAAATTAGAATTCTATACGAAAGTTGAATGTCGGAATTTTATATATATATATATATATATATATATATATATATATATATATAACCATCTTCCGAAATTCGAATTTAGTATATAATGATTTTGATTTTAATAGAAAAGATTTGAATAGAATATAAAAGAATAGACTAGAAAAAAATAGAACAGAATAGAATAAAATATAATATATTCTGTCCTATTGTTTTTCTAGTCTATTATCTGTTTTTCTATTTTATTATAATCTTTTCTATTCGGTTGAAATAATTTCAAATCCGGTTGAAATATCGAATTTGGTTGAAATATTAATGAATGCGGATGAAATATTTTCGAATTCGGTAGATATATTTTCGAATTTGGTTGAAATATTTTCGAATGCGACTGTTTTTTCGAATTCCAATTAGAAAAGATTAGAATAGAAATAGAAAATAGACTGGAAAAAAAATAGAATAGAATAGAATATAATATATATATATTGTATTTTATTCTATTCTGTTCTATTGTTTTTCTATTTGATTATTTCCAATATTTTCTATTCTATTCTATTCTAATTGTTTTTCAAATTCGATTCGACTAGAATTCTTTTTGAATTCGATTCGAATTTCGTCCGTGGTTTTTCGATTCGAAACGTTCGGATTCGGTTGAATTCGTTAGCATTGTAATTCGTTAATTCGGATGCATCCGAACGTCCGAATAATGAAAATTTGTCCGAATTTCGATTCGGAACGAAACGAAATGCACATGCCTACTCTATACTGTGGTAGCTACAACCTTAAAAATTCCTGGAGGACATTACCTGTCGCTGCATATCAGCAGCCTCTACCCAGCAGTATACAGTATAATTATTGTGATTTTTACTATGGCTGGCTAGTTGTTATCGACAAATAGCCAATCAAAACCTCACCTAGGTGTGTGTTGCATTTGGCAGCACATCCGATTGATTACTGTGCTCCTGAAGAAGCGTTAATTCGCGAAACTGGTAGAGCAATTCAAGATTATACCTGATACACTGGACCCATGGCTCTTGCCACTTGCTTCATATGTTTACTGTTTATTAGCCTCTGGTTTGCTGGTTTTGCATTTCATTTTAGGTGGAATGCTTTCATGTCATACAATTTTTGAAGCACTGTTAAAGCACTAGCCTGAGCCGTGTACCCAAGTACAAACAAACTGGTATTGTTTGAATGTTTATATGTACTTTCTTACTACTTTGTTTAAAATAAAAACCCTTAGTTTTTTACATTACTTATCCATGTGCCGCCTAAAGTCCATTTTCTTAGTCTATTCATATTCCTCTTGTCATATCGGGACGTTGGCACATTTGTACATGTGCATCCACAGCCATCACCCTGTGAGGATGCACGTTTAAGCATTTCTTTCAAAATTAAAGGGGTGAGGGTTCCTCTCAGCTTCCTTTCTCCTTTCTCTCAGCATACTGTCTTTCTCTCTCTGGCATCTTCTGCCTAGAGGCAGACGCCTCAGCAAAGGGATACCTCCAGACCTCTGAATACTGGATTATCTCCCCACATGGCCAGGCTTCTGAGCCTTTATGGGCAACCTTTCCACCCGTCTGGGCTGTCCTCACCCAGTGATTGGTAGCGCCCCCATGAATATTCAGGCTTCTATCTCTATCCCTCCACCCACTAAGTTCTGGAACTTTCTGGAAGCTTCCAGAAACCAGGGGGAGGCAACAGAGGTTCAGCCCTCAGAACCTGCCAGCTGAACTGTACATGACCCCAATTAATCCTAGTTCCACTGACAGTTAAAGCTCAACTAAATCTACCTAACCTATACACACTATGTACACCAGGGGGTGCTACGCCATTTACTTAAAATTATAATAAATGCTATCTATTTATAGATGGATGGAAAATAGATAGCTAAATGCACATTTAAAGAATATCTACCTATTTGATTGGAGGTCAACATTAATTCACTCTGCTTCTTGTATTTACTTACCTATAATTATCCCAGATGCGCACAATGCCACCAAAATGGTTATCATTGCCACGTGTATGGCCACATGATCACCTAAAATGTATATACAGTGCAATACATTAGATTCTTTAAATTCTAATTTAAAGTGTGAAGGCAAAAAAAACAACAACATATTCAGTACATCTTTACGGTACCTTTTATATTTCTCCATGTTTTTCCTTTTAACCCTTTCACTGTCTGAGCAGTTTTTTTTCTTTTCATTTGTGGCACACATGCTAAAATGTGCATTTTTGGCTTAAAGACTACTAAAAATATCATAAGTATTATATATTTTCTAAAAGCACAGGGAATGTAGAATAAAAATATGGGAGGTGGTTAAGTTTTATGTTGCACATTTTTTGCACAACTGTTTATCAAACCTTTTTTGTCACAAGTTTGCATTATGTAATAGTTTGTCATCGAACTAGATTAGCCCAAGGCCACACTACAGCCTTTCAAACTGTAATGCGGCCGCGTAAGCGGTAAAGCAACGCTAAATTTAGCAGTGCTTTACCGTCGTGTTAGTGGCACTTTTCAGCCACTAGCAGGGCGCTTTTAAACCCCGCTAGCACCCGAATAAAGGGTTTTTATCGCCCGTGTTGCGGCGCTGCTAAATCGATTTGCAGCCGCTTTGGCAGCGCTGCCCATTCATTTCAATGGCTAGGGCGTTTTGGGAGTGGTGTATACACGGCTCCCAAACCACCCCAAAGATGCTGCTTGCAGGACTTTTCCTAATGTCCTGCAAGTGCACCGCCCCAGTGTGAAAGCACTCAGGCTTTCACACTGAGGAAGCATGGGAGGCGTTTTTCAGGCGCTTTACAAGTGCTATTTTTGTAGCCCGAAAACGCCTGAAAACGCCTTCAGCATAAAAGGGGTCTAAATGTCTTATTTATCATGATTGTTCGAGGGCATTTTTAGCATTCAGGATGCCCTTAAGGCCTCGTACACACGACCGATTTTCTCATCGTAAACAGTCAAGAAAAGTGCCGCGAGAGTTTTTTTGTCTAGAAAAACGTTCGTGTGTATGGTTTTACGACGAGAAACTTGACGAGAATCTCGACGAGAAAATAGAGAACCTGCTCTCTATTTTCTCGTCAGGAGTCCAGATTTCCTCGTCGTGTTTCTCGTCGGCCTGTTTTGTGACGAGAAAATGGTTTGTGTGTATGCTTTTACGACTCTTCCAAAAGCGCGCATGCTCACAAGCAACTATGAGACGGGAGCGCATCTTCTGGTAAAACAAGCCTTCATAATGGAGAGAGCACATTCATCACGCTCATAAATATTTCATCGTTTAAATGTTCTGCATTGAATTCTTCGTTAGAATGTTACATTAATCAAAACGAGAGACCTTCTTTTGCTGCTGATATTCACACAGAGTTATGCCTTA
The DNA here is from genome assembly GCA_029206835.1 of Rana muscosa. Taxonomy (NCBI): domain Eukaryota; kingdom Metazoa; phylum Chordata; class Amphibia; order Anura; family Ranidae; genus Rana; species Rana muscosa. The sequence goes on from CM055117.1 coordinate 913,140,980, forward strand.
TTTTTAACCTTTTACATGCTGCTCTTTATAAGATTTATGTGTATTATATCGTGCAAGTTTTTAGGAATAATTTAAATGGTTAGATTTTTCAAAATGATGTTAATTATAATTTCTCAATGTTTTGATAGCGATCTCCCATTTAATTTTCTAATCTATATTTTTAAAATTTCACACCATGTTTTTGAGCTGATCAGATTTAGTTATTCTTTTGGGGGGGGTGATATCTGTGCCTTTTATTGTCAGTCAAATGTATCTGCTTACTCCAAAGCTTGTTTTTTTTTATTTAAAAATACACATAGTCAAGTATGAACTTAAACAAAAAACACATTTATTCATGTTTATTCAATGCTATGAAACCCCTTGTAGTTGTAGTAGTAGGATCCAGAACGGGGTGGCGGCACGATGCGGACGTGCTTCCCGTCTATGGCACCACCGCAGTTGGGGAAGTCCCACCGCGTGGCAAACTCCGATGCCACAGTCTGCCATTCCTGTGGCGTTGAAGGAAGCTGTGGAGTGAAACAAGATGAAATAATATTAGAAAAACAAAGGCATACATTACAAGCAAATTCAAGACCAAAAAATTAGAGACCAACATCAATCTAATTATACGTTTATTAAGGTGTGTAAAAAAAGTATAATGGAAGGCTCATTTATCATATTCATCACCCCCTCTGATGGGCCATTACTAAATTATTTTGGGGGGGGAGATGTGTTTGGCCACAGGATAGCATTGCAGTGGCGGTGCGTCCAGAGTGGGCGCTGGAGCACTGTCCCCTCTCTCCTGTGCCCATCACTCAGAACAATACATAGGTTCATGCGTTGCATGAACCTATGTATTGTCTATGCCGCACACTATTCAGGTGGATGGCCTCTTGTAAAGCGACCGACATATGATTAATTGCGTCATTTAGGGGGTTAAAATTGCAGAGCAGAAACAGGTATTAAAAAAGTCTTGCAAATTACAACCTGAGGGATGTAATTGGCTTCCTCAAAGAAAAATCGGGGACGCAAGGAGGGGGCATTCCTTGTGTAAACACTGACAGGCTGCTCTGCCAATCATGTTCACCAAGTCTGTTTAATGGTAACATGATTGGCTGATGCAACATGAAGGGAAGGAGAAGACATCAAGGACAGAAGAAGGATGGCGCTGACCACAAGAAGGTAAGTGCAGGGCTGGGGGGAAACTGGCTGCAATAGAGGGGACTAAATGGCTGCATTGGAGGGGACAACTGGGGGCGTTTATTAGGCAACAGAGCAAAAAAGGAGGAAGTTTATTTCCGAAATTGGGGTTGTAACCCCCCAACATTTGGAGCAACAGGCGCCCCTGCTGGAAAAGTTAGTGAGGGGAAATATTTAGGGAGGATAAAAAAGGGGCATTTAAAAACTTCCAGCATGCATGAGGACAAAGGGGACATTCTCAGCATATTACAATCATGGTAATTAGGGAAGGATGAAAGAAATACAATACATTAGCATACATGTAATACATAAAATGTGATGTGAAGGGAGAAAACTTACCCTAATATAGTCCTCCTGCAGGACTTGTATAATAGCAGAACAGGTGTCTGGGATTATGAGGCCCAGAGCCTGGGGGGAGATGCCTGTGGTGAACTTCAAGTCCTGAAGACTTCTCCCTGTCGCCAGGTAACGCAACGTGGCGATGAGCCTCTGCTCAGCACTGATGGCTTCCCGCATAACGGTGTCCTTCCTGGTAATATAGGGGGACACCAAAGCCAACAGTTCCTGAAAAACGGGGTCAGACATCCTCAGAAAATTCCTGTAGTCCTCAGGATTATTCTCGACGATCTCCCGCAGCAGAGGCATGTGGCAGAATTGGTCCCGCTGGAGCAACCAATTCTTGGTCCATGAACTCCTCCTCACACCATTCATGGACTGGTCTTGGTCCAAAACAAGCAGACCAACACCAAGCGCACGCACAGCACGAACTCGACGACGAGAACGTCCAGGCGACATGGCTAGGAAACGGTCGTCTAATCAGAACGTACAGAACAGAACGCACTTTAGAACAGCAAGGCCTATGAATAACGAACTGAAAATCAGAAACGAACAGGCAAGAACGCACTGTAAAACAGATACGACCTGCCTAGACGCCCTGAAAGTCAAGATACGAACCCACAAGCACAAACTGAACGGCAGAAAACGATCTGAAAAGTACGAAGACTGAAAAGCGCGAATCGTCTCTTCCCAAACTTTTACTTCACACGCGGTAACACGAGATCAGCAAAAGCAGCCCAAGGGGTGGCGCCAAGAAAAAAGATCTTCCCCTTTATAGTGCCGTCGTACGTGCTGGACGTGAGCGCAGAGAACCACGAGGAAATTGGGAAATGACAGTGTGTACGCATAGAAAGCTTGACGAGAAAATCGACAAGCTTAACAAGAATCTCGTCGAAAAAAACGACGTGTTTTTTACGACGAGAAAATCGGTCGTGTGTACGAGGCCTTAGAGTCTGACCACTTGTTAAACACTTACTAACTGCTTACCAAGTATCAAGAAACAGGTATGTACATTGCTCAAAATACCACCTGGCATGTTATGAAAGTACTTACAGAAAACACAACTAACAAACAAATAAAATAAATATATTATGAGGGACTGGGATAACATTGATTGCTGCACTGAATCACAGAATCCCCAAGCAGTGTTATCAAGCCTACTCAAGGTCTCCTCTGCTGGACTACAGAATACCATCAGGAGAGAGAAGGTGCTCTGTAGCCCAGCAGGGAAGAATTGGACAATACTGCCTAAGATTTCACTGCAGCAGAGTCAGCATTGCCAATTCATCTTTTTCTTTGATTTACACTTTAAGGCTGGATTCACACATAAGCGAATTGGATGCAGGTTTCCCCACAGCCAATTCGCATGACAGGATAGTGTGACCAGCTCTCTATGGAGCCGGTTCACACAGCTCCGTGGCAGCCGCAGTCTGCAATTAAAAAGGGTCCTGTGCATCTCTGGTTCAGTTTCAGGTGCGAATTCAGGCAAAAATTTGAACCTGATCCGCACCTAAATCGGTGAACAGGGATGCACCGGACCCCACGCTGTGAACTGCAGCCGCAGCATATATGAATCCAGCCTAAAGCAGAACTTTTTCTCTGCATCACTCTCCTCCCCCAATCCTTCTTCCATGCTACCATTTTCTGAAGTCTAGTGCATGCGCAGACACTGGTGGCACATGTGTGTGTGTGTGTGTGTGGGTTTTCTGTGCATGCCCACAAAAGCCGTCAGTTTCTGATATGGGCAGCCTAGTTACCCACAATGTTTGTACGCATGCAAAGAAAACCCTGCACGCGCACAGATGCACAGCACACTGCCTTCTGGTATAGCTCTGATGTAGCACTCCCCGGAGAGAGGAGCACCAAAAAATACAAAATTGTGCAAATTCGAATTATTTTTGTTCCCCAATTTTGTAAGAGGGAGGGGAGGACCGAAAAGAGAAAATGCTGCTGTAAGGAGTTAAATTCCACTTTAAGATCTAACATGATGCTTGATGTTATGCTTTTCCCTATAAAAGGGGAGTAAGATCCTAAATCATACTTCAATACACTGAGATGCTTAACTAGAAAATGAATGCATATAAGATTTTCTGGTTTTCCCCATCTGCATATTCCTTTTAAGTCAGTAATTCATGAAGTACTCAAAACAAGCAATCAACCAGCATTTCCAAAGAAAGTCAGCAATGGCAGCCCCACATTTTTTACTATGACAGGTTTACTTTAAAGTTAACATCAGGATAGAAATGTAGAAGTGGCCGCTGCTGGCTCCTGTGCAGGATCCAGGGCTGTCATTCTGATTTTTGCTTTGTTGCTTAGTTAGCCATTGATTGTGAGCAAGCAAGCAGGAAAATACCAGGGTACCTACTTATTCTAAGACAGTGACCCTCCAAGTAATGAAGGAAGCATAATCGCTTTGGAACATGCACCTTTAAAAACAGGTCGGCAATGACAGTGCCCATATATCTGTTGTGACCAGATCCTATTACCTGTAACCCTACAATTTTACAATTAAACACTTACAACTGAATGATGTCAATGTAGTACAGGCAGTCCCAGGGTTACAAACAAGATAGGTTCTGTAGGTTTGTTCTTAAAGGAGAAGTACAGCCAAAGCTTATACACCACAACTACTTATAGCCCAAGGGACTTCGTGAATCACATCACAAAAAATGTATTTTCATAAAAACATATTTATTGTTTACAGAAATAATTCACACATATCAAAACATAAGTATCATATTAGATCAACAGTAAGAGCCTTTTCACACTGACAGCTCGGGGGCATCGGTGGTAAAGTGCCGCTCGTTTTAGTGGCGCTTTATTGTAGTTTTAGAGGCGTTTTTCTGGCTGCTAGCTGTGCGCTTTTAACCCCCCGCTAGTGGCCGAATAAAGGGTTAAAAGCGCCCCCATAGCGCCTTGGCAGCGCTTCGGCGTCGCTGCCTATTGATTTAGATGGGCAGGGGCGCTATAGGAGCGGTGTATACACTGCTTCTAAAGCGCCCCAAAGTTGCTGCTTGCAGGACTTTATTCAACGTCCTGCCAGCAACCCAGTGTGAAAGCACTCAGGCTTTCACACTGGGATTGCAGAAGAGGCATTTTTCAGGCGCTTTACAGGTGCTATTTTTAGCGCTAAAGTGCTTGAAAAACGCCTCCAGTGTGAAAGGGGTCTAAGGCTGCATTCACATCTGAGCGTTTCAAAGTCACGTGTATTTACCGCGATCTTGCTACGATTTTTACCGCGTTTTTGCCACATTTTTGCAGCAATTTTGTACAGGTCACCAATGTAAAAAGCAGAAACTTAACTGCTTAACTCAAGGCATTTTTCAGGCATTTTGCTTCGGGTGACAAAATCACAGATGTGAACAGGTGCCATTGAAATGAATGGGATTTTGCTTGTTAGGCGTTTTTCAGGCATTTTCAAGCGGTTTACAAGCGTTTTATGAGCTGAAAATGCTCAGGTGTGAATGCAGCCTAAAGCCCTGTACACACGATCGGTTTAACCGATGAAAACCGTCCGATGGATTGTTTTCATCAGACAAACCGATCGTGTATGGGACCCATCTGTCTTTTTTCCATCGGTTTTAAAAAATAGAACATGTTTTAAATTTTATCGGATAAAAAACCCACGCATGCTCAGAATCAAGTTGACGCATGCTCATAAGCATTGAACTTCATTTTTCTCGGCTCATCGGAGTGTTTTACGTCACCGCGTCTGGAACGGTCGGTTTTTTGACTGATGGTGTGTAGGCAAGACTGATGATAGTCAGCTTCATCGGATTTCCGATGGACAAAACCATCGGATTAGAATCCATAGGATATCCGATCGTGTGTACGAGGCTTTAAAGTACACACATCACATTAGTGTATACAAATTTGGAAAAACCTTGCATGAGCCAGATTTGTCCATTCTAACATCAATAGGCAAATATGAGGAATAGTGCTGAAATTCTCGACGCGTTTTGTGAGATAGAAAAAACTCACTTCCTCAGGAGAAGCACTCAGACACATCTGGAGGAAAAAGAAACACATATGAGAAAAAAAGGGGGGAGTGGGGAGGAGGGGGTGACAGAAAGAGAAAGGGAAAGAAGAAGAAGAAGAAAAAGGGGGGGCTGAGCAGAACATCCGATCTCACCATGCTGCTTTGCAAACAATAAAAGAGTATTATCACATATATGTGCAAAACGATATAGACGTAGACAAAATCCAATAAATCCTCAAAATGTGTGCAGTATAGGGCCTTGGACTGATTCCTTCACAGGTTCACAAAAATCTCCCACCCCCGGGAGTGTGTACTTTTACTGTAGATATATTTTGATACTCATGTTTTGATATGTGGGAATTTGTCAGGACTGGGCTCAGCCCTTTCTACTCAGAGCAGGCCGCTCAGCGGTCGGGTAATTGCCAGCTCTAATCTTTCCACAGTGACTCACCTGCTGATGATATTCTGCTCATCAGTCCTGCTGGTTACTTAAGCTGTTCAGTCCAGATCCTCTCTGCCTTCGCCTTGGTCAACATATCAACATATCAAGAGACTCTCTCCTGTGTGCCTGTTAAAGACTGCCTGTTTAATAAGCGGTCCCCCAGATCCCGGTCCCCCCACCCTATGTGAATGAGTATGGGGTACATCGTACCCCTACCCATTCACCTGGTGGAAAAAAAATGTCAATAAAAAAAACACACACAGGTTGTTAAAGTAATTTATTGCACAGCTCCGGGGGTCTCTTCCGACTCCGGGGGTCTCTTCCGTCTTCGGGGGGTCTCCGGTGTCGTCTCCGCGCTCTCCGGTTCTTCCTTCCTTCTGCCGGGCCTCCGCTATCTTCTTCCAGCTCTTTTGCTAGCGGGGCCCGGTCTTCTCCGTCGCCTTCTTCCCTCGCTCTCCGGTTCTTTCTTTCTTCCTTCTGCCGGCCCCTCCACTAGCAAAAGAGCTGGAAGAAGATAGTGGAGGGGCCGGTCTTCCCGTCGCCGTCGCCGTCTTCTTCCCTCTTCTCCTTCTCGATGTTGATACGTCGCTTCCTCCCGCTGTAATGCTTGGCTATTCGCTCATCAACGATTTATATAGGCTTCTCATGACGTCAGTCACATGCCCTGGGTGGCCCCGGAGCATGTGACTGTGACGTCATGGGAGCATGTGACTGTGACGTCATGAGAAGCCTATATAAATCGTTGATGAGCGAATAGCCAAGCATTACAGCGGGAGGAAGCGACGTGTCAACATCGAGAAGGAGAAGAGGGAAGAAGACGGCGACGGGAAGACCGGCCCCTCCACTAGCAAAAGAGCTGGAAGAAGATAGTGGAGGGGCCGGCAGAAGGAAGAAAGAAAGAACTGGAGAGCGAGGGAAGAAGGCGACGAAGAAGACCGGGCCCCGCTAGCCAAAGAGCTGGAAGAAGATAGCGGAGGCCCGGCAGAAGGAAGGAAGAACCGGAGAGCGCGGAGACGACACCGGAGACCCTCGAAGACGGAAGAGACCCCCGGAGCTGTGCAATAAATTACTTTAACAACCTGTGTGTTTTTTTTATTGACATTTTTTTTCCACCAGGTGAATGGGTAGGGGTACGATGTACCCCATACTCATTCACATAGGGTGGGGGGCTGAGATCTGGGGGCCCCCTTATTAAAGGGGGGCTCCCGGATTCCGATAAGCCCCCTGCCCGCAGACCCCGACAACCAATGGCCAGGGTTGTCGGGAAGAGGCCCTGTCCTCATCAACATGGGGGCAGGGTGCTTTGGGGTGGGGGGGCCGCAGGTCGCCCCCCTGCCCCAAAGCACCAAACCCCCCATGTTGAGGGCATGCGGCCTGGTACAGTTCAGGAGGGAGGGGGCGCTCTCTCGTCCCCCCTCTTCCCCTGCGGCCTGCCAGGTTGTGTGCACGGATAAGGGTCTGGTTTGGATTTTGGGGGAACCCCCACGCCGTTTTTTCGGCGTAGGGGTTCCCCTGAAAATCCATACTAGATCCAAGGGCCTGGTATGCTCTTGGAGGGGGAACCCATGCCAGTTTTTTATTTAAAATTTGGTGTGGAGTTGCCAAAGTCGGATCATGCAAGACTGCGGTCCGACTTTGATCCGACTTCAATGATAGTCAATGGGCTGAAGTCGGATCAAAGTCGGACCAAAGTAGTACAGGGAGCATTTTCAAAGTCGGGCCGACATGTGTCGGACCAGTTAAGACGGCTCCCATAGGGAAACATTGATTTTCACACGTCATGCGACATGAGCTCCCAATGTCGGAGCGTTTGTCGCCCCCAGTGTGAACCCGGCCTTAGGGAGTGCTCCTAATCTCAGCTTGTTACCTGTATAGAAGACACATGTCTACATAAGCAATCAGATTCCAATCTCTCCACCAGGCCAAGACCAAAGAGCTGTCCAAGGATGTCAGGGACAAGATTGTAGACTTACGCCTCGTACACACGGCCGGTTTTCTCGGCAAGAAAGCTGCTGGGAGAGCTTTTTGGCGAGAAAACCGGCCGTGTGTATGGTTTCCCGGCGAGAAAACTGCCGGGAATCCCGATGAGAAAAATAGAGAACCTGCTCTCTATTTTCTCATCGGGATTCGCGGCAGAGTGTTTCCTGCCGAGAAAACCGTGAGTGTGTATGCTTACCTGTCCCAGGTAAGCCTGTGCATGCTCGATGAGACTTCGACGCATGCGTGGTAGCTTACAAGGGTAGTGTAGGGTGTAGCAAGATGGCAGCGACGGCATTGAATGTGACAAGCGCATGCTCGTCATAGTTGATGACGTCACCGCGTTCTTGCTATTCAAAAGAACGGCAGTTCTTTTGAATGGCCGTGTGTACACTCGGCGAGCAAGGAAAGCTTGGCAGGTATCCCGTCAGGAAAACCGACGTTTTTTTCCTGACGGGATTCCCAACCATGTATTCGAGGCTCTACACAAGGCTGGAATGCACTACAAGACCATCACCAAGCAGCTTGGTGAGGGTGACAACAGTTGGTGCGATTATTCGCAAGAGGAAGAAACACAAAATAACTGTCAATCTCCCTAGTGGTGTTTCATTGATCATGAGAACGATGAGGAATCAGCTCAGAACTACACGGGAGAATCTTGTCAATGATCTCAAGGCAGCTGGGGCCATAGTCACCAAGAAAACAATTGGTAACACACTACGCCGTGAAGGACTGAAATCCTTCAGCGCCCGCAAGGTCCCCCTGCTCAAGAAAGCACATGTACATGCCCCTCTGAAGTTCGCTAAAGAACATCTGAACGATTCAGAACAAAACTGGGTGAAAGTGTTGTGGTCAGACCAAAATCAATCTATTTGGCATCAACTCAACTCGCCGTGTTTGGAGGAGGAGGAGGAATGCTTTCTATGACCCCCAAGAACACCATCCCCACTCTCAAACATGGAGGTGGAAACATTATGCTTTGGGGCTGATTTTATGTTAAGGGGACAGGACAACTTCACAGCATCAAAGGGATGATGGACGGAGCCATGTACCATCAAATATTGGGTGAGAACCTCCTTCCCTAAGTCAGGGCATTGAAAATGGGTCGTGGATGGGTATTCCAGCATGACAATGACCCAAAACACATGGCCAAGGCAACAAAGGAGTGGCTCAAGAAGAAGCACATTAAGGTCCTGGAGTGGCCTAGCCAGTCTCCAGACCTTAATCCCACAGAAAATATGTGGAGGGAGCTGAAGATATGAGTTACCGAACGTCAGCCTTAATGACTTGGAGCAGATCTGCAAAGAGGAGTGGGACAAAATCCCTCCTGAGATGTGTGCAAACCTGGTGGCCAACTACAAGAAACGTCTGACCTCTGTGATTGCCAACAAGGGTTTTGCCACTGAGTACTAAGTCGTGTTTTGCGAAAGGGTCAAATATTTATTTCACTCATTAAAATGCAAATCAATTTATAACTTTTTTGAAATGTGTTTTTCTGGATATTTTTGTTGTTATTCTCGAACTGTTAAAATAAACTATAGCGCACCCACCCCAGGCTTTACCTGCTTTTCTTAAACTTGGCTCCTCCGCAGGAAAGACTGAGGCACGCCGCACTACAAGCCCGTACACTCCTGGATGGGGAGGTTGAGCGGTGTTAGTTTTCTCGGGCCTGCCTGCGGCTGGTGTTAGAATCCTCCCTAACTGATGTTGCTTCTGCCTTGGCCAGAAACAAGTCCTTAATTCTCCCCAGTAAAGTAACTGTCCACACCAACTGAAAGTCCAACTTCTGTATTTATTTCACATGGATAATAAATAGTCCCTTTAAAAGCAGACATGTTGAGACGAGACACAGGTCAGATAAGGTGGGAGGGAGGTCCAGGCACAAACTTAATCTTGGTTCTCTCACTGTTCTGATATGGACGAACAGGTGTGGCGTACGTTTTTTGTCACAGACCTAGTGAATATGAAAGTTACTGCCACTGACTTGTTGAGAATGGTCACTGCCACTGACCTGGAGTGCATAGAGTCACTGCCACTATGACCTACAGAACATGCACTGCCTTCTTGGAGAACTTGGCCCATGTCAAGGAGAAAAACGTCCCTCCGGAGAGTTACCAGAGGCCCTCACTGTCACCACGACTCTGCGCTGGGTCTTCAGAAAGGGTCACCTCCCTGGCCTCCTCCATCCAAGATACAGGTCCCCTCGCAAGGCGGTACCCTGGGAGCTCTTGATCCTTAGCAGACTCCAACCGAAGGCCCGGGCCTCCTATTTAGTACCTCACCCCAGACTGAAGGTGTCTGGGATGGAACAGCAACTCCGCCTCCGGGCCTAGAGCACCCTGAGGCGACACACGCACACACCCAGGCCTAAGGTGCCTGGGCGCGGAACGACCAACCGACCAGGCCTCCGGGCCTAGGGCACCCGGAGGCGACACACCCAGGCCTAAGGTGCCTGGGCACGGAACCACGACGACCACACTGGAAGATGGCCGCCCCTTTTTATACCCTCTCCTGACAGGCACAGCAGGTTCCCCGCCCCGCCGCACTGCTGTTAAGAGGGGATAAGAAAAGGCACAACCCTGTACTGTGGTTCAACCCGGGCCCATGGCAACAGCGCCACCTATAGGCCCCAGGGAACTGTACATCAATACTATCTCCCAGGGACAGAAATGGTCCATGAACCCTAACAATTTGTGTATCTGAGCCTTATTACCACTCAGATACTTCCCTTAAATATAGCACCCCGTTACAAAACCTACCATTAAAATTATAGACTGATAATTTATTTGTCGTGGGCAAACATACAAAATCAGCAGGGGATCAAATACTTTTTTTTCCCGAACTGTAAGTCATGTTTGTAACTTGGGGACTGCCTGCATCACATTTGCGAAACACTAGCTAGTCAAGTCACAGTCATTCATTATTGTAACAAATATTTTATAACTGACATCAGATTTTGTGGTCAATCCCTTACTGGAGTTGCTTGCATTCCTTGGTTGCTCCCACACAGGTGTCGTCCAATCACAGGAGTCGTTCCACTGTGCGCGTCTTTTTGGTTCAGCTGATAAGAGACCCAGTCAGAGACAGAGACACATCTTTCCTCCCCCAAACAACACCTGTGTTTCACAGTGATAAGCCACCCCGTCTGTGTAATCATACCCAGAACACAAAAAAAATCATCAATTCCAATTTATATATGTCTAGATGAACAGAATATTACACGCAGATAAAGGTTAAATCTTTAAAATGGTGTATAAAATAAGATGACACAGTTCTTCTCAGAATTGCATTTCCAACACCCTTGATATAAACTTGTACTGAGAAAATATGGAGGCTGCTATTGCTGACCTTGCCTGCTGAAGATGCTAGAATCCTGGCCATCATATTGATACCAGTGACTGTAATGCTTTCTATGGCGTTGATCTTTATCATGCATGCGAATCAGAATTTCTTACGTCACATTGAACCAGATTATACTAAAGTTAGAGACAGCCAGGCAACTAGTATTTCTAGAGGGAGATCAACAATATTCCCCCCTGTGTTGCAGAGGTGTTTATATGTTTTGGAGTGTATATTTACTTTAGCGCAAAATCCCCCCACCCCCTTGTTTTACTATATAGATCAACAATATTCCCCCCTGTGTTGCTCTTAGTACAGGTTTACTGTAGGGTTTTTATTATACAAGGGGTTAATTAAGATGGGTGATTAAGCCCACCCTCCACGCAGAGCCTCTGGCAGTTGCATGATGGCGGCTCGGCATGGAGCCTCTGCATTCGGATTCATGCACCCGCTCCTGTCCGCATAGCAAACTTTTACATGCGATTGTGTCTGTGCAGCGGCTGCGTGTGCATCCACTTCTATAGGTTCTCTGCAAGCAACTCCGAGGGGGATGCACACACATCTGCCAGCGGCTCAGCACAGAGGACGGGCTTAAGTGTCCGTCTAAATGAGCCCTTAAAAGTTTACTATGCAAAAGGAATCCTTTGCCGAGAGAAATGCATTCCTTTTGAAAATGCTAGTTGTCTGGCTGCCCCCAACCTCAGTACCTTCTGAGTCGCAGACTATGTACCAGCATGCAGCAACTGAAGTCAGAACTCCTGATTTGCACACTTTTTCCTGGTTAGTGAATCAGAAATAACAAAACCCTCAGATCAGTATGACAGCCAGGCAACTAGGCAGCTAGTGATCCATGGCAGTTGCCAGATTTTATCATTACAGGTTTCTTTTAATGGATCTTGAAAAGCAGATAAAATCCAAAACAATCACTTCATGTTTGGCAAAGGCAGGGATATGCAGCTGACGCGTTTCACACCACGTGTTGGTGCTTAGTCTTTTAGCTATGACTAAGCACCAACACGTGGTGTGAAACCCGTCAGCTGCATATCCCTGCCTTTGCCAAACATGAACTGATTGTATTGGATTTTATCTGCTTTTCAAGATTTAATAAAGATGCCTTTAACGGTGTGCGGCCGTCCAGGATTGTTCTTTTTCTTCTAATTCGTTGCAGAGCCCAATAGGGCGTGTGCTTCAGAGACTTTGGGCTTGGAGCTGCAATTTCTCTTTATAGGTTTCTTTTAATGCTAGTAAAAAGAACATGAAGAAGAATGTCCATTATGTGGGAAAGCCATGTGGCTGTATATAAATGATGTACAGCTTGTGAATACTGTGCAAACAATGCAACACCTAAGGCCACTTTTGCACTGAAAGCGCCTGGCGTTAGCGGTAAAGCGCCGCTAGTTTTAGCGATGCTTTATCGTCGTTTTGGCAGCACTTTTCGGGCGCTTTTAACCCCTGCTAGCGGCCGAATAAAGGGTTAAAAGCGCCCGTATACAGCGCTCCCAAACCGCCCCGAAGATGCTGCTTGCAGGACTTTTTCTAACGTCCTGCAAGCGCACCGCCCCAGTGTGAAAGCGCTCTGGCTCTCACACTGGGGAGGCATGGGAGGCGTTTTTCAGGCTCTTTTTTTAGCGCTAAAACGCCTGAAAAATGCCTCAGTGTGAAAGTAACCTAAATGGCTTATCCTTATATCCTAGTAGTTTAATAAAGTCAGTCACAGCTTTGAGTGGGTTATTTTGTACATTTTGTACAAACCTAGAGAAAGGATGTTTAGATGATGACTACAGCAGTTAGAGATTTTTTTACTTTATTTTTTTTTACACCAAAAAAACTGAGACCGATGAGAGCATAGCGCTAGGTGGGAGGTGTATGAGGAAAAAAAAATCTTAGTGAGACTACAGACTGGAATCTGTATCACTTTAAAATGGAACTATGGATCTTATTTCTGATACTTGAAGCAGTATTAAACCCAAAAGCAAACCTTTATTACATTGCAGCTTTCCAATTTTTAGATGTGATGGCTGCATTCGTTTTCTTTTTTAGGCTTTCTTTCTTTTATTTTCATCTGGTGATCTGGCCAGCAAGTCTGTTGTTTCAGAACAGAACATGCTCTTGACATGTATCAGTTACAGAGATGAGATAAACCATTTACCACTGACAGGTGCTTACAATGATCAGTTTTATTTCTGTATTTATGTAAAATCTTTATCCCAAAAGGGAAAAAATATTGCTGTAAATGCTTATAGTGTTTTACTTGAAGTTCATCTTCCATTTTTTCTAGTCCATCTAAGGCCTCTTTCACACTGAGGCGCTTGAAAAACTTCCAGTAAAACAATGAGCGCTTTTGAAGAGCTTTTCAGGCGCTTTTGAAGAGCTTTCAATTAATTTCAATGGAGAGGGGTGTTTTTTTCACCGCTCTGTCAGCGCACTGCACCAGTGTGAAAGCATTCATTGATTTTAATGGAAATACGTTTTTGTAAGCTTTTTAGGTGCTTTTTTTAGCGTCAAATCGCCTTAAAAGCCCCTCAGTGTGAAAGTGGTCTAACGCTCTCCTCCCATCCAAACTGACAATGTTGCTGTGCTGCATGTGCTCCTTCATCCAGAGTAGAGGCACTAAGCTACTCTGCTGTGTTTTAAATGGTGAACATGGAGGTGTACAGTTCAGGAAATCTTTCTCAGTGCCAGCAGCTTTGCTACCCCCTCAATAGGTATCCTTATGGGCCGCAAAACAACAACAAGAGAAGTGGGCACTGACCTAGCGCATTAGCAAAATATCTTCTATTTAAGAATAAAAACAATTGTTATACTCACAAACGCACAGCATGTACAGTATATACATATCATAGCAAGTGAGACCCACCACCTTCAGGTCTGCAATAGGTCACCAATACTGTGGGAAGACCAGGCGGCGTCCTTAATAGCTGAGGGAGAACCCTCAGTAGTGAAATTTCCCTTGAAATTCATCAGCCATTACGGGCACCGCCTGGTCCTCCCACACTACTGGTGACCTACAGCGGACCTGAAGTAGATCGATCGGTCTCACTTGCTTTGATATGTGTAGCTGCCTCACCCCATCTCCTTTGTCTAGGGGTATGTCACATGACAGGGTGAGATGCGCTACGGCCCATGTCCTCCCCATAGCTGTGGGTGAGGTGAAGGCCAGTACCAGATATTTCCTCGGGCCTATGTGCTTTGTTCTAGAATACAGTCCTGCTGTGTCAACACTTCCCTTTGCTCCCATTAACCAGAGTTCCACACACCGATCACAGTCCAACTCTTGTTTTATTGTATATCTCACAATAAACAGTGCTTCAGTAGCCATCTGGTTGCGACTTGATAACATTTTGATACGGGGGGTGAGCAGGTCGAGGCACTATCCTGGTTATCAACTAAACCACTGCGATCTCGCCAGCGGTTACTATAGCATTCAGCTAGAAAGGACTTAGAATCTGAGAGTCTCTACCAGCGACTCAAGAGAACGTAGATAGGAGTACCTTTGCTGTGCTGCGGCCCCTGTCAGGGGAAGATGTCCCTCCTAAGGAGTTACCAGAGGCCCATCCGTCACTGGGTTGATGCTGCTCCAGACTCTCCGGACGGGTAACCTCCCCGGCCTCCTCACCTCAGACATGGGCCCCATCCACCTCAGGGACCCTCGGACTTCTCCACCCTCGCGGGACCCAGTCGAAGTCACTGGACCCCAGGCCTCCTAGATTAGTACCTCACCCCAGGATGAAGGTGCCTGGGATGGACTCCAACTCCATTCCGGTCAGGCCTAGGGCACCTGAGCCGGAATCCAGAACCCGCCCGCACCCAGGCCTAAGGTGCCTGGGCGCGTGAAGAACTTCCTCCAGAAGACCTCGTGGTTAGGGCGTCTCCCCCTTTTATCTCCTCCCATCGACACCACGGCGGGTTCCCCGCCCTCGCCGTACCATCTCCGGAAAGGGACAAAAAGGCCAGCACTGTAATGGCCAATCTACCTTGAGACTCCAGGTACCCCGCCACCCAGAGGCCAAGGAGATTATTACACCATCCAATCCTCCACGAACACAAGGGGTCCACTATCCCTATACTTACACACCTGGGTGTCCCACATAAATTTAAAGACCCCGCTACATATATATATACATGCTGTGAGTATAACAATTGTTTTCGTTCTCAAAAAGAATATATTTTGGTAATGCGCTAGGTCGGTGCCCACTTCTCTTGATGTTGTTTTGCGGTCCATAAGGATACCTATTGAGGGGGTATTCTCAAATAAAATATATTTTGGTAATGTGCTAGATTCTCACACGCCTGAGAATCTCGTCGTAAAAAACCCGTCGTTTTTCTCGACGAGATTCTTGTCAAGCTTTCCTTGCATACACACTGTCAATTCCAAATCTCGTAGTTGGAAAGCGCGATCACGTACAACACGTACAACGGCAGTATAAAGGGGAAGTTCGATTTCAATGGCGCCACCCCTTGGGCTGCTTTTGCTGATCTCGTGTTACCGCGTGTTGGTAAAAGTTTGGGGAGAGACGATTTGCGCTTTCAGTCCGTTACAGCATGACGAATGTGCTATCTCCATTACGAACGCTAGTTTTACCAGAAGAAGCGCTCCCGTCTCATACTTGATTCTGAGCATGCGCGGTTTTTTAAGACTCGGAAAAGCATACACACGAACGGTTTTCTCGTCGCAAAACAGGCCGACGAGAATCCCGACGAGAGAAATGAGAATCCTGACGAGAGCAGGTTCTCTATTTTTCTCGTCGAGATTTCCGGCAGTTTTCCCGACGAGACACCATACACACGAACGGTTTTCTCGGCAAAAAGCTTTCCCAACAGGTTTCTTGTCATTTCTTGACGACAAAAACGGGCGTGTGTACGAGGCTTTATACAGGAGGTGCATTACTGGCCAGATAACCAGGGGAAAACAGACAGAAAAGCCTAAAAAAAAAGAAAACTAATGCAGCCACCACATCTGATGATTGGTAAACTGCAATATATTACCATTTTGGTTTGGGGTCTAATAATTGTTTAAATAAGAACTATTACTAAATGTGAAAACTGGGGGAGCTAGAATCAAATGTTTTATTGCTCCCCAGCAGTAAAAATTTAAAGCTGTTTTTTCTTTTTCCCCTAGCAAGCAATCTATTTTTCTTTTCCACTGTAACTCCTCATTTACACTTGTATTGCACTCTTAAGAGCAATCCACGTTTGGATCGCTCTTCAGAGAGCATTTGACAGGCGGTGAGAAGATGTTGTGTTGCCTCCTTGCTGCCTGTCAAATGGCAGACTACCAAACACTCTTTAATTTCTGTATGGTTTCCTGGGTCGCTGGGGAAGCTATCCCATTGGATGCTGTCTCCCAATGTGACTCTGGCAGCCATCTTGGGTCAGGCAGAGCCTTTTTAAAGTTGTTATTTTCCTACAATTCCCAGTGTTAGATAAAGTTATGTGCCCCAATGATTGTACTATTTTAAAAATATGTTGCTTTATGCCTTATTTCTTAGCACCGATCGGTGCTCACGTGACTGCCCACCGCTCTTCTCTCCCATTCTGACAACTACAGCGGGAGGGGCTGAAAAACCCCCGCTGACGTCAGCCAGGAGGAGGGGAGAAGAGGGGGAGAGCAGTGGGTGGGCACGTGAGTGCTGAGCGGCGATATGAAATCAGGTATAAAGCAGCATATTTTTTATATAGAACATACACTTGGGGAAACTTAACGTTATCTAATAGAGGTGATTGTAGAAAAATAACAAAGCTATTATATCAGTGTAGCGGGCATGTACTATTTAGAGAGTATCTGGATGGGACAATGACCCAGATGCACTAATTGGAAGAATAGGGCTGTATTCTGTTCGGGTGAGGACATCAGTGGTGTTTAGTTCCCTGCGGCTCAGTGGGTGGCGCTGTCACTTTGGGCCGGGGTTGAACCACTACTGCAGTGCCGTACCCTTTGTGACCTCTCGCGGCAGTTGTACTGTGGGGCGGGGAACCCACTGTGCTTGCTGGGAGAGGGTATAAAGGGGGCGGATATCTTCACCACGAGGTCCGAGTCCCAGGCACCTTCAGCCTGAGGGCTGCTGTCCGTGTTCGGTGTTCAGGCGCCCTCGGCCTGTACACGAGGAGTTCGTGTTCCATCCCAGACACCTTCAGTCTGGGGTGAGGTACTCATCCGGAGGCCTGGGGCCCAGCACCTTCCGCTGGGTCCCACGAGGGAGAGATTGTCCTAAGGTGCCCCTGGTGTTGGGCACCTGAATCCAGGGCGTAAAGGACCGGAGAGGTGACCCTTCGTGAAGCTGGTGCAGCATATTGCCAGTGTCGGGTGGACCTCCGGAGACTGCTTGGATGGATATCTTTCTCCAACAAGGGCCTATTCATAAAGGAAGGTAATTCATGTTCTGTGACCGGTAGCAGCGGTACATCTAGTCAATTCAGGTCGGTGGCAGAGACCTGCTATTAGGCCTGTGGCAGGGGCCTCAACAGTTCACCCAGTCGGTGGCAGCGACCAAACTCACGGTCGGTGGCAGCGACTGTGCGCCAAGCCTATTCGCCAAAGAGGGAATAGGAGAGTTCATTGTGCCTGGGCCTACTCTTATCCACACCCTGTTTGTTCGTTTGAAGTTCAACTGATACTGTTCATATGTGAAGAAGAATAAAGGAGTGTTGGACTTTTTTATGGTGTGGGGCTCTATTACTGACAGTCAAACTTGCCCTCTGCAAGAGAGCCAGAGGCTCTATCCAGAACACAGGACTCGAAGGTAAAATAGTGTTGGCCTTCACCTCTACACCTTAGAGGACAGGGGCCGTAGTGTACCTCACCCTCTTCCCGCATACCCCTAGACAAGCAAGCCACTTTATTCACAAGGGGACGGGGGGGTGAGGCCGCTACATCAGCAAGAGGGGAGGGGCGGGCACTGACACTAGCTGACAGGCAGGGAAGAGGAGAGCTGCAGATGACGGAGGCACGTAAACTGACCACAGTGTCAGGGCTCAGCTGCCATGATAAACGTGGTCAGTTTACAGGGGGGGAGGGCAGAACCAGGCAGGATCAGCCAGGTATTTTAGATGATACAAAGGGATAAATTACACAGCACAAGCACTGTGCTGTTTTTCATGCTTTAAAGGAACAGGATAAAACATTTTTTAGGGTAACAACCGCTTTAAGGCCCTGGCTCCCAGCTTTGGTGTACATTTGCGACTCGGTAGAGTGAGAACAGATACCCCACCAGGTAGGGACAGCAATAGCAGAAGATAAATGTTCCTGATGAGAAGAGAAAGCTTTGGGCTCACAAATTCTCTGGACACCTGCCTGTTTTGGCACAAGATGGCCAGGCTGCATTCTTCCCCTCTCTACAGGCACTGTCAGTTCGGCTGCATCTCTTCACGCTGCTGGAACTGCGAGTGTTCCCGGTTGAGCTGCGTTCACACCGGGTTATTTGTGAACTCTATTTGCGTTATTTCAAAAGTTCTTTCAGTGCACTGGTATTGAGTGTGTTATTCCACCGCACCGCACTGCACCCCACCTAGGAGCTGATTGGCTGCAGTCATAATAATTTTCTGCTTGGTTTCTTTGATTTTCAGATTGAAGGATGTCAGGTGGAGTGGTGTCAACAGGGGCTATACAGGGTCAGAGCCACTGTTCTCTCCTGCTGAGCTGCTGTGTTCTGACAGGGGGATGGCCCCTGCCAGAACTAACCGATCAGCATTCTCCGCCATTGGCGGAGAGCGCTGATCGGGAGTCGGTCGCCGCTGGTTTTCCAGCATGCTTGTCCGACAGAAGACAGCCAAACTTTGGCCAGCTTCTGTCTGACAGGGTGGCATAAACACGGGCAGAATGTCAGACTTTTTTTTTTTTTTAACCAGCCGATGTCTCCAGACATTTGACCCGTGTGTATGGGGCTTAAAGCATTTGGTTACCCTAAAAAAAAAAAAAAAAAAAATATCCTGCTCCCTTAAAGCATGAATAACAGCACAGTGCGTGTGCTGTGTAATTTGGCCCCTCCTATCACCTAAAAAACATGGCTGATCCTGCCTGGTTCTGCCCTCCTGTAAACTGACCATGGTTTAAAATGGCTGCTGAGCCCTGACACCGTGGTCAGTTTACGTGCCTTCGTCATCCGCACCTCTGCTCTCTGCTCTCCCCAATTCTCTCCCCCCTCCCCTCCCTGCCTGTCAGCTCTGTCCACTCCTCAGATCTCCCCTCCTGCTGCTATCATAACTACACTATAATCATATTATCCCCTCTGTAAAATAACATTATGTGCCAGAGTGTCTGTGTTATATAAAAAAGATGCTGATCTGTACCTTATATCTGAGCATCTTCCGGCGCTCACGTGACTCCTTGGCTCTCTCTCCTCCCCAGCTGAAGTCAGCGGGAGTTCTCGGCCCCTCCCGCTATAGCTGTCAGCCGGGGAGAGGAGAGAGCCAAGGAGCCATGTGAGGGCCGGGAGACGCTCTGATATAAGGGACAGATCGGCATCTTTTTTTATATAACACAGATTATGGGGCACATAATGTTTGTTTACGGAGGGCATTGTATGTTTATAGTGTAGTGGCTTAACAACCACTTTAAGGGTTTCTTTTATTGCGCTGGAGTTAAGCCTCATACACATGATGAGAATATCGTACGAATGATCATCCATTCTTTTCACATGCTTGTCTCCATATCGAAAATGAAGAGGCTACTAAAGTTATGAAAATTCTCGTACAACAGAGTTCATCTTCGAAAGTGATGTAAAATATTGTATTGTATTTGTATTATATTTTCAGAGGAAAACTGTACTGATTAAACGAAAATCGTTCGTTCTGTTATCGTACAGGGATTTGTTTTTATTTATCCCTTCAAATAATTTCAGATGAACTGTTGTGATCTCTCGAAAGCTGTGTACTAACGATCAGATTATCATACGATCGCTTAGAAAGCGGTATTTTTCGTCTGATTTTCTGATTGGGTGTACAATGAAAGCTGACTATACTACTCATATTACAATCTGGTTGTGCAATCTTTATTAGATTACAAAATCTGCTGTATGTGATGTGAGGGCTTGCCTAAACAATTGATTCAATTTGTATCATATCAGACAATCCTGTGTAATACAAAGTTCTTGGCAGATCTAAAGGAGATTGTACAATCAGATTGCAGCAGCTTTAGGGGTGCTTTACAACTCTGAAATGCATTTTCAATGAGAAGATCCTACATTGTCACTGGTGATTTGAATACACAGTGCAGTCCACAAACAAGCTGCCCCTACAAGCACTACAGATAATTTATTAGAAATGCCCCCCCCCCCCCCAAGAAATATTTACATACTCACGAGCGGGGGATTTATGTGAAAAGGTGATGTTGGCATTACACATATTTGAAGAACATAAACAGTGATACTTGGCATTCTTGCACGTTGGAACACAAACCTCAGACCTGCACACAGCATGTGATGGAAAGCAGCCTGTAACAAAGGATAAAAATGCACTCAAATGTACAATACTGAATAAAGTAGTAATGTGAAGTCAAAGTGGAACACATAGCTAAAGACAAGAGGGGAGTGGTGCTGCACTGTTTCTAATGGATATGTGTGCTAGCTATAAGCAAAAATGTGCAAATTGCTGAATGGTAAATAGAATAGCAAAAGGCATAAAATACTCGCTTGCGATAATCCAATAATGCATAGATGCTAAAATAAACAATCCTGATAAACATGTGATACCAAAGTGCAGTGTGCATATAAATTAGTATACATGTGTAGCGGGGTCTCTAAATTTAGGTGGGGTACACCTGGGTGAAAGTCCAGGTGTGTGGAGTGTGGGAGTAATTGGACCATTTGTGTTCGTGGAGGATTGGGCGGTGTAATAATCTCCTTGGCCTGTGGGTGGCAGGTGCCCGCAGGCTCAAGGTAGATTTGCCGCCACAGTGCTGTCCTTTTTATCCCTTCTCGGAGATGGTGCGGCGAGGGCGGGGAACCTGCCGTGGCGTCATTGGAGGGGATAAAAGGGGGAGACGCCCTGGTCACGAGGTCTTGCTCTTCTGGAGGTTTTTCATCACGCACTCAGGCACCTTAGGCCTGGGTGTGGGCGGTTCTGGATTCCGGCTCAGGTGCCCTAGGCCTGACCGGAATGGAGTTGGAGTCCATCCCAGGCACCTTCAGCCTGGGGTGAGGTACTAAACCAGGAGGCCTGGGGCCCAGTGACTTTGACTGGGTCCCACGAGGGTGGAGAAGTCTGAGGGTCACTGAAGTGGATGGGGCCCGTGTCTGAGGTGAGGAGGCCGGGGAGGTTACCCATTCGGAGAGTCTGGAGCAGCATCAACCCAGTGACGGATGGGCCTCTGGTAACTCTCTTGGAGGGACATCTTCCCCTGACAGGGGCCATAACGCAGCAAAGGTACTCCTATCTACGTTCTCTTGAGTCGCTGGTAGAGACTCTCAAGTTCTAAGTCCTTTCTAGCTAAGGCTATAATAACCGCTGGTGAGATCACAGTGGTTTATCTGACAATCAGGATAGTGCCTCGACCTGCTCATTCCCCGTATCAAACTGTTATCAAGTTGCAACCAGTTGGCTACTGAACCACTGTTTATTGTGAGATATGCAATAAAACAATAGTTGGACTGTGATCGGTGTGTGGAACTCTGGTTAATGGGAGCAAAGGGAAGTGTTGGCACAGCAGGACCTAATCCTTTACAGAAACACACAGGCCCGAGGAAATATCTGGTACTGGCCTTCACCTCCCCCACAGCCATGGGGAGGACATGGGCCGTGGCGCATCTCACCCTGTCGTGTGTGATACCCCTAGACCAAAGAGATGGGGTGAGGCCGCTACACAAGAAAGAACATATAACAATATAAAAAACAATGTTGTGCAAAATAGCTACAATGTGCAAACAAAGCAAACAGGCGAACCACGGTATCGCCTCCAAAGTGCAGAACAAAAACGTGTTGCTGTGCAAGTGCAGGTGCCAATTGTGCAAAGTGCACTAAAGTGCAAAGGAATGTCCAATTAATACTGAAAAAGTGTACAGTCCAATCCGGCAAGTTATGTGCAAAAAAGCATGTTCAAACAGTGACCATAGCAACAATATGCTTTCTTCAAAGGTGGGTATTTTCTTGTGCAGAAACAAAGGGGTGCTGAAGAGATAAAATAATCTCTACTTCGTGTGTCACACACAGCGTTACAAGTGGCCTCTTACCTTGCGGTAATGAGGTAACCGCATATATGAAATACTAGGGGTGGTGATTCCTCTTTTATGGTCCTGAGCCAAGTGTAGATCCTAAATGGTGTCTTTGTCTCTCAGTAACAGCAAGGATTTAAGAGAGAAAAGAGGGGGGTCCAGATCGTGAAGAACGTTTAAACCAGTAGGTATATTTATTTAGAAAGCAGTATAGGGTACTTACATAAAAACAAACATATAAACACTTATCTCCTTACGAGCGGCGAGCTCGTTAGCCTGCGTCTATCTGTGTGCCTCTCCATCCCTACGCGTGGCGTCACTGTCACGTGACTTAATCAGGGGTGATGGGAAGGCACAAAGAAAGTCTTTAAATAGTCTTCCCATTGAAATGAATTCCCATTCATGTAAGGGCAGGCTGAAGTTCATCAATTATGCAACTTGAGGACAACCAGCCTGTCAGATTTTACATGCGATTATTGCAAGCGGCTCTTATAGTCGCTAGCAATAATCACTATGACCCACGGTTAGTAGTGCCGCTCAGGCTCAATCGTAGTGGGAAGTAGTGTGTATGATGCCGCATCTGCTGCAGGAGTGTCTGCAAGAGATGGAGACTGTCCCAGCTCCTGTGATCACTGAAGGGAGGAAAGAGGAAATCCCTTGTGCCGCACAACCACGGAATCCTGTGGTAGGTATGAGAGAGACAACCTCAGCCTGGGCACCCACCAGGCCATGCCCCCTTGGAGCCCAGGCTTAGGTTGTCTCTTTTATACCTACCTCAGTATTCTGTGGATGTGGGGCACCAGGGATTTCTCCTTTCCTCCCTTTAGCAATAATCACTGTGTTCTCCTGACGGAGACGGCTTCCCCCGCTGGGAGAACACAGTGGCTCGGCAGGAGGGATTCCCCTGTTAACACTGTATACATTGATGGGGAACCAAAGAACCGTCTATGGCCGGCCTTACAAACTCTGCATTGTTAATAGGCTAGACTTCCTTAAAGGCTTGGTATAGGCTTATCTTAGGAAGTGCAGCTCTGAAATTAGAGGTGCACCCCAATCTATCCTGCCCAGGAGGCGTCATTGCTCCCTGATGGCTCCCCACCTTGCTCCATTCAGGGGGGATTCATTAGGAGGCTTTCTGTCTGCACAGAGCCTAGGACCCACAGCAGTATGTCCTCCAGTCCTGCAGCCTGCAGTATTCACTGGCCCAATGCTGTTCTAAGGTCAGCCCGTTTCGGCAATCAAAGCCCAGAATAGAACAGCACCAGAGTGTGGACAGCTGTTCTTTAGGAGGCTGGGCAGAAGTGCACATCGCCCGAGCACTTGGAAGTGTGTCATTATCCGCTTAAGGACCGCTGGACGAACTTATACATCGACAGAATGACACAGCTGGGCAAATGGACGTACAGGTACGTCCCCTTTAATTTGCCGCCGTGTGGTCGCGGGCGCGCTGCCCTGTCACGAGCTCCGTGACCGTGCCCGCAGGACTCGCGGACTCGATGTCCGCCCGTGTCCCGCAATCGGGTAACAGAGCTGAAGAACGGGGAGATGTCAGTGTAAACACAACATCTCCCTGTTCTTCCTAGTGACATGTCACTGATCGTCTGTTCCCTCTCATCGGGAGCAGCAATCAGTGACGTGTCACTCGTAGCCACGCCCCCTAACAGTTAGAATCACTCCCTAGGACATAATCAACCCCTTCAGCGCCCCCTTCAGGTTAACCCGTTCACTGCCAGTGTAATTTTTACAGTAATCAGTGCATTTTTATAGCACTGATCGCTGTAAAAATGACAATGGTCCCAAAATGGTGTCAAAAGTGTCCGATGTGTCCGCCATAATGTCGCAGTCATGATAAAAATCTCTGATCGCCTCCATTACTAGTAAAAAAAAAAAATGTATTAATAAAAATGCCATAAAACTATCCCCTATGTTGTAGATGCTATAACTTTTGCGCAAACCAATTAATAAACACTTATTGAGATTTTTTTACCAAAAATATGTAGAAGAATACGTATCGGCCTAAACTGAGGAAAAAATTAGTTTTTTTTATATATATTTTGGGGATATTTATTATAGCAAAAAGTAAAAAATATTGAATTTTTTTCAAAATTGTCGCAGTCACGATAAAAATCTCTGATTGCGTCCATTACTAGTAAAAAAAAATATTTATTAATAAAAATGCCATAAAACTATCCCCTATGTTGTAGATGCTATAACTTTTGCGCAAACCAATCAATAAACGCTTATTGCGATTTTTTTACCAAAAATATGTAGAAGAATACGTATCGGCCTAAACTGAGGGAAAAAATTGTTTTTTTATATATATTTTGGGGATATTTATTATAGTAAAAAATATTGCATTTTTTTCAAAATTGTCGCTCTATTTTTGTTTATAGCGCAAAAAATAAAAACCTGCAGAGGTGATCAAATACCACCAAAAGAAAGCTCTATTTGTGGAAAAATAGGGCGTCAATTTTGTTTGGGAGCCACGTCGCACGACCGTGCATTTGTCAGTTAAAGTGTCGCAGTGCCGAATCGCAAAAAGTGGCCTGGTCTTTGGCCAGCCAAATGGTCTGGGGCTTAAGTGGTTATCTGGTGCTGGAACAAAACTGGCACCATCTTGGTCCTCCTCGGCCTACCATACAGGGCATCTGCCCAGAGGTGCTATGCTTCCAAAAAAATCCACATTCTGTGTACAGAACACCTCCAGGTAGCCATATTGCATTGCATGTTACAGAAAATTACAGCGCAGCAGATTGAAAAGGGAAGGTAATTTTTAATAACATTCAATTACAATATGATTTGTGATGCAATTATATACGCAATATTTTCTATTTGCAATTTTTTTGCCAGGAAGGTGGAGTTACCCTTTAATGATAGATCTTCTACCTATGCTCTGGTCAATATTCCTATCGCACACGTTCCTGGCAAATATGGCTCATAAAATGGTGGGTGCTGTAGTGATTATCAGTTGGTTCCTGGAAACATCACACAAGCGTACATTCTCGCCAGCACACCATGGATCGACGACTTCCGTCCTAAAGTTTCTTTAATAAAAGAGATCACATCACAAAGAAAAGTGCACTTTTCTTTGTGATGTGATCTCTTTCTTTTTTTTTTTTTAATTGTTTATTTATATTGGAGAAAGAGGTCCGCATGGACCACAATGTTACAGTACAATACAGAAGATGTCATACACCTACAAAAATATAACTTGTGATATACAGTCGTGACATGGTTAACAGGACTACTGACAACAGTACATAGCATATTAGACATAATAGTTGCGTCAAATCGAAATACTGTATTCTTCACATCTTGCTGTAACTCAGGGGACATATCTGTGCAGTGCTCTCAGTTGTGTCACAGAGTCCTCCATCTTGGAGGGGATCTATATGTGATCCTGTGAGGTGCAGTGGTGGAGTGGTGCGGTCAATGTAATCTCTTTCATTAAAGAAACCTTAGGAAGTTGTCGATCCATGGTGTGCTGGCGAATATGTACACCTTCTACCTATGCTGACCAATAAATTGTTTGGCTACTGAGAGATTTACCTGCTTTTTGATAGTTATCTCATATGCATCACATTGCATTCTTAGTACTGAAAATGAGCTGATTACCAACAAGCAGTGAAATCTCTCAGTAGCAAAGGAATGTAATCACCCCTGTAGCTAAGCTCCTAGGCTGGATTCACACCTATGCAAGTTGCAGTTTGCATATTCCAGATGCATTTTGCATTCTTCAATACACATTTTTAATCCATTGAAGTCTATAGAACCAAAAACCAGGAAAAATCCCTTTCCATAAAATGCAGAGATGTAAACTATATCCATAGGAAACCATGTTAAATGGACTGTAGTGTGTTTCTGCAAAACTGAAAACGCACTAAAAAATGCATAGGTGTGAACCAGGCCTCAGCCAACGTCAGATCCTGAAAAGTAAAACTATAGTAAATTTGGAATGGACACACTCAGTCCAGAATATGCAATATAGAGGAATGGCAGTTACCGTATTTATCGGCGTATAACACGCACCCTAACTTTAAGAGGGAAGTTTCAAGAAAAAAACTTTCCACAGCCCCCTGCATATAACACGCAGGCACAGTTTACCCTCTATTTTAAGGGTAAAAAAGTGAGTGTTATACGCCAATAAATACAGTAGTTAGGACTCTTCATGACATAAAGTCTTACCTAGAACATCAGGCTGCAGCTCTCCATTGTAAAAAGTCCATATTCCCATACAACAGTTGCTGTTATTGCAGCGTATGCTTCCTGGCTCCTTTATATCTCCAAATGTTGCCATAGGAAATCCAACAGTAAAAGAGGTATTTTCGTACATTGCGCAGGAGAGTCCTTCTGGATGGACAACTAGGGAAAAGCAGAGTCTACATTACAAAGGATCAGATATCACATCATTATATGCCCACCAATGATCAGCTTCATGTTGAAGAATAGAC